>OY728123.1:1795182557-1796432557 GCA_963277665.1 Viscum album
ATTATTGCCTACTATGTGAGGAATCTCTCTAGTAGTAGAGCTGGCTCTAGCACTCTATCCTCAGTGGGGATACTGAGGAAAATCATTGATGCTGAGATCTCCATCTGGAGTCCATGCTCAATGTGCAGGGCCCAAAAGAAAGGGTCTCATACCATATTCATGGAGTATCAAAAGAAGTCAGTAAACCTTGTAGAGTTCTTAGCCACTAACATGGTGTCTTATTATAGATGAAGAAGTTCCTATGTTCACACTGAGCAGGAAGTCTTGGGGAATTACTCCTCTTGGAAAAGCTGCTGAAATTCATCCCAAGAGAGGGTCTCCTCATCAGGATTATGAATTTTCAAATACCACTATATCCCAACAAAGATTTAAATAAGTCTCATTGATAAGATCTCCATCTGGTCAAGTGGCATCCTCAATAATTGGAAGACCTGTGTCACCACCTCTAGCCAGTCCTCAGAGACCTGAGGATCTGTCTCTCCCCTGAACCTAATAGGCGTTTATCTCTAAAACACATGTAGGGAGTCGAGATTGTGTGCATCCTCTAATAGTAATTCTTACCGTATATATTGACCCATGAGTGGTGGTAACACTGGTGCACCACTTGGTGGGTCCATCTCTAGAACTGGTCCCTAAACTGATGTCTCATCGCTAGGTAGGTAATCCTCACAACCACGTATCAATATCCTCGTAGTTTGTTTGTGTGGAGGCATCCAGATAGAGATCCAAATATACCATGGTCAATAGATTATACCTTGTGAGATAACTCAAACAATCCAAGAGGATAAATACTAAAAATACAATATGATGCATACAACCAGTGTTTCCAAGTGTAGAGCCGAAAAGAGGAATTCTGTGTCCTGGTGTATGGATACGTCAGCTCCCGCACCAACACTAGACTCCCCGAATCTAGAAGCAAAACTTGAAACATTTAACACCGTCACACAAAAACAAAAACAACACACTCCCAGTATTTGAGGTAGAATTGACCACCTTTGATACCACATTATCACGACCCATCCCCCAAGGCCCATGCCATGACCCCCCCCCCCCCAAGCCTGCCTTCTGAAGGCCAGGCATTGGCCACTAGAACCGAAGGCATCAACCTGCAAGTGGGATGAATTTTCCTGAGTACCAATACACACACAAAACAACCACATCCCAAGAAAAGTGGAAAAGATAACATTCCTGCTAAAAAACAACCAATGGGTGTAAAATTACAACAAAAGTAAATGGGCCATAACATAAGCCCAAAAAAAGACAACTGCAACAAGAGTAATTATGAGATCAATGAAACTCCATCTAATGAAAACCCTACCTGATGTGTTAGTATAGAGTAGCTGCCGAAAGTTGTAGAAGCACACCCTGCCTACCTGATCTCACTAGGAACCACCAGGTCCTGGTCCACCAAGTCCTTTGTCAGGTCGATGGTTTTTTTCTCCAAACATAGCACTTTTGGGAAAATCTCGTGCAGGGGTGAGTAACAAAATCATTAGTATGGACAACAACCACATGGAAAGACCACAAATAAATCCAAAAGGCATTCCATGAATCATGATGAAGAAACAAGACAATTCACATAAGTATAATCTAGATTATAGAAAGAGAGACCAGAATTTGCAATACTGAACACCTAGGATTGTTGAGGTACTCATCCCAAGTGAGTATCGAGTGTCTTCTGGATCACACATAGAAACTAGGAGCTGATCCACACATGTTCTATATAATATGATCTACACAGGGTAACTAGGATCTGATCCACACATGGATACTAAGACCTGATCCACATAGGGTCTCTAGGAGTTGATCCACACAGGGTCTCTAAGAGCAGAACCACACCGAGTTGCTGGGAGCTGATCCACAGAGGGTCTCTAGGAGTTGATCCACATAGGGTCACTAGGAGTTGATCCACATAGGGTTGGTAAAAGCAGGACCACTTAGGGTTGCAAAGAGGTTATCCAAATAGGGTCGCTATGAGTTAATCCACACATGGTCACTAAGAGCCAGTCCACGCAGGGTTGCTAGTCTTCAGGTCTCAGGAAGTGGAAGGATTCCCGCATGAAGCACACTTGATTCCAAGGGAATATAATCATCAAGCCAATCATCTTATGTAAAATTTTATGAAATCATCCTTAGATAATTCCAAAAGAAATGTCTCTTTGTGAGGATTCCAATTCCATAAATGGATCATCAAACGGATGCCCGTTTTTAAAAGACATGGTCAATTTTCTAAAGATGGGTCGGTCATGTTTGGGTCCGGTCTTAACTTGGTTTACCGGCCTGACATGTATCTGGCCCTGCCTTGATCTGTCCTGGATCTATCCAGGCCTATTGGTCATTGTCCCATTGGGTTGTTTCTTCATCTCGACCCACTAGGGAGACCCACACCCTATCCTGATGCATGGGGCGTCCGGGTGAGCCACCTCATGGCGGACACAACTGGCCACTTGTTACCCCCTCGTAGGAAGTTGAAGATTGCGTGCCACGTGAAGCCATGTCCTGTTGTTGCGGATAGCTCCACTGACATGGCTGGGTATCTGTTTCTATTTCCACCAGCCACCGGCATGAAGGACAGTGGCTCTGGTCGCACCGCCATGACCTCTCAGGTCACGACACTCCTTTCGGTGCATTGTCATTATGTGCCACCGCCAACTCGGGGCCACCGCCATGGGCCACCATTAGTGGGCATCAGCACCGTTACCAAAACTAGTGCACCAGAAGCTACTTCTGTGGACCACCCTACCCACTCCGATGTTCCTTTCTTCGCGGCACATGCACCCATGGCCTCTGAGGGATGACATCTTGCATGCGATGGACTCTGATCCTTCTTGTGGCCATTTCAAAGATGTATCCATGAAAAACGCACAAAAATGCACAAGGAAGAGGACTATGGGCCATGTTTTTGTTAGCCCAAGACCACCACATTAGAGTTTTAGAAGCATCAGATGGTGGATAGATGTTTTATCAAAATTTAACCCCAATACGATCCTGAGAAAATAGTACCCTCCCGTAAGAACAAGTGATATGTGGATCAACATGTTTGTTGGTTGATCCTCATTCATGGTTTTAGAATAAAGAATAGGGAAACTCAAGAACAACATAAACCCCTAACTAGGTTAGATAGTTCATTGCAGACGATCTGTTCTAGGGGTGGAAGTAGAACACAGGAACCATTCGGCATTCCACGATCTATTTTTTGGCTGTCTTTGGAGTTTCTTATGGATAATGGTTCTCCAGAATTCTTTAGTAGATATATGTTCATTATCATCAGTCAGAAGATAATTTTCAGATCTCCCGCTGTTCCTCAATCCCATAAATTCAATAAATGAGAAACGTGTTGAAGTATATCTATTTCATTCTATTATGAAGTCATTATGGTGTTTCATTTATTAAAAAACCTTTTCAGTTTCATTCTGTTATACATCGTTTCCCTACAATGGTTTGAAAATTTAGAAAAATAAAATATACAGGTTTATTTTATTTTTATGTTTTTTTCTAACAGGTCCGAAAAATAACTTTTTCCCTTGACCTACTTCGGTCGAGGTTAGTTACAATCTAAGTGAATATTTCCATTTTTAGTTCAACTATGCCCTTAAATTTTTTATCTGATCACCGGTTTAAAAGTTATAAAAACCAGCTCACACATTTATTTAAATGAACTAAAAAGGGTTAAAAATTCTATTCTGGGATCACCGGGCCTCAGAATCAGGTTTCTTCAGAGCATATAGTCTCTAAATAATCCCATATAATTAAAAACAGATTACATATAATTTTTGGGACATTACAAATTCAATAAAAAATTTATAGATAAATTTCAAATGTTATGTTTTAGTTTATGTTTAAACAATAGTTTTGTTATGATTGGGTGATTTATAAATAGAGACTAAATCATGGTATGAGGTTAGTGATTGAAAATAAGAATCCTATGGATTTCTAAAAATAGAAATAGATTAAGGTATATCTAGAAATATTTAACTATCAAGACATTTTTCAAAACAACTTACTCGTTTTGGACAATATTTCTATAATATATGAAGCAAGATAACAAAAATGATGGTGGATATTATATTTTCACATTTATGAAAGATATCATTTTCCATAAAAATACTAACATCAACAAAAAAATAATTTTGAAAGGTAATTAAAATTTCATTGAAAATATTTCATAATCGTTTGTTAATAAATATTTTCTCAGTACTACAATGATTTCTAACAATCTATATACACAAAAGAATAAGTAAATTTTTTTAGAGAATAGTTAGGAGAGTACATGGGGTCAGAATGTTTTCATACTTCAAATTTAGGTGATTACTTATTACGCTTCTTATCTAGTATGGGATATGACCATAGAGATACAATTAGGATGTGAATCATTAGTATCATAATGCCTAAATGTTATTTTTATCTATTTCTCAAGGATAATTGTAATAGAGGAAATCAATTTATTTTGAAACGAATGGAAAAAATAAAAGGTGTTAGAATATATAATGACATCATAAATAGTTAACTTCCTAATACTTATTTAGTTAATTTTATCATCATTTTATGTAAATTTTTTGGTACATTGATTTATCATTTTTACTTGATACTTATTTTTTAAAATTTAAATAATAACTCAAAACAAACATCACATTCTCAAAATAGTAAAAAATTAGATTATTTTGATACGTTGGGATAGTTTCCCATAGGTCATTTTTGATATTTAATAACTAACCACACATCAATATGAATCCCAATGTGGTTGTTATGACTCATATTGTTTTTTTTCAGTAAAATTTGTCATTTTAGTTTGAAACATCTGTCACATATCCAAAATCTAGAAAATGATCATGTATTATATTCAAAACTCAAAAAAATGACCCATAATTCAATTGTGATATGTAAAAATTGACTACACATAACTCTGACAGCTGATGTGGCTAGTATTACTCTATGTAAATGTTTCAATATTAAAGTTAAAATTTAGTTTAAAAAATATTTCACACTGAGAAATCCACACAAAGGATTTCAATGTTATTTTTAAACATTAGTAAAACTATCCATAATTCTTTTTCACTTATAGTAATTGACCGCATTACAATATGACACACGATGTGGTCGGTATGACTCTATGAGTGTTTTTTCAATACAAAACTACCATTTTAGTTTAAAAAAACTTCCATTTCACCAAAATTGAGAAAAAAATCTCGAATAGTTTTCAAACATTAGTAATATAACCAGTAATTAATTTTCAATGTGTAATAATTGATTTCACTTCAATTAAACACCACATGTGGTTGGTATGACTCGAAGTGTATTTTTTCAGTATAAATATTCGATTTTAATTTGAACACATGTTACATCTTCAAAACCAGGAATACAAGACTGGATTATTTTATAACTTTTGGAAAAAGATCCATAATTAATTTTTCATGGGTCTTAATTTACTTCAATACAACCTGACTTATGATGTGGTTGGTATAACTCAATATACATGTTTTTAGTATAAAATTCCCATCTTAGTTTAAAACATCTCACATAGAAAAAACAAAAAAAAAAGATATTTGATTGTTTTTAAACATTTGAAAAATTATCCATAATTCATTTTTGGTATGTAAGAATCAACCAAACATCAATTCAAAACCTAATGTGGCCAGTAACACTCAATGTTCATATTTACAATAATAATGTATCGTTTTAGTTTAAAAATCAATAAAATATATAAAACTAATCGAAATATCCAGTATTGTTTTTAGAAATTCTAAAACTGTTCAATAATTCATTCCTAATGTGTGTGAATTGACCACACATCAATCTGACACCTTATGCGGTCGGTATGACTTCAAGTGCATGTTTTCAATACAAAAGTTCTATTATAATTTCAAATGTGTTTCACATCTCCAAAACTAATGAAATTAGATTTTTGGTTTTCAAACATTAGTAAAATGGTCTATAATTTATTGTTCTTCTGTAGGAATAGAACTCATTCCAATCAAACACATGATGTGGTCAGTATGCCATGAAGTAAGTGTTTTCATTATAAAAGTGTCATTTTAGTTGAAAACACATCAAATATCCAAACCAAAAAAAGAGATCATATTATTTTAAAATATTATAAAAATTATCCATAACTAATTTTTGACAATAATAATTTATCATGTGTCATATTGACACCTGATGTGTTCATTATGACTCGAAGTGTGTGTTTTCAGTACAAAAGATTCATTTTATCTTAAGGAACACGTCAAATGGACAAAATTAAAAAAAAATTATCTAGTATTGTTTTCATGATTTATTAATGTAATCTATAATTTATTGTTGACAAGTAAGAATCGAATGTACATAAATCTAACAACTGATGGGTATTTATGACCTAAGGTGTGTGTTTTTAATATAAAAGTGTCATTTTATTCTAAAACACATGTCACATCAGAAAAAACAGTCAAACAACATCATTTTGTTTTCAAAAATAGGTAGACCAATCCCTAATTCATTTTTCACATGTAGGAATTGATTGTAAACCAATATGACACATGATGTGGTCTGTATAACTCAAATTATGTGTTTTCTATATAAAAGTATCATTTTAGTTTATGATGCATCACATATCAAAAATTGAAAAAAATATCTTTGATTTCATTCAGGGTTTAGTAAAATGATACATAATTCATTTGTGACCTATAGAAATTTACCACATAATAATCTGACACCTCATGTGGTCAGTATGACTTTATGTGTGTGTTTTTAATACAAAAGTTACATTTTAGTTTAAAATAATGATTGAAAATTTCTTTTTTTTATTTTAAAATAGTTTACTTTATGGGTGAGCGGTAACCGAAACAACAATAATGGGTTACAGATTCAAATAACCCAAAAACAGAGTTCAAAATTCAAATTTCGAAATTCAAAAACACAGAATCTAAAAGATCTTGAGTTAGGAGTACCCAAAACAACCTACATCACATCAATTTTCCTACCATCATCATTACCCTAGACGGTATCGTCGTCCCGCCATCACCGTCGTCACAGTTAGCCGGAGAAATAGCCGGAGTCCATCATTTTCATTCTGTTGCAAAAGGTTTTTCATGCCCTCGGAGAAACTCGTTGGGTAGGATTAAATTTCTTTATCGAAGGAAAAGATTAAAGAACCACGTAATAATCATCCAGACTCACAAAACAACTAGATCAAAATACTCAAATGCACAGCAACTGCGTCAACCAGAACGAAATCACGAAAAGAAGGTTCAAGAAGCAGATTCGAAACTCACAAATCACACCGCAAGACACAAGAGATCCTCATCAGAAACCCTAACTCGATTCAAGATCTAAAGGGTTGAAATCCATTACCTTAACTCGATTCCAGATCTCAAGGGTTGAAACTCATTACCTTTTCCAGCTGCCCGAATGCGAACACACCAGAAATATGTCCCGCCACTAGCCAAACCCGAAATCTTGTCGCAGCCTCCAAAACCTCACTCGAAGCCCACAGTGAATCTCCCAACGCGCCCATCACACTGAAACGAGGCTATAACTAACATACGAGTCACACTCCACAATCCGCCGAGAGGAAAGACGAGGAGAGAACGCCAGCGGGTTGAGACGGAGAAGGTGATGGCCGCGATAGGGGAAACCCTTGCGTCGCGTAGCCACTTACGGGCTCATCCCTTAAAATTCACATCAAATAAAAACATCTGATAAAAAGATCTTGAATTTTTTTCAACCATTAGGAAAAGAAATGAATAATTAATTTATTATGTGTATGAATTTATAGTATGTCGATATGACACCTGATGTAGTCGGTCTGACTCAAAGTGCATGTTTTTAATTACAAACTCCCATTTTAGTTTATAAGGCAGGTCACATCATCAAAACCAAGAAAATGAGATTAGATTATTTTCAAACTTTAGTAAATGTGTCAATAATTCCTTTTGGATTTTTATAATTTTAATGTACATCAATTTTACACATGATGTGGTTGATATGGATCAAAATGTGGGTTTTATTATTTTGGTTCCATTTAAGTCAAAAACAAGCATCAAATAGCCAAAACTGAGAAAACAAGCTCAATTTTTTTTCAAAATTTAGTAAAAAATTCTATAACTTATTTTTTATTTTTAATAATTGACTTAATATTAATACAACACATGATTTAACCAACATGAATCAAAGTGTGTATTTTCAATATTAATGTTTCATTTTAGTTTAGAATGCACATAATTAGCCAATCCTTAGATTATAAGCATGGATTATTTTCAAGAACTAGAAAAATGAAACATAATTATTTTATGACATGTAGAAATTAAATGTCTATAAATATGAAACATGATGTGGTTATTATAACTCAAAGTTCATGTTTTCAATATAAATTTGTAGTTTTAGTTTAAAACATGCATCACATTGGAAAAACTTAACATAGCAAGGATAATTTTTTACAAATAATTTTATCTATGATTACTTAATTATTTTGATTACCATTTTAATCATATAATTATTTAGCTAAAATTTATAGAGATAATTCTTGTATATAAACAAAATATGGTTTAACAGTTGGAGGCTAGTTCTCAGAAAAAATGTTCTCTTGAATTAGCTCAAAACCATAGTGATCTTTTCATCACAACATATGTGAGCCAATTCAGGATCACATATTTTTGCGAATAATAAGAAATGATGTTATATGTAAGAAAAAATGAAACTAAATATGATACATTATGTTCTAGGTATGACTCAAATTATATTATTTTCATTTAAAAATGGACACTTTTAGTTTAATTTATTTATTTATACTATTTCTAACATTGAAAAAATTATTATATAGTTGCATTTTTTCTCGATCTAAGTTGGTTTATTTGGGAAAAAATAGAATGACTGGGGGATAGGGTTAAAATATATACATTTATGTTTTTGAATGTATATTGTAATTTTTACTTACTCATGTATTGGTAAAAACCAATGTTTTAGATGGATATAATAATTTGTTTTTTTTTATTTTTATCATAATTATTTTTTAAATTAAATTATGTATTTATTTCTATATTATCGATTATATTTTCTCCCTTTTCACTACATTGTATTTTAATTTTAGCAATATTATATAATATTATTCCCCTTTATTAGTTCTCAAAATAGCACAAATAAGGGGACACTTTATCAATGCTGGAAAAGTGATGATAAAGGGATCCTTTTTTAGTGCTAGAAAAAGTTTTGATAATGGGATTCTTTATCAGTACAATGAAAGGAACTAATGAAGGTATAATTTATTAGTAATAAACTAGTGACTATAAAGGTTCTACATTATAAGAACTATTTTTAGCGCTAATAAAGAGTCCCTTTATCGATATTATATAAAATCACTAATAACGGGTTACAATATCAGTGCTCTTAGACTGATGATAATAGACTAGGGATTTTAAGGGTGCCCTAATTTTCATTTATTTTTTTTCACTAAAAAAGTCATATTATAGAACTATTAAAGGCCTCATATGTATTATTATTTCAAGTTATAATTCATGTCAATTTGTATTATTCTTTCATGAAACACTCGGTTATGAGAAAGATGAATTGCACTCTAACTGTAAAACATAACATTATTTTGTTTGATCCCTTTATCATTTCCGCTAAAAAGTGCATCAATCTTATAAATTCATTCCACACATAATTAGTACCAATATACTTTTATTATGATATAGACAAAGTAACCACTGGTTGTAATTGAGATATCTAACTAACTATTATACAACCAAAACAAAATACATAACCTATAGTATTTTTATGTGAGACCTTGTCTCTAGTACAATATGTATCTCCAAAACCTATCAATTAATAATTATCATTAATATATAAATATGTATACTCCAAAAATTTAAAGTATTACAACTTCCATTTCATATGTTCTCAACGTCTCTTACTAAGAATTGACATGAAATGGATAAAAACACCCACTACTAAAGAAATATTTGTTCGATTATAACTGATTTCATAAAATTAAACTTCCTACATCTAAAGCATAAGTAATATTAATTATGTTATAAATTTCACTATCCATTGATGGTCATTATTTCTTATAAAGTTTTATTTTTATAGTGCGGAGGTTTAGATAGGTTTACCACCAGTAATTTTGAATCTTTTGATTCATTTACTAATGTATTTATTCAAGTATAAAACCAATGAGATGGATTTCTTGTCCCTTTAAATTAGCATACCCAGTATATTATTATCTTGTTGAATATTCTCTATCTTGATCATTTTTTAAATCTTCCTCTTTCTTAACTCAATCAGTTGGAACTCTAGACCAACAGTCAACAAATCATCCATATACACCAATATTATGATATATATTCGATAATCACATTTAATTATCTGAAAATTGTTATCAAAATAACATTTAATGGAACTTTATTGAATCATGAATGTGTTGAAATTATTATTCCATTCTCTTAGATATTTCTTCAATCCCAAAATATTTCATTTCAATATAAAAATGAAATCCTCTTTCTGATTAACTTCACAACACAAGTGATAAACCATGTAAATTTCTTCCTCAAAGTCCCCATTAATAATGGTTTACTTTACATCCATATTCTATAACTATAGATCATCGGGTGAAAAATTGTTAACCACAATCTGAATGGTTATGTGCTTCACCTCTAGTAAAAAAAATTCCAAAAATTGTATTGCTTGCTTTTTGGTGAAAACGTATCACCACCAAAGATTATTTGTATATCTTATTTCCATCAACTTCCTAATTCAAATGAAATTAAAATTTATTTTAAAAAATAACTATTTTATTCTAATATCTCATTCATATCCCAATATTTTTTTGGATTTAAATAACTAATTTTTTATTTATTTGATGACTCAAAGTTTTTTTTGATTCTCTGAGAGTCGTTATTTCCATTAACATGTCTAGTTTACCTATGTATATTAGATATAAGAAATTCATATTAACTAAAAAAATCTGAATTGGATTTGAGATACATGTGTATATACTCAACACAGCCTCAAGTGATTCAGTTCAAACCACTCAATCCAATAGTATTATATCCAGTATAGGTCTTTTTGATCATTCTCACTTCAGTATTTATCTATTTTAAAATTCATTATCATAAAATGGTATGAATGATCTCCCTCTGTATAGTATCCAAACTATTAGAGTACTATCCTCTTATATTTATAAGCTAATTTTCTACATGATAACCTCATTATGATCACCCATAACTTTTATTATTTAATTGTTCTCAAAATAATTTTTAGACAATTTACAATTTTTCCACATAAGTTATTCATTCAAAAAAATATATCTTCTTTCGATGAATTGTTTCATTCCATTATCTTGTGATAAATAATCGAAGTTCTCATCATCATTTCTGACAATGAAACATACATTGTATTTATCCTTCAACCTATATGTATATTAGGTGTCAATATAGACATATGTGACCCTTAAAAATATTTTGAGATGGATGGCCCCTAGTCTCCTTCCAATCCAAAGTTCATGAAGATGTTCTTATCCCACAAATTAAGTTATTATTCTACTCACTGAGTATGTTTTTTTATTTGAAGGCTCTTCCAAAGTTTCCTTATAAATTCCCAAGTGAATCCTCATACTCTAAAAACTCTGTAATAGAGTCTAATTCAACCTTTCATGTATTCTTTTTTGTATAGTACCTCGAACAATCTTCCCATCACTCATAACCTTCTTCTTAAAAAATTTACAATAGTTGTGTTTGGTTTGTTCCCCAATATTTTCTATCTAAATACATTTCAATTTTTGTTCACAATCTTTCTCTTCAAATACATTACTCAAAATAAAGTCATTGAACACGTTCAACTTATACTTCAAGAAGTAATCCATGACCATATGAGTAGCATCATCAGTGAAGGTCACAATGTAAATTAATTCTCTATTCAAGTGAATAGGGACTGGACCCCTATCATTTTAATAAAATAAATGTAACCTTATATTCCTTTGATTTCATCCATATAATATTAAGAAAAATATCATTTGTTTTTATAGCATACAACTCTCACATATTCCAAAATCACATTGAATTATTTTAAGTATTCCCTTCACCACTAGATGTTTAGGATTCCTAAAACTAAAGTGACCAACCTATAGTGCCATATTACTGGACCATCTGATGAATTTATTCTTATAAATAAAAATTTATCACTCTATATGTTAAGGTATATTCTTCCATTCATAACTCTATATGAAATCCCCATGAACCCTCTCCTAATGTCCTAAACTCTATTCGAATTTTTTTTAGAAACATGCTTCATCATGTTATGCTAATAATAATAGGTTCATCTAGAAAAAATAAATATTTATGTTTCAAGAAACTCTCAATTCTCCTTAGAATGTGCACATTACCTTTGACGCCTATCTCTAGAGGTTCATCATATTCTAGATGAACTATTAAAATATTCCTAGTATATAATAAACCATAAACTATTTCTCTATAGTTAAACTAAATGATTTCTCTGAGTAAACAACCCACGTATCTTCTAAAATTTTCCTACATAACAATAATCTACACAATTCATTTGTTTTAGTTGATGATTTTTCCTATGTGTATGTAAAAGCCTTAGTCTGATTCCTGTGATCATTCATGATATTCCCCTTCTTCCCAAAAAGACAACAAGGAGGACTAAAACTTGTCACTTTACCTTGAATTCTTCTATAGTACTTATCCTCTGATGATTTATACTTCTAATATTATATATAATTTATTAACTATCATTATCAAGTATCATTGAGATCACATCCAAACATAGTCTAAACATTATTCCACCTCAAATTCTCTTTTAAGATCATGTTTTGAATGTAATCAAATAAAATATATTCCTTCCCAATGGATTTTCTCACCATAGTTACCATTGATTAAATTCTCTATATAAGTGATGAAATAACCAGAAAATGCAAAAATAGTCTCTAAATATTACCATCACAGATTTGATCTACCATCAAATCATATTGACGCCATTAATGTGATTAGCTAAATGAATTTCATCCAATAAACTTATGATAAACAAAATTCACATCATGAAAAAAAATTTGAGGTCCTTTGAATTCTTATGCATTCCATACAACACTTTTTAATCCTATAATTTAGATTTCCTCTATATGATATATGATCCTAATATAGAACGAAACATTCCTCACAAGATTCATCCTAGACAAACCAAAATCCTACCGATCCAACTGCTACCATTTTTTATTTTTCTATTTTATCAGGATATTTACCAAAAAAGTATAATTTTGGGACTTTTGTATTAAAATATCCCCCAGTTTCATTCTATAAATTTGAAATCCCATTCTATAAAACTTATAGACATGAAATTTTCCTTCCTCTAAATTTATTCTTCTAATAATAGTAAACAAAATAAAATCACACAACTTTCAAGCCAAGGGTATAATTCACATTAATGTTGTTAATGAATTATAACAAACTACACCTTTTGATACAAATTTTTGGGATGATAACTATTGTGAAGAACCACTTCATCTATTTCACTCAATGGATAGACCTAGTGAGAAAAATTACACTTGATAGACATTTGTCTGGTCACTTTAGCCATTACAACAGAATTCTCAACAGTATTTTAGGATATAGGTTTTGTTAGATAACCAACTCCTTTTAAGTTATATACACTGGAACAAGGATTCAATACCACTTAATCAACAAACAAAACTTCTTAATCATACTTCACAAAAAATAGTAAAGAAAACAAACAAACAATATTTATGTGGTTTAGTCAAGGTTCTACATCCATGGGAGATCACTAGAAACATATTTCAATTTTTGAGATACAAATAAGAAAAAAATATCACTTAATAATTATCCACTTAATAGTATACTATATAGTTAATTTGAAAACTCTTTTTTAAGAAAAAGGATAGAACAAACAATACTACTTTATAGCTGGGTAACCAAGAATCTTTCTAAAGGTCCTTATTTAGTAAACCAGTTACAACAATCTTTGAGATTTTTGTTTAACCTCAAATTTACCATAGAAACTACCGATAAACTATTTCATGGTCTATTAGAACCATAAAAAACTGGTTCCCATGAAACATCCCATACATTGAGTTGTCTCCCCTCAATGAATCCCCATTTGGGAGAAACTCCATTCATAGATCTTTTTCTTGTCATAATTGAGTGATGATGATGACTTCTTATCAGAATAATCATCAAATTGATCATATCAATCCAATGAATTTATCTAATTAAATTCTTTCGAGTGAAAACATTCTATCAAGAATCCCTAAAATATCACTGTAGGAAACATATTCGTCCAGTCTCTCTGATGATCCTGGTCAAATCATCTCTTTCCAGAATTCATCGTATTATAAAACTAAATAGGTCCCATAGATTATTTCATACATATTTTTTTGAGATGGATAATGGAATCCATTTTGAATTAAGGGTTCACACCACAATAATATTTTTTAAAAAAATTAAATTATAGGCAGTGTATCATTATTTAATGTTTTTGATTTCCCTATGAAGATGTAGTTTGGGTTAAAATAAGGACACCGTGAAATTAAAAGGTCCCATTGTAAATAATAAATAACATAATAATGTATTGATTTTTTAAAACACCATGTCCATACAATTGTTTTAAATTCAATAGAAATTTAAATTTTCAATTAGTGGGTGGTTCATTTTGGGAATTGATATTTGGAATGAAATTTTTATTGGGTTAATAACACTAAAATTATTTTTTGGTTCTGGATTGATATTCATTGGGTGGATAGGAGTAGTGGGAGACCACTAGAGGATGCATGAGAGGCCAATTCTATAGGTTGTAGCCACTATCTATCCACTGTCTAGCCACAAGCTAATTGGTGGCCCGGACTGTCGATCTACTGGTCTATAGGGCCAGCTAGTTATCCTATGATATTTCAACACATAAAATTACTAATTTACCCCATAAAACATGAATATATGTCATCCCCTTTTCTTCCCCATCTCTAGATCTCATGCACCATAGACCAAGACCCCCTTTATTCCCCTCCTCCTTGACCAAGTGGTGCTCTTGGTGGAATGTTTTCAGCATTTTTATATGATTATCCATCTCTGGGGGCCTTTGTTTGTCTTCCCCTATCTTTATTATTAATTTATTCCCTCTCTATATAGGTATTTGGTGTAAATTCCACTAGATCTGGGTAGAATTGGTTGAACTCCAAGAGTTTTTCATTCTTCATGTGATAAGGGTGTCCTGGGATGAATATTTTACGCCATTACACCATGATTTTTCGATGTTGTGTTGTTCTATAGCTTTTTTAAGTCCAATAATTAAAATTAAATTAAATTTATTATGTTTTTTGGTGTATCTTGTTATGTATTTGTCATTTGATATCATCAAGAGTGATTATTAGACCTATTACATACTCTTGGTCATGTATTTGATGTGAAGGGATAGCTTGGTGGGTTTCCAAAGTTTATACCTAATTGAAATTAAATTTAAAACCAATTAATTATAATTTTTATAATTAATTAATTGATGATGGTTAACATGAGTTAAGAAATCAGGTGTGAATTTTTGGTTCAGGTAATCTTTGTTGGTCCTTATAAAATTCATAGTGAGCATTGTCATCTTAAAGAATAAAATGGAATGTCTTCATTTAAGGTAGGTGGTCCCAAGAGTTAACCAATAGTATTGTTGTATTTTACATGTGTGTGTGTGGTGTGTTATGTCGGCCTCTTATTTTTATGAACTATATTTTAATAAAATATTTAATTATTCCTTGTTTACCTAAGTGTTCTTTTAAAACATGTTGAACCAAAGAAAGAAAGTGTCAATAAGTAAATGTTGTTACTTTGGAAATTGACATTGAATATGGGAATTGAAAATTCATATGGCCTCATATAATGGGAACAATGATTAAGGAATCACATTGGTTGTTTTAATTGTTAAATTTAATATTAAATGGGTAAAATTGAAATCATGTTTAGATTGATGATTGTTAAATGGAATTCCATAATCATCAATTATTGTAAAAGTATCTTCAAGGATTGATAGAGTTTCTTATAAAACGAAATTAGAAACAATGTCGTGATTTTTATTTCGAAATTGTAGCTTGGTAGAAATTTTATTCCACATATATAGTGGAAATTATTTTATGAAATGAATATTTTTTGGAATTATAAGGAGAAAGGGGGGAAATTTCAATAAAAAGTTTAAATGAACCTCTTAATGTGGTCTTTGTTTTGGAATGTAAGTGGCCCTTGAAAATTGTTTATATAAATGGAAATGTGTGTTATAAATTAATTTTAATATGAATGAAATTTCAATTGTGGTGGTTTTGATTATTGATTGTAAAACTCCCTTAGGTGTGGTTTTTATATCATATATAAAACATCCATCCAGGAATACATGATATTAAGTAATGAAAATTCCCTTTTTGGGGGTTTTGAGTTAATAAATGAAAATTTTTTGTTATGTGGTATTGAATTACTACATGGAAACTCTCTCATTGGTAGTCTTGGGTTACTAAGGAAAGTCCTCGAATAGGGTGGTATGTTATAATACTAGTCGGTATTCCATGTATTTAGAGTACAAAAACATTTTATAATGGGATGAAGCATTACTCGGGTTGTAATTCTTGGAGGGAGCATCCCCAAGGTTGTTATCACTCTATACTGAATTGAAAATATCCCTGGGTCATTATTGTATTAGAAATTGTCTAAAAAATGTTCTCAAAGATACCATGGTACATGAAAAAGTATGTTTGGTTAATCAGGGGCATGGACCTAAGGATTGACAGTTATATAGACAAATATCAGGTCTCACCACAGAGCCCAGATAGTGGGGTTTATTTTCAATTTGTACTATATTGTACTGTAAAACTATTTAATTTTTCTAAATTTAGAACTTCCACATGCCCTAATTCTATCAATATTTTTATATTTATGGAAGTATTTGGTGCTTGAATATTGATTTTTACTCACACCCAACTTAGGTTGTCATGGAACTCAAGTACCCGAGAATATGTTACATGATTAAAGGTATGGGTTTTCGAAAGACATAATCTATGATGATTTGATTACTAGGAAAGAGAAAGGGGGTTTTGATTGATCCAATACTTTAGGACCATATTCATGTTTTTAACTATTTTTTAGCCTTTCATATTCTAATGTATATTTATTTTTTATAATGTGTTCCTTACTTGAAATGTAGTATATTGTTCATTTGATATACCATGGTTAGCTTGATTATTTTTTTAGATATTTCATAGATTTCATTTCAATACCTTATTTATTTGGATGGTATATATTGTTTTATTTATTACCCTATAGTTTTAACCCTCATATATGTGAGTATACTCTCCCCAACATACCACCTTAGACCTGAACTTTTATTCGGTAGACTCTACTACACAGGGATTTTCAAATGAATTTTAACATAAAGAATTGGTTTGGAATTTTCTCAGTGGTCCGGGGAAACGTTATGTTAAAATGCGGAATTGGAGTATAAATTTATTTTTATAATATTTGGTAAAGTTATACATGAGATAGGTTATTGTCATAACAGGGTCACAGTGCTAGCCACCCCATGTATGAAAGAAAAACCATGTTTATAGGGTTACGATTGATGATTATGATGTTCACAAATGTTTTTTTATCTAATTTCACCTCAAATGATATTCATGATAATGTGGTTATTGATTTATGGGTTTTTGTCTATTAAACTATATAGTAAGAGGGCATGTGTTCATCCATCATATTAGGTGTATAGGATTTACATTCCATCTACATGATTGTCTATGATCGTTTACCTACACTATGAGATGGTTCATTCATTTAAAATGTATGCATCCATTTATACGATATTTTAATATATATGTATTAAGTGGCATTTTATTTACCTAATATTGTAAATGGATAGAATAAATTTATGTGATACTTTTTTGGTAATAGGAATTCTAAAGTAAATGAAATATTAATTTCAGCTTATAAATGGTCTTCCTCTATAACTTATAATTTAAAGTCCATTTAAATTAGACTTATATAAGGAATATATAATTAAATTAATTGGTTAAAATAATATTAACTGATAACATATATTTATTTTTATATATTTTTAGCTAAATAAAATTCCAATTACAAGTTATAAAATTTTTCCCTCTATAACTTGTACGTGACATTTCAGTTTTACTGATCCCTTTTTATAGAAACTTTTGATTAATGTAAAATGTAAGAGTTAAACATTGTGAATCTTGTATATGTATATGATGTGGTACTAATGGTTTGGTAGTTTTTGGATCTGTTTATGGTTATTTGGGGTCATTGAGATTACTCAAGTTATATGGTATCCCCATGATGTGAGATGTAGAGAACAACATGGCATCTTCCTGTTATCACTTTCCCTGAGCTACGGCCTTAATCCCTTTGTGATGCTCAGTGTAGAGGGTAGTTGAATGACATTCATGTTGTGATTTTGGTTAACCTATGTCCTTCTTTTGGAGTCATTACATTAATCTCTTTGAGCCCTATTGGTTGTACCTAACCTAAGATTGGGTAGAGTATACCTGACGCAAACATGTGTATGGGACCCTTTAGTGTGAGGTTGACCTTATTATATTTGATATCATGTGTTTCAACACAATATTAGGTGAAAAGATAATTAGTTTGGTCTATGTTGACCTTGTATTGATGAACTGGGTACAAGAACCTCGTATCCTTAAAGATATGGCTTGGAATTATTGTGAGATAATGTTTAATGATGATCAATGGTGAATTGTTATGGAGGTTAGCCCAATTTTTGCTTAAATTAGATACGGGAAGCATGAGTAGGTGCTTTGGGGCATGGGACTAGTTTGTCTGTAGTGTAACTAGGTATATGGTATAATCATGTAGATTTCTATGATATTACATGGGTAAAGAGTGTCAGGATTAATAGTGCTTCAATGTTGAGTTTAGGTTTTCTAGGGTAGCACCGGATGAGTGCTCAGCCTAATTAGGTTTGGATATGATATCAGAATTAGATCAAGGGTGTATGTTTATGTGTGTGGAACAATTCCGATTTTGGATGTTTTTTATATGGTAAAACTAAACATGGTTACATTCCTAGTTTTGAAGAGGTGTAGGGATGGTTCTCATGGTGGACGGGATCGCGATGGAAGAAGTAGCATGGTCAACTGATGGTTTAGGTATGTGAGCCTATTATTGAGCAGTATTACTCATGGGATCATGAGTTAGGTTTCAGTGATTAGCTGCAATGCGAACATGATTCCATTATTTTAAAGGCGAATGAGGTGACATACATGTGGGATTGGGTGAAATAAAATTCATTGATGGTGATGTGTGAGCTGAGGGCGGATGGGTTTTGATGGGATGTGATGAGCATGGATCAGTAGAATCGGCATGAGTATTAAGTGATCCAATTTAGAAATATTAGTACTAGAGGTGTGATGTATGATGATTCAAATTGTGGGGATCAAACCACCAGATATTGGAGGATAGGACCCTTGGTATTAATTGTACATTGATAAATGTTGTGTGTAGTGACTTTGTGAACTGAAAATAGTCAATTTGAAATGTTGAGAGGAAGTATAACATCATTGATTTTGCTTATGTTTGAAAGTTTTTTTTAATGAAAAATAATGACTTGGGTCATTAAAATTGGGTCATTTCCCAATGGGAATATTATTAGGGAAGTCATGTGGCGGGGAGCATCATATTGGTCATTGAATCACAATAATCCTTCTGGAAGGGTTGTAGTCAAATGATAATGTTTGATATAAGATCATTTGGCATTGATATTTTTGATAAGTGGATGGAAGTAGATTCATACAAAATTCATAAAGAGCCTCAAGTGTGAGTTGGTAGGTGATCTATGATGGAGTTTAAGAATAGACTTCATCGTTAAATTAATTGAGATAATATGATCATTATTATGTAGTAGGTATATTTGTGCTAATGGTTTGGAAGAGCATGATGAATAGATTTGTTTGGTTGATAGTAAACCTGATGAATTTTATTGGAATTTGCGTATAGAATTTCAATGGAATATTTGAATGATCATGAGGTGACTACAAGAAAATGGGAATAAAAATTTTATTCTTTTATTAACACACTAATGGGGGAAGTCGATTGCTTTTTATATAGGTCATATTTAGGAGGTTTGACTAATTGTTTTTTTGGAATTTGATAAAGTAAGATGAAAACCAAATCATTTTTATCAATTTATATATGAAGGAAAATTTTAATGTTTTGGTCAAGGGATTTCAAGTAAAATTTAGGTTCATTGGACCTTGTTCTTGGATAGTTGGAAATTTTACTTAAATTTGAAATTGAGAATGATAAAAGGTACCATCACTGGGCCCATGGGTTCATATGTGTTGAGGTGATGATGTTGGAAACTTTATTCAGGGCATCGTTAGATCATTGAGATCAGGTTTTGATATCATATTACTAAATTAAAAGTAATTGTAGATTAGAGTTGTAATTTTGACCTCCAATATATTTTGGGGATCACTATACACTTGATGATAAATTAGATGTAGAAACCTTGAGTTTCATGGGATATAAGACGTGGTTATGCATTATCTCAGTGTTTCAATAATGAATCTAGGAAAGGATTCATGGTTTGATAGTTTAATCTCCTTATATTAATATTCACAATGGTATTGTTGTTGGTGGTCAAGGATGGAATGATGAAACTTGTCCCTGATTCTATGACTGGTGTGGGTTGGGTGATGTCATCGGATGACTAGTGAATCTTCTCAAAGATGAAAAAGTGTTATAGTGGGGAGGTTGTAATACCCCATGTCTATACTAGTTTTTAAAATTAAATATAAATTTTATTTATCAACTAATCATAGTTTCTCTTAAGAAATGAGGTTATAAATGAAATTCTGAGAGTTCAAGAACCTAAAAATGTCATTTTTGTACTTTTAGTTAGAGTTGGAGGGTGTTCGATAGTTGTGAGAGGCCACTAAAGGAATCATGGGAGGTCGAGTCTATTGTACTAGAGCTACAGCCACTAGGGATCCATCAGCAATCTGGTGGACTTTTAAGGAAAATCATTACAATTTCCCCGCTCAAACATAAATATAGAGAATCCCCTTTTCCTTTCCCTCTTTTTCTCATGTGGATCAACAATGGATCCCCTTTCCCTCCCCTCCTTCTCTTTGACCAACGTGTGTTCTTAGTGGAATAATATTTTCATTTGGATGTGATTATGTATCTCCACTGGAAATTGATTTCCTTCCCACTCTTGTTGTTCAATATCTTCTATCTTTAGATAGTTATTTGATTAATATTTCACTAGATCATGGTGGAATCTACCGAGAGCCATGGGGTTTTCTTTTTTCTCACTAAGTGGCTGTCCATGGATGATTTATTCTCATCGATTCTCAATGATTCATAGAAGGTGTGTCCCATGATAAATTTATTTATATCCTTTCCTTGAATATAAATTAAATTGGTTATATTTTTTAGTGTATCTTATTAGGGATTTATCTCAGGATGCACAATAAATTATGTAGTATACCTTCTACATTACCTAGATCATAATTATGATGTGGTGAGATGGCTTGGTCAATTTATATAATTTATAACTAATTGAAATTAAATCAACAAATTTATTATAATTTTTATAATCAAGTAATTGAGTATGGTTGGAATGTGTTAAGATATAAAGCATGATTATGAGTTTGGGGTAATCTTTTGTGTTCTTTGGATGGGTACAAGTGACAGATGCCAACTCGAAGAATAAAATTTAATGGATTTGTGTGAGGTTGGTATTCCCTAAACATAACGCATAGTATCATTGTAATTTATAGATTTATTCATGGTGTTCTATTTTGGACTCACAGAGTGCTGAACTATCCTAGAAAAAATGATTTAGTTGTGCCTTGTTTAGCTAAATTTCCTCTTAAAATATCTTTAAACCAAAGATAGAGATTTATTCCATTTTAATACCCTTGTTTTAGAAATTGAAATTAAATATGGGAGTTATAAATTTCTATGGCCTTATTGTATGAGATTTGATATTGGGTAATCCCATTGGTTCTTTTAATTGGTAAAAAATTAACTATTTTAAAGTGGAAACATGTTTAGATCAAATATTTTGAAATGTAATTACATAATCATCAATTATAGAAAATATAAATTCATGAATTTATTGAGTTTTTTATAAAATGAAATGTGAAACTATGTTTTGATCTTAGATATGACCTGGCTATTTAGTAAAATATTAGTGTACATAGTTAATGGGAATTATGTTGTGTTGTGGTATTTTTTCCATTTAAAATAGGAATGGAGAAAATGTTTTTTACAATAAGGTTAAATGAACCTATTGATGTGGTTTTGGTTTTTGAATGTAAGAAACACTTGAAATTTATTTAAGTAAATGGTAATTCTTGTTATGCATTATATTTAAACGTAAGGAAAATTCCATTGGGGGGTTTCAATATAATATGGAAAACTAACATTGAGGTGTTCATGATAATATGTAAAGAAAACTTCTGCCTAAACGATGTTGATTTACTAAATGGAAACACATTTTTGGGTGGTGTTGAGTTACTATATGAAACTTCTTACTAAGGATACCTTAGGTTACTAAGAAAACTACCCAAGTGGGGATTCCTATGATAATAATGGAATGTATAACATCTATTTACAATTTGAAACCATGTTATACTTGGATGGAGGATTCCCCATGTTTTTATTTTGAGACAGACAATTCCCCAAAACATTATAACTATATATTTGGTTGAAGGGCCCCTGAGTTTTTATTATGGTCAGAACAGTCCATATAATTTTCTTAGAGATACCCTGGAAATAGTCGATGTAGGTGTATTCAATTTGTGTCATGGAACTATGCATCAATGATGGTATAAAACAATCTTGGGTGTCACCATATATCCTGTGAAATTGTTGTTATTTTCTGGTTTTTTATTATAGTGAAAATCTATTTGATTTGTCTAATTTTAGAACTTCATCATGGATTTATTTTATCATACTTATTATATTTAGGGACATCATTTGTGGGGGACTATTGATATTTAATCAAACCCTTCTTGGGCCTCCATGGAAATTGGGTCTAGAAACATATGCTCCATGAATAATGCACCAACTTTTTGAAAGGCCAACTAATTGGTGATTGGATTATAATGAAAAATTATGGGATATGGGACTGGGATATGACTAGAGACTATTTTATTTTTTCACTAGTTTTTTCTTTTTGGAAATTTTGGGTCTGGTGTATATATCTTAAGGATGATGTGTGCATTTCCAAGAATGTAATTTATAACTAATTTTCTAAATCATGGTTATATTTATTATTTTCCATAACTTTCTTAGATTTCGTTTCACAACATTTTTATCTAGATTTTATATAAAGATTTCCTTTTTGAACTATAATTTTCATACAAAAATGCAGGGGTATAGTCTCTCCACCGTACTAATTTAAACCCAAATTACTAGTTAGAAGGATTTAAAAAATAAGAATTCATATATTATATAGAGTATTGATAATCGGTTTGGGAATCACTCAGTTGTCTAGGGTGGAGGGATGCTACAAATTTCACTTTGAAATTTTGATCAGAGATATGTTGTAAGGATATATCGCACCATAATTTATGGCATACATTGTGGCTAATGTGGTTATTTTATAAGGATGATAGGGTTGTTTTTGTAATTGTAATCAACATAACTAGATATTTTTAGGTGGATTTTTTATCTATTTTAAATATTCTCTCCTTACAAAATACATTGTAAGATATGGATGGGATGGGTTAGAATTAAATTGGGAGAAGATTGATAGATGAAATTTACATATATAATCAATACTTTATGAAGATATTAATAAAGTAAAACTTAGAGAATATCTCTTGGCTTAGAGAAATGATATTTCAGAGATATAGAGATTTTATTTATCTCTATTAGTAGAGGATATTTTATTTTTTAGAGAAATAGTTATTGAAAATAAAAAAAGATAGAGATTGATGAAAAAATCATATTGAAGAGAGAATAATGTATTAGAACTCATAAATAGATCTTTTTAAAGAAAAATATTTTATTCCTTGGTAACATATTGAATTCCATGTTAAGGAAAGGAGAAATTTTGATTACGATGTACCTCACTCTTTTCTTATGAATATGGAGTAGAAAAATAATGATCAAGTAAAAACCATCTACAGTCAGTATAATGAAACCACTATTAATAATTTCCTCTACTTATAATGGATTATGTTACAAAATGATTTCCTTTCCTAAGAAGTGATAATATGGATTAGAATTGGTGTGTGACTTTTTGTAGATAGCTCACTATCCCTAAATCTTTGTAAGTGATTGATTCTTGGCACTGCGTGATCAAGTTTAAAACCACCACTAAACTGTGAGATTATTTTATTTTGGAACACTATAACATTATCATTGTATACTCTTTCATTATGGCGCAATGTTAGTGAAACAAGTATATTTGGGTGCCTTGTGTTCATACTTCAAATGCTACGAGTATTCAATTTATTTTTTTTGTTTTGAAAAAAATTGGAATAAATTGGATCAACAAAAAATTTAAAGGGAAAAAATTGAATAATCATCATAAAAACAAATTAATTACTACCCTACTTGTCATGAAGTCTGGATAATTTTAGATAGTGAGTGATTTTAGGATTATTTAAATTCATTTTCAATAAGTTTTCATACATTGATCCCCCTGATAGTAACTCTAACTATATGTCCTTATGGACCTAACATATGTTTGAAGGAATATCCTCTCATTTTAATGTTTTATTTATTAAAGGATACAACACATCCACCAGTTATCAATGATTCCCATTTAGTTATTAGAAATTCATATTATAAGAAAAAAATTTATCAATATCATTATTTTTTCCATGACCATTAGAATTTATATATAATTCCAAGTTATATTTGATATTAAGTGAGTCAAATTTTCTATCAACTTTTCTAGTATTTATAAAGTATATCATGAACACAAAGTCATATCTCGATGAATCTATAAAAAATATTAAAATAAGGTTTCATTACATAAATTAAAAATGTATTTTTAAATAATGGTCATTTTGGGTATTATTTAAAATATACGTTTGCAAGAAGAATTGGATTTTAATTACATTGATTTAAAAAATCATAATGTGATCACCCCAAGTAATTCCCTTTACTCTCATCTATCATTTATTTAAGGGATAGGGTTTGATTTTCTAATACCTAATTTGTAGCACCTAGAAATAAAATGCAATTATGTATTAAATTGAATACCTATTAGGATTAATTCAGAGACACAAATATTTCCATCAAATATCATTCATGATCAGGTCAATTGTGTCTAACATTATAATTAAAACTCCTCAAGAAATTATATAAAGAATTTGATATGTTTTCAATAATTTTTTCTCATTTTAAAATATTCTCAGTAAAATAATCATGTGTGTTATTGAGTTCTAATTATGGACTCTATCAACTGAAACAATCCATAATAGTGAGCATAAGAGAAATATGATGATAAAAGACTAAAATTATCTCAAATTAACACATGGTCCAAATTATGAATGAAAGGATGAGGATTTGAGTTCCTTTTTTTCTTTGTTGATCATGAAATAATAAACACAATAACAAAAAAATCGAAGAATTATAGAATTTAAACATTTAATTAAATAGATGACCTATAAATTTATAAGTATATGATTGGGATTACATCATGGGTCCTCCACAAGTGATCACTATGAGATTTGAACTTTATTTAATGGAAATGAAGGAAATATGAAAAAAGGGATTGTCTCAAGATTCCCTATCAAACACTATGGTCTAGAATCCTTTGATAATGAGGGAGTGGGGGATTTTCATTGAGAATTTTACAACATATAGCCATGACAATTCAAGGATCCTATGAGTATAGGTGGGATTTCCGTGGAAGAATTTTCCATCCACTTACTCGGAATATTCAGTTATTTTAGGCACTTATATTTTACATTTCATTTGGTGGAGAGGTCATACCTTGATCCATATTTCTAATTAAATTGTAATTAGTCCATTTGTAAATACATATACCATTATATGGAAATATTATAGATGTGTGGTCAAATATTCTTTGTTCATATTTTCTTGTCAATGTGGGTCTCATTGGGATTATTTTTATTGGATCTACCTTAGTCTGGTTGAATAAATTTTAACCATGTGAATTATTCAACATATAAAAAAAGAATTTTTTAATTTGGATTAGTGTATATAATTTTATGAGAAAAATGAAAATATGATATCAAATTTGGTCACAAGGTAATTTTTCATTTTGAATTTGTTTTCAAGTAACTAGTAGAAAATATAAATTGAGTGAAAAAGGTGTTAATAATAGGATTATAATGCCCATAAACAATATAAATCACAATTATAAGGGTGAAAATATGTATTATATCACTATCTAATTACACCCCCATGCCTAAACCATTGCACTCCTGGGAAAAGTTATATATAAAAATCAGATCCCTCTCTTAAATCAATGGTGAGAAAATTTACATGATTATTTTAAAATGAAATCTATCATGTCTCATTTAAGAAATTAAATTTACATTAATTATTCCTCTCAAACATTAAAATTTATTCAAATTTATTTATTAACCCTGAAACATTTCCCAAACTTCCTTATAATTAATTTTAAATCACTCTTATATTGAATGTTAAATTAATGGAAAATAATATCAAAATCATGTAATACATACCATAGGCTCTGTTAAATCATAATTATATATATAATAGACAAAGAAGTGTGTTCCAATCAAGAGGATATTCAAGGAATACCATTGAGTCTTTGGGTTGGTGGATTGATGTGAAAAAAAATAAGATCTCAAAGAGGAAAGTTTTTTCTTAGAATATATTATAAGATCAATCATTAAAAAATAAATAAGATTAGTCACTCAAAGTACCTAGCTATAAAACATCCAACTTGTGATATCTTGGGTGTTGTTCACAAACAAGAAACCATGATTGGGATCAACATGGCCTTAATTATACCTCTTTGTATTCCAAAGGATACCGACTAGTAGTTAGGGTCTATAAGAGTATAGTGTGGAGACTATACGCTCATAATTAGAGAGAAAAGAAAGTTTTATAATAATATTAGTGAATAGTGGGTGTCCAATAAAAAACAAATAGTGGAATAAGTAAATCATCTATATACAATAAAAAATAAAATAATGCGCGATGAAATAACCACATCTAATTCCATATATAAAAATGATTATCACTTCATCCTATAAAAAATGGAGATAAACAAGAGAACGGATAAACATGCATATAAAATATGCAATACAAAAACAGAAAAATGGCCTAGGCTATCTCCAATAGAATTGAGAGCATAAGATCAGTCCTCTTCTCCCATACTCTATCATAGTACAAAATATCAATCATCCATAGCAGGATGCCTCCCCTTTCCCCTACCTGCATCCTGGAAGTCTTCTGGGTACCGAACGACAGCCTAAACAGGGTGTTTGATATATTTAGAAGGCCACCACTAATAGTGTATATTACAAATCTATTCAGTTCATATACTTTGTAGTAGAGTGCAGGTGTAACACAAATAAAATTGTAAACGATAAGGTGATACAACCCAATATACATGTAAATATTGTAAAAATAATACTATAACAAATACTAACTATATAGAAAATAAATCAGCAGTCATAGAATAATCTTAATCTATCAAGTATCATACCAACATGTGTTCATCCCCAGGTCCATTGACCAAGGTGTCCTCTTTGAGTCCACAGTGATCATCCATGGAAATAAAATGAAGAATGTATACCTACGAGGTCTGGGAACCCAATCCCCATGGTTATGGTGTCTTCATTGAGTCCATGAAGTTCATCATTAGGAAACTATGTAGAGACTTGGGTTGAACCCAAAGATCGTGTCTGAGGTGGTACAAGAAAGTTTGATCGAAATTGATAGCCCAAGTCATCCAAATTTAAAATATAAAGGTCATTTTTGGTGTCGTAATGTGTTACCCCATTATTGTATTACTACATTATCCATTATCAATCATATTATGTAAGGAATCAAGGGGACATGTTATCATCCATTCCCTTTATCAATATAATTCATCATTAATTTTCATATATCCATTCACTGAAAAGTGATCAAGGAGGCCATGTTAGTGTCTATTCCACATTCACAACCATTTACATAATCATAAAAATTTGTATATATTATATTTACAATTACACAATTCTCTTTTAATTCACTTTATTTATAAATTCATTTATAAATGAAAATGTTATAAAAATTTCACTAGACATTTAAAAATCCAATTAATTAATTGTTGGCTTCCATTCACATATATCATTCATATAACACCCAAAGTGGTATCATAATCAAATAAAATTAATAAAATTAACTTAAAGGGTCATCTAGGTTGTGGTTTTGAACCTAAAACTTATATAAAGGTTTCATAACATTTTTTAATCAATTTTTAAATAAAAAATTTATGGATTTATTAATTTAAGTACCAATTCTTAGGAAGTCTGGAGTGTGGCACAATAGCAACAAAGTGTGAACACAGAGACATTTAAGGAAAAGGTATTAATACCTATTATAAACGGGTATTATAATCCTCGTCCATTATCATCTGATAAACTAGTATGAATGGGATAAATTGGATAAATAAAAAATACCTTCAAAATCGGGCATATTATGTCGCTTGGATTTAAAATTCCATGTGGAGAGATAATTGAAGAAAAGAAGTAAGAGGAGAAGATAAATAGACAATTCGAGTTCAACGTGATGAAATGAAAGTGATTCAGATTCAAATAAAAGGATTAATCAAATGAATAAGGGAATAGATAGAGGATTTATCAAACATGGAGGTGGATTTTGTGCAATTTGGGAGAGAAATGAGGGAAAGAATATGTAATTTCATAGAGGGACATTTGATAACTTCTCCATTTTTTTAGAGGTTCATAGTTTGGATGAACGATTAGGGACACTATTCCCCAACCACATGCCTTCACTAACATGGTAGAGGCACCCCTCACATGGCCTACCACGTGCTTACAAAAAAAATTGGCCCATGTTCCCTCACTATCCAAAATCCATTAAGGCTTTCACAGTTAGGAACACTATTAAAAAACCATGTATAAATTGTGGGTTTCAGCTCTAAAACATGTATAAAGTTTTCCAGGTGGCCAGGGGCCTCCCTAACATGACTTTTCTAACCATGAATCACTATATTGGGGCCACATGATTGAGCTTCATTGTTTCTACTAATCGGACGCTAAGCTTGTGCTTTTGTCTATTTATTCCCAAAAAATCATAGATCGATGTTCTAAACAATCCACTAACAGTCATTAACCCATCACAACCACATTACAATATTCTAAATACAATAAATGATAGTTTTAAACTTTAATTTAATGAATCCATACTACTTGGAAAAGTATGGATGTTAAGAACACATTTTACCCTTTTCAAAGATAAGGCCAAAATTCATATAAAATAATTTACAATGAATGATGGCTCATATTTTTCATTCTTTTCATTTCCTATATACATTTTTTTATTTTTTAATAGAATTTTATAAAAAATGTATTGATTGATCAATGAAAAAATTTCTCTCTTTTGGGTTTGATATGTGAGTTACACAAATGAGAGTAAAAAAGAATTCAATCCCATTATCCATTTTATATTTTTTTAAATTTTTGAAGGGGAATCAAATGAATTAAAATGAAACCTAAATAATATATAGACCTTCCAATAATGGAAACTACAATCCACATTCTTTTAAAATGTAAATCATCCCCAATATAACATATGAAATACCTCAATTCCCCTACACTCATTTTGAATAAAAATCACGAAATGTAAACAGCATTAAAGAAAGGTAGGGAAAATATGTGTTAAATAAGGATAATTATAAGGTATTTCTAGTATAATAGGGATTTCCCTAGGAGAATGTAAGGGTGGTTCTAAAAAGTAGACAAAATAGGGGTTCATAATCAAACACCTCAATCACACTAGGACATTTCCACTTTCAAAAAAGGTTTGATAAAAGATAAAATCAAGTTCTAGATAATAAAAAAAAATTGAGTTCACTCAAGAATATAGGGTAGTAAATTTATTTATATAACCTATTTGTTTGGTGAGAATTAATATTTATTAGTGCTAAGGTAGAATTTGTTAAAAAATCCATGAATAAGTTTTCAATGTTTCAAAAATCTAAACTCAATAAAAACTTTCTACATTAGCATTAATCTGAAATCATTTATATTTTCAAAAACCATTAAATTTCCATCATATTTTACTCAAGTATGTAAAATATATTTGGATATACCATTTTTTCTCAAATTTGATCTCTTTTAAAAAAAACAAATTGAAACACACTAATATATTTTGTGTTTTTTTGGTTTTTGGTTTTTTTATAGTTTGGTTTTTTTCATCATTTTTAATAAAAATATAATTTTAACTACATTATTTCTTCCTCCCCCACACCTAAAATTTAAATTTTCGTTAATTTAAAAAATTAAAATAAATATAAAATTAAATAATGTTAATGTGAAGGGATATCATTCTTTGTGGTGTCATATGTGGCATCCATCAATTGGAGTTCCACCAACGGATGATTTTGGAAAATACTCAAATAAGTGTTTAATTCATTACCCATTAATGTTAAACCCTCATCCAATAAAATCATGAAATTTTTTTATTTCAATAAAATGTTACACATTATTAATGGTTTAAGGACCAATCCATTGTGAATGAATCTTATTTTAGAGGATATTCAAGGTAGAATTGTACAGGAGGACCTTCTAACCAATATGAAACTTTATATGAGGTTCCATATCATTATGTATAGATTTTTTCTGCCATTTTTAGATCATGGAGTTATTATTTTCATCTTGTATAATTTTTACTAAATCCAAAATCTATAATTTCATATATTCTCTGGTATCTAAGAGATTAATATTAAATTAGTTAGTAACATAATATACGTAGTTTTTTACCTCTATTTGGAGGTAAAAATCCTTTCCAAATATAATACTATATTTCTATATTTAAATAGGGGTTTTAAAATATATATAGAGTGCCAAAAGTGCTTCACCTAATAATAAACTCCAATCTTTCCTAATATATTATTCCATTTTTTCCATTTTTCCATAACTTTTTGATTTAAAATTTTAGATCATTCCTTATTTTTGGGAGATATATAGTGGGGAGTTTGTAAATAACCACATACTTTTATTGTAATTTTTCTATGTTTTGGTTAAGGAAATGAGAACCTTGATCATTAAGGATAAGGTTTGGCATACCACCATATTAAAAATCTGATATCTAACAAATTCAATAACCACTAGAGAGTCATTTTTCCTAATTTCCTTTTATTCCACTTATTCAAAAACATTATAAATAACCAATAGGGTATGCATAAATCCCAAAAAATTTGGAAAATCCATGAATTCTTTTTCCATTGAATAAAATATCTAAGAAAATAAAATGGGTAGCGGTGGAATTTCATTCTCTTGGAGATATTTCTTATGAATTTACATTGTGTAAATGAATTACAAAATAAGAAGTAATATATATAAAAATATTGTCTAAAAATTCTATAATGTGATAAAAATACAAAATGGATGTGAACTCGGTGATAGGGACACACAAATGAAAAACTAAATCACTATAAATGCACAAAAAGTATGGGTCATCCCAAATATACCTTCATTACTAATTATTTAGACATTATTTTTATGATGTTTTAAAATCAGTGGGGACCCTAGATACCACTAAAAAATCACAAAATCTGTATAACTAGGGTACTGTCTACTAAATCCTAATCGTTCTCATCAAGTAAGAACTCATAAATAGGGAGGGATGAGCCAACATGGTCATCGAAAGGTAGGGGAATCCATCTAATGTGGTTATCTACCACATTTCTCAATCCCTTATTTTTCAGATATCTATGTAAAAATATTGGATAATAAGCATCCACCATATAAGGTATGACTTAGCATCAGGATTCTTAAAGAGAAATTGAGGGGCTACTTGATGAAAAAACTCAATGTCTTTTCAACCAAGTAGATATGAATGGAATTTATAGTAGGAAAGAACAATGTAAATAGGCTATTTTATAGTGGTGGAGTAGTTTTTCAAATAATGGAATAAGGTAAATGATGAATAAGTAGTGGCATGAGGATCCTTATTAACCCTTTATTATAATACATACCCAACTATAAAGTTGTAAGAATCACAAAATTTTTTGAATGGGATATCTCAGCCTTGTAGTTGGATGATGGGAGGAATTTTGAGACTACTTTTTTAGTGAATTAAATATATCCTGAAAAATTATATCAAATAAAAAATCAAAAACGACTTGTAATAATAAGAACAAGTTAATTTAGATCTTATTATAGTATTTAATAAATCATTATTAAAACCTAACATGAATAAATAAATATAGCACCTCTTGAACACATTTTGGATATTAAAGGAAAAAATAATTCCAAATTTTATTTATTAACTAAAATCCCATCACTCTAAAAAACAAGCCTAGGTATTATATCTTTATTTAACACAAAATGAAGTTTCTCATAATTTGATATGAGATATTTTTTAATACTATGATGGAGGATTGAACCTATGAGTTCTAAATAATCATTATAAAATCATCCCCAAAAACCTCTATTCATTTATCAATGTACTTAGAAATAAAATTCTTGATATAAAATCATAACAAACTCTAAAAGAAATACACAAACTAAATAAAATAATTGTGTATTAAAATGGGTTTAATGGATCTGAAATTTAGTCATTTTTATCCTTAAGGGCTACATGTATTTTAATGTAAACCAAATAGCCATAAAGGAAAAAGTAATGGCACTTACAAGCAAATATTTTTAACATCTATTCAATAAAAGGAATTAGAAATTGGCCCTTTTACATGTATTTAATTATATTATGGTAGTAAATAAATATTTTCCAACTATGTTTCACTCATGTTAGAACCAATTCATTTATTTCATTTGGCACTAGTGTTGTTCTAGTTTTCTTTGGAACAATTTTAACTTGACTAACCCATCTACTATCTGTGATGGGATAGATAGCCCCTACAGTAGGTAATTTGATAGCTTTTATTTTTATCAAATTATGGAGGGTGGTATTTAACTGATTTCTTTCTTACCTTTAAGGTTTATCCATGTCCAAAAAAGTACATTGTGGATGTAAAAAAGATGGTATAATCCCAGAAATATCACTTAATGCCAATCAAATCACATTTTACACTCTCTCAAAAGGTCTAACAGTTTTAATTCCTACACCAAAGAGAGGTTATTGGAAATAATTATAGAAAATAGGTTAAAACACTCCAAATATGATTCTTTTAAATTAAAGATATGTTTTTTGAATTCCAACATTGGGGTTTTTTAGATTGAGGGAGTGAATTTGAGGGTTTGAATTCAGTGAAATTATTCATCTGTTTATGTTCATTTTCTATGGAAATTGAATCAATGTAAATGAGATTTTTAGAATCATTGATGTTCATGGGTAATATAGAATGAACACAACCATCGATTAAAATTCATAACTAACACTTTTCCAAATAATCAAAATAATAAATACAAGACTCAAAACCCATTAGTGTGAAGAAAATTTAGAATTGGGGTCAATTGAAGAATTTAGTGAGTTTGTTTCATTGAGGATCACTTCTATTTAATAGATAATAATATTTTTATACTCCTCCAATCTGGTTTTCAATGCATCATGGATTTTAAAACTTTTATTTTATCTACTAATGTCACTTTAAAATGCTCTATTTTGAACATTGGTGATTTTATTAACCATTTTAAAAAATAGTTTTCCATGTATAACAGCACGATTTCCATAGGTTTAGGTATCTTTCAAGTCAAGAACATATAATCCTTCAAGGAAGATGATATTCTTCAGTCAAATGTTGACATCCCTAATTACTCTATTTGATTTTTTTTGTGCCTCAGTTGGCATGTTTCTCCACAATTACCATTGGTTAAAGATCTAAACCATACAAAGAGTTATATAAAGAGTGAGGTATCATGTTAATTAGACCACCTAAATCAGGAATTTCAACAACAAAAATGTCTCCACTATTGTACGAGGAATAATAAATATAACCAAATCCATGTAATTTGTTCAAATTGGTTGTTATATTAATACTGATCATCCGTTATAAGCTTAACTACCTTATTTACCTTATGTCAGAGCTTGTGAGTGCATTTTTATTATTGAAATTTTCAAAAAATAAGGAATTTTTTCAACATCATCTAATAATGGAATGTTAACAAGATCCTTTTAAAATTTATTTATGGTCTTTTTATCAATTTCATTATAAAACCCTTTCTAATATTGATAAAGTATTTAGGGAAATTTAAGAAAAATTGATAGATCAGGGGAATCCTCAATGATAATTTTTTTACCATTATTAATTATTCATCACATTAATCCTTTAGTGATTGATAAAGATATTATTTATTTGGAGTATATACCTATTATGTAGAATAATTGGAAGGATAACGTTATTTACCACTAATAATTGTAATTCTACATACATTACCATTTTCTCCATGATTTAAAACAATTGGGAATATATTTTTCTAGAAACATGACTCATTATCTCACTTATGGTATTTTCTAGTTTTCCAACTTTATGTTTAGGGAATTGAATATTTATTCCATGGTATACATGATTTGGAGGTTCTGTGATTCCATTTTCTATATCATTTCCTTGAGGATTGGTTCGGATTTAGGAGGAAGTGGAGGTTTATTATAAGAAGGTGAAGTATGAGAAGGTTGTGTATCATGGCCTTGATGGAACCAATTTTGTCTGGGATAGCTTGATTGACCTCCTTACAGGTACTGTGGTTTTACTTTCCACTATTTCATTGTCTCGATCCTAGTTTTCTGATGCCAGTGCAATATTTTATTAAATTGGCATGATTAAAAGAATGGTCTATGCCAAAGGAATGAATAATTTAGTAGATTTAAAAAACTAGACACATACATAAGTTTGATATTACAACTTTAAATGAAAAAGTCATATTAGTTATATAGGGAAAATCCCCCACTCTAAGATTGTCACTGAATGTCATTCATAATATACCTCTCCATGTCCTGGGGAATAATGAAACATAATAAGGGGTGATCTCAGATGCTCAGTAAGGGTAAACAATACAATGGAAGATATCATAAACATAAACATTAGGCATGGTGAATAATTGAAAACACATGCCTATAAAAACTAAACTTGAACATAATATGGTCGGTATATGAGGTGAGTAAATATTGTCATAATAAAACATAATAATTGGTATTATACTTGTCAAATTACCACATGAACTATGAAATTCTTGCTTAAAATGAGGGAAATTCATATTCTAGACATTCTGAAACAAACTGTCATGGCCTTGTCCAAGACATCTAAAAATGATTAAGACAACAGTTGTGATGTCCCAAAATTTTATTAATGAAAATTACCATTGATCTAATTAAATGTATTATTATGAAAAATGGTTAAGTAAAACAAATGAACATACTTGGTTTTATGTCTCTGGATTTTAAAATATCGTTAATAATTGTTACTATTTCTAATATAAACGTTGAATAGTGATCACATAATTAGTATAAAAATAGGGCTTTAACAAATCTTATTTACTTAGACAAAGGAAGTGATGGCCTCATCCAGTAGAATTTCTCTGTATTAATCTCATTTGTTGAAGCTCAAAAAGGAGGTGGTGTCACTGGGATTCGTTCATGACCAAGCACAAGTCAAGCTTCAACACATTAATCTTGAACAGAATCATCTATGGGAGAAGTGGAATTAAATTGAGATTACCTCCTGAGCGATGTTATCTGAGCCACCCCAAGATTCTACCACCGTCGCACACCTTTCCCTCAGATATTATGTGGGTGTTATAAGGGAATATTTAACAATACCTTGGCACCATGATCGTGTGCTTTATTTTTATAAAATGAATGTACATTTATTTTATTGTTACTTTGTAAATGGTTTCTAAAGCACAAATAGTATTTTTAGTCAATATTCAATTACGAAATATATTTTAATTAATTAATGGATTTTCAAATTTAATAATATTTTAATAAAATATTATTACTAAATTACTTTTTATTAAATATAAATGATTATATAATTATTATGAATAAAATTGCAATTTTAATTAAGGTTTCAAAGCCGTTTTTTGTCAAAACCCATTAATTTTTTATAAATGTCGGTTTTTATTTTCAAAGTAAAAAAATTCACATATTTATAAAATTATTTAGATAAAATGAATATTATTTTTTTATTTAGGAAGGAGAAATTATCTAATGGTTAAATTTTCATAATTTTCTGAGATAGTCATATTTTTGGATAAAAATTAAATACCGTTAAATATATATTATGTTTTATGAAATCATAATGAACCAATAGTGATGTAATAAAATACTATAAATGGGATGTTTAAGAAATATATGTTTTACCATTACGATAATGTGAGGTTTGTTCCATTTATTTTACAAAGCCTTGGTTGGCCCTCCAAGACTTATAAAACATTTTAACTTTATTAAAATGATTTCTCTGAGAGTGTGACTCACATCCACATAATGAAGACTAATATTTTAAGAAGTTTAGACATTGGACTTATAAAATAATGATTTCCAATCCCCTTTTTCAAAACCCATTTGAAAAACTATGGGTTGGTTTGTTGTATTGATTAGCTTAATGTGTGGAGTCCAAAACCTAAATAATAAATAATTCCCTCTATTTTCCTATATAAACACACCAAAACACCCACTTCTCTTCACTGAAAACCCTTGTAACACATCCCTACTCTTCCCTCCTCTCTCTAGTATCCTCTCAAGGAATTATAAGCTCCCAAGAAGCCTCCATCAATCCTCTCCCAAGCCATTGGATCACACTTCCAAGTTAGATATTTCTTCCATTCTCATTTTTGTCCAAATTTCATTATGTTTTTATAACCTTTTATTTTAAATTAAAAATGTTGGGGTATGATTTCACACCACCCCCATACTACCATCCTTATGTTTGAATGATGATATACCTATTTCTCTCTAATTAATTCCTCCCATTTACATCTGTTACCATGCTGAAATTCCGTAAAGAAATTTTCTCTCCTCATTTACATTCAAGAAATTATTTTATATTATGCATCTAAATTCCATTACATATTTTGATACATGTATCTATATGACCCCATTACTATATATTTCATTTATATATTATGAGATTCCCCTTTTCGCTCTCATCATCCATTTTTATTAATTCTTATGTCACGTCGTTATATAGTAGAAATTGCACCGCGATTTTCGAAGTCCAAGTCACTGTGTAGTGAATATAATGCCCATTTATCTATCAAGGATATTCACCTTTATGCACATTTAATTATTTATTTCATATATTCTTTTATTTATTCCACATTCCATTATCATGAAATAAATTATGATGTTGAATTATTTCATGTTGTATGATCCATGTGGCACACTTATGCATGAAATGAAATGATTAATAAGTGTGCACCATGATAGCGCTAATGCATTGGGTAAGACTAGTATCATGATACGTCAAGTGCAATGAGGTTTTACTCATGATAATTCATGTGAAATGAGATTTTACTCATTCTTCCTATTCAACGATCCTTGGATCGTGCTAATATCATGTTAAATGTTGTTTCCACATTTACATTTTATGATAATCATCTTATACCATGCCTATATGTTCATGTTTCTCTTATACTTAATTCATATTCCTATTTACTAACAAGTATTGTATTCTTCCTTTTATGCCTTTTTTAATCCCTTACTGGTCTTTATAGATCATTGTTTTCTTATGCATGACCTCGGGTTATCCCATGAAATGATAAGAACGAAGGAATGTGTGTGGCCATGTAAAAGAAGTTTTCAATAAAGATGTGTATTTCATGTTTGAAGTTGTTATGTAATGTTCCTAAGACCTAAAAGACACTAGAAATATCGATATTATAGGTTGTATCAAGTGAATATTTTATTCAATAAGTTATGTTTAAGTGTTAAATAAAGAGTAGGGTTCTTATAGTTAGTATAAGAGGATATGTTTAGTTATTTTTGGGATTAGGATTAGAAAACCCTTTTGAATGCCTTAGGGATAAGACTAGGTATAATAAAAACATCCTTAAATTTTTTTTAGTATTGAGAAAATGTTCATCTTGAAAATATATCCCTGTCTGGATATGAGTAGGTTGAGGCGGCTTTGTCATAGATGTATCTACTGGTAAAATCCGAAAACACAGCTTTGATCTAGACTCGAACATGAACGGGGGCACAAAAATGGGCCTTGATGCACTCTCTATTATGACAATCCTAGAGGATATACTTTGGTAAATTCATAATATCAGTATGAACCATTGTTAAGGGAATATAAAATTCCCCTAAGAATATATGTTGGAAAGTTGATCATGGATAACATAGATTGAATCCTTTAAATTCAAATGTTAAGGAAGTAAATGTAATTTATAAGTTATCCATTTTTTTATTTGATTCCCCTTTATGTGTTACCCCTAAAATTCCTTTTATTCAATCCAATGGAATGTAATATTAGGAATTGAGCTAACAACTAATGTGGAGATCAATGTGACGACTGTTCTAATGAGATTCCCAATATGATGGGAGCAGGAATCATGAACTATATCATGATACTCTCTCAGTTAACTCATTTTTTGAATAGAAACATAGGTCCATAAGAATGTTCAACCCCCCCCCCCCATAAGAAAGGACATGACACAATCGAGAGCTTTGGGAGAAATCGACTCCTACTTTTAATGGATCATCTGATCACTCAATCATCGAACAAAGGATCAACTCCATTGAGATGATCTTCTTCATCCTTCAATGTTCTGAACAAGAGAAGTTACTTCTGGCTTCTTATCAGATGGTGGTTGAAGCAGATCAATAGTGGATATTGATCAAAAATTTGATGCCTGAGTAGGATATCTAGGTGTTGTGATGGAAGGATTTTTAGAAAATGTTTTTCGATAAATATTTTTCTCACACCCTTTGACTTAATATGGAAACGGACATCCATTCCCTCCAGAAAAAAGACGACAAATCAATCGGAGTGTATGGTGAAAACTTCACAATTCTTGCATGATATTCCTCGAACTTTGTATTTACCCCTAAATTCAAGGTTGAACGCTTCTTTGGTGGGATAAAACCAATCCTATGGAAATCCGAAGGGATCCATGACTTCGAGAGCTATGAGGAAATTGTCTGATTTCCCTCAAAGTTGAAATGTAGATTGGAAAATATCAGGGGTATCATGGGGATAAGAATCATAAGGTGGAATTTAATTCTGATGGTCTGATGGATAACTCCAATGGTGCTAAGAAACTATAGCACCCCACATTACAATGGTGTGAAAAGAAGCACCCCGAAAATTTCCTGAAGGGGGTGAGGAAATGCTTTTTGTGTTGAAGAGAAGGCACATGGCCATTAACTGCCGAGATGAAAACCCAGAGGCTGCGACATAGGATAGGAACACTCTATTCAACCCTCAATGCATTGTTCGTTTCTTCAGCTACAAAGAACCATGGCACTTTGTAAACTAGTTTCCTATGCCAAGGGTTTTCGGAGGCAACCAACAACCTACAAGGTAGCAAGGGCGAGATTTTTCCATCACTACCACCAAATTGAACCCCTATAATGAAGTGGTGATAGGTATGCTAGTTATTCATTAAAGAATAGAAAACTTACTTTTTTATTATATTTCTATGGATTATTTTAATATCCCAAAATATTTGTTGAACAATCTCAACACTACCACAAATCATAGAACTAAAGATGATAGAGAGAATGGAAAATGGTGAAATAATTGCATCCCATGAATAAAACTCTTCTCCTATCACAATTTGTTGTTTGAACTTCTCGGAGAACCTCTTTATACTCCCTTTGTTGGTGTTTGATGAAATTATTGGCATGCAATGGATTTCCTTATATAGGTCCAAAAAAAATTCCCATGAGAAGGAAATTACTCCCTATGTGGTGAATCGACCCCCGATTCTATACAAGTGCAAGAGGAGGATGAATCTTCTTTAGCACCATCATCTCAAGAGTGGATATTACTACCCTATGAGAATGTGTATCTTGCTCAAATGATTGAGTCTAAGGAAGCAACCATCCTTGAAGACATGCCTATTATGAGAGAATTCGCTGAAGTTTTTCCCGAGGAATTTCTTAGTCTTTCTCCTAGAAGAGATGTTGAATTACTTATTGATCTTATACCTGGGGAATTGATAATATCAAAGAATCTGTATTGAATGGCTATTGTGGATATTGTAGATCTGAAGAAACAACTATAGGATAATCTTAATAAAGGGTTTATATGCCCAAGTGTTTCACTATGGGGTTCACCAGTCCTCTTCATCAGGAAGAATGATGGGTCAATGCACCTTTGCATTGATTATAGTAAGATCAACTAAACCATGATAAAGAACAAGTATCCTATGCCCTAAATTGATGACTTTTTCTAGCAGCTACGTGGAGAAAAATACATCTCCATGGTGGATTTTTGGTTGGGATATTACCAAGTAAGGGTGAAGAAGGAGGATATACCCAAGACTAATTTTTGAACAAGGTATGAGGACTATGAATTCATAGTAATGCCTTTCAAACTAACTAATTCTCCATAAATATTCATGGACTTGATGAATATAGTCATTAGAGGTTACCTCGAAAAATTTGTGGTAGTATTTGTATATGACATTCTAATATACTCCAAACCCAAGGAGGACTATAAGAAGTATGTAATCACTATACTAGAGACCCTACGAAAGGATAAGCTCTACGCAAATTACACTAAATGCGAGTTCTATTTGAAGAAAGTCACATTTTTGGGTCATATCATCACAAGAAATGAGATATCTATGGATCCCGCCAAAATAGCTATAATTGGGGGATGGCCAAGCCCAACTTCGGTGACAGATATCCGTAGCTTCCTAGAGTTAGATTGATATTATCACCGATTTGTGAGAAATTTCTCATGATTGTCAAACCCTCTTACCAACCGAACTGAAAAGGGAGTCATGTTTTCACAGAGTCATGAACCAAAGATAGCTTCAAGGAGTTAAAAATGAGGCTAATCATTGCACTTGTGCTGACACTACCCACAAGTGGAAAACTTTTGTGGTATTTAGTAAGGCTTAGAATAAGGGAATGGGCTATGTGTTAATGAAAAATGAAAAATTCATTACCTAGGCTTCAACGAAATTGAAATTTCATGAGAAAAACTATCCAACACATGATCTGGAGTTGGCTGTAGTAATATTCACTTTAAAAATTTGGTGAAATTACCTATTTGGGGAGATGTGTGAAATATACAAGGATCAGAAAAGCCTCAAATTTATATTAACATAGGAGAGTTGAATATGCACCAACAAAGCTGGATAGAGCTGATCAAAGACTATGACTGCTCCATCCATTACCATCCTATAAAGCGAACAAGGTGGTGGATGCTCTAAGTAGAAATAACCCAATGATTATATCATTGGAGAGATTTTAAAAGGATCCAATATTCTTATATTTGATGAAGATGGACATGGGAATCATAGATAAGGGAACATCATCAATCCTTTCACAAATTATTGCTCAACCATCTCTTTTGGAAAGGATAAAGAATGTTCAAAAGGATGATGTGGGAATTTAGAAGAAAGTGGAAACTATCAAAAAAGGGAAATCTTCAAAGTTCAATGTTAATGAAGAAGGAATTGTGAGAAATCTGACAAGACTATGAGTTCCATAATATCTGGAGTTAATGAATGAACCTTTAGAAGATGCACATAGTTTGAATTTATCCATTCACCCAGGAAACATAAAGATGTATCAAGATTGCTGAGAGCATTATTGGAGGGATAACATGAAGAAGGATATCGTGAGTATACATCAAAGTACCTAGTATGTCAGCAAGTGAAGTCTAAGAGGCAGAAGTCTAATGGGATAATGTAAACATTTCCCATACCAGCATGGAAATGTGAGAACATTACCATAGACTTTGTCACCAGTAATCCAAAGGCATCCAAAGGAGATAATGCTATTTAGATTGTTGTGGATCTTCTTAGAAATAATGAATACTTCATTTCAATTTGAGAGGATTTCTCATTGGATCAACCGGAATGGATATATATTAGATAAGTGGTAAGCCTATGTGGAGTACCACTATCTATGGTATCTGATCGAGATCCAACATTCACCTCTATGTTTTGGAAGAGTCTTCAACATGATCTGAATATTAAGTTGAACTTCAATGCGGCTAATCTTCCTCAAACTAATGTCCAATGTGATTGGACTATCCAAACACTTTATAAAATGTTGAGAGCAAGCTTAATGGACTTAAAAATAGAATGGGTTCAACATCTTCTTCAAGTTGTGTTCTATTACAATAACAGTTTCCATTCAAGCATCCAAATGGCTTCTTATGAAGCCCTTTACAGGAAGAGGTGAACAACACTAGCATATTGGGATGAAGTTGGGGATCTAAAACTCCTAGGCCCATAAATGGTTGATGAAATAGTGTATAAGTTTAATACCATCCCACAACACATTAAAGTTTCTTAGAGTCGACAAAAGAGTTGTGATGATAATCGTCTATCATACCTAGAGTTTTATGTTAGAGAGATGGTATTACTCTACATATCATAGTGGAAGAGAGTTAAGATATTTTCGAAGAAGGGAAAACATATTATAAGGTACATAGACCCTTTTGATATCCTTAATCGCATTAGAGCAGTGGCCTATCAACTAGCACTACCATTGAACCTATTTCAAGTATGTGATGTATTTCATGTATCACAATTGAGGAATTACATACCTGGCCTGTTTCATGTACTCAATCTAGAGGTGGTACCATTGGAGAATGAACTCTCATATGAAGATACCCCGGTGAATATCTTAGATTGTAGGGAAATATTTCTACGAAATAATACAATGCCCATCATTAAGGTGTTTTGAAAAAACCACAAGTTTGAAGAGGCAATGTGGGAATCAGAGGAAGTGATGAAGGAGAGTTTCCCTCACCAGTTTTATTGTGGGAAAATAAAATTTTGAGGGTGAAATTTCTTAAGTGGGGGAAGATTGTGAGGAACCCAACATTTATTAATGACAATTCCTCATTATCTAATTAAAAGTATTATTATGTAAAATGGTTATGAAAAACAAATGCACTTCCTTGGTTTTATGTTTTTGGATTTTAGAATACTTTACAAATTGTTATCGTTGATAATATAGTCATTGAACAGTGATCTCATTATTAGAATAAATATAGGGCTTTAACAAATCAAATTTACTCAGACAAAGGAAGCGATGGTATCATCTAGTAGAATTTCTCTGTATGAATCCCATTTGTAAAATACCGGAAAGGAGATGGTGTCATTAGGCTTTGATCTAAACCAAGACCAAGATGATCTCCAACTCATTAAGCTTGAACGGAATCACATATGGGATAAGTGGAAGTTAATAGAGATTACCACCTGAGAGATGTTATTTGTGCCACCCAAAAAATCTGTCCCGATCGCACACCTTACCCTTAGGTATTATGCAGGTGTTATAAGGGGATAGGTAATAAGACCCTAGCTCTATGATTTTGTGATTTTTTTGTATAAAGAAAATAAATTTATTTTATTTTTACTTTGTAGATGGGTTTTAATGCCCAAATCTTATTTTCAGTCAGTATTCAATTAAGAAATATATTTTGGTGAATTAATGTATTTTTTATTTAAATTATACTTTCGTAAAATATTATTAAAAATTAATTTTTATTGAAGATAAATTATTGTTTAATTTTTATGAATACAATTGTAATTTTTATTAAATTTTGAAAGCTATTTTTTTTCAAAACCCATGAATTTTAGATAAATGTGGGTTTTTCTTTTAAAAGTAAAAATCCACATATTTTTAAATTTAATTAGATAAAATGAGTATTATTATTGGATTTAGGAAATCGAAATTATATTTCCGTGAATTTTTCATTATTTTCCGAGACAGTCGAATTTTTGGGTGAAAATTAAATACCATTATATATATAATGTGATTTATGACATCATAATGACACAATAGTGATGTAACAAAATACTATAAGTGGTAGTTTTTAAAAATATATTTTCTACCTTTAAATGAATGTGATTTTAGGTTTGTTTAGTTTATTTTACAATGCCTTTGTGGATCCTCCAAGACATAAAAAACATTTTAACTTTTTAAAATGATTTCATTGAGAGTGTGACTCACCTCCACATAAGAAAACCTAATATTTTATGAATTTTGGCCAATGAACTTATAAAATAATTTTTTGCAGTCACCTTTGGAAAAAAAACATGGTCAAAAACCATGGGTCGGTTTGTGGTTTTGATTTGTTTAAGGTGTGGAGTCCAAAACCTAAATAATAAAGAATTCCCTCTGTTTTCATATTTAAATTGACCAAATATCTCACTTATCTTCACCCAAAACCCTTATAGAACATCCCTACTCTGACCTCATCTCTCTCAATTCCTCATACGGCTCCCCAAGCTCCAAATAATACTCTCTCAAGCCTGTCCCAAGACTTTGGATCACGCTTCCAAGTAAGGGATTTCTTTCTTTCTCATTTTTTCCAAATTTTATTATGTTGTTATACCCTTTTATTTAAAATTAAAAATGTGTTGATATTATTTCTCACATCACTCATACTACACTCTTTATTTGTTTAATGACTAGATACCTCTTTATCTCTCATTAATTCTACCCATAAACACATGTTACCATGCCAAAATTCCGTAAGGAATTTCTCTCTCCTCATTTACATTCAAGTGATTATTTTATATTATGAATCTAAATTCCATTAAATATTATCGGATATGTATCTATATAACCCCCTTACTATCCATTTATATATATTACCCCCTTACTGTCCATTTATTTTACATATTATGAGATACCCATTTCTCTATCATCAACCATTTTTATGATTTCTTATTTCACGACGTTATGCTACAGAAATTGCACTACAATCTTCCAAGCCAAAGTCATTGTGTTGTGAATACCACATCCATTTACCTATCAACGGTATTAAACATTACACGTAATTACTTATTGATTATATAGTTTCATTTATGTATTAAAAAATACTTTATTATGGAATAAATGATGATTTTTAATGATTCCATGTTGTTTGAATCATGTGGAACACTTATGCGTGAAATGAAATGATTAAGAAGTGTGCACCCAGATAGCACTCCATTGCATTGGGTAAATAATAGTATCATCGAATGTCAAGTTTAATGAAGGTTTAATCATTCTAATTCAACTTAAATGATTTTTGGCTCAAGCTTATGTGAAATGATCATTGGCTATGCTATTATCAAGATAAATGTTCTCGCCACATTTCTATGTTATGATAATCATGAAATATCATGCCTTCATGTTCATGTTTCTCTTATGATCCATTGATATTTATATTTTCTAAAATGTACTGTATTCTTCATGTTATTCCTTATTTATTCACTTACTAGGTTTTATAGCTTACCATTTTCTTATGCATGTCCTCAGGTTATCCCATGAAATTTTAAGTATGAAGGAAGGTGTGTGGTCATGTAAAATATGTTTTAAATTAGGAGGTATATTTAATATTTTATGTTTTTATATAATGTTCATAATCCCCAAATACACTAGACCTCTACATATTTTATATTGTATCATGTGAGGATTTTATGTAATAAGTTATGTTTAAGTGTTGAATAAAGAGAAGGGTTGTTATATCATCCAAAAAATATCTAAAAATGGGTGATGCCTCAGCCAAGTCTATATCTATTTGTCTCATGGGACCTAGTGATACATAAAGAGGCTATGTCAGGCCCCACCCATCACATATTAAGTCCAATTCATTCATCATATGAAAGGGGTGATTATAATCAACATATAAATTCATATTGAAACTAAAATATTAAATGTAAATAACTTTCCCCAATCATTTGACATAAACATTAACCATTCAGAGAAATATGGTGAATGGTATCAAGATAGCACATACATAGTCAAACTGATTAGAAACCCTTCAACAAAAAATTTTAGATGATATCAAAATAGATAAACCTCAATGATGTGAAATATTAAACAAGGGATTTTTACATAGATGAAGACACATTTAATTGAGAAAATTGAAAAATTCTTGAGGAAATAATGATTAAACTTTCGAAAGTGTCTCATACCACCTTGAAACATTTAAATCATAATCCCTTATAATATCAAGATAATGAGGAGACTCATGATATGATATTCCAAAGTGAATTACATACACCACATTAATGGAATGAGTGGTGAAAAAGGTATATATTTCATAAAATTTTATATAAGACGATAAAATTTCTTTTTTACTTTATAAAGAATAGTTATTTTTGAAAATAATTTTATATTGAACATGAAATCAGACTCTAAACATGTATTTTCCCAAAAAATAGAATAATAATACATTTAAATTTTATTTGAGGAATAAATATTTTCCCCCTGGTGTGAAATCATGTACAAATAGTTCATAATAATCTTTATAAATAAAAAATTTTAGAGCTTTTTAATGAATGTATTAAAGATAATTTTAAAGTGTAAAGGAAATTTTGTGTAATGAAAAAAAAAATAAACCAAGTTCGTTTTTCATGATAAAATGTGTGGTTTTATAAAAAATAATGGTGGTTAATACATATTCTTGTGTGCACACAAGAGGTCTCTAGAGGAGTATTGTTTCTGGAGTGGTCAGGTGATAAACTCCTCCAAAAGTAACATTTTCCTTTCAAACAAATGCACAGAAAGACGTGCCACACTTATTTGAAGCCGAATGAACATGCATCCTGGTCGACTCCCGATGGAATATCTTAGCCCTAAAATCTCTTCCGGAAGAATGTGTATTAAAGACTTTGATCAAGTAGTGAGCAGGATTACTATCTGCATACTCAATTGGAAGAATCACTTCCTATCCTTTGGGGGATGCATAGATTTGATTAACAACATGTTTTATGCCATTCTGGTGCATCTTATGGCTTCTACTTATGTTCCATAGGGTGTCATCAAATCGATTGACAAGGTCCTAGACAATTATTTATGATATGCGCTCTCAGAGGGGAAGAGACGCTGGGTGTCAAGGTAAAGGATTGCTCATCCTATTCATGATGGGGGAATAAATATGAGGAGCTTAGGGGGAATGTTTCAGTGCATGCATGCCAAATTTCTTGGGGAAATTTGTAGAACTAGACCCCTTGGGGGAGAAATATGTCCCACAATTATGTTGTCAACGTGGATGCAGTGCAAGTGTAGGGATCACCGCTGTGTCAATCGGTTTGCTCCCTCATCTTAGTCCTTCTTCGGCACTCCCGTTGGATTCTAGGAGAAGGGAATATTCTTTTTTAGAAGCACAACTGGTTGGGTTCTATGATCAGTTTCTTGAGATTTCCATCCTCAATGATCACCTTCAAATATGATATCGGGTACCTGGAGTTCACCAAGATAGAGTTGGAAATGAAACAACAGGCCATTCTTGACTCGATTATCATCACCCCTAAACCAGATAAATGCATCTTCAACCCCTCCCACTCTAGGAAGTTCACTACATTAGACTTTCGTAGGTTATCTACTCCCCATGCTCATCTGGTACGCCAGAATGACATCGTGTGGTGAAACCTCATACTGGCCAAACACAACTTCCTTGTTTGGAGAATTTCGAATTCTGCGATTCCGTCTAACAAGAGGATCAAGAGATCGGGTGTCAGTTTGTCATCCTGGTGTCTATACTGCAAAAACAAGCATGAAAAAACTGTTGATCCTATTTTCATTGAAGGGGAGTGGGCTTATGAAGTTTGGAAGTTCTTCAAGGAATTTAAGGCTATCTCTTCCTTCATCCCCAACAATTTGATGTTTCTGGAGAGGTGGTTCCAAGTGTCACCAGGGAAGGGACCTGAAAGGTTGGAAAGGTCCACTGTCCTTAGTGAAGGATGTTGGTGACTTTGGAAGGCACACAATAAGGTTTATTATGAGGTAATATTCTCCTCAAGATGGTCCATCATCATGCGAACAAAATGAATGATGATTGACTGGGTCTCCCTTTTTGAGAATTGGCATAAGGCCCCCTCCCTGTGTTTCCTGCAAGTTTGTTCCCCCGTGGATGCTTCTCAACTGGACATAAGGTGGGGCACGTGGGTGCAGTGTATTCCCCCAACCTCTAGATTCAAGTTAAATATCTATGACTCCTATTTAGTGGGTGACATGTGTGGTGGTGGTGTTGTCCGCAACACAGATTGGAGTGTGTTCCTTGCTTTCACATCTAATTTTGGGAGTGGTACGTCTCTTCAACAAGAGGCCAATGTAGTTATTATGGGCCTCAAACTCTACAGTCATAAGAACATCATTCTATCTCAAATGAAAACAGACTCGAACATAATTTGTGGCTCCCTGACAGACAGAGTCTCCATTCCATGGTTAGTTACCTACATCATTAGAAAATGCAAACTACTTCTCAATAGAAATATTCAGGTCACACACACATGGATATAGGATAAAAAAATTTCTGATCATCTCACCTCCCTGGCAGCCCTTGAATCCAATGTCACCTACCTTCTCTATGTCACCTCCTTCAAGCCGGAAAGGGTAAACATAATGCGTCATGATGATCTTGGACTCCACTATTTTAGACCCCATGAACCATGATTCCTTGAACTTTTCTTTCTTCTTAGAATTAATATAATTGTATGATGATGATTTCTGCACTTGAAATTAGTAAGAATTAGAGAATTTCCCTCAAATAGGGATTGTATTTTAGAAAGAATTTTTAATGTTACCTTGTAATACATGTAACTCACAAAAAAAAGGATTATGGTTTTTATAGATAAATATAAAATTCACACATAATTTATGATGATTATGTAAGAATAATAATTTAATTATGGTTAAGTGAGTCAAAGAGTAACCTAAAATAAAATAGAGGTTTGTGTAGAAAACCCTTACAACTTTGTAATAAATCGATTCATATGACCCAAAATTAATAATATTAAAATAGTACATTGAATACCATGTAAATAAATATATTAATGATATTATACAACCTTGGGAAGTATATAAACACCATAAAAAGTAACAGTAGTGAATAAAGAATGTCTCGTAAAAATAGAAGTGATATGAGGAAACCAAATACCTTAAGTGCAAAGGTGTTCCTCACTTGATCTTAATGACCAGAAGAATCCAATTTATGATCATTAATTACTAATTAAAGAATATAATATACATTTAATTTATTTCTTATAACTTATTAGGTTCATTCATGGCCTTTGGATTGGTTAAGAGATTAAATTTCATTGTTTTGGAGGGTCTTTTCCTTGGTTTTCATGATCGGTTTACATATATTTATGTATGGATAAAAATGAAAAATGAAAATCATTGATAGAATTGAAGTTGTATGTTATTATGGAAAAAACATAAGATTATGTGGTTATAAAGTTCATTTGGTTATTGGTAGTGAAGTTGAATCGTTATAGGAAACTTTAATGACAATTGTTTGGGTTAATTAGCAGTTTTTGATCACAACGAACTCATTTTCATTTATAAATTAACATCATGTGTACAAAAAGATTTTAGAACCTTACATAAGTTATAATACATATATTATTTTCTATTTCAAAAAAATGGTTTCAGAATGAGAATTGAATAAGTTAATAGAAATTGAAAATATGTCGTCCTTGAATGTGATAAATTAACACATCTCAGATGGCGTTTTCATTTATAGTATAAAAGAAGGGGGGTGGAGAGATTATGAAGAATTATTACTTTATCATAACAATATTCTAGTACATGTAAGGTACTAGATTCATCATAAAATTTGGGTTAAAGTAGGTGATGAAAGAAAAAAAAGTAACTTGAAATAAAATAATTTGAAAGGTGAATTTACCTCTTGAAGTAATCTTCCATGAGAGCCTCTTTTTGGGAGAGGTTTTGGTCTTTTTATGAAACCAAGGGATTTTGTACATGGAAGAGGATCTTAAGAAGATAGTTGAGTATAATTTATACAAGTATGAAGGATTTAGTGGAGTGAAGAGAAGAGGGAGTGAGGTGGGTTTTATAGTGGAGAAGAGGGGAGATTTTTTAATATCTTATTCATTGCCTTATTGTTTCCCTCTAGACAACCAATTGTACTGATTCAAGTGACCCATAATAGAAATAAGTGCATGTGAGTTAGAACCAAGTGTTATTAAATCATAAATGATGCTAAAAATAGTGAATTTAACTGATAATGTATATATACGGTAAATTACCATATTTTACTATTCATCAAAAAATTTAGTATTTCAGAAAAATCCCAAAAAATCACCATATCCATTTTGTGACATGTAGAATCATAAAATGGAATCCATTTAATCCTAATAATTTTCTAAATATGGTAAATGTATTTTTTAATTATAATCATTTCTTACTCGAAAAAATACAGTCTTAAAACCAAAAAAGGTTTTATAATACCCTAAGAATTAACTAAGGTCTTATTAAATTATTTTAAATTCATAAAAACCAAAATATTTATGTAGGAAACCATTTTATGGAAATTAATAAACATAATAATTTTAATTTATAATTAAATATTTATCACTCAAAAAATGTGAATAATTAATTAATAATATTCTACTTCATTTATAAGGTGTCTAAATTTTATTTATACAGTCATGGGTGAGGATAATATTCATAAAGGTAAGTTACTAATCACAAAAATAATTATTTTTGTCTGATATAACTATAAATATATTTCTTAACTCAATCGTGTATGTCAGTTTTTTAAAATTTAAATCATACAGGTGGAAACATTATGTTTACTGGCAAGGTTATAACAAAGTGATGTTTTATAAAGACCCAATGTTTCATGCATTCAATATTAAAATTATTTTCAAATTCTTGGGGTCTTTCATTCTCCCACTTCCCCCTTAAAAAAATTATCCTCAAAATTATAAATTGAAGTTCTAAAGTAAATGGTTGATACATGAAAAATCCATTTTGGAAAACCCACATGAGGAATACAGTTAAAATATCCACTTAATAAGAGGTAAATGGAAATTCATCAGTTAGTAAAAAACTACACATTCTAATTGGAAAACATGGTCATAGAATAATAATCAAATAATCATGTTCTGATGGAAATAGATATAGAACATTCCTAGATGAAAGATCATTACCACCAAACCATAAATTACAGTTTTGAAAATTTTCATTAATATCATGAAAAAATATGATAATAGGAAAAAAATTTATTTAACACTATTTTCTCAAATTTGAGGAATTATTAAACTATATAAGAGTATAAATATAAATTTGTATTTTATAAACACATTCTTATCCTTTTTTTGTACCTTGAACTATTTATACTTCATCTCTTAGAACAGGTTGCATCATGTGTTGTCATTAAGCTCCAGAACCTCATATAATGATCAACTTAAATAATTTCCTAAATGGTGTAACATTCCAAAATATAATGACCCAATACTTTAGAATCATTCCCATATCAATCCTTGTCATATTCATGCACATGGGGTCCTTTTAAATCGCAATTTTTTAAAACTACAAGTTTCATCCTACTCATTGCATCTTCTACCTTATATTCCTTTAATCAATATGAAGCAGCCCTAAATTTTCACATTCCAAACAAGTGAATATCTTAACCATGTGTCCTATTGAAATATTTTAATAACTAAAATTACCATAAAACTTTATTGGAAACATGAATTCATCCTTACACATGTTATGGGATATATTATGTATATGAAAAATGTTGTAAACTCCATCAATGATAGCATAGATCACTTGTATAAAAGTCAATAATTAGTTTTGAGGAAGTCAGTACATATCCAAATCAATCATTTATTCATCATTTTCTTAATAATATAGAATATATTTAGGTTTTTCTTTCCCTCAACCATATACTTTCCCATGACATAAAATTTCTATTGAGTCACTTATCCTTGGTAAAATTCATCAAATAACCTCAAATACTTAATTAAATAGTATTGTATTTCAATACTCATATATTCAATAATTATTATTTCCAGTACATTCCTGATAAAATATTCAAATGACATGATTCTTTATGAGTCACATTATTCATTCCACTTCATCTTGGGTTGTATCATGACTTGATCATTATCGTGTAACATCATCTGGGGAATATTCCTTTTATGCTTGAGATATTGATTCGCATAGTCTCTCATCTCCTCACAGATAAAGAATTGTACATTGGAAACCTTTTCCTTTCCATTTCAAACATAAAATTGGTTTCTTTTTTATCTATACTTATAAGAAACTCTCATTCCCATAAATCATTTACTATGGTGATTCTTTCAATATATATCACATGTGGAAAGACCATTCTTTCCCTTCTTCATGTTACCCATGTTTTTCTCATCCATCCTCTTCTTTTCTTGCTTCCCTTCAAATCCATAGGACTCAGATAATTCATTAAATAACATGTTAACACATGATACTATTTCACCATATAATGAGGTAACTTGGGAGACTATATTCCTTCTAAATGATGGCTTAAAACCATATGATATATGATCCTTCTTACACTTTCCATCACATGCATTGGTGAAGTTCTCATTCTTTCTTTTTGGCACTATTTCTAATAAATTACATATAATATATTATATCATAAAATTATGACCTCTTTATAACTCTAAAAATAGCATAAATTAATGCATTTTAAATCCTAGAACCATATACTTTGGATACTTTGGGGCATAAATCCTTCATAATAGTGGGTAACGAATGTCTGAATTATCATAAGAATATCACTTCGAAGTGTGAAACTAGGTGCACAGTAAGGCATGTGGTCATATACTAGGATACCCCAGGTGTAACATCACGGGTAAATAAAGAATATTAAATTTCCATATTTATTAATATTTTTGAAGGTAATTATATGTTCGATGGCATACCCAATACGCAACAACGAGTTTCTTTGAAATCTTACATTGCACACTAATAATATAATAATATTATTTTAAATGGTAGATAACCCCTAGCCGTTATAATATAAGAAACGAACAGAACTAACTAAAAAATGAATATATATGTTTAATAAGTATTTTTACTTTTATCTAATAAATGATAGAGGCTTAGAATGTGAATGAATCCAATTTTAAGAGTAAATATTATAATATTCTTTAAAAGGTCGATTAACTGCATTTTGATGGCGAACCCTTATTTAAATCCACTTTTTCTCAATTTTATATGTTATTTTTGACAAAATAAAATCCTTCTTTAGAATCGGGACATCAAAATTTACTTTGTGTATGTTTTTGGTATTTTTCTGATAAAGTTCATTTTTTAAATGAATAGGGAAAGATGTTGTATTTTAATTAAAAACCACTTTTCAATATAATTTATTTATATGGTTAGATTATATTTTTAATTGTTTTTAAAGTTCAATTAGAATATATTTTTACCATTTAATCAAATGGTGGACATTGGAATTAATTTCACTTTGAAATTGGACTTAAACAAGTGTCAATCTTTTGATATATATTGTTTCTTAAAAACACGCTATTTGTTTTGACAACGAGAATTAATTATTAAATTAATTAATGAAAATTATAAGTTTTGAATTTTGTAAAATAGACATCCATTTTGAATTCAGAACATCAAATATAGATTAGGGTGAATTTTTGGTATTTTTCTGAAAAACATCAATTTTTTATGAATAGTGAAACCACTAAGTGGTAGTTAAAAAACCAATTTTTCGTTTAAATGAAATTTTATCACTTCTATAAATTGAATTTTAAAAATCCTACATACATTGTTTTCATTATTAAGTAAAATTTGGTTCAATGGGATGAAAATAATTTTTGGTGAATAATAACTTTTAAGTTTTATTAATCGCGATTAGAGGTAATTAGAGATATTTATGGTAAAAATAATGTTATAATAATATTAAATTACCTTTAAACTTGTCCTACACATATTGGATGAGTCATGGCCGACCATGAAAATCCATGGGTCAACTTGGGTACCCCATGGAGCCACTTGGGTAAGAAAATGACATTAATAACTTTTTATTTAAAGTAAAAATAAAAGTGTCACAAACATGTATTGTTTTACTAAAACAATTTTTACATGGGGTTATATAAGTTATATTTTTGACTATAAATATTAATTATAAATCTAAAAAAATTTCCTACTTCATGGTAATTTTTTTATAATATTTATACATTCAATAAATAAATTTATTTATGACACCATGATGATGCAACGATTACCTCATTAATTAATGATTTAAATAAAATGAAAAGATAAGGTAAAATATAAGACATAAACTTGTCTAAAACCTATTATATTGGTGGATTTAGAACCTTTATCACCTTATCCTCGAAATATATCTTTGTGGGACTTTTAAAATCCAAAAAAAAATTCATAATAAAGTAACATTTCATGACCTTCCAAGAGTGCCCCTCCTCCATCTTATAAAAGGCCCCCACCTCTACACCCTTACCCAGACCTCTAAAGCCCTTGTATCATCCAAACCCTACACATATTATCTCTCCACATCCCTCTCTTCATCCTAGTAGCCTTACCTTGCGCAGAAAGCTCTTCAAGAAACCCTTTTGGTTCAAACTAAGGGGAGTTACCCGATTTAAAGGTAATGTCTTCTCTTATGTTCTTTTGTATTATTTTTCTTCTCCAACCCCATAAACTCTTTTTATTACATTCTTTTGTAACAAAAACATAATGTTAAATATAATAGGATGTTTTTATGATAATTATTCTAGATAAACTTACACACACCTCCTTTTAATGTTTAAAGAACATATTGTTTCCATGGATGGCGAATTACTGCCTCACGAAACGATGATTGTTCAATTTTCTCCTACCACCACTCATGGTGGTCATTATGATGGAAATATATTTATATATGATATATATTATATTTATTTCATATATATGATTCTGTACTTTATATTTAATACATACCGTTATGCTTTTCATGTTGTGTAAATGCGATAATTTCATTTGAGGAAGTGTGGACTACTGCCCCCTCAAGTGATGTGACTCGTTCATGCAATATATGGAATGTTTAAAGAATGAAATTAAGGAACTTATGTGAACTTTATAACATATATTTTATATTGGAATTATAATATATATATATCATTTATTTTTAATTCTATTAATATGAAAAAGAAATGAAAGTAGCGTTCATGTGTACGTATGGCATACCGTCTCCATGAACGGTGCACTTCATTTTTTATCTCCAAATGTTATGGAATAGTATAAAATGAATATATACTAGTTATATATGATATTTAAATCATTAATAATATTCTGGAGATGATTTACTTATAACTACATGGACATTTCTCTTCAAACAAGTTCATTTTTGACTCATGTAACAAACATCGACAAAAATGTCTGATATGAACTAGCATAATAATCTAATTATTATAACATGATAATATGTGATATGAATTGAATAATAAAATTTAAAGTATTTTCTTAACAAATTATAAATTGACCGAAGTTTATTATTCGGGAATATAAAGAAACGAACAAGACAAGTTGGACTCGAGGTAAGGGATCATACCACTCTCTTTCTTTTTAAGTACTCTCTTTTATGTCACTTATTTTAAGCTACTATTTATTATGTTGTAAGATGTTATTTTATTTTCAAAATTCTGTAATTTTTATTTTCATATCATGAGAGACCCCCTATTACTCTTATCAATTCATTTTAATAATTTTTAAGTGGCGTCGTTAGGCTGCCGAATTTTTATAAGGGGTTTTTATCTCACTTTTAATTCCGTGATATTTCCATTGTTTGCCACTTATTTATTTCATGTGGTGTATTTTTTAGTGACATATATTACCATGATTATATTTATATTCATTTTATTCAGATATTCATATGGTGTTTATTATATTTTGGTCATACGACTCGATTTATTACAACGAGATAAGTGGTTTTTATCTCACTTTTTATTCCCATGAGATTCATGCTATATTTGTCACTATCTCCTTTGAGTGTTGTATGTACTGCCCATTATTATAATATTTTTGTAATATACTCTCATTTATGGGTATTTACATCTTCTTTTTATGACCCTTATTTCATGGGGTGTACGTTTTCAAAAGTTACCCAAATCGGTAAGGGAACCTTTCACCCTCCTCTTTTTAAAAGACTTATTTTTATTATGACTTTTAATTTACATCTTCTTATGTTGGGATATGTTCTTATATATCCTTATTTCTGTAAATTGTATGTCCAAGTTATGAGATACCCTTTTTATCTCTCATCGACTCATTATCTGAAATGACGTCTTTAGGGTGTCGAATTTCGGTATGAGAACTTCTTAACCCAATTTCAATTCTTTAGGTTAAACCTATACTTATTGATTATGTCATACTATGAATATGTTTGGATGACCTATGATTTCTTTACACATAATATCCTCTTATATTGGGTGTATTTATATTTTTCACACATAATTATGTAATTTATTTATCCTTAATCTAAGGATACTGACTTTGTAAGGGACTTCGTCTCAATCTCCATTAATTGAGGCATATTTTGTTCAAATACAAGACTTTATTTTATACTCTGTATAAAAACCTTTGAATTTTCATTTAATTCAAAGGGATTATTTTTCTACGAATCATTTTACTAAATGACAAAAAATGAATGTTTTTGTTTAACGTACACGGTGACAACGACCTTTTCTGCCGCTGCGAGTACTACTTGATCTTTAGATTCATTAACAAGCCATAATGTTTTTAAAAGAAAATAAATACCATATACTCTTTTATGTATTTTTTTATTGAAAATGGTTTTGATAATGGATTTTTTATTTCAATATATTTAAGTGATATATTGTGATTGAAATGTGGAAATGTTTTCTTTCCTTTATATTTTTTTTATGTCTAATGATTTTATAATGGTACTTGGACATTTGACGGGTGGTTACGTGATAAACCAAATGACAGGTGGTGGCGTGAATACGAGTATGGGTGGTTATGTTATAACCTCTAATGCATTGGGTATGGAATTCGGCCGTATGGCTATTCCATTTAGTGATATGTGTGGAAGTCGACCGTATGGTTATTCAATTTATGTATGTTTATGTCCCAAGTTACCTTTATATGTTATGTGTTCTTTATATGGGTTTTATAGTAATATTTTGGTCACTAAAGGGTAATTAATGATCTTTTATTCAGTGAAAGGTATTTTCTACTTGATAAAGGTGAAAAGTATTACTTATGATAAAGTATTCATGATTTACTTGTTGTTTTGAAAAACTGATAGTTTTCTTTCTTTGTGTATCCTTTTCTGGGATTTTTATGCTCATCCCAAGTTTTTGAAATGTTTTCCACATGACTTAAAGATGAATAGGGTCAAGGATGGGATAAAGGAAAGATATGTTATCAAAAACATGGAACTAGACATGTTTCTTTTTAAGAGTTTTTATTTTATGAAAAAAATGGAAACTTAGTAGAATTGTCTACTTTGTAATCTTTTGAGATGTAATAGTTATGTCCTAATTCTCTAAAACTCTAAACCTGAAAATATAATCTATGTGAATTATTCATTTAATTCATGATTATGTAATTTTTTAAGGTCAGTTCCTTATAGTTGGTATCAGAGGTCGGTTTAGATAACTTTAGAGGTTAGAGTGTTTTTTAAGCATGAGTGACAAGTTGTGTACATACATAATGGTCATTATATTAGATGGATTCATTGTTATTTTTTAAAGTTGGAATGAGTTTGAGATAACTTTTTTAAGTATATTTTAGTGTTTATCTTCCTCTTTATTATATGATGATTTTGTTGATATACTCACACTGATATTTTTTTGGTTTTAGTAAATGGATTGATCTAGCAGGCACCAAAGTGACAATGGGTATGAAGGAAACTATGGTGGTTCTCTGATTAAGAGACTGGATGAAATGGGGGATTCAATGAGGAATACCATGGTTATTCTAAACCAACTATCAAGGAGTCATGATTAACCACTTGAACCTTGGTGAGTTCTCTAATGCACCATGTACGAGAGAACCAACTCGATGTACAAGTTCAGGTAATAATTATAAAGGTAACCATTAGGGTTTATATAATCCTTACTTTTGAGGTAATTATGGGTTACTATATGTTGAGGATAAAATATGTTATGGTTATTTTTGATGAATTTATCTCTTTTTGAGGAATGTTATAAAATTATATAGTTTTGGAAAAAGGACAACACGCAGACCGTGTGACAACCCGTCGCGTCAGACGAAGCTACGGGAATTGAACCCACAACCAAAGTGTGACTGGCATTTATCGCCTACCACTGTACTACGTGAAGTCACTGGTTAGTATGACTAATTATTTTTAGTTAGATTATCTTAGGAATCAAGAATAAGTTGATTTTGGGTTATCTATGGAAATTATTAACCTATCATAGAGGATATGTGATTAGGTTAATTACTTTTCAGTATGAAACTTTAAGAGTAACTTATGTTATTTGGAGATAAATGTTAATATTTATCTTGGAAGTCTATGTGATTAAATCCTTTAGAGATTTGGGTTTCAATCATAGTTTGGTTTATTTTTTAATAATTTTAAGGGAAATTTTCTATTGAATAGTCTTTGTTGAACTTTGGGTTGTTTGAAAAAATTTAGATATTAAGAGTAGTTTTTATTTTTGTAAAAGATTAATTTTTTTTGGATTATCTGATCTTATACTAACAATTTTTGTTTTGGTTAAGGTCTAAAGATATAGGAAATATATAGTTCTATTTTTTTGGATTAGGTGATTCTCTATAAGTTGATTATAGTGCTCTTAATGTGAACTAGCCATCCTAAATACTCGTCTTTTGAAGAAAATATGAGTTTGTATAAGAAATATAAAAAGAGATGAAAGTATACATGACAATTAAGTATGTTTCCTTATGTTTTAGTTAAGCTCATAAATAAATTACTCAATGAAAATAACTTAAAACAAAAATGTTGCCTGTTAACATTTCTTATTGGGGAATCAAATATCGTTTAACCCATCACAAGTTTGTGATTTTTTGGTGGTTAACTTTCTCCTAGAAAAATTTTCTATCACTCTCCATCAGAAAATGACCCTTTGTTTTCTCTTCCATATCCATGTTTTCCTAAATGTTATCCTAGTATGGGTTAACTCGGGTGACCTTTGTACATCTTTTTCTTTCTTTTGAAGTGATAGTTTTATTGACTCTTTTTCTGTTGTGGGACTTTCAATGAAGTTTCAGAGCCCAATTTTAAAATTGCGAGGACGCAATTCCCAAAAGGTGTGAAGGGTGTAACATCCGGGGTAAATAAATTATATGACATTTTCTATATTTATTAATATTTTTGAAGAGAATTCTATGTTTGATGGCGTACCCAATACGCAACAACGAGTTTCTTTGAAATCTTATGTTGCACACTAATAATATAATAATATTATTTTAAATGGTAGATAACGCCTAGCCGTTATAATAGTGGAAATGAACAGAACTAACTAAAAAATGATTATATATGTTTGTTAAATATTTTTACTTTTATCCAATAAATGATAGAGTCTTAAAATGCAAATGAATCCAATTTTAAGGATAAATATTATAATATTCTTTAAAAGGTCGATTAACCGCCTTTTAATGGAGAACCCTTTCTTAAATCCACTTTTTGACAATTTTATATGTTATTTTTGACAAAATAAAATCCTTCTTTAGAAACGGGACATAAAATTTACTTTTTGTGTGTTTTTTGTATTTTTCCGGTAAAGTTCATTTTTTTATTGAATAGCGAAAGATGTTGTATTTTAATTCAAAACCTTCTTTTGATCTAATTTATTTATATTGTTGGATTATCTTTTAAATTGGTTTTAAAGTGAAATTAGAATATATTTTTACCATTTAATCCAATGGTGGACATTGGAATTAATTTCACTTTGAAATTGGACATAAACAAGTGTCAACATTTTGATATATATTGTTTCTTAAAAACACGCTATTTATTTTGACAATGGGAATTAATTATTAAATTAATTAATGAAAGTTATATGTATTAAATTTTTTAAATATACATCATTTTTGAATTCAGAACATCAAATATAGCTTAGGGTTAATTTTTGGTATTTTTCTGAAAAACATCAATTTTGATGAATAGTGAAACCACTAAGTGGTAGTTAAAAAACTGATTTTTCGTTTAAATGAAATTTTACCGCTTCTATGAATTGAATTTGAAAAATACTACATACATTTTTTTAATTATTATGTAAAATTTGGTTCAATGGGATGAAAATAATTTTTGGTGAATAATAACTTTTAAGTTTTATTAATCACGATTAGAGGTAATTAATGTAATTTAAGGAAAAAATAATGTTATAATATTATTAAATTACCTTTACATGTGTCCTAAACTTATTAGATGAGTCATGTCCGACCATGAAAATCCATGGGTCAACTTGGAGACCCCATGGAGCCACTTGGTTTAGAAAATGACATTAATAACGTTTTATTTAAAGTAAAAATAAAAGTGTCACAAACATGTATTGTTTTACTAAAACAATTTTTACATGGGGTTATATAGGTTATATTTATTAATATAAATATTAATTAGAAATATAAAATTATTTCATACTTCATGGAAATTTTTTATAATTTTTATACATTAAATAAATAAATTTATTTATGATACCATGATGATGCAGCGATTACCTCATTAATGAACGATTTAAATAAAATGAAACGATAAGGTATAATATAAGACGTACACTTGTCTAAAACCTATTGGATGGGATTATTTCTAACCCTTATCACCTTATTCTAGAAATATATTATTTTAGGACCTTTAAAATCTGAAAAACATTTCATAATAAAGTAACATTTCATGACCTTCCAAGAGTGCTCATCCTACCTCTTATAAAAGTCCCCACCTCTACCCCCTTACCCACACCTATAAAGCCCTTGGATTGCCCAAACCCTGCTCATATTATCTCTCCACGTCCCTATATTCATCCTATAAGCCTTACCTTAGGTATAAATCTCTTCAAAAAACCCTTTTGGTTCAAAGCAAGGGGAGTTACCCGATTAAAAGGTAATGTCTTCTCTTATGTTCTTTTGTTTTATTTTGCCTCTCAAACCCCCTAAACTATTTTTATTCCTCTCTTTTGTAACAAAAACAGTTTATTAAATATACTATAATTTTTTTATGAGAAGTATTCTAGCTACACTTACACACACATCCGTATAATGGTTAAAGAACATACTGTTTCCGTGGATGGCGAATTACTGCCTCATGGAACGATGATTGTTCAATCTTCTTCTACCACCTATCATGATGGTCATTATGATGGAACTATATTTATATATGATATATATAATATTTATGTCCTCTCTATGCTTACTTATTTTATATTTAATACATACCTTTATGCTTTGCATGTTGTGAAAATGCGATAATTTCATTTAAGGAAGTGTAGACTACCGCCCCCTCAAGTGAAGTGACTCATTCATGCAATATATGGAATGTATAAAGAATTAAATTAAGGAAAATATGTGAAATATATAACATATATATTATACTGGAATTATAATATATATATATATATATATATATCTCATTTATTTTTAATTCCATTAATATGAAAAACAAATGAAAGTAGTGTTCGTGTGTACGTACGGCCTACCGTCACCATGAACGGTGCATTTCATTTTTTATCTCCAAATCTTATGTAATAGTATAAAATGAATATATAATAGTTATATATGTTATTAAAATCATTAATACTATTCTGGAGATGATTTACTTACAACTACATGGACATTTCTCTTCAAACAAGTTCATTTTTGACTCATGTACCGAACATCGACAAAAACGTCTAATAGGAACTAACATAATAGTATAATTATTATAACATGATAATATGTGATATGAATTGAATAATAAAAATTAAATTATGTTATTAATAAATTATAAATTTACCAAAGTTTATTATTTATGAATATAAAGAAATGAACAAGACAAGTTGGACTCGAGGTAAGGGATCCTACCTCTCTCTTTCATTTTAAGTGATATCTTTTATGTCACTTCATTTAAGATACTATTTCTTATGTTGGAGGATATTATTTTATATTCACCATACTGTAATTTTTATTTTCATATCATGATAGACCCCCTATTACTCTCATCAATTAATTTTAAGAATTTTTATGTGGTGTCGTTAGGCTGCCGAATTTTTGTAATGGGTTTTTATCTCACTTTTAATTCCATGATATTTCCATTTTTCACCACTTATTTATTCCATGTGGTGTATTTTTTAATGACATATATTATCATGATTATATTTATATTCATTTTATTCAGATATTCATATGGTTTTTATTATATTTTGGTCATACGACTCGATTTATTACAACGAGGTAATGGGTTTTTATCTCACTTTTTATTCCTGTGAGATTCATGCTATATTTGTCACTATCTCCTTTGAGTGGTGTATGTACTTCCCATTATTCTAATATTTGTGTAATATAATCTCTTTTATGGGTATTTACATCTTCATTGTATGACCCTTCTTTCATGGGGTGTACATTTTCGAAAGTTACCCAAATCAGTAAGGGAACCTTTCACCCGCCTCTTTTTAAAACTATTAATTTTGTTACATCTTTTAATTTAAATCTTATTATATTGGGATATGTTCTTATATATCCTTATTTATGTAAATTAAATTTCCATGTGATGAGATACCCTTTTTATCTCTCATCAACTCATTTTCTTAAATGACGTTGTTAGGCTTTCAAATTTCTGTAAGGGAACTTCTTAACCCAATTTTAATTCTTTGGGTTAAACCTATACTTCTTGATTATATCGTACTATGAATATGTGTGGATGGCCTATGATTTTTTTACACTTAATATCCTCTTGTATTGGGTGTATTTATATTTTTCACATGCAATTATGTAATTGATTTATCCTTAATCTAAGGATACTGGCTTTGTAAGGGACTTCGTCTCAATATCCTTTCATTGAGGCATGTTTTTTTCTAATACAGGACTTTATTTTATATGTTTTATAAACATCTTTTACTTTTCATTTCATTAAAGGGATTATTTTTCTACGAAGCGTTTTACTAAATGAAAAAAATAAATGTTTCTTTTTAACGTACGAGGTGACAATGACCTTTTCCGCCGCCGCGAGTACTACTTGATATTTGGATTCCTTAACAAGCCGTAATGTTTTTAAAATAAAATAAATACAATATACTCTTTTATGTATTTTGGTAATGAAAATTGATTTGATAATGGATTTGTTATGTCGATATATTTAAGTGATATATTGTGATTGAAATGTGGAAATGTTTTCCTTCCTTTATATTTGTTTTATGTATTATGATTTTATAATGGTACTTGGACATTTGATGGGTGGTTACGTGATAAACCAAATGACAGGTGGTTCCGTGAATACCAGGATGGGTGGTTACCTTATAACCTCCAATTCATTTGGTATGGAAGTCATCCGTATGGCTATTCTGTTTAGTGATATGTGTGGAATTCGGCCGTATGGTTATTCCATTTATGTATATTTATGTCCCAAGTTACCTTTAAATGTCATGTGTTCTTTATATGGGTTTTATGGTAATATTTTGGTTATGAAAGGGTTGGTAATGATATTTTATTCAGTGAAGAGTATTTTCTACTTCATAAAGGTGAAAAGTATTACTTATGATAAAGTTTTCATTATATACTTATTATTTTGAAAAACTAACAGTTTTCTTTATTTGTGTATCCTTTACTGGGCTTTTTATGCTCATCCCAAGTTTTTGAAATGTTTTCCACAGGACTTAAAGATGAATAGGGTCAAGGATGGGATCAAGGAAAGACATGCTATCTAAAACATGGAACTAGACATGTTTATTTTTAAGAGTTTTTATTTTAGGAAAAAAATGGAAACTTAGTAGAAGTTTCTACTTTGTAATCTTTTGAGATTTAATAGTTATGTCTTAATTATCTAAAACTCTAAACCTAAAAAGATATTCTTTGTGAATTAATTATTTAATTTATTATTATGTAATTTCTTAAGGTCGGGTCCTTATACCGGGTCAAGCCCGAAACTTCTTGTCAGAGTGGTTACTCCTAGTTATATCTTTTCCAGAACCAAATCCACTTGTAGTATACATAAAGAGATGTATTTTCTAGATATATCAACAAAATAACATCCTTAAAAAAATTCTAGGATTTTAAGAAATACTTATCCTCAAATACTATCATATGGTTTTTTATCTAATAAATGTTTTCTAAATCTTTTTTCCAACTAAAATTCATTGGATACCAACTGTAACGCCCCTAACCCAGTTTTCTAAAGCTGGTGCAATATTTTATTACAATGGAATGATTACAAGATTGTCATATCAAAATGGAATGAATGGTTTAGTAGATTTTTAAAATAAAATAAATACATACGTTAAACATTACAACTTAATGTGAAAACATTATATAAGTTCTATTAGAAATGTCTGCCACTCTAATATTATCTCGGGATGTCATTCATAATATACCTCTCTGTGTCTTTGGAAAAATGAAACATAAGAAGCGTTGAGTTCATTTACTTAGTAAGGGTAAAAAATACAGAAGAAGATATCATAAACATAAAATTTAGGCATGGTGGATAATAGAAAACGCATGCATTTATTAAATAAACATGAACATAGAATGGTTGGAATATGAGATGAGTAAATATTTCCATAATAAAACATAGTCATGGATATTATACTAGCCGAATAACCACATGAACTATGAACTTATAGATTCATACTTTGATAAATTCATATACTGGGCATTATGAAATATACCATTAAGGCCTCTGCCAAGACAACTACAAATGATTAAGGCCTCAGCCAAAACCATATCTAAAAATGAGTGAGGCCTGAACCAAGTCCATATGTAGTTGTCTCGTGAGACCTAACGATTCATTGAGAGGCTATATCAGGCCCCACCCATGACTTACTAAGTCTAATTCATTACTCATATTAAATGGGTGAACATAATCAATATATACATTCATTTTGAAAAAAAACCCTATGAAATGTAAATAACTTTCTATAATCATTTAACATAAACACTAACCATTTGAAGTAATATGGAGAAGGGTATAAAGATATCACGTACACGTTAAAACTAATCAGAAGCCCATAAAAACATATTTTATATGATATCACAAGATATAAACCTCAATTAAGTTCAATATTAAACAATATATGTTTACATATATGAATATACTTTTAAACGAGACCATTGATAAAATTATTCATGAAATAATCCTTAAACATTATAAAGTGTCCCATACCACCTTGAAACATTCAAATCATAATACCTTATAATACCATTAGAATAAGGAGAGTCTTTATATGATATTCCAAAGGCAATTATATACACCACAAGCATGTAATGACTATTGAACAAGGCATATATTTTCTAAAAGTTAATATGAGATGAGAAAAATCCATTTTACTTTTAAAAGAAGAGATATTTTGGGAAAATCATTGGTATGGTACATGAAATAAGATAGTAAACATTTATATACCAAAAAATAAAATTCAAAGACATTTAAATTATATTTGGTGCATAAATTTTTTCCCACCGTGAAATCATCTATAAATAGTTCTTAAGAATCTTTAGAAATAAAACATTTTAGAGAATTTTATGGAAAGTATTAAAGGGAATTTTTAAGTGGAAATGAATTTTTTTCTTAATAACGGAAATTAACCAATATAGTTTTTAATGATAAAATCTTGGGTTTTAAAAAAATAATGGTGGCTTAAAATTGATTCTGTTGAGCACATGAAATGGGTAGGAATTTGAGAAGTTCCCTTGAATCGGGCTTGTATTACTGAAAGAAATTTGAATGTTCCATTATAAAACATATTACTCCCATAAAATAAAGAAAGATTATTGTTTATACAAATAAATATATCATTAAACCAAAATTTATGAGGAATACATAACAATAAAAATTTTATTGGTGTTAAGAGAGATAAAGAGTAACTTGAAAGAAAACAGAAGTCCAGGTAGAAAACCCTTACCACTTTGTAATCAATCGATTTGTATGACCCAAAATAAATAATCTTCAAATGATAAATTGAATACCATGAAAATAAATAGATTCAGGATACAATACATCTATGAGAAGTATACATACACCATACACAAGTAATAGTAGTGAATAATGAATACCACCCACAAATAGAAGTGGGATGAGGAAACCCCTTACATTAAGTCTATAGGTGTTCCTCACTTGATCTGAATGACCTGAATAATAAAATTTAGTTTAATTAATTAATAATTACTGAACCTAATATATAGGTCATTTTTTTATAACTTTTGGAATTTCATTCATGGCTTTTTATGGGCCATTAGATTCAATTTCATTGTTTGGGAGTATTTTTTCTCTTGGTTTTCATGATCAGTTTACTTATATTCATCTATGGGTAAACATATAGATTTAGAATGGTTTTAGAGAATATAAGTTTTATGTTGTTATTGAACAAACATAAGATTACATTGTTATAACAAAATTGGTTTTTGGGAGTGAATATAAATCATTATATGAAACATTAGTGGCAATTGTCTGGGTTAATTGGCGGGTTTTTATCCCAACGAGCTCATTTTGATTTATAAATTAATATAATGTGTAAAAAATGATTCTAGAACCTTAAATAAGTTATAATAAATATATTATAGTCTGGTTCAAAAATTTAAATTGTTCCATGACCATAATTGAATATGATAATAGAAATTGAAAACATGGCATTCGTTTATGTGATAAATTAACACTTCTCGGATGGTGTTTTCATTTCTTATATAAATGAAGGGGAAAAGAGAGATGATGTAGAATTATTCCTTTATCCTAAAAAAAGTCAATTCATGTAAGTTACTGGAATCATAAAAACATTGTTATTAAAGGAGGTTTGTAAAGAACAAGAAAATAATGGAACGTGAAATAAAAGTAATTCAAAGAGGAATTTACCTCTTAAAGTAATCTTCCTTGAGAGCCTCTTTAGCGGAGAGGTTTTGGACTTTTTATGAGACCAAGGGCTGCTGGACATGGGAGGGGATCTTTGGAGGATATTTTAGTAGAATTTAGAAAAGTAAAAAAGGCATGAGAGGAGTGAAGATATGACAGATTTGGGGGAGTTATAGTGGAGGATAGGGTAATTTTTGAATATCATATTCATTATTTTATTAGTTACCTCAATACAGCCAATATTGTTGAATAATTTCTCCCATAATAGTAATAATTGCATGTGAGTTCTAACCAAGTGTGATTAAATCATCCATTATTCTATAAATAAGGAATTTAAATGATAATGTATATATATGGTATGTTTCCGTATTTTAATATTCATCCAAAATATGAGTATTTCAGAAAAATATCATTATTTCACCATATCCATTTTTCAACCTTTAAAATCAAGAAATGGACTCCATTTTATCAAAATAATTTTCTAAATATGAGAATTTTTATTTTATTTAAAATAATTATTTAATCAAAAAAATACATTTTTAAAACCAAAATTGATTTTATAATACCCTGAAAAATTATCTAAGGTCTAATTATATTATTCTAAATTCATAAGACAATAAAATATTTATTTAAGAACCCATTTTAGGAAAATTAATAAATTAATTAATTTAATATTTAAATTTAATATTTATCACTCACAAATATATGAAAACATAATTAATAATATTCTACTTCATTTATAAGTTGCCTTAATTTTAGTTATACATTCATGGGTGATGTAAGAACCCGGTTCTTAGTTTTTAGGTACGGGCTTCTTCTTTTTACTTTTCCTTAAGTGTTTTTGAGAAAATATAGAAAATGGGGGAAAATCTTAAATTTTGGAACTACACGCCGTGTACTTTTTCCACACGTCGTGTACTTTTGGCCGTGTGGGATGGGTACACGGGGCGTGTAGCCATGTCGGCAACGAGGGGTGTAGGAACCGACTACATGTCGTGTAGTGGTACCTTACACACCGTGTAGTCAGTCTGTAGCCCTAAACAGTAAGGCGGTGGAGCCACCGCCAGCTGGGCAACAGTACACGCCATGTACTCAGAAGTACATGTCGTGTACTCAGGTCGAAGGTTAAACAGTGTGGCGGTGCCGCCAGAGGAACAGTTAAATGAAGGAAGTACACATTTTGTACTCATAAGTACACTCTGTGTACTTTTTTTTTTGGCTTAAAATAGGCAGTAGCCTCCTCATTTGTCAAATGTGGCATTTGAGCCATTTTGGAGCCAAGGAGGATGGTCGAACCTTTGAAGATTCGTTGAGTGTTCGTCTGGAATCTAATTCGGATTCGAAAGATCTCATTAGAACTACACGGGTAATCCCTTTCTCCTCTTTAATTCGTTCTTACCAATGATTTCCCGAGGGAAAGTTATTTACGTTTGAATGGGTTTTGTTCTTTGTCATATCTACGTCGTTCTTGGGCATTTCGAAAATCGACGTTCGCGTATATCGCTCGTTGGCGTATAAGGTACGTGGCTTGGTGTAAATTTCCAACTGTCGTGTGTTTTTGTGCATTTTCGTGCCATGAACCCATCTTGGGGTGTCGTGTGGATGAGGTCGTTGCTATATTTAATTCCTAGAATTGCATAGGTGATTAAATTTTGATAATAAAATGATTTTTGGGATCGTTGCTTGGATCTGAAACCACCCCGGGGGTGTGTTCCACTGTTTAGTCATTTGGCCAAGATACCCAAGGGTATGCCTTTAATGTAGTAATTGTAGAATTTCATTGAGAGGAATTGCTTCTTTACTACATTTTGATATGTTGGTCATGGCCTGGTTACCTGTTTAGCCTGAGGGCGTTGTTGTGATTAGCCTGTGGGCACTGTACTATTTAGCCTGTGGGAAGTAGTTATTTCAGCCTGAGGGAAACTTCATCCGGGCCTATGGGCAGCCGATTCTATGTCTGTGGGCGACACTACCTACACCTGAGGGAAAACTCTGTTATGCCTGAGGGCAGATTCTTGTGTTGGATACTCGTTACCTGAGGGTAGGAGTTTACGTGTCTGAGGACACTAGTTGTGTACTTATAAATGCACTGTGGTGATTTCTTATATTAAATGGATTAAATGAATATTAAAAATGGCAATATAACTAGTTGTTGTTACTTTTGAGTACTGCTTACTTTATTGCATTTTACCACCGCACACTATTGTTGCATGTTATCACACAGTTGGGCATGAGCATTTGGTGGGTGCCTACTGAGATATATTTCTCACACCCTATTTGGGTCACGCTTTTCGGCCCAAATAGATAACGTTGTTGCAGGTGTAGATAGGGGAAAGAGTCCCTATACAGGTACTTGACTGTTTTTGAGGAGTAAGAGGGCATGGGACCGAGCCTAGACTCACGATGCTGCTGCCAGCTATTTTGCTTGTTTGTTGTACTCTGTATTTTGTTGTACCATATTGATGTATAACATGTTCTGTCTGTTTTCTTAGAACTTGAAACATGTAGCATCATCATTTATATATTGTTGGTTATATCCACTACTGAAGTTTATTTCAGTTTTGTATGTTTACTGCTTCCACTGTTGTTGTATGTTTATTTTGTATTCCGTTGCACTACACTTTGACAAATGAGGGCATAGTTTCCCCACTATCATACATGGGCCCTCGCTGCTAGTCGGCAGCCTCTGGCATTTGGGGAAATGTGCTTGAGGTCACGTGGTGAACCGGGCTCGGGGCACCCGTTGCATGGCACCCGGGTCCGGGACATTACAAAGTTTTATTAGAGGGGTTCTTTTCTTTGACTTAATATTTGGAGTCGTAGTTAGGGATAGGACGAACGGTAGTTGGTAATAAGTTGTGCTCAGGAGTAGCTAACCCGTGTACAGGGAAAAGCCAGTCTACCTCATATTTTTTAATTCTTTTGATTTTGAAAATTTTACAGTTGATATGTTTTGACCGTTGGGTGACGCACTTTGAGATTGTGCAGTTTATATATTATTTATGGGTTTTATTTAGTTTCATCCCGATGATATGAGTTTATGTCGTCTCATGCATTATATAGGCACATGCTAGAAATCAAATGTCATTCATAGTTTCCATGCCTTGTAGTTGCATTAGAAATTCACATGTTGTTGTGATAGTTGTTGTGATAGAAAAGCATGATGTTGTGATAGCTGGTTGATAAATACATGCTATGTGATAGGGTATTCTTTGGGTGAGCTTGTTTATAGAATGGATGCCAAATTTTGGTTTTTGGGGAGTATGGGCACCCATTGACCGGAATTTGGTGGATCATTGACTGTTTATTGGTTATAACACATATAAGATGTCAAACTTTGATTCATGGGGAGTATGGGCCCTCACGGGTCAGAATTTGACACTTAGGTGTTGTTTTTCAGTATTTTATGGGTTCCGGGGAAGTTTTTGAGGCATAATGTCCGGAAACCCAGTATACACGCCATGTAGTATTTTTATACACGACGTGTATGTTCTTCTGTTCGGGAAGAAAAATGAACTTTTTGAGTACATGCTGTGTACCCTGAGTACACGCCATGTAGTCTCTTCCCGTGTCACAAACTGTGTGGGCGGCGACACGGGGTAGGGAAAGGCTTCCGAAAAACATGTCGTGTACCAAATGTACAGGTCGTGTACTGTTGACCCGGAGTCTGGTCGTGTAACTAACAACACGGGTCAGTGAACTCCTTGACAGAACACGTCGTGGCAATGATGGACACGCTGTGTAGTGTGACCTGGGGACTCGGCCGTGTAATGAACAACACGGGCTGGTATCACCTCTCCCTGAACACGCCGTATAACTTTGGTACACGCCGTGTAGTCTTGTCTGAGGACAGACCGTGTGGTTTTAGCCGTGTGGCTGGGAAACGGGGTTCAGTACACGCCGTGCATGGGTGTAACACACCGTGTAGTGTCAAGCCGAGTAGTCGGTCGTGTCACAGACGACACGGGCAGTTGGAAAATAACACTGTACACGCCGTGTAGATATTATACACACCGTGTATTTTTTTTTTTCAACGGGATCCGTGTGGCTTAGTCGTGTATAAGGACCCGGGTAGGGGAAGAGAAGTCAAGTACACGTCGTGTAGTCAGTGTACACGCCGTGCAGTCTTATTTTGAAAATTTTGAAATGCCTTCATCCTCTTGTTGCTTTGTTGTTCCTTCACTTTCAGTATTAATAATCTTGAATCTGAGGCATACTTTTGACCTTGTAGTGTCATGCCGCCTAGACGACCATGAGTTGTTCGCCAGGAGAGCGGCGAAGATTATACTCCGGAGATGGTGGGCCATGGGCTACCAGTGATCCTCCATCAGAACCAGATGTGTCGCCATCTGCTATACCGGACACAAGCGCAGAGGCACAGTTCGGTGAGGGCTTTATGCGGTTCATGCATACCTTTCAGGGAGCACTGCAGGCTGCTACATCTATGGCTGATCTGAAACGTATCTTTCAGCAGCAACAGTCGCCTACGTTTTCAGGGGATGGAGGACCACAGGCTACGGAGTCTTGGCTACAATCGATGCAGACTATTTTCGAGAATCCTGAGACGCCTTCAGGGCGGATGGTCAAGATCACGACTTACATGCTATGTGATTCCACCAAGAGGTGTTGGGATGTTACCACCCAGTTAGAGCATCACAGAGACATGGCGTGGGAAGATTTTCAGGCAGGATTCTATGACTTCTTCTTTCCCGAGACTCTGAGGGCAGATAGAGCTCGATAGTTCATGAATCTACAGCAGGGCTCTATGTCGGTGATGGACTATTCTCCTCATTTTACAGAGCTTCATCATTTTTCTCCCGTGCTGGTGGGTGATGAGACGTTGAGAGCCAGAAGTTTTGAGGATGTTCTTCTGTATAACATCCGAGCATTGGTAAATTTTTTCAGGTTGCCTACTTTACACACGATTGTGAACTAGGCGTTGATTACAGAGAGGAACCTATGGGAATCGAGTGGTGTGGTCCAGGGCGGTTCAGCACCAGTCACTGGTACTATTTCTGTTGACAAGAGGAAGAGACAGATGGACTTCTCTCAGGGCGGTAGTACCAGTCAGAATAATGCTTCAGGTGGCCAGGTTATGTGCTACCAGTGTGGTAGAGAGGGGTACAAGAGGCCGCAGTGTCCACGAGACCCAGTGGAGTACTGAGCTTGCGGAAAGATGGGTCATCCATAGCGCTTTTGCAGGGTGTTTCCACCAGTGGCTAGTGAGAGGGGTTCTGTGCAGACTCCGCGTGTGGGAGCAGGACCAGTGGCTTCTTACCAGTCAGGGAACTGGAATGCGTCAGGGAGTGGAGGAAAAGATGGTGGTTGTGGTCGTGTTAGACAAACTCCAGGATCTCAGAGGCAACATGTTGGGATAGCTCCGGGTAGCCAGGCTGTGTCGCAGGGCTGCGGCACTGGGTAGGCATATGCAGTGCAACAGACCTAGCAGGAGAAGGATCTCGGACCTTCTATAGTCAGAAGTATTATTCTAGTATCTTTTGTCCTATCTTCAGTGCTTTTGGATACAGTTTCTACATATAGTTTCATATTTTTACCCGTTGGGGAGAGCCTTGGGCTCGGTGTTTCTTCTCTTTCTGATATCATGACTCTAGAGACTCCGTTGGGGACTAGGACGGTTGGTGTGCGTTAGTGTATGGAGTTACCCCTTGATGTTAGAGGGTGTCACTTACTTTGGGACCTCTATGTCTTAGAGATGACGAGATATGATTTCATTCTCGGGATGGACTGGTTGGTTCCCTTTCGAGCCTTTGTAGACTTCTATTGTCACAGGGTGAGCTTCACGTCACCAGAGGATGGAGAGTTTCTATACAAGGGTGAATGGGATGTTCAGGCGAGCCGAGCTGGACCAAAGTATCATGGGCGAGGTGGAGTCACAGCCTAGATAGCGAGCTTATATCTTAATGATCAGGGGACTTGTCAGATGGATTTCCCTCCAGTTTTTGATCGTTTCAGGGATGTCTTCCTGGATGAATTTTCTGGTCTACCTCTGGTGCATGAGGTGGATTTCTCTTTCGAGCTTGTTCCAGGAGCAGCATCGGTGTCCATTCCTCCTTATAGGATGTCCACACCTGAGTTGCAGGAGCTCAAGAGGCAGTTAGATGATTTACAGGAAAAGGGCTTTATCCGACCCAGTACTTATCCTTGGGGTTCTCCGGTCCTTTTTGCGAAGAAGGTGGATGGTACCCTTAGACTTTGCATGGATTATCAGAAGTTGAACCAGTTCATGGTTAAGAACCGATATCCCTTGCCGAGGATAGATGATCTGTTTGATCAGCTTCATGGAGCACGAGTGTTCTCAAAGATCGAATTGAGATCCGGATATCATCAGATATGCGTGAGGCCATCGGATATACCACTTACAGCTTTTTGGAGCATATATGGTCTGTACGAGTACTTAGTTATGATGTTCGGACTCATGAACGCACCAGAAGTTTTCATGGCTCTGATGAATCATGTGTTCCATCCATATCTTGATTCTTTTGTGTTAGTATTCATGGATGACATCTTCGTTTACTCTCACACTCGACACGACCATGCCAACCATCTTGAGATCATATTGAGTACACTGAGAGAGCATCGTCTATATGCTAAGCTCTCGAAGTGCCACTTTTGGATGGACCATATTCACTTCCTGTGTCATATCATCTTAGAGGCAGAAGTTGCAGTAGACCCAGAGAAGGTGAGAGAAGTAGTTTCACGGGGGCAGCCTAAGAATGTGTTTGAGATACGAAGTTTCTTAGGTATGGCTGGTTACTATAGGTGCTTCATACAAGACTTCTCCCGCTTAGCAGCACTGTTGACAGGTCTGACTAAGAAGGGTGTGAAGTTCATTTGGTCAGAAGCTTGTGAGACATCTTTTCAGGACCTGAAGGGAAGGTTGACATCAGCAACGATCCTGATACTCCCAGAGCAAGGGAAGAGCTATACAGTTCACTGTGATGCATCAGGGATTGGTCTGGGAGCCATTTTGATGCAGGGCAACCGAGTTGTTGCGTACGGGTCTCGGCAGTTGAGGCCACATGAGAGGAATTACCTGATGCATGATCTCGAGTTGGATACATTTGTGCATGTGTTGTGCTGTTGGAGACATTATCTGTTGGGAGAGAATTTTGTGGTTTTCACTGACCACAAAAGCCTCAGGTATATCTTTACTCAGTATGACCTGAATCTGAGGCAGAGATAGTGGGTTGAGTACCTACAGTCCTTCAATTTTGAGCTTGCCTACACACCTGGTAAAGGTAATCCAGTAGCTGATGCACTGAGCAGGAAGACTCAGATGCAGGCAGTGTAGGAGGCCAGTGGTGAGTGGGAGCTTATGGATTTGTTCTCTGAGATGCATCTGGAGGTGCATGACAATCAGGGGTAGACTTATCTTTCTTCTTTAGCTATGACTTCTACCCTCCTGGACATAGTGAGGATGAGATATCTATAGGATTCAGAAGGCCTAGTTCTACGAGAGTCGGTGACAAGTGAGAACGCTCCTCCCGGTTGGACGATAGGCGATGATGAGGTTTTGCGTTTCCATGGACGAGTGTGGGTTCTAGGTGATATATGTGAGGAGCTGATACGGGAGTTTCATGCTTTAGTTTGGGCAGTTCATCTTGGGGTTACCAAGATGTACTGTGACTTGAGACATCAGTACTGGTGGCCGGGTATGAAGATAGAGATAGCTGGTTTTGTTATGAGATGTTCCACCTGTCAACAGGTGAAGGCGGAGCACCAGAGGCCAGCTGGGCTGTTACATTAGTTACCCATTCCAGAGTGGAAATGGGATGATGTCGCGATGGTTTTAGTGATGGGATTGTCGAGGTCACCTCGAGGCAATGACGTCGTGTGGGTTTTTGTGAAAAAACTCACGAAGGTATCTCACTTCATGCCGATCAAGGAGACCTTATGTGTGGACGATATCGGAAGGCTGTATATCCGAGATATCGTACGTCTTCATGGGGTCCCTTGTTCTATCATTTCTGATAGGGACACCCGCTTTACGTCTCATTTCTGGCAGATTTTTCAGAGGGTGCTGGGTACACAGGTGCTTCTAAGCACAGCATTCCACCCTCAGACTGATGGCCATTCAGAGCGTATGATACAGGTTCTTAAGGACATGCTGCGTGCATGTGTCCTAGACATTGGGGGCTCTTGGTAGAATCATATACCCCTATTCGAGTTTCCGTATAACAATAGTTTTCTGGCGACTATTGAGATGGCACCATACGAGGCTTTATATGGTACGCCATGTCGTTCACCTTTGGGCTGGTTAGAGGCAGGTGAGGCAGCTTTACTGGGCCTATAGCTCGTGCATAAGAAATACGAGAAGGTCCTGTTGATTCGGAAGCGGATGGCTACTGTGCAGTCTCGTCAGAAGTCTTATGTTAATCGTTGCAGATGACCTCTGGAGTTCATGGTCGGGGATCAGATTTTTTCTACGTGTTCCGCCGAGGCTGGGACACAAGCGAATCATGAGACAGGGTAAGCTTTCATCGAGGTATGTGGGGCCATTTGAGATTCTGGAGAGAGTCGGGATGGTTTCCTATCAGTTGCAGTTACCGCAGCGGTACCAAGCCATGAACGACGTCTTCCACGTGTCTCAGTTGCATCTCTATCATTCAGAACTGTCTCACGTCTTTCAGCCTGAGGAGGTTGAGCTAGAGGCTGATGTGTCCTTTGAGGAGAATCTGATTCATATCGTTGACAGGAGCGCAAAGGTTCTCTAACGCCGGTCAGTTCCTCTTGTACGGGTGCTATGGCAGCATGGCTGAGTGCAGGATGAGACCTGGGAGCGGGAGGCCGACGTACGTGCTCAGTGGCTAGAGTTGTTCTGATCTTTATCTTCACCACCCTGGGAAGGGAAATTAGAGGATGAATTTCATTAAGGGGGAAGTTTTTAAGAACCCGGTTCTTATTTTTGAGGTATGGGCTTCTTCCTTTTCCTTTTCCTTAAGTGTTTTTGAGAAAATATGGAAAATGGGGAAAAATATTAAATTTTAGAACTACATGTCGTGTACTTTTTCCACACGCTGTGTACTTTTAGCCGTGTGGGATGGGTACATGGGGCGTGTAGCCATGTCGGCGACAAGGGGTGTAGGAACCAACTACATGTCATGTAGTCAGTCGGCATGCCTAAACAGTAAGGCGGTGGAGTCGCCGCTATCTGGGTGACATTACACGCCAGGTACTCAGGAGTACCTGCCCTGTACTCATGTCGACAGCTGAACAGTGTGGCGGTGCCGCCATAGGAACAGTTAAATAAAGGAAGTACACGCCGTGTACTCAGAAGTACACACGGTGTACTTCGTTTTTTTTGGCTTAAAACAGGCAGTAGCCTCCTCATTTGGCAGAGGAGGCATTTGAGCCATTTTGGAGCCAAGGAGGATGGCCGAACATTTGAAGATCCGCCAAGTGTTCATCTGGAATCTGATTCGGCTTCGGACGGTCTCGTTGAAACCGCGCGGGTAATCCCTTTCTCCTCCTTAAGATGTTCTTACCAATTATTTCCCAAAGGAAGGTTATTTACGTTTGAATTGGTTTTTTTCTTCATCAGATCTACGTCGTTCTTGGGTGTTTCTGAGATCGGTGTTCGTGTATATCGCTCGTTGGCATATAAGGTAGGTGGATTGGTGAAAATTTCCAACTGTCGTGCGCTTTTGTGCATTTTCATTCCACGAACCCATCTTAGAGTGTCGTGTGGCTGAGGTCGTTGCTATATTTAATGTCTAGAATTGTATAGGTGAATAAATTGTGATAATAAAATACTGGTTGGGATCGTTTCTTGGATCCGGAACCACCCTGGGGGTGTGTTCTACTGTTTAGCCGTTTGGCCAGGATACCCGAGGGTATGCCTTTAATGTAGTAATTGTAGAATTTCCTTGAGAGGAATTGCTTCTTTACTGCATTTTGATATATTGGGAATAGCCCAGTTACCTATTTAGCCTGAGGGCGTTGTTGTGATTAGCCTGTGGGCACTATACTATTTAGCCTGTGGGCAGTAGTTATTTCGGCCTGAGGGAAACTTCTTCTGTGCCTGTGGGCAGCTGATTATGTGCCTATGGGCGACACTACCTATGCCTGAGGGAAAACTCTGTTATGCCTGAGGGTAGATTCTTATGTTGGATACTTGTTACCCGATGGTAGGAGTTTACGTGTCTGAGGACACTTGTTGTTTACGTAGAAATGCATTGTGGTGATTTCTTATATTAAATTGATTCAATGAATATTAAAAATGGAAATATAACTGGTAGTTATTTCTTTTGAGTACTTCTTACTTTATTACATTTTACCACTACACATTATTGTTGCATGTTAGCACACAGTTGGGGACGGGCCTTTGGTGGGTGCCTACTGAGATATATTTCTCACACCTTGTTTGGTTCACGATTTTCGGCCCAAACAGATTATGTTGTTGCAGGTGTAGATAGGGGAAAGAGTCCCTATACAGGTACTTGACTGTTTCTGAGGCGTAGGAGGGCATGGGACCAATCCTAGGCTCGCGATGCTGCTGCCAGCTGTTTTTCTTGTTTGTTGTACTCTGTATTTTGTTGTATTGTATTGATGTATAACATGTTCTGGCTGTTTTCTTAGAACTTGAAACATGTAGCATCATCATTTATATACTATTAGTCATATCCAATGTTGTAGTTTATTTCATTTGTGTATATTTACTTCTTCCATTGTCGTTGTATGTTTATTTTATATTTTTTTGCGCTACACTTTGACAAATGAGGGCATAGTTTCCCCACTATCAGACCTGGGCCCTCACTGCTAGTCAGCAGCCTCTGGCGTTTGGGGAAATGCACTTGAGGTTACATGGAGAACCGGGATCGGGGCACCCGTTGCATGGCACCCGGGTCCGGGACGTTACAGGTGATGTTACAATTCATAAGGGTCAAATTATTATTCATAAGGCCACATTACTATTGATAAGGGTGAATTACAAATCACAAGGGTATGTAACTATTAACCAAATATTGAGTTTGTCATATCAGACACTAAATATCTTGCTTAACACAACCTTGTATGTCAGTTTTTTGAAATCCTGATCACAGTGGTGGAAATATTATGCTTACTACCTTAGTGATAACAAATTGGTGTTTTGTAGAGATTAATTATTTCATACATTTAATATTAATTTTATTTATAAATCCTTGGGGTGTTTCAGCTATGGGTTATGGTTTTTCTTGATGTTTTCTTTCTTGAAGAGTAGTTCTTTCTAAAATAGATTCCAATGAAATATTGTTTAACAAGATTCAAATGTATCCAAAATTATAGGCATTTATTAAAAAAATTATTATTTTCTATATATATACTAGACTGTTAACAAACATTTGGATATTTTTAATTACCTTGATCATGAGCTAATTTTCTTAAATGTTTTTCCATTTTATCATGTTTATTATACACTTTTGTTCATGGGAATAAAGGTTTACTTCATGTACTTTTCAAGCTAGTATTATCACTCATTTACCCAATTATTATGCATTTTGACAAAATTTTGATATCATGTAATGAGAATCAGCATTAGTTTTTTTCACTAGAGAACAGAAAAATTTAGTATCCTTTATTCAATAATCCATGGGGCCAGGTCCCTCATAGAATTATTCGATTATAATTTTTTTCATTAATTTAGTGGTAGGGGAAACAATAGAAAAGTATTTTTAATATATCATAATATTCATGAAGGATCTTTCCTTGTCCATTACTAATTTCTGAAGTCCTTTTCTAATAGATTTGGTTTTCAATTATAGGAAAAATCTCTATAAATAATCATCTATGTTCATTTAATGAACCAAATGGGGTAAAAAAATTCTATCACAAAATCTTTTTCTGCACAATAATGGGAGAAAAGGAATGTCCTAAACCGTATAACATACACAAGCACGCATTGTGGTTTCATGGTGAAGAACCATATAGGAACTCCTTGAGATTTTTGTGAGGGTACTGGAAAAAAATTCCAAGGAAGTTTTGGAGAAGGTGGATGAGTCTCTATCACAGCTCAAATTTTTATGCTTTTTTTGAATATTGTAATTATGTAGGTTGGTATACTACATCTGGTGTGGTAAATTCTTTTAACATATGATTATTTGTATACATTTTATCATTTATTTAATTTTGATTAATCTTATATTTCTTTGATACGACTTGGGTATCCATAATGGTTTTATATAAATTACATTATTCGTCAAATCATGGGGATCTAATGTTTTAGTGTAGAGGTTTTTTAATTTCTGGTTCAATATTAAGTAATTTTTATTTTCTAGATCTTGAAAATAAAAAATGGTGTCAATTTTTTTATATTTTATTCACTTATTAATTAAAAATTAAATGAAAAGAACCTGAGAAAAAAATGTATTAAAACTTTTATAGAGAAGATAGAAGAATATAAATAGGGAGAGGGAGAAACATATCAAAAATGAAAAAACATAATGATTTTGGGAAAGAATTAGGGAAATAAATAAATTTTAATAAGTAATATTAGAAAAAAATAAAAAAAATACTCTTGGATCGCAGAAAATTATACAAAAATTTGATGCATTTTTTCAATCACATCAAATTAGTAGTAAATGTTTCTAAAATTTATACAATATATCTTGAACCCAAGGTTGTATCTTTATGGATACATTGATAAAAAATATTAACATAAGGTTTTTATATATAAAATGATAAATTTATTTGATTGAATGGTGGTTTTTAGGATCATGTATAAAGAATTCAGAAAATAATACTTTTCAAGTAAATGATTTGGATTTCAATAATTTATGATAATGTGATCACCTCAGGTGATTCCCCTGATGTTCACCCATCATTATGTCAAGGGAGATGGTTTTATATTTTAATCCCTAATTTTTAGCATATGTTAATTGAATTATATGAGTACTATACTTGGATACCACCTATTTTTTGGCGAGAAACACAATATTACTTGCCGACTATGAATAATAATCACGTTAATTGTGTCTGACATAATAACTGAAACTAATGAAGGAAACACCCAAATAAATCAATGTATTTTCCATAACAATTTCTTAATTTATAATACTGTCATTAAAAAATCATTCATTTTTTTAGATTTAATTTTTTACCTTATTAACCAACTCAATCTATAATAGCTTTTATGAAATAAAAAATGGTAAGGGAAAAGGAAAATATCCACAAATCATCATCATATCCAAATTATGAATAAAAGTATGAGTATTCATGTTCCATTGAATATTTCATGATAAATCTAGTATAAATTCAATAAAAAAAGAATAAATTTAATAAAAATAAAATAAAAAGCTATATTTAAAGATATCACCTAGAAAATTGAAGGAAAAATAATGGGATTACATCATTGTTCCTCCCCTATGTGATCATAGTGAGATTATAACTCCATTGAAGTGGAATGAAGAAAATATAAAAAAATTAAAAATCTCAAGCATCCCCTTCTTAAAATCATGTATAAAATCTTCTGATAATGAGGGAGTGTGGAATTTTTGTTAAACATTACACATGATAGAGCCAATATATGTCAAGAGCCTATAAGTATTGGTAAGTTTACCATGGTATAATTTTAAATAAAATTTCTCAACATTGAATAATGACTTATTTTCTAATACCTTACGTAAAATTTGGTTTTGTGATGGGTATTTGATCTATATTTTGAATGAAATTTTAATTCACCCAATTACAGGTCTATGGGATAATGGATAGCTACATTACTGAATATTGGTACTAGATTCTTTGCCAAAATTTTATTCTATTTTTGGGCCCCATTAGGCCTCTTGTGATTATAAAGATATACTAGTATAGTTAAATAATTGGTTTCTTATTGAATCATTCATCCACTAAAAAGAAATTTTACAATTTGGATTAGTTTATATAATGTTATGATAAAAATACTAAAATGTTATCCAATTGGGTCATAGTGAAATTTGTACATATTGAATCCATTTTCAACTAATGAATATAAAATATATATTGAGTGAAAAGGTTTACTAATGGGATACTAAAACCAATAAAAAATATAAATCACAATTTTAATGGAAAAAATATATGATATATCACCATGAGATCACCATGATACATCTTGGTAGCTCCAGAATTCACTTCCCAACTCAAATGGTGAAATGATTTCAAAATTTCACCCCTAAAATCTATAAGAATTACAATATATCCACTAAAATTAGTGAATGAAAATACTATATTAAAACATACCACAAAATTATCCCCAGTATTTAGGGTATCCTTCACTCTCCTATGGTTATTATTATAAAAATTGCATTGTATCACTAACTCTATCAACATAAATGTCACTTTAAATCTAAAGAAATCACACCATGAATGACCTATTTCTCATTCAGATGAAATTTTTCTAATAATCCCATCAACTAACACCAATATATATTTTTCCTCATTTATTGTGTAAACAAATTCTTATTCAAATAATCTTCCAAAGTATTTAAAAAACACATGGTATACATTATCTAAAATTCAATGATTTGAATGTATTATACCTAACAACATTATCATTGTTTCAAATAACATTGTGCGAAACTCTTATGATCTGATTATACCAAATAATTTTATAAAATGGTAATTTTTCCAACTCTCCCAATATTGAACAATAATAGATAATTATAATTCATTTGTAGGGTAATTTGGTTAAATATTTCTTGACTTCCTAGACCCAAGCACCAAAATATGAGTTACCATAATCAATACATATCACAAAAACAATCTTGATTATTAATAATTCACCTCATTATCAAATTCTGATTTATGAAGTATTAATACTAGAGTTAACATGAACCTCTTTTCAACTCCTCAAAACCCTCATGGAACCACCCAATTCATTGACACATCATGTCCTCTTGAGTCTTGGATATAATGGGAAAATATAATTTTGAAAAATATTGGTTGAATCCACAATAATAACATTCTATTCCCAAAAAAAATATCATATCAAAAATATATTATTCAATCTTTCCTAATAAAGCACCAATATGACATTCTCAAGATAAATAAAAATTCTATTCCTGAGAATATCATAACCAATGTGATTTACCTCCTAAGTCCAATAAATTTATTAAGATAATTTCGAATGTAACAAATACTCATAGAATCTCTAAAAACGTCTATTTTCATATCATATACCCCCTATGACATTGAATATTTGAGTTTATCATGCACAAATACAACCATTTATAAATTTAAATATGTATATAAAATCTATATTATTTGTTCAAAAAGAACAATATGTGCCTTAATAAATATAAAATCCATGGAAAAACTCATAATGGCTATATTAACATCGTAAATATATTTTAGAAAATAATCTCCTTTCACCCATAACTAATTAAATATACACCAAAGGTTCTTTTTCAAAAACTATTCACCAACCTTAATTTGGAAAAAAAAAATCATAAATTCATGGAAACTGATATTTTTTTGTTACCATTACTTAGTTAAACTTCTGATAATGAATACATAACCTCAAAATAAAATTTGTTTTTTTTTTGGAAAAACTTGTACCACCAATAAAAAACATGTTCAAATAAACCCATTATACTCAATATTACCTATATATAATTTCAATTATCACGAAAACTATAGTAACAAGTGATAAGACCGTAATGAAATAAGGTTATCCTCTAACACTAAGTTAATGGAAAATTTTATATCTGTATTAGGGTGTAATCTAGATAAATATTTTGAATATACGTTTAGATACTAATCCACTACCCTAGAATATGGATGTGTATTATTTCATTAAATTTTTTCAAGAATCATTCCATCTTACTGACATGATATAGATTCCCATGCACTATCTATCAGACCTACCCTACTCCCCTAAATGTCCCACTCTCCCATAAAATTTTGGATTCTTCCATATGCTGTTCTTAAGAGAGCCCACTAACCATTTAATTCTATTTGGTCCATATACTTAATAAGTTAAATCATCTCAGTGATCAAGTCATCTGTTTTCATCTCAAGATCAAAAAAATAAAATTATCTTTCTATGGTTTTAATCGTAAATGACTAGAAGGGGAACTTAATTACATCCATGGTAAATTTAAATAATGGAGTATCTATTTTAATTGAATATTAAATCATCTCCACATGTAGACCCAAAACTAAAACTAATAATTTAGTGATAAATGAATGTGAATCACTAATATCAAAAAATATAGACTTAATCATTGAGGTGATAAAAATTATAGTTTCACTATAGATTCTAATGTTTCATACTCAGATACCTTTGATTCATACTCAATGTTAATGAGTTTTCCCTTACACATATATGATACTCACCCATGCTCTTGACAAGGCCATCTCACTATTCGATTAAACCTTAACTCAAGCTACCCAGTGTATCACCCTATATCGTCTATCCCAAATTTTCATTATATGTACCACCACTACTCACCCATGACACTTTGTCAAAAAAATCATAAAATGTGACATCCCATAGCATTGAAATCATGTTGTAGGATAATCTAAAAACTTAAATTTTGGGTGTCCCACTTCACAATACTATAACAAGAGCAGAAAACCCATCCCCCACCAAACATGGAAAGATAACTTTAATGACTTCCAATGACCCATGAAAATTTATTCCTTCTGCATACTAGAGTATAAAATTTAATCTCCATCTTTATATGAGTTATATCAATCTCCATTGATTCTATCATTCTCTCCACATTTATATATGTAGGTAGACTAGGAAGAAAAAACATTAACCATGTCTCTAGGTGTAACCCTTTCTCAATCCTCTTTGGATTGAGTTTAATATTAATTACTATCACCTATATATACTTTACATTCATGGATAATCTCAAATAATACTCTATAAAATATATGTTACCCAACTCGAAATACAAAAACATTAATTCCCTATCCAAATTCATCTCTTTTGGGCATTACATGTCAGTAATGGTTTTTATAAGCCTTTTTGGTTGATAAATTTATAAATTTATGATTTATAAACTATCACCACATTATATTTGGTCCATCTTGAAAATAATCCCCAAACAAAACCCTTGAGGTCTTCATTTTCCACACACAAAAATTGTAAGGCATGATTAATCTTTAGAAGAAACTCTTATACACGCTTCAGTTAAGCATCACCCTAAACGGTAAAGGGTTTTTCTTTTGATATTTTGAGGAATTTCCACCAACATTTACTTATTAAAATTAACATTCTTATAAATAATCTGGATTTCATAAATAATATATTCCTCCAATATAGAATCTATAGGATAATATTCCACCACTCCCCATACTCATCTATATCTAATTGGATTTATCCTCAGTGTCATATTCTATATCATGAAAATTTTCTCATTAAAACCAAATAATAGTTTTATTATTAATCATAAAAAATAATATTTTGTTATATTATTGTATCTCGTCATATTCCATTATCTAATTTCACTCTAAATCACTTTTTAAGAATAAATTAATCAAGATTCACAACATACTTTCATTTCAAAACCCGATTTTGTGAAGACAAAAATCAATGATTCATTAGAAACCCATATAATATAAGGTAAACTATTTTCCTATAAAAACATGTCTTGTGATATAGTAAATACCATTCCTAACATTATTCATTAACTCTTTCCTATATTGGACCATCATGGGTTAACATTGAAAAAATAACAACATTACGAGGCCATAACAAACCTCCATTTCTAGCCATACTTATCTGTAACATTAAATTTATAGATAATATTTTTCTTAAAAACAATTATTAGTTTAATTTTTCCCCATCCATATCATTATCAATTAATACTGTAATTATTAATATTTAACTCAAAATCATATCTCTCATGAAATATTGTAACACCCAAATCTGTTAGCCCAAATCACATGGCCTGATACGGGATTCCACATGGTTTCAAGCCCATCCTCAATCAGAGGAGGTTACCAAATAATGTAAATGGGAAAATTAAAACATTGGGGACATATTTTATAATAAAAAAATAATCCAAAATATTAATTTTTATGTAAAATTTCTAAAATTAAAACTACGTTAGAGAAAGTTCAAGAAGAAAACAAATTCCACGCAACACTCCAACATTTAAAAAAATGGAATAAATATAAATATAAATATTTTTTTCAAATATCAAGAAACAAACTCCTACTCCATTTATACAATGTTTATTTTTCTCTCACTATTTAGAAATAATGACATTATCCCATTTCCAATATAATGATCAATCATATCAATATTTCCATCCAATTTCACATATATGGGGTATGTATAAAATCCATAAGATTTTACCAGTGGCTCTAATAAACTTCTTTTTATGATAAAATCAAAATATTCAAATCCAATTAATGATGATAAATTAGAAAATTGATCCTGTGAAAAAACATTTTTTTTCAAATATTCCAAAAATGAAATTTCAAAATAAGTATGTGTTTCAATTCACAATGTCATAATTTTCTAGAAAACATAAAATCTAAACCATTTATTTAAAAAAATCCATATAAAAGTTTTCTTAAGAAAATCATAATTTTTTAAAAAACCATTATACAAATTTTAATAAAACTCTATAATTTCTAAAATATTTAGAAAATCCCGATTTTTCTAAAATACAATGGAAAATCCCCATTTCCCTAAAATCTAATAAAAACTTCTTATTTCCCAAATTTCTATTGTTCTATGAAATAAATAAAAATAATATATTAAATCTATGATAGGAAAACTTGTGTGAGGTGTGTATACCCATTAAAACATCCAAAACTCATACCATGTTATTTGTTTCTTTTCAACTATATTTTTTGCAATGATTTCTCACCTCAATTTACACTTTAAAAGTCTATTCTTTACCACAAATAAAGATTATAGCTTTTTAAAAAAATATGATGTTCTAATTAATATTATGAAAATAAAATCCATGAATGAAATGTTTGATTATTTATTAATACACAAGAATTTGTTATTTCATATACATTTAAAATGTTGATTTTTTGTATAATAAATGTTGTCTTTTATATAGAATATAGGACTATATGGGTGATTTTAATGAAGATGTAGAGGAATATTTGAGTTTTTATTCGAACCGAAAAAATAAATATATATTCATTCACTATAACATGAATTCTAATGGAGTAGAATAACTCTTAGATGGTGTATCACATGGATTATAAATATTGGGATGATTTTTTATACCTCTTATGATGATAAAGGGTATTTCCATTAGAGACTATAATTATTCTTTTTCAGGGGGGGTGGGAAGATCTATCAAAAACGCTTTCCAAAAAATAGATTGTTAGTGTAAACATTTTAGAGTAGTTGGTTATGGATTATTCTTATAAGGAAGAGTTCATGAAAGGATAACATATTTTCATGTATATATATTTTATACTTGTGTCTATAAGGTACTCCAAAGTGGATATCCTTATGATTGATATGGATAATCTAATAAAATATCCTTATCAAATGGATGATATTAAAGAGGATATAAAAATTGTAGAAATATAAGGTTAATATTTATTTGATTAAAAGTATCTATGAATAAGAATTAAATTTTTTATCAGTACTGGATGAGAAATGAGAAGGTATGGTGACTATTTCTTGAAGGAAATCAATAAAAAACCCTGTTGGATAAAATAAAATGGAATGCTATGATTTTTATAGGGTAGATAAATTATATTGAGTGAACTACTAGAAATTATAGTATGATGGTTACATTATAGTTTCTTTTATGACATGGTAAAATTCAAAATCACTCTATAAGATATAGTCCAATGAAATTTTATGTTGCAAATAAAATCTAAGACCAAGGAATTATGTTGTAAAAAAAATTTACCCCACAATATACTTATAATAGGACATGATAAGTTGGATTCCAAAATTGATATTTCATGATAATAATCATCATGAAATAATACATATACAATGTATGTGGATTTTATGTATCTTATTTATGATTTTGAGATGAAAATATGAGATTTGGTGCATTATTTTTGGTCCAAAATTTGATAAAATATTATGTTGAAATATAAAACATTATTCTATGATTTAGTAAAATCTATAATATACAGAACTAAATATCATATCTTTTTTAATCATTTTGGGGGATAATAAATGAGATCTTTATAAATATTTATATATGACTTTCACTTTAGGTTTAATATACTTGTCAATGGATAAAGATGTGGTTATCCAAGATTTTTATATTGATCAAGACTGTGGGTGAATATATAGATATTTAAAATATATCTATAAATAGATCATTCATGTTTTCATGAAATGTACACGAAATTCACAACCTTATGTGATGAAATAGATATTATAAGGCCACCTAAATATGTAGTTATTGGGAAAAATGACCATCTGATAACATGGAGGTGCGTTAGGAAGGAAGAGTAAAATCACATTAAATGTTGTGATTTTAGTGTTGTTTCATTTCCATTGTATTTTTGTTGAATTCATGTAAGATTATAAGAATATATTCTATATCTATTAACCAATGTTCATCATCAAAAAATTCATTAATGTGGAAACTACTGTAAAAACATTGAACACAAAGGACTATCCACTCGATGAAAAGTGTTTTTGAACCTCATAATTTCTCATATCAGGTGCTTTACTTTATTTCTCCCTTAATTTGTCACTCTATCTCTTTTAAAAACTTCCTTCATTATTTTTTTGATGGATATTAATGAACTAACCATCATTATGAGAACAATGTTTTAAACAATGTAAATAGAGATGAGTAATTCTTAAATATGATTTTGACATTGATTCATTCCCACCACAAATGGTCATATATCTTTCATCTAAAAACCTAAATTAGTATCAAATAAATGTTTCTACTAAGTATTTTAGTCTATATAATATCTATATTCACATATAATAAGTTAACATGAATGTTTATGATTAGATAGTGATTTTAAAAAAAATTGTAATGTCCCATGTTTTGGATCATTTTGGAATTCCCAAAAGAATTTGAATTTTCACATTTTTGTATGGGACAATTCTTAAACTAAGATTAAGAATTGAATTTTGAGATTTATAACACTTTAAAATGGTGTTTTTGGATATTTATTATAGACCACTAGTTTCAATGAGAGTACGGATGAGTTTTAGGAGTGTCGAGAACCAAGAAATTAGTATTTCGAGAAATAGATAGGGGTGCATAGTTGGCGCATGGTTAGTAGTAATAGTGAAACCTAAACCATATAGCATATGTTTTATAGGGAATAGTTTGTTGAAAATACATAGACCTCAATGGAAAATTTTTCATTTTGGTGTAAGAATGTTATATATAAAAAGAATGAGTTGTGTTTAGTTTTTTAAAACCCTGTGTTAGTACACGCTGTTATTGCCACATAGGTTGTGACCCTATATAGTTTAGGTGCATGATTTGAAAAACCATATGGCCAAACAGTGTTCCCTTTATATGGGTAAAATTCCTACTTCACTATTTCCTTTTTAATTGTTTTCATCCATTTACTCTCCTCACCCATATGTATCACTCCTCCCAACTATGAGATCCCTTATTTCTCCCTCTACTAGGTATGATGAGAAATACACTATTTTTAATTAAAACCAATCACCATTAGATTCATTGAATATCCTGAATATAGTTCATAAATCATCTCCCTTATTTCCATTCATTATCATTCCTTATGTACTGCTAAATCCATGTGAGATAATTTTCATGACTTTCTGAGGGTTCATGGATTCTTCCAATTTATCCTATTCTAGATCAAATCAAAGCCCGATAATAGATGAGTGAAGTCTCATAAGAATAAGGTTATAAGTATATATGGTTTTCCACAAAATTATCTATTTTTATAATTAAAAAATTTACTTCATTCTATACATTCAATGTGTAACTCCTAAAATCTGTAGCACATGGAATCAATGGTCTAGACTATGACCCAGAACCTTTATGAGACCCCTTATCATGGTTAGAGGTCTGTGACCTCATCTTGAACCACCAGTTAAGGTGAGTTAAAATTAAATACTAAAATGGATCTTGGTTTTCCCATATTACCAAACCACCCCTTGTATTGGTTGGGTTTACCCCTTACTGGTGGGCTATCATGATAAATTAAATGAAAGTAACGTGGTGTGGTTACACACTAGGACCTTAGATAATAGATGTGAGATAATTAATGAATGGATAAAGAGAATTGAGAAAAATGTAAGTATTAAACCTTGTCCATATTTATAAATGGTTGAATGAAATATATAATTTAATTGAATGAGGAGTTAAATGGTAAGGAACCACAATTGGTTGTATCCACTTATTAAATGTAAATTCATGGATTTTTCTTATGGTCTACTGAAAAGGTAAAATAAATTAAATGAGATGTTAGGGGGGGTTTACATCATGTTTCATACCCATGGGTCCTTGACCACTTTTTCCATGTGTTTGGTCTCATGATACACCATTGTAATTTAATTTTATATTGTATTAGGGAATATATCCTAATGTAGACCAAATTGTATTGATAAATTTAAATACATCATAATTACTTACATGGCCCTCTTTATTACTGATACATAACGTGAATTGAACATTCATGATGGTTCATGTCATGGCATGGATTTTTTCCACGTACTATGTTAAACAAATAAATTCAATATTCTTATAAATTATATTAAAATGTAAATAGTAACTGATTCGTACCTTGAAAGATACCAGGTTACCTTTCACAGAAGCCCTTGGTTAAGGGATCATATGATGAATAATATTAATTTCTAAATTTTTATTATTGTGATACCTTGTTTTGGGATTTCAGACATGATGTTTTACATACTCCCTTAGTCTAAGAACATGGAAACCGTGTTTCACATCATTTTGGTTGCCAGACATGGGATTTCACACCTGTGGTCATATGATTTTCATGAGGTTTCATATCATTTGGTTGGGATTGATGGGCATAATATTTTGTTTTGAGACTGAACATTATGAGAAATTTCTTTTCTTGGGTGTTATACTACTATTATTACATATGGATTCCTTATTTATACACCTAGGATCATAGATAGTTTTGATTCCATAATTATATCAATATCTAATATATATATATAGTGACTCATGTTCACACGAGATCTGACTTAGGCTAAAGTAGGTAGGGTTAGTATTTTTTACCCTAAGGAACTTGAGTGGGAAATGGATTAACATTTACAGAACTAATTTTATTTTTATATACCTACACAATATTGAACATTTTAAACTCACATAGTAGATTATGAATTATAAAATGTTGGTGGTGACTGACTAATTTTACATGGACCATGTTCAGATCATCGTTTGGTATTCAGACAGACCTCTTGGTTTCATTTAAGGTTCTATATAATTTTATGTGTTATCACTCATATACATGAGAGTTTATAAGCATAGGACTGATTCAGTGCTCAGAATTCTCTTGTAGATAGCCCTTGGTACTTTTTAATTTTTTTATTCCTTTATTTTATTATCTTCTACTTTGTACATCACAATATATGATGCATGGTTGTACATTTGGATTTGGCCATTTATCAATTATTATTACCAGTTATTTATTCATTTTTTATTCATTATCTATATTTTTCTTCCACTTTTATTTATTAATTTATCATTAATCCCTTATTTATTACTGATCCATATGATATATTGTCCAAAATGTTCCACCTTTATACCCATAATCATAATCATTATCCTTCAGTGTATGAGGAGGTGTGCTTGAGGCCCAGTAACCATCTTTTTCAGGAACTATTTTAGTGTCTCCTAGGTTTGGTAATTACAAATTGTATTAATCATTTCATTTCAATTATCTTACTATTTTGGGATTTGGAAGACATGAGAGTTGGAATTTTTTAGTACTTATAAGACAGCTTTTCTCCAGGAATGGCCAACCCACAACAGGGGGAAAGATCAAGTATATAGGTATGTGATTTTGGTTCATTGTACTTTTATTAAAATTGGTTATTAATTCATCTTGAGTGATTAATGTACTTACAATGGTTACTAATATAATATTTATGTGTTTTACCCCTTGGATTGATATGGAATGAGAAAAGGGTTTGTTCATACATCATTTTAGGCACATAGAGATTCTCATATCATGTATATGACATGACATATTGGTTGAATTTCTTAACTTCTTGATATTGTGATATATCCAATGAGTATTATAACATCTTTCTATGAATATTTTAGCATACCTATCCAATTTAGGAAATTATAGTCTTGTTTAATTATATTTCGTTATGTTTTGTTTATTAATATGTTTATCTGTATACCATGTGTGTGTAATTAATTAGCATGCTTATTTTTATACCATGTTTGGGTATTCCCCTACTAATATGCTAGTTTTAAAAATTAAGTTTTTTTTAAAATAATTAATAAGTTACATAATGTTTGTACAAAAACCCAATGATTCTTTCCTTTGTATCTTATCAATGGATCCTTCACTAATCAATTACGATATATTGAGTCATGGACTATTGGTTTCACGAACTGTAATTGGAATGGTTAAAATTAAATGGGTGTCATTTTTTGTATTTATAACATTTTTGGGTGATTTGTAAATTTGGGGTGGAAAACTAAATAATTTAACCATCACAAATACATTGTTGGAGTCCCACGATAGGACCCTCATAGGTCTCCATTATTCTTTACATGATGGGACCCTTATCGGTCACCTTAATATTTTATGTCTTAATGTTTAACCCCATGGGGGTGTGATCATGATTAAGATTAATTGTTATTTAATATAAAAACTCATGGTTTTTAAAAAAATATTTCTATTTAAATAATTTGTCATCTTCTGTTATATGCAACACACAATTTAAATAAACCACTAATATAATATTAAAATATTATTATTTAAAATGATTGTTATTTCCTAGCTGTTGGATTGGAGGGTATGAATAATACTAACTAAATTATAAAAAACATTATATTTACATATGTATAATATCAATTTATTCTTTGAAAATTTATTATAAATTTTAAAAATCATTATAAATAAAAAATAAATATTATTTCTCAAATACAGTTTTTATTCGTGTAATGTATTTTTATCTTAATAAATTAAATTTTTCCCTATTGGTGAATTATTTTAATTAAATTTATATATTATTTACTTTATAGAAATTTTAAATAATCAGTAAAAAAATTTCTATGAATAGGATAAGAATAAATCCAGTTTTAGGCTTAAAATGTTTTTTGCTATAAAATCAGTTTTCATCGCATTTTTCTCACTTTCATAAAAATTAATTTCTTACATTTATAGGTATTGAATTAGATAAAAAGAATTAAATGTTTATAATAAGTAGTTTCAAGTTTTTTAAATAGTCCCTTTTTATTTTTGGTCAATATAAATAGTAATTGTGGTAAAATTTATCACCTTAGTAATTGGTAAATCCAGTAAATCTAAATTAACAAGAAATGATAAGGCCCTAATTATTCACCCAAAATTATTATTGGATGTAATTAATTTTAACATTAACAAATTAAGTTCTAAATTGTGTTGTTTAATGGACACTTATCCATGAAAATTACTATATATTATTTAAATCATTTAAAGTTACAAAATGTCGCTCTTTTTTTAAATATCTCTTATTGGTCCACACAGGTACAAAAGTTTGTTTTGATTGATATATCTGTTTTTTAGATTAAGGAAATTATTTTCATGATATAATTTTAATTTTAATTTTTATTAATTATATAATGACTATAATTACTTATGCCACCTCGATGTAATATGTCCCCATTTAATAAAAATATAACAAATGATTTTAAAAATATGAAAACTGATATAATTTAAAATATTTAATGTGATCCTTGAATTTTAAATATATAAATATATAATAAATATTAGATATGTTTTAAATCATTATTTTCTAATTTTCCCTTTTTATTTTAGTGATTAAAGTTAAATTAAATGATTTGTGTCAAAATTGACAATAATGATATTTTATCAAAATAATATTTTATTAAGTTATTTAAAAATACTAAGAAAATTTATATAAGTGAATGTGGATATAATATGGCCAAATATTTCATAAATTTTCAATTTATGGCCCCATTATCACTTTATAAGTAAAAAATTACACCCCATTAATATTAAAAAAATTATTTCCATTTTAAAACTAAATAAGTTAAGTAAAGATTAATCAAAATGATAAGATTTAAAATTACACAAATAGTTGTCTAGATTCTATTGGGTTATGGAATAATATCTATATCCAAACTTATATTATCATAAATCTCTATTTGGAAGTTATTTGGATTGAAAATTAATTTACTATAATTTAATATTTTTAGAAATATCAAAAGTTCCCCCTGCCTCAATTATAAAAGGGCATGTCATGAACCAAGACAATGTAAGATCTAGCTCGACACACTTTTTTTGGAATGGCCCGAAGGGAGTTCCCGATCTCCATGGGTTGGAAACAAGTGTATGGATGTCCACAATACAACCTAGGAACAGTTCCACCCATGTAAGTAGTCATAAACTATGAACAATAATATATAAAACATAACTAGACAAACATAACCAAACACGAAATTAGAATTTTTTGGATTCATGTTTTACATGTTTAAAAAACCTAAATAAGGACTTCCACAAAAGGGGAATAATAGAAATCCCAAAAACCACCATGTATCATGTGAACCATCATCTTAAAGCCACCACCAACAACACTTTCTGGTGGGGCCACTAGCAACCCAAACCACCACCATGATACATCTTGCCTTTACCTATGTAAAAAATAACCAAGTCAACATATACCCAATGGTTTATATACGGTGTGATCCAAAGCCCAGTAGGATGTCACCCAATAAGTATATTCCATATTTAAACATAATAGAAAAAAATAACTTTTGAGATTTATAAAAGAAAAGTCTATAATTAGTTTTATAAGAAACGTTTTTAAGTAAAAAAAATTAAATGTATAACATGATTTTATTTTTAAATTACCAACCAAGAGAAACATATATCGATGGTGAGAACAATATCACATGATAGAAAAAAAGTCAAGGTATATCCCTAGAGGCACTAGATAAAATGCGACACTAAGTACATCATATCGCTCTAAAACGTGGTATAGAAACCACAACCTACATAATTCTCATTCACGGCCCACTAGGAGGGAACATTCCACAAGCCTAGTGGTCTCCAATAATCACTAATATTTAGTTAGTGTGGTAATCATAAATCAATCTAAAAGAAAACAGGATGATCCACTTTCAAATCAACTAGTGTGCAAGTCATAATACTTCCACCTAGTCACCTAGGATTCCCTTTGTGCTTAAATAAAATTTCATATATCACAAAAAACATCAATTTCACATATACATAGGCCAAACATACTAACACATGTAACATCCCAGTTCTGAGAACCTCCCAAATGTTCCCTGAACCTAGTTGGTCGCATGTCCTTAAGCACATTTCCCCAAACTCCATAGTCTGTAGATTAGAAGAAAGGGATATGGTGTGATAATGGAGAAACAATGCCCTCATAGGTAGAGTATGCATATTGGAATAACAATTAGTAAAAAACAGATGTATTAATTCCATACAAAGAAAGTAATGAGCAAAAGACTGATAGTATAAAACAAAAATAGCATATATATATATATATATATATAAGGTGCATGTCACATGTATCTAGGAAAGAAGCCAAACAAGTCACAATGATGGTAAGGCAATACTGAAACCAAAGTACCGAAAAGTATTAAACTCTAATAGCATCACAAGACTTAGCTTGGTCCCATGCACTGCAACTCCAACAGTAATTAAGTACCTGATGAAGAAGGACGATTTCTCATGTCTATACCTATAACCATATAATCGGTTTAGGTCCAAAAGCATCCCTGAAATAGGGTGTGAGACAAATCCCAAAAGTCAACCACCAAAAAATCTACACCTAAATGTCAATGAAAATATGTAGCAGGCAATATGCAGAAATGAAGAAATAAACTATGAAGTGCTCAAAAGTAAACAATCCTACAGTTTCCAATTATATTCATTTACATTTATTAATTTTTCAATCCATTGAATAATGTAACCTCGGGATCTATCATAAGCTATGTATCCCCTAGTATAATAGAAGCAACAAACATCTTAGAAGATCGTCTAAATAACCCAATAAGATCAAGTCCAATCTTGTGCTTTGTCTTGGAAAACACGTCACAGTAATTCAATTATTCACAAAAACCCTCTAGGAAAACTCTCCTAGTCTAACCCCTTTGGATTAACATAGCACTAACCAAATACAAATAACTATCTAGGCAGCTCTCGCAATCAATACCGCTACGTCAACATGGCATCAATAAATTATAAACGACCTCCGGGTAGATCTCACGGTCAATACCACCTGGGTACACATAGCATAAATAATCATAAATATCCCGCTGGGTTGATCTCATGGTCAATACCCCTAGGTCAAAGTCTACACCAATGCACTCATGGTCCTAGGTAAATAAAAATGGAAACCCCCACAGTTTTCCTAGTCCAAGGATCTCACGGTCCTTAGGAAAACAGATTTCATATCATAACAAGGAAGCATATATAATCTAGAACTACTACATGGACAACATTATCAATCATAACACATGAAACTCAAATAATCAATTAACTCAATCCTAAAGAATTTAAGGCATGGAAACAAGTAATGCCTCATAGGAAACCTAGTTCAATTGGCCATAAATAGTCAATCACTGGAACGCACCCACGGGGTGTCCCATAATAAGGTATAAAACCTTATGCATAATCAATCACCCTTTCTCAAACAAACAAATAATAGCATGTATTACATAGGGTCATATTTCAAAATATGAAATACGCCAAACATGGTTACTCAGAACATTAATCATATATAATCCAAAGGCAATTGACGAAAGGCACAAACCACCTACCTTGATGTTGTACGATGAACACTCTGGAATGTCAACCCTTGAATTAGCATAGACCGGCGTAGATCTACAAAAAGGGTAAAACTGATCAACCCTCAATAACAGACTTGAGAGCAGGAATTAGGAAGAAAGGATCTAGGGAAAAAGACAACTCATCGGTGGGAATCCAATGCACCTAGTGGTGTCTCAATCAGTGCTCAGGTGGGATTAGGAGGATCTTGAAGTTCTTCATTGTTTTTTCCCTCTCCTATACGAGACATGGGAAGAAGAAGTGTTTTCTAGAGACGATACATGACTCTGCTCTAACTCATCAATTAAAAAGAAAAGTACATGGTGTTTTCATTTAATGTACACACAGTGTACTAGCCTCAACTAGCCCCTGCTTTAGGCTATCTTCTAGGTCACCTACACAACCATGTACACGGTCGTCACATGGCCAGCACATGGCTACAGGCAGTAACCGGGTACACAGCGTGTACTCAAAAGTGCACAGTGTGTACTCAACGTACACGGTGTGTACCAAAAAAATTTCACATTTCATCCTCTTTCCACAAAAACAACCCAAATTCAAGATTCATACCTAAAATGAAGATCTTAGTTCTTAAAAACATCCAACCTTATAGAAATTCATCCCCAAATTTCTCTTATAAGGGTGGAAAAGAAGAAAAATAAAACAATTATGGCCACTATGATCGTATATTGGCCTCCCTCTCCCAATTCATGCCCTTTACTCACACATGATCCCATAGAACTCATACCAGAGGAATATACCATCCATAGAGAAACTTCATGTTGTGATCCACAATTAGAATAGGGTTCTCCTCAAAGGATACATCCACCTCCAACTCAACCTCCTCATGTTCAAAAATGTGAGATGTTATTGAAAAGTAATGTCATAGCTGAGTAACATGAAAGACATTGTGCATAGCCCAGCACCTCTAAGGCAACTGAAATTGATAGGAAACCAACCCAACTCTCTCAAAATCATCAAGTGGACCAACGAATCTCAGTTATAGCTTCCTCAATCTTCTAATCCTCTTGTGTCCCAACCTCGATGTGACATGTAATAAAACCTGATCTTCAACCTCGTACTCTATAGGTCATATCTGTCGATCATCATAAGATTTATGCTCAGACTATTTAGTAGACATACTCTTCCAAATCAATCCAGTAGCTTGGTCGTCTCTTGGACAAGATAAGGTCCCAGCATAGCTGCATCTTCTACCTCCATCCAACATAAGGGAGATTGGAATGGCATACCGTACAAAGCCTCGTAAGGTTCCATCTGAATCGTCGCCTGAAAACTATTACTATAGGAAAATTTCCCTAGGGGTATTTGTCTCTCCTAAGAACCCCTGAAATCCAGGAGGAATTCTCAAAGTCTACCCTAAAAAACTAGGATCGTACTCTCAGATTAGCCATCTGTCTAGGGATGGTTAGTTGTACTTACATGTACCAATGTACCCAAAGCCCTATGTAGTCCCTACCATAAAAAATATGTAAAATAGGAATCCCTATCTGAAACAATAGAGTGTGTAACCCCGTGAAAATGTACAATATCTCGGATGTACAACCTTCCAGGATCGTCATCACTAAAGGTTCCCCTAATCAGTAAGAAGTGTGAAACATTCATGAGTCTATCAACAACAACCCAAACATCATTTTTCCCTTGAGGTGACCTTGGTAAACCCATCATGAAATCTATCAAGACTTCATTACTCTTCTAATTTGGAATGGGTAACATCAGTTGAAGTTTTTTCGGTCATTGATGCTCCTCATTCACCAGCGGACAGGTGGAACATCTCATAACAAAACCAGCAACATCCATCTTCATACCTAGCCACCAATACTGAAGGTGTAGATCTCGATAGATCTTGGTGACACCATAATGAATTTCCCAAACTGAGGAATGAAAATATCAAATCAACTACTCATGTATGTCTACTGACACCCATATGCACCTATAAAAATGAAAGACCTAATTGTCTCATAAGGTCCACCCTGGAGTAGGGTACTCACCTGACATAGTCTCTCGTAGGGCAAGGAATTTTGAATCTAATATATTCTACATTCTCACTCGATCAAGTAGAGTAGAGGTAATAGCAATAGAAGAAAGAAAAATCTACCCCTATCTATCGTGCACCTCCAAATTCATCTTAGAGAATAGAGCCCAAACCTTCCACTCATTCCTAGCCTCCTGAAATGCATATATTTTTATCATCCTTCTCAACGCATCAGCCACTACATTGCCTTTTCTAGGAGTGTAGGCAATCACAAAGTCAAAATACTGAAGGTACTCAACCATCCTTCACTGTCTCAACTTCATATCTCACTGATTAAGGATATACTTGAGTATTTTTTGGTCAGTGTACACCGCAAAATGCTCTCCGAAAAGAGAATGTCTCCAATATCATAAAGCATGCACAACTACCACTAACTTGAGATTGTGGGTCAGATAATTCCTCTCATGTGGCCTCAACAGTTGAGACCTATATGCAATGAATATTTCCCCTGGCATAATCAATACTCTCAGCCTGATTCCGGATGAATTATAGTAAATTGTTTAGCTATTTCTCATCTCTAGAAAAAACAATATCGATGTTGATGTCAATCTACCTTTTAACTCCTAAAATACTGAATCACAGGAATCTGTCCACAAATACTTTGCTCTAATCTTAGACAGTCCCTTCAGTGGCACTAATAAAAGTGAAAAGTCATGTATAAAGAACCTGTAGTAACCATCCAGCCCCATAAAACTTTATACCTCAAGGATGTTCTTGGAATACTCCCAGGAAACTGCTTCTCTCAATTTCTTTGGGTCCACTGATACTCCTATATCTGATATGACCTGACCCGAGAAGTGAATCGGGTCCATCCAAAAGTGTAATTTTGAGATCTTAGAATATAATTGATACTCTCTCCGAGTACTCAATACAATATCAACATGGGATGTATGGTTTTGTCAAGTGTGATAGTACACCAGGATGTCTTTCTAGAAGACTACCACAAAATAATCCAAGTAAGGATGAAAAACTCGATTCATCAGTGCCATGAAAACTGCTAGCACATTCGTGAGACCAAAAAGTATAATCAAATACTCATATAGATCATACCTACTTTGAAAAGATTTAAGAGGTATATATGATGGTTTAACACACAAACGATGATAATTGGATCTCAATTAACTCTTCGAAAACACCCAGAATCCACAAACCTGATGAAAGAGATCATAAATCCTTGGAAAGGGATATCGGTTCTTAACCATCATCTAGTTTAGCTTATGATAATCCACAAAATGTATGAGGGTACTGTCCACCTTCTTCACAAAAAGGATAGGAAGACCCCAAGGAGACGTACTGGTTCAGATGAAACCATTTTCATGCAACTCCTCTAACTTCTTGTTGAGATCCTGTAACTCTGGTGTATCCATCCTTTAAGGAGGAATGGACACTGGTGCCACTCCTGGAATAAGATAAATAGATAAATCTACCTCTATCTCCTAAGATAAACCTAAAAATTCATCTAGAAAGACTTCCCTGAAATGATACACCACTATAGTAAAATCCTTCTATAAAGCCCCTGGTCATCCAGATATAAACATGCAATCAATAATGTAATTACTCCCAACCAATGATGCTCGGTTCTTGATCTGTTCTTCTGGACATCCCATTCTCCATTGTGTAGAAAATACCCACCCTCTGGTGATGTGAAACTCATCCTATGGTGATATCAGTCAACAAATTCATGGATATAAACTAACCATCCCATTCCAAGAATAAAATCGATGCATTTCATCTCTATGATATAAAGGTCCCAAAATAAGTGAAACCCAGCAACCTCAAGAGGGAACCCCATGAACTGACGTACACTAGCCATCCTAATCCCCAATAGAGTGTCTAGAATCATAACATAATCATAAATAAAGATACAGATCCCAAGGCTCTCTACCACGAAAACATATATGAAACTATGGGAAGCTCCTGTATCAAAAAGATAAAAAGTTAAAATGGAGGAAACTAGAATTGTACCTGTAACTATAGAGGGTTTGGAATCCTGCACTTACTGGGTCTGCTCCATTACAAATGTTTGTCCTTTACCATGACCAAGTGACCTTACCTGACTACCCTGAGCTAATTCACCCTGTTGTCAGTGAAAACCTTCCACCTAGAAACCATGGCCACTTAGCACCTCCTTGGCTTGAATGGACAGACGAACACCAGTTCCCTGACTGGGGAGAAAATGGTGGTCCTGTTCCTAAATGTGGAGTTATAACTGATCCCCAGTAACTATTTTCCAATGAGAAAACCAAACAAAAACGCTGAAGATGACCCATATTACCACAAGATCGGCACTCGACTAGGTTTCTTGGGAACATTGGTCTTGTGTGTCTACTCTTCCCACACTGGTATCACCACACCTGGCTACCTGTAGATACACCCTTGCTACTAGAATCATTACGTGAAGTCTCCCTAAGGTACTTAATACTATCATTTTAAGGATTACTAGCCCTAGATATTGAACTTCCCTATCTTGAAACTTCCAAATCCCTTATATTACACTTGGTAATTGACCACGTTGTCGAGCGCGTCAAATTAGTTGTTTAATTTTGACTAGAATTTCTGTAGTATAGCAGAAACCCTAGGTCGTCTCTCGACGAAGCCTTAGACCATTAATTTAAAAAGAGGGTTCTGATTATAAAAGTAGAAGGTGAATTAGGTTTTGTGAAACTTGGGGGTTTTATGATTAATGATGAAAATAGAAAATGAAAGCGATAAAACAAAGTAGAAATGAACAAGATTGATGAAGCGTGATCAACCCAGGGAAGTCTCATGATGCTCATCCTTCATCGCTTCAAGGGATGGGGTTATGATCTTTTAATCCCTAGTTTGTAACACCTAGAACCATAATGTTACTGATTTTATACTAGGATACCTCCTAGGGTTCAGTTGAAAACACATAACGATTCAACGGACACCGCTGATGATTGGGTGATTTGTGTTCGACATTATAACCGAAACTCACCAAGGAAACACATGAATAATTCGATGTGCTCTCCAGGTTTGCATGTTATTTCATTTTGATACCATGAAATAAATTTACATGGCCTTGATAGAGCTTGTGTGAGTTCTATTGACCAATATGAATCACACAGGCACCGCAATTGAAAGGGGGTAAAGAAAGTGGTGAACGGTGTGTGAAACATCACATGAAAGGGTACCCCCAAACATGATCATATGAGTTGAGCATGACATACCAGTACATAACTCAACAAAATAAGAAAATAGTATGATGAAAAATAAAAAAACAACCTGGAATTCAAAAGATCATTCAAATATTACAACATGAATCTTGGGATTTACATCGCGTTCCTCCCCGGGTGATCACAAGGGGTTTAGATACCCATGGGAGGGGAAGAAGAAGATGTTGAAGTAGCACCTCCCATAACCTCCATAACTTATAATGATTTTGAGAAGACTCCTTGGGGACTCCTGTAGAGACCCGAAGCTTGACGTACATGGACATTACATTACTTTTGTGGAATACTTAGTACATAACAAAAACACACACACAAGGATCGTAATAGTTTAGTGTCTTTGGAAACTCGGAACGTAATCTTCTAATCATGGTGAAAGGTCTTCAATATCTCCCATAAAGATCTTCCCTTTTTTTTACCTAAAACCTTTATTTATATCCTGGGGAAAAGAAAACATAAAAGGGTGAGCTCAAATGCTCAGTAAGGGTAAACAAGAGAGAAATCAATCACATCATATTCATAAGAACATAACTTTTGGAAATCTTAACCTGCAAAAGAGAGCATAATTTCATAACATGGGATAAATCATAGTAGTGAAATGAAATCCCAATAATCATAACTTAAAACATGAAACTTTGTGGCATACACACATAATCATATAGAATCATTTCTTGTTAGTCAAGACTCATTGCCAAGACTATCTTAGTGGACAAAGTCCCTTTCTGAACCGAGTCACCCTCGTTTCAGTCCTGTTTCACTGAACTGGTATAACCTACCATTCCAGCCATGTCTATCTCATGATATATAAAATCTTTATCCAATTCATTGGAGGGATATATAGGTCCCACCCATCTCATAATGATACCATTCTTATGTGTGCCACAAAATCATAAATCATACATCATTGCATAACCCATGTAATACAAACGGGAATCTTAAACATCATGACACCATAAAACAATTCATATAAGATAAAGGAATTCATAAAAATAATTCCATCACAACATAATCAAATCAATGTAATAATAGGGATAAAAACAGAACCATTTACTATCTTAGATGGAAAATAATTTTGATAAAACACTTGAACTCCATTCCTGAGGAAAATATCCTTTCTTCTTCAAAAACATTTTTCCTTTACATGTCATAAAACTTTAAACTAAAAGAAGTTGATTAAAAATAAACTTTAAAACTTGTAAAGGATGCTTCTTGGAAATAATGTTTTAAAAATCCATTCATGTCGTATAAGTTAAAAGAAAACATTCTTCTCGTACTTTTTTCGGAAAAGTCAAAAAGTACCTCGTACGAAAAAATGACAAAAGATTCCTTTCATATCCTTTACTAAAAACTCACCTAAGGGTAAAATTGGATTTAAACAATTGTAGGTGCATGGAAACAATATTACATATTGTCGAAACATGGATGTGGATGATAAAATACACCCCAGTAAATACCAAAGTATAAACAATCTCGGATAAAAATGAGATTGTGATATTTCCCTTACCTTTGGTCCGATTTGCTTCGTATGTGTCCGAACCTCCTCTATAATGATTTGAATAATTTCATTGACTTCTTAAAGAATCATATTCATTGTTACTATTCACCAAAAATTATTTTCATCTCATTGAACCACATTTTACTTACTGACATCAACCGTGTCTCTCGGATTTCTGAAATTCCATTCACAGAAGCGGTAAAATTAAGTTTTATGAAAAATTCAGTTTTTTAACTACCACTTAGTAGTTTCACTATTCATCAAAAATTGATGTTTTTCAGAACAGTGCCAAAATTTCATCCTAAGCTATATTTTATATTCCGAATTCAAAAATGAAGTCTATTTTACCAAATTCATAACATAGAAGTTGCATTAATTAATTTTATAATTAAATCCCGCTGTTAAAACAAATAGCGTGTTTTTAAGAAACAATATCTATCAAAAGATTGACACTTGATTATTTCTGGTTTAAATGTGAAATTACATCCAATGACCAACATTGTATTAAATTGTAAAAATATATTCTAAATATACTGTAAAACCACTCAAATTAATGATTTATCACTATTAATTATTTCGATTAAAAAATTTGTTTTTAATTATAATTTAGTAATTTTCACTATTCATCAGAATATGAAAGTTATCCGAAAAGTACCAAAATTTCACCTTAGCTAAATTCGATACTCCGAATCCAAAAATGAAGTCCATTTTGAGAGCTAAAATTTCTAAAATTTAAAAAGTGTTTATTACTATTCATAACGTCTAGTTTTAATAATATTTTAATAGCATATCGTTGTTTCGTGAAACTCAGTATTGCGTACTACACACGCTATCGAGAAAGGTTGTGATTGCGTGTAATGCAAGGAAAGTCAAGGATGCGTGTTGTGCAAGCTCCTTTTGGTGTAGCGTACAACACAAGGCATTAATAAAATTAAAAAGAATATTTTTCATAAAATCTCGGGCTGTTACAACTCCAAAATGGCAGCACCTTGCCTCTTGGCCGAAATTGCAAATGGGGAGCCCAAGGTGCCATTTTATAGGAAAATTGGAAGGTGGTTTTAGGAACACAGATTTCTTCAATCTACTTGTACCACACGTTTAGGCCTTCAGACAGTCTTATCTTGCTTTGTAGAAAATAGAAACGTTGTAACCCTACATCTTGACTATCCCCACCGAAGGTTTCGCACCATTTGGACTACTACAGCTCAAGATATTGATAAAATACAGAACACCACATTTGACTTGGTCCAAATTCGGTGGCTTGGAAAGATCAGTTCGGATGGGCCCCATAGAAGCCGAATCAGCATTGGGTTCCTCAATATGAAATGTAGCCTATTATGTTTTGGATAGGCCTACTAAATGGAAGCCCATTTGGATGCACTAATTTTGTGTACTATGTAAAAGAGTGGACAGATATCCATGGATCCATGCAATTTTGGCCCATTTTTCTTCCACTTCATCAAAGGCCCTCCAAATCACCTCCACCTACATTGAAACAATAAAAACAAGTAACATTTCCCATTATAATATTTATTAACATTAATTGATTTATTCAAACATGAAGTGCAATTTATTATTATATTTGGAATATTCATTACAAAACTAGTTTAAAACTGCGTTGTAAGGGTGGAATAAAACAGTGAATCGTGGTATGATCACACCCCCACATCTAAACATTTGCACTCCTGGGCAAAGTCACATATCCAAATACAATTATTCATATATATATATTTCCAACATCCTAAAGATTTATCATTTGAGGAAATTTTATTTAAAGTAAATTGATCAATGAAAAAACCACACCAAGGAGTTCTTCCTAGTGAAAATAGAAAAAGATGTCTCATAAATCATATCATAGCGAAATTCAAAAAGATTCATGATAACCAATTGAGAAAGGAATTCAGAAGTAAACCATGGCACTAAATCTCCATGTGTGTGTGTGAAAACCATTCCATGCTATTCTTTCCACTTGTTATCCAACAAATATATGTTATTTTAACATTTTTCAGCTTAAATGATTTTGTCACCGAACCTGTCCTACATCCTTTTCAATCATATTTCAAGACCCACTCATTTAAGCATTCCCAAAAGTCAAACCATAAGCTCCCGACCTAGATATCCCCATATGTTGCACATTTAATCACTCCCCTCATTTATTATATTTTATTTGAAGTTGCAGTTGGAACAAATCTAACACTCATCTCTCAACCCTTGTTTGATCTCCTCACGACACTAATTGTGTGTGTGTGCATCGTTTGAGAGCACTTCCATCGAATAGACAGGAAGAGTGGAGTGCTCTTCAACGGGGTGTTTCATAGCCTCAAGGATGTTAAAACTTACCTTTTCTCCTCTGAATTCCATGGACAGTGTACCATTGTGAACATTGATGATCGTCTTTGCTGTTTTTAGGAATGCCCTCCCAAGTATGAGAGGGGCATGTCCTTGGGTTTGGGTATCTTCCATCTCAAGAATGTAGAAATCAGTGGGGAAGATGAGATTCTTCACTCTAACAAGGACATCCTCAATCACTCCTTTTGGATGTGTTGTACTCCGATTGGAAAGTTGCACAACAATTCCTATTGTTTGAAGCTCTCCAACCTGTAGAGAAGTATACACAGAGTGAGGTATTACATTAATGGAAGCACCTAAATCTAGCATAGCATCAGAAAAGAAGGTCACCCATATGGTACAAGGTATGGTGAATGTGACGGGATCCTTTCATTTGGTTGGCATTGCTGGTTGAATCAAGGCTAAGACATTCCTTCCCAGGTTGACTCTCTAATTCCCCTTCAGCCTTCGTCGATGGGTGCAAATCTCTTTAAGAAATTTGGCATAACGGGGAATTTGCTTGACTACATCCAACAATGGAATATTAACTTGAACTTTTTTAAATGTATCTATTATTTCATTTTCAATCTCATTATCAAAGTTTTTCTTAGATTTAGAGAGTCTTTGAGGGAAAGGAAGAGGAATGAATTGTTCATTTGAATCATCAATGACTATTCGATTACCATTTTTGTCTTGTTTTTTCTTACATGAAGTTTTTGAGGGTTGGGAAAGAGAGTTTTCATGAGGGGGACATACCTGCTATGCAGAATCAGTAGAAGGAGAAACTTCTTTACCACTACGAAGTGTAACTGCACATACATTACCTTTTTCCTTTGGATTGGAAATGGGTTGGGATGGTAGTTGTCCAGAACCTTACATCTTAAGCTCACCGATGGTGTTTTCCAATTGCCCCACTTGGGTTCGTAGGTCTTGAATAGCTGATTGTGTGGTCTTTTGGAACTGAAGGTTCTGGGTTTCCATTTGTTTCACCATATCCTCGAGGCTTGGTTCATATTTGGGAGGAGGAGGAGGATTATTGTTTTGAGAAGTTTAAGGATAAGAAGGTTTCATACCTTAGCCTTGTTGATACCAATTCTGCTTTGGGTAGCTTGAGTTTCCTCCTTATCGGTATTGGGGTTGTGCTTTCCACCCTGGATTTGGATTTGGCCTGAATTGTTCTTGCTTGAAGGGAGGCACCTGTTGGAATGGACGCCCTGGGAACACAGCTGCACAGGACTCAGACGAATCTTGAAGTTGTGGGCACTGGTCATAAAAATGAGTGTTATCAGAAAAAATCCCACAATGTAATGGAATAGAAGTAGAGAGTGAGTTACCTTGTGCATGAGCTAATTGCCTTAGAAGGGTATGAATCTCATAAAGTTTAGTATCTACCTTTGTTCTAGGGCTGAATGACTTACCTCATGAACTCCTCGGGCTGGTGCAATAGCTCGTGTACCAAATTGTTGTGCATTTTGAGCCATGTTGGCTATTAAGTCACGAGCGGCAGAAGGAGTTTTGTCAACTAGGGCACCACCAGCTGTAGCATTAATTATTCCATGATCCATGGGGATAATTCCCTCATAGAAGTATTTAATTACAAAATTTTCACTAATCTGGTGGTGGGGGCAGCTTGAGCAAAGTCTTTTGAATCTCTCCCAGTATTCATGAAGTGTCTCTCCTTGTAGTTGCCTAATTCCACAGATTTCTTTCCTAATTGATGCAGTTCGGGAGGTAGGGAAGAACAACTCTAGAAAAAGTCTTTTTAGGTCATTCCAGCCCCCAATTGTGGAAGGCAAATAGTATATTCAATCTTTGGCTACACCATCATGGGATAAAGGGAAGGCCCTAACTTAATGAGGTCCTCAGACACATTATTGGGTTTCATGGTGGAGCACACTATGTGAAACTCCTTTAGATGTTTGTGAGGGTCCTCACCGGGAAGACCATGGAATTTTGGAAGAATGTGGATGAGACCTGATCTAAGCTCAAAGTTGGCTTCTTCCTTGGGATATTGGATGTACGTAGGTTGGTACTCCACATCAGGGGTAGTAAGTTCTTTTAATGTTCGATTATTTGCAGCCATGTTTTCTTGGGTTTGATTGGGTTAAATTTTGGGTTGGTTTAGAAAAACTTAAGGTTTCACAAGGGGTTCCTCAATGTTACTTTATTGACCTTCTCTAAATACCTTGATTTGTGTGTGAAGTGACTTTTCAATTTCAGGTTCAATTTCAAGTAGTGTTTCTTTACCAGATCTTGTCATGCAACAATGATGTCTAGTTTGATTGATTGATTTTTTTTGATTTGTTTTTTTATTTGAGATGGATAAAAAAACATAAGAAGGTTGAAAGAAGAATTTAATGTTATACTATAGAATTAGATAGGGAGATGGAGAAGAAGAAAGAGAGAGAGAGAGAGAGAGAGAGAAAGAACACACCAAAAACAAAAAAAAAATAAAGACAAAACCCAAAACAAAAACAATCAAATGGGGGTGGGGTATTTAGAGGAGTAATAATCAAGAAGTAAAATAACCTAATAAAAGTAAATAAAGAATAAAATTGATCTTGTCTCCCCGGTAACGGCGCCAAAATTTGACCGCATTGTCGAGCGCGTCAAATTAGTTGTTTAATTTTGACTAGAATTTCTGTAGTATAGCAGCAACCCTAGGTCGTCTCTCAACGGAGCCTTAGATCATTAATTTAAAAAGAGGGTTCTGATTATAAAAGTATAAGGTGAATTAGGTTTTGTCAAACTTGGGGGTTTTATGATTAAGGATGAAAATAGAAAATGAAAGCTATAAAACAAAGTAGAAATGAACAAGATTGATTAAGCGTGATCAACACGGGGAAGTCTCGTGATGCTCATCCTTCATCGCTTCAAGGGATGGGGTTATGCTCTTTTAATACCTGGTTTGTAACACCTAGAACCAGAATTTTACTGAGTTTATACTAGGATACCTCCTAGGGTTCAGTCGAAAACACATAACGATTCACCGGACACCGCCGATGATTGGGTGATTTGTGTTCGACATCATAACCGAAACTCACCAAGGAAACACATGAAGAATTCAATGTGATCTCCAGGTTTTCATGTTATTTCATTGTGATACCATGACATAAATGTACACGGCCTTGATAGATCTTTTGTGAGTTCTATTGACCAATATGAATCACACAAGCACCGCAATTGAAAGGGGGTAAAGAAAGTGGTGAACAGTGTGTGAAACATCACATGAAAGGGTACCCCTAAACATGATCATATGAGTTGAGCATGACATACCAGTACATAACTCAATAAAATAAGAAAATAGTATGATGAAAAATAACAAGACAACCTGGAATTCAAATGATCATTCAAATATTACAACATGAAGTTTGGTATTCACATCACGTTCCTCCCCGGGTGATCACAAGGGGTTTAGAAACCCATGGGGGGGGAAGAGGAAGAAGATGTTGAATTAGAATCTCCCATAACCTCTATAACTTCTAGGGATGTTGATAAGACTCCTTGGGGACTCCAAAATGGCAGCACCTTGACTCTTGGCCGAACTTGCAAATGGGGAGCCCAAGGTGCCATTTTATAGGAAAATTGGAAGGTGGTTTTAGGCATACAGATTTCTTCAATCCACTTGTACCATGCGTTTCGGCCTTCAGACAGGCTTATCTCGCTTTTGAGAAAATATAAAAGTTGTATCCCTACCTCTTGAATATCTCCACCGAAGGTTTGGTACCCTTTGGACAACTAGAGCTCAAGATATTTATAAAAGATAGAACACCGCATTTGACTTGGTCCAAATTCGGTGTCTTGGACAGATCAGTTCGGATGGGCCCCATAGAAGATCAATACGCATTGGGATCCTTAATATGAAATGTAGCCTATTACGTTTTGGAAAGGCCCACAAAATTTCAGCCCATTTGGATGGACGAATTTCGTGTAATATGCAAAATAGTGGACAGATATCCATGGATCCATGCAATTTTGGCCCATTTTTCTTCCACTTCATCAAAGGCCCTCCATATTACCTCCACCTACATTGAAACAATAAAAACAAGTAACATTTCCCATTATAATATTTATTAACATTAATTTATTTATTCAAACATGAAGTGCAATTTATTATTATATTTGGAATATTCATTACAAAACTAGTTTAAAACTACGGTGTAAGGGTGGAATAAAACAGTGAATCGTGGTACGATCAGTAATCAATTACGGGTTTACTGTAGTCATCGTCGAAGTCAATCTGAAACCATTCACCTACGATCTGATTTCATACGTGAGACCGTCCCCAAATCTCCTGGCCAAAGATAACTCATCACCTCCAAGAACAGGTGTGAAGCACTGAACCTCTATAAAATAATAAGAATTATCCATCACTAAAATAGTGCCCTGCTCCAAGTGTATGAACTCTTAGGCTTGATCATCCATCAAAATCACAGGGTAGAAGTAGTCATAGAAGGTCCTACGAAAGTCTTCCCAAGCCATATCTCAATGACGTACCACCTGTGAGAAAACATCTCATCATCTCTTGGTGGAATCACATAGCATGTTCATTGTGAGCTTCACCCTCATCTCTAGAGGTATCTCCAGATGATCGAAGATGGAAAGCATGGCCACCAACCATGACTCTGCATCCAATGTCCCTCCATCCCCTGAGAAACTGGGAAGAGGATTCTGATGAAACACCCACGTCAACTCTTCCATAAATGGGGAAGGATGTGGTTCTCCCAAGAAAGTTTGCATCACCCTCATAAAGCCTTCACAGAATTGTGCATCACCACCTGTGTCTAGTATAAAAGCTGGTTCCAAAATGGGCATGATGGGAGGATCTACTGGTAGTCCCTCGTCTACCATTTCTTGTTCCTGATCATTGCCCTGTATCTAGAGTACAACCGGAGGACGACTTAGTGGAATGTCCCTATAAGGTCAAGAATACACCTCACTTCACGATTATCAAAGACAAAAACTTATAAGTTCAAGAGTGAAATATGAGAAATAAAACATTCAAGTATTACCAAATAGTGTTACACAGCTTGTATAACCTCTACACGACGTGTTCCCTTAATCTTTTAACATGGCATGTTCTTCTTCCAATATGGGTCATGTAACACCCTTACACATGACATGTTCCTCCTGAGACACAACATGTATTTGAATCTTTCCTCCTGCCCAAGTAATTCTACATGGCTAGAACTACATGGTTCTCTCCCAGGTAACACTACACGGCATTTTCACCATACACACAACTTGTACCACTTTTTTCCCATCCACCTGTTTCATCGGTCACATGGTCGGATACACGGTTATTTACTACATGGCATATATAATCCGTACATGGTGTGTTCTATCAAAAGATTCCCAATCCATTGTCTCTACTCACATAGCTAGTCCCATGGTCTAGCACTACATGGTGTGTACTCACAAAACATGAAATGTACTTACGAAAGGTCAATTCTTACAAAACAGAAGAACTCATGGAGTGTGCTCATAAAAATACACACCGTTTTGTCTGGGTTTCCGAATAGTAAGCCTCTGAAAATTCTCATAAACCCTTAAAAACATAAAATTTTGTCCATGGAATGACCAAATATGACCTGTGAGAGCCCATACTCCCACGAATCAAATTTTAGAATCCTTATTCATATCATAACTTGAAAAAATTAAATTAATGGTCGAACATGATCCACCAAATTCCGATCCAAGAGTGTCCATAACAACTCAGGGGCCAATGTTTTGCATTCATACCAATAAAACATTACGTATTCCAAAACCCTATCAAAATAGTAATTATTCTATCATGGATTAAATCACAATAGCATTCATATCTAACACAACATATATCATAACAATATTTAATTAGTAATTCACCCTAAATGGAATGAAAAGAATGCATAGGTTGTGATCTCTATCAAGTGCCTATATGATGCATGATATGGCATACCCTCATCTCATCGGGTTGTAACATAAATAGAACCACGTTGATATAAATTACAACAGAACAAAACAATTGGGTCCCCCAACGATGAAATCAAACCAACTATAACATTTTCAAAAGCAAGAAAATTTCAATATTCGAGGTAAATTGGCTTTTTCCTATACACGAGTTAGCTACGCCTGGGCACAACATATTACCAACTGCTCATTCTTTCTATCCCTACCTATAGGCTCTAAATCATAAGACAAAGAAGAAAATAATTCCCTCTAATAGGACTTTATAACATCTCTATTCTAGTTGTCACCCAAAGGTGCCCTGAACCTGGTTGGTCACATGACCTCAAGTGCATTTCCCCAAATGCTAAAGGTTGTTGATTAGTATCAATAGCCACGATGTGATAATGGGGAAACTATACCCTCATTGGAATTCACAATGAAATAACATATGGTAAACAAATGTGGAAGCATTAATACCATAGAATAGAAGTAAACAGCAGAAGGCTGATAGTATAAAACAACTGCATCATATATATAAATAAATAATTCATGTCACATGTATCTAGGAAAGCATCCAAACAAGTCACAATGTTGGAAATACAATACTGAAACCAAAGTATAGAAAATTAGTAAACTATAACAGCATCGCAAGACATAGTTTTGTCTCATACATTTTAGCTCCATCAGCAATCAAGTACCTAATGAATATGGGTGATTTCCCTTGTCTATACCTACAACCATAAAATCTATTTGGGTCTAAAATCATGACCCAAACAGGGTGTGAGATGTATCCCAGTGGACAACCACCAAATGATCTATGTCTAAGTGTCAATGAAGATATATAGTAGGAAATATGGAGAAATAAAGCAATAGACTAGGAAGTACTCAAAAGTAAACAGTCCTAAAGATTCCAATTATTTTAATTTACGTTTATTAATTATTAAATCCATTTAATAATTTATCCATGGGATCTAGCCTAAGATCTATATCCCTCTATATAATATTAACAATATATATCTTAGAAGACAATCGAAACATCTATGTAAGACCGAGTCTATGCTTTTTCTTTGGCTTGGAAGACTCATCACAGACATTAAATTATTCCCAAAAACCCTATAGGAATGCTCTCACGGTTTAACCCCTTTGGTTTAACATATCACTAATCAAATAAAAACGACCACCTGGGCAGCTCTCACAGTAAATACCACTAGTTCAACATGACATCAATAAATTATAAATGACCTCTCGGTAGCTCTCATAGTCAACACCCCCTGGGTCAACATAGCATAAATAATCATAAATGACCTCCTGGGTAGCTCTCAAAATCAATACCCATGGGTCAAAGTCAACAACAAGGCTCTCATGGTCCTATATAAATAAACATGGAAACCCCCACACTTTTCCTGGTCCAAGGCTCCCATTTTCCATTGGAAAACCCGTGTGCATATCATAACAAGGTAGAACATGTAATCTATAACTACTACATGGAAAAGATTCTCAAGAATAACAAATGAAACTCATATAATCAATCAAATCCATCCAAAAAATTTCAAGTCATGAAAACAAGGTATGCCTCATAGGAAACTAATGACAACCAACCATAAACAGACAATCAGGGGAACACACTCATGGGGTGTCCCATAACAAGGTATAAACCCTTATGCATAAGTAGCCACCCTTTCTCACACAAACAAACCATATAAAGTATTAAACGGGGTCAAATTTCAAAATAGGCAATACCCCAAACATTGTTATTCAGTACTTTAACCATATATAATCCAAAGACAATTGATGAAAGGAACAAACCACCTACTTTGGTGTGGTATTATGAACACTTTTGAACATCAACCCTTGAATCAGATAAGAGAAACATAGATCTATGAAAAGGGTAAAAACGATCAACCCTTGATAACTCATGATAGAGGAGTAATTAGGAATAAAGGCTCTAGGGAAAGAGAGAACACACCGGTGGGAATCCAATGCACCCAGTGGCATCTCAATCGGAGCTCAGACGGAGAACTGGGAGGAGTTATAAGTTCTTTGGCAGTTAATCACTCTTTTGTACGAGACACGGGAAGAAGAAGTGTTTTCTGGAGATGATATGCGACCCTTATCTAACTCATCAATTAAGAAGAAAATTACATAGTGTGTTCATTTATTGTACACATCGTGTACTAGCTTTAATTGGCCCCCTATTTAGACGGTCTTCCATGTCACTTACACATCCATGTACTCAGGAGTTACACTTCCTATACATAGCTACACATGGTATCTAGGAACATGGAATATACTCAAAAGTACATGGTGTGTACTTCGAAAATTTCCCATTTCATCCTTTTTCATAAAAATCAACCCGAATTCCAGATCCATACCTGAAAAGAAGATTTGGGTTCTTAAAATACACATGATAAACCACCATTTAAAAAACCATTACCCATTTTGAAACCAAACACACACTAAATCAATTTCAAAATCAGTTTCATGTCATCTGAACATTTTATTAAATACCTTTATGGCACAAAACAGGGAGCACATTTGAAACACTGATGGAATATAGCCCATTTTGTTTGAAAAATAATTTTTCAAAATCAAATATCCTTGAATTATTTTTTAAAACACACTTCTCACCTCACACACAATACATATAACATAACTAAGAAGTAATGAATGCATATCAAACTCATCAAACAGTGTTCAATCCAAGAAACACCTCCCTAAAGTGTAGAAACTTCGATAAATCAATGCTAAATCACAATCACACCTAAAGACAACCCTATAAAATAAAATATTGAACCATAAAAATTGATATAAAACCTTAATAAACAAGATTAAACCCAAAATATATCACCCAACCCACTGAGAAAGTGAATCCCTAAGAAAGAGAGGGAGAAACCCTATAAAAGAAGAAGAAACCAAGAAATGAGGGAATTACATAAATATTCATGTAGAAACCACACCAAAACATCCTCAAGAATGTAGTTCCATGGGATCCAAATGAGTGGGGAGATTCACTTAATTTGGAGGATCCCAAATTGGGAAGAAAATATGGTGTTAAGGGTTAAATTTGGAGATGAAATATCAGATATTTCGACATTTTTAATGAACTAAACAAGTTTCACAGATTTCGAACATAGTTTTCCAAACCATGAGAAGACTATGTTACCCATTATGTCTAAGAAGAACATGGTACACGGTTATCCATCACAGTTTATAAACTGAAAACTAACTATGTAGTTACCCACTATCCAAAAATAGCACCAGGCTGCATAGTTTCCAAAGAAAGGTTTCACGGTTTTCCAAACCATGTTCCAACAATGATCCACCTACTATTTAACCAAATACTTCTATTTATCACTAAAAAATAAAATTAAAACCATGGGAAACATGGTAGACTAAAAATAAATAGAAAAATTCCCCAAAATGAAATCATTAGTGTGTCAATTTTCACCACTATGAATACTTTCCTCCCCTAGAAAGTTACTCCAAATCATGATTGGTTAAAATAAATGCATAATCTTTCTCATGCAAAAATTTCCACTCCCACGTATCATGATAACAATTATCATGATGCAAAAGAACCTAGACTAGCAGGATAGACTACCCAGGAAGAACTTTTTATTGAGAATACACAATCTGCACTGGTCACTCAAACACTAATAGATCGAGGTTTATTTCCAACTTTTTCCAATTCAACACATCAGATGGATCTGGGTTATAATTCATAAGTTAGGAAACATTTAATATGTGATGAATTCACATCGACAACGAAAGAAAATCCAACATGTGTTCCACCTTACCAATCCATTCTGCAATGTCAAAAGGTATTACATACCTCGGTGTTAGCTTCCCTTATTTTCCCAACTAATGATGACCCAAGTGAGGTTACACCTTTACGAACACCTGATCATGCATATAAAAATCTAGATATTAGTGCCTTTTATTGTAATAAGACTTATGACGACTCTGATCTATCAATAAATGTTTCCTAATCAACTTGACATTATCAGAAGACTCTTATTTGAGGCTCAGTCCCAACAATTAGGTCTCACTAACCTCATCCAAGCATAGAGTGGACCAACATAGTTGATCATAACGAACCTCAAAGGAATCCATTCATATCGACAACTGGTAACATTTATTATAGGAAAACTACAACAATCCCAAATGGTTATCACATGAGACATCGAAATACCATACATGTCTTCGTAGCATGTCCTACAAAATATGATTTTTCCCACTCTGTATGACCATCTGTTTTAGTATGGTATTCCATGATCAACTTAATATTCTACCCCGTCACCGTTTGAAGGCCTTATCAAATTTGATTGGTAAAACAGCGGTGCCTATCAGAAATAATCACTAATGTCATTCCATGAAGCCTCTCAACCTTCTGAACATATAAATGACCAAATTCATCCACCTTGGAAGAATATTTAATTTCTATTAAATGGGTAGATTTTTTAAAATGGTCAATCTCTACCCAAATAACATTCCTTACTTGGGGTGTATGGGGAAATATGAAAATGAAGTCCATGTAAATCTCTTCCCACTTCCATGTATGAATGGGTAGAATCTGAAGAAAATCAATGCATATTTGGTGTTATGGTTTAGCTAGCTGACATGTATAACACCTTGATTTGAAGTTAGAAAAATACTTCCTTATACCTAGCCACTATATTTTATGATGAATATCATAATACATATATTTATCACTGTGGTGGATGACCCACTGAGATTGGTGGCTATACAACATCACCACCTTTCTCAGATCAGATGGAACCACAAAGAAGCCCTTAAATCAAAACAAATCCCATAGTAGATAATTACCAATCACAATAAATCTCCTCACCATAAAGGAACTACATAGACAACTAGAATAACTCATTATTTGGCTACTTTTTTTTAATAAATTCTACAATAGAATGAATTAATTGCAAACTCGCCAAGAATGCACCACCACTGTTCTCCTTGGTCTCCAAGTGAATCTAATAAAAGATCCCCATAAAATTCTAGTCATCACTATACATTTTTAATGTATAAACTTGTAAGATTTTTCTCAAGGAATCTCCCACATCATTAACCTTTTTTGGGGTCTAGACAATATCAAAATAAAAACCATGAAGGTACTCAACCCAATGGTCCTACCTTAGATTTAGATATTTGAGGGAAAAGATGTAATATATGATATTATGATTGCAATAGACTATAAATTTATCCCCAAATATATAATCATTCCACATCATCAAGGAATGCATAAACACAGCTAATTCCAATTCATGGGTTGGGTAATAATTCTCATGTGGTCAAAGATGACAGGCAACATACGCCACCACATGATCATCTTGCATCATCACACAGCCAAGATGCATGCCTCAGGCATCATAATAAACCAAATATACCTTTACAAACTCTACTAAGTTCAAAACTGGGGATGAAGTCAACCACCTCTTTGGCTCCTTGAAGGATACCTCACACCCTGGGGCCCATTCAAACTTTACCCCTTTCTGGGTAAGCATCACCATGGGTGAATCCATCCAAGATAAATCTTGAACAAACCACTTTTAATACCTTTCTAGGCCTAAAAAATCTCTTGATCTCAAAAAAATTCTTTGCCTACTCCCATGAAATCACTGCACTGATCGTCTTGGGTTCCACTATAACACCTTGCTCTATATCACATGGCCAAAAAACCTTCACCTCCCTGATCCAAGAGGTTCACTTTGAAATTTTTGCATAGATTTGATGGTACTGAAGAGTTCCCAAAACAATCTTCCATTTTCGGTCATGCCCCTCCTCATATTTGGAATAAACCATGTTTTCATCCACAAAAACCACAACGAAGGAATCGTGATACGGGTGGAACACCCTATTCATAAGCTCCATAAAGACAACTGGAGAATTTTTTAACCTAATATTCATGACTAAATACTCAAAATAATCATATCTACATTGAAATTATATTTTCCATTTGTCTGCCTCTCTCACTCGGACTTGGTGATTACCAAAACGCAAGTTAATTTTGGAAAACCAACTTTTCCCCCTTTACATGATCAAAAATTTCATCAGTATAGGGAAAGGTTATTTGTTTTTTATGGTCACAATGTATATATTTCCATAATCAATGCACAATTGGAGAGATCTATAATCCATCATCATGAAAAAGACTAAGGTGACCCATGGCGAGACACTCGAGTGAAAGAATCCTTTGGATTCCAAATAGTCTATTTTTAACTTCAATTAGCTAAAATCGATTGGGTACATATGATATGACGGAAGAGATATTTATTTTGTCTCTAGTTTCAAATATATTGATAACTCCACATCCCACACCATAGGCAAACTAGAAAAATCCTCTCGAAAAACCTCTAGGAATTCACCCACCACAAGAGGTAATCTACCCTTAAGAGTGCCACTATCAGCCTCTAATGTGAGTGATGATAATTGAAAAAAATCATACCCAAATTCAGAATTGAAATTTTGGCATGTCTGAACTGAGGATCTCATTCACCAGGAAAAAACTTGGGTACTCTCATCAGGTGCCACAAATCTCACTCATCGCCTATAAATGTGTGCCTAAATGCGCACCATCTGATCCATACTGAGGATTACATCAAATAGGTTCATCTCTAAAACATGAAAATCAAATTCCAATTCGACCCCAAACATGGTGAGCGCACAAGAATGATACCATGAACTATCTCATTCCCTAAATTTGATTCTTATATGGCTTGATCCACTGCATGAAGCTACCTAGTCTCATCCTAAGAATGAGAATGACCACTAGTTTGCGGCTCTGCACTGAACTGACTCTACCTAGAAGATTATCTGGTCTTTCCCCCCATGACCACCAAACTGGCAAACTATTTATCTGGATGGTTTTGATAGAGCTAACATCCCCCTAAAATCCACTAGTCCTACACCACCTAGACATGGGTGTTCCAGTCTGTAAAAATTGTATATTCCCCATAGCTCCACATCAGTAGCAAGGTTTTGAATGATATGTGCATGCAAGTCGTATTTTCCCTACCTTCCCACAGTGAAGACACATGAACCACCCAACATTAGCATACATAGACAAATGAATATGGTAAGGATGGACCAAACTACTACCTCCCCACTTCCCCTTCTTTTCCCGCTTCCTTTTCTTCTCTAACGAACTACCACAGCAAAGTTCAGACACTCCTACTGAAAACCCAATCTTCCCTTATTGATCAATATCTACCATAAAAGAATGATCAACCACCCCAGAATAGGTCCTCAACTTAAAATAACCTAGCAATTGATCTCTAGAAGTATTCCTGTCTTGAATTTTTGATCTTTCATATGCTTATTGGAAATGATCTTTGGGGCGTAGCACACGATCTCCATGATGTGATTGGAATACTCCATCAATGTCTAGTCACCCTAGGTTATATACATGAGCTACATAGATATTGAATAGTCCAAAACCTCAAGATAGAAATAATAATTTAAAATTATCTTGAAGTCTTTCTAAATCATATGTTCGGTCTTCCCTTTTTTAACCACTGAGTCCCACCACCTCCGACTGGGACCTTCTAACAGAAATGAAGAACATTTCACCCGAACCACTTCAGAAGTATTGAGGAACTCAAACATCCACTCTATAATTTCAAGCCACTCCTATGCTTTCTATGTTTCATCATTTCCTCGGAATTAAAGAGGATTATTCTTGGGAAACTCCTAAGCATTGTTTTTTACAGGACCTGGATCATCTTATCTAGTTGGAGCAGGACCAGAATCCACTCCCTACCCCAAATCATGGATAGTCTAAACCATGGATTATAGTAACCTATAATCAATTTTTTAGGGATAAATCTCTTCTTCTTCTTCCCATAGTTGAATAGTTAGCCTCTTGGGAGACATCTTGCTACCAAAAGTAATAATCACAAGGAAATCAATAAACTCAACAATTCTAAAAAATCATCCATAATATAAAAAGTCAAATAATTTCATAAATCAAAACAAAACCAATTCCATCATAATAAAAATATAAAATAAGAAATTAACTCCACACCCCCACACAGTGTCCATATACAGTCTATACCCTATACTTATCACATGTAGGAGAAGTCATACAAAATTCCAAATTCTCATGGAGACTCAAGATATATCATGAGGTGTGTTTCCAAACACCCTACTCAAAAATACAACATAAATCCCAAAATATCCTAGCTCAAGTATATCCAGACTCATCCCAAAAAACATAACCCAAAAAGAGTGTGACCCTCTCTAATACCATTTTTTCATGATCCAATTTAGGGTTACATCTATCTAAAAGCACAACCCAGTCTGTGTCATTACTTGAAGGGAATTATCGATCCCCATGGACTAGAATAAAATTCTTGGGCATCCTCCAAACAACCTGGGAATGGTTTCACCCACATTAATAATCAACAACAACCAACTTTAATAAATAAATCATAACTGGATAAACATAACCAGACATGGAATAAAAAAATTTCAAATTCACAGTTTACAAATTGAAACAAAACCCCAATGAAGTATGACCATAAAAATTTGAAAACATACATCTCAAAAACTTTATGTAACATGAGGAGAATCATCCCCATGACACCAACAACAACACTAGTAATGGGATGACCACTACCAACCTGAACCACTACCATGATACATCTTACCATTGGCTGTGTAAAATATAACCAAGTCTACATACACCCAAGGGTGTATGTGGGGTGTTAAGCCAATCCCAGTAGGATTCCACCCAATAAATATATTACATGAAAAAACATAATAGAAAGTATTTACATTCAAATTTTATAAAAGAAAAATTTGAAACAATTTCTTAGGAAACATTGGTAAGGAAAAAATTTAATTAGAAAACATTATTTTCTTTTGAAATAAAAAAAACATGTGCATTATATTCCTATGGTAAGAAAAATATAATAAGATAACACTAATTCACAATAGATACCTATATGCATGATCAAAAATTAGACACTAAGTACATATTACCTCAGTCAAATGTGGTATAGAAACCAAAACCAACAATTTGTTCATGCACGATCTATTGGGAAGGAAGATCCCACTAGCCTAGTGGTCTCCAATCATCATCAATATTTAGTTGGGGTTGTAATTGTCAATCCTTCTAGAATAAAAAAGGACGATCCACTTCTAAATCAATAAGATTACTAGTCCTAGTATTCCTACCAAGTCAATTAGGATTTATTTTATTCTAAATTCACATTTAACATATCATATACAATATAAATTTCACTTATAAATATTCTAGACACCATAACACACATGATAAACTACCATTTCAACAACCAAAAAACATTTTGAAACCAAATTCACCCCAAAAACATTTCAAAATACGTTTTTCATCATCATCACATTTTATTAAATACCTTCGAGGCACAAAACAAGGAGCCTATATGAAACAGAAATGGAACATAGCCCATTTCCTTTGAGGATTCATTTTTCAATATCAAAGAACCTTGAATAATATTAAAAAAAATCACACCTCACACACAATAAATAGAACATAAACAAGAATCAAGGAAACCATATCAAAATCATCAAACATTGTTTAAGCATGGAACCACTTACCTTAAGTGTAGAAAATTCTAGAAACCAGTGTTAAATTACAACCACACATCAAGGTAACCCATTGAAAGCCATATTGAACAATAAACATCAATATAGAACTCTAATAATAAATATTTGACCCAAAATAGGTCATCCAACTCACTGATGAAGTGAAAATAGAATAAAAAAGGGAGAAAACCTAGAAAATAGGAAGAAACCAATAAATGAGGGAGTTAAAAATCATTGATAAACCACACCAAAATTTTATAAAAATGTATTTCCAATGGATTATGGAGAGTATCCTAGGCTATTGGATCTCTAGTGGGAATAAAATGGGGGATTATAGTTAAATGATGAGAGGAGATGTCCAGTATTTTAAAAAACTTAATGAATAGGACAAGTCACAAGGTTTTCCTTCACGGTTTTCCAAACCGTGCAACAAATATGTCCCCCCTTTATAAACAATATAAACGTGCGACATGGTTAGCCTACACAATTTACAAACTATGCACTAACTATGTTTTTATCCACTATCTAGAAAACCACTTGGCCGCACGGTTACCTGGGAAATGGTGAAAAAATTTCTAAACTATTCCCCAACCATGAGATTCCTTCTACGTACCCAAAAAATTATATTTTTTCACTAAAAACCCAAAGGAATACCTTGGGGAACATGCTAGAACAAAAACAAATAGGAAATACCTCGAAATGAAATCATGGGTATGACAGGCTACCTCTTAACTCAATTATTCACAAAAATTTATTCCTTATAGATCGACCACACTATACCAATTTTCCTTCTCAACATCCCTATAAATATTATATAAATTGTTTTATTCCAAAAAATATCAACTCTATAGTCAATTAGAGTAGATCTAAAGGAGTAGTTTCTAAGAATATGTAATCAAATTAATAGATCACTTTCTTTTCTTCTCTTCATTAGCTAATCTAAAATAATGGTATGTATCATAAAATAATAAATTCATTATCCTAAATATGATGAAATATTATTATTATTATTTTTAAAACTCTATTATGCACTCTATTTTCCGTAAAAATTATTAGAGAAAGTATATCTTCAGCATACGTATAGATTATCATCTCTACGTAGTGATATAACTCATTTTTCATCACCATATTTAGGGATAGTAATTATAATGGGTTTAATTTTAATGTTTGATATTAATGGAAAATAAATAATTCTATAATAATAATATATTTTCAACCTGATTGACATCAAATCCTTTTAAAAATGATAACATCACTCATGCGTCTGTGTGGACTACTGCCCCTACAAAGAAATGTGATTCATTTTTAGTTTATATATTAATTTGATGGAAATGAAAATGTTGGATAAATATATATGATATATATGATATAATAATTATCTTTAAAAGTTGAATTTATATTAACCATTATTTCATTGAATATATAGAAAAATGAGAACAATGCTCAAGTGTACGTATGTCTTGTCGTCTCCATGAATGGGGTAATTCATTTTTCTATATATAACTTTAATATATTACTATAAATATGTATATAATGAATATATATTAAATTTATATCATGATGAATATTTTTGAGATTATTTAAATAAGAAAAATCTACAAGTACTAGAACTGTTGAACTAATATACTCTTGATAAATAAAACAATGGACAACAAAAAATTTAAAATGGAATTATTGACAAAAGGGGGTAATGAGATGTCATAAAGGGGTAATATATGATATTATAAGTTTTAAAATAACTATTTTATAAAATTAAACCAAATCTAAAATTAGTATATCGGGGGTTAGAGTAATTTTAAATAAATGAGAACTCGAGGTATGTATTTATTTCACAATCTCATCAGTATTTTGGATTATTTATCTTTAAGTCTCCACTATGGGATATTTATCTTTCATGTGCATGTTATTTAAAAAAATTAACATTATCTAAGGATTCTTTTAAGTCATTTTTTCCATGTTTTACTTTTTAAAAAATGATTTTAAAGTAATCCTTTTATAATTTTGAAAATGATGGACTTTGTGACTTTTTCAACAAAAATATTAATGGAATATTTTTTAACTTATAATTAATGGATGTTTTTTCTACCTTTCTAACTAAATTTTTCTTTTAATTTTAACTTAAAATTTTATGAGGTAATTTTAAAATATTATTATTTCATTTATAATTTTGTGTCTTTATAAAGAGAAAGGATTTTAAAATGGAAAGGTTATTTTCCACAATAATTATTCAAAGTTATCTATCAAAATAATTTTACAAATAATATTAAATTATTTAATGTCAATTATGATTTAATATGGATAAGATCTAATGTAACGCCCTGACCCAAGTTACCCAGAGTTGGTGCATTATTTTAATACATTGTCATGATTACAAGGAATCAAGTCTCGAAGGACCGATCGGTTTAGCAGTCTTGGAAAATAGATTACATACATGAATGTTACATTACAATTATAACATACAAAACAACAAAAATAATCCTTTATGAATGCCATTATTCCCTTGGATTAACCCTGAATATCAATCACAATACACTTCTTGGAATCCTGGGAAAATAAAACATTGAAAGGGGTGAGCTCAGATGCTCAGTAAGGATAAAAATATAATGGAAACTTTCATAAATAAACATAAACATTTAAGCCAATGTATAACTAAAAAAAGCCTTTTAAACTTGAACTTCAGAATAATATGGAAAATATAAAATGAAATAATTCCATTTACTTATTCACATGGATATTCTACTAGTAGAATAATCACATGAAAAAACAATAACCACTTTCATAATGATGGAATGCATAATGTTGAACTTTATGTTTTGTGTCAAGGCCTCATTCCAAGACCTAAGGGATAACTGTAACCGGAACCCAACCCGGACAGCCTCTGTAACCGGACTCCAACTCGGAGTGCCTCTAATAACTGGACACCAACCCGGAGTGCCTCTAATAACCGGACACCAACCCGGAGTGCCTCTAATAACCGGACACCAACCCGGAGTGCCTCTAACAATCGGACACCAACCTGGTGTGCCTCTAATAGCCTGACACCAGCTTGGAGGGTCTGCTGTAACCGGACCCCAACCCGGAGGGCTTACTTTTACCGGTCTCCAACCTGGAACATACTAGTCCAACACATTCATCTTAATAAGGGATGAAAGATAAGATAAAAATTTGTATGAAAACTAGCATACAAAATGCCGAAACATTATTCATAAACCATTAATGGCATAAAAATAAATCATCCATAGTCAAACATATCACAAAACCTTAAATACAATATGGATGATTTGTATCCTAAAAAATCAACTTCAAACAAGTGTAAAATTTATCAATGGATGTTGATATAGATGAAAATGATTTTTAAAACTCTTTGGGAGAAATACCTATTTTTCATGAAAACATTTAAAAGTCACACAATTTAGAAAAGAAGTCATTTAAAGACATTTTTGAATCAAAGTGTCCCATACCACTTTGAAACATTTGAAAGGAATTAACATTTTAAAAACATTCATGTCCATATAAATAAATCCTTAAAAACCATTTTGAAGACATGGACATTAAAGAGAAATATTTAGATGAATAAATATTTAAAACATTGGAAATGATTTTTTAGTAAAAGGTACCTTAAAATAATCCCTTTGAAATCTCTTTCATAAAACATGGACATGGATAATAAATATGTCCCAGTAGATACTTACGTAAGAACAACCTCAGATAATAAAGAGATTGTGAAATTAACCCTTACCAGTTTCGTAAATTATGAAACATACAACCCATGAAAGAGGTATCACACAAATAATATGTAAATACACATAAATTAAAGTGTATTACACAGAGAATACAATTACGGGCAGTACATACACCACACAAAATTTAATAGTGGCAATATGGCATGAATCTCACGCGAATAAGGAGTGAGATGAAAACCCCTTACCTTGTACTTTTCCTTGTTTGGGGGTAGTTTAACATCATGTATAATGGATAAATAATTGTTATTTAATTATACAACAATCATATACATTAATATTATATCATATATCATCTTTTAACATTGCTTTATTAATAATATTTTAGTATTATCGTTGTTTCGGGTGATAACTTACTCATTTTCTTTTATATGTTTTGTAACATAAGCTAAGTTTTTTATGGATAGGTTTTATATTATTAATATAAATAATTATATCAAGTCCTTAAAAATTGTTTTTAATCATAAAATAATAATTATACTTGAATGGATACGGTGGGTAATGAATCTCATCCCGTTCGTGGAAACGGTAGTCTGTACATACGCACGAGCAACAATATCACTTTTTTGATGTGAAAATAATATATAATTGGATGTTATATCATATATAAAGAATCATTATCATGTTATATTTATTATTTACATGAATTACACATCATTATTATACCCATCCAAAGAATAATGTGTTGAATAACAATTACACCACGACGTGGAGACGGTAAGTCGTACGTACGCACGTATGGTGACATGTCATTCAAGGGATAGATATAGTAATGAATATGGTTGTTTCATATTTATAATAACATCATAGTATATAGGAGATTATGGAGTTATTATTTTATAATGGAAATAATAAAGAAAGAAGAAGTTGAAGAAGAAAGGAACTTGAAAGAGGGTGGTGAAAACATTACCTCTTCTTCGGGTTATTCCTTTTGATTTGATCAAAAGGGATCCTTACGTTGGCTTTCTGATCAAACTAAGGACTCTATCTTGAATTTAGGGAAGTTTATAAAGTATTTGGGCGAGTTTTGGCCGAGCAAAAAGGCTTTGAAGGGGTGAATAATTGGTTAGAATTGGTGTCCTTTTATAAGGGGGAGGAGGGGCTCTTTAGGAAAAACTTAAAGTATTAATTTATAATAAATTCATATTCAGTTTCTAATGGATAGAAAGTATATTTTTAAAAGTCTATGGTAGTTATGGGTCTAAATCCTTTCAACCAATATATTTTAGACGTGTTTGGGTCATTATATTAACCTTATCTTTTAGTTTTATCTCTTAGTTAATTAGTTTCACATTTACCATGCCTCTTTGTATATTTATATTATATGGTTAATAAACATAATATATACATCCAAGAGAACCCCAAGTGGTTCATTAATTATACACCTATCATTATATAAGTTTCTTGTCCGAACCTTAGATTTTTATGAATATAATATTAATTAATAATATAATATTTGTTTTAAAAACTCTTTTATGTCAATTTTGACACTATTGGGAATTTTATTTTTTTGAAAATCATAACAGAATGATTAATTCAAAAAAGGTTAATTAAATTAATCCTAACATGTCATATTATCCTAGAAAATTATTATAATTCATAAAAAGTCTCAAATTACATTTATTTGGATATTTATAATATCAATTATATTAATATTTCATTAATTCGGTAATTACTGCATCACCATTGTTTCATAAATAAATTAAATTATTTAAAGTCTAAAAATTATAAATAAAATACCATTATGTAGGAAATATTTTTATATTTATAATTAATGTTTACAATCGAATTTATATTATGTATAACCCTATATTAAAAATGTTATAGTAATTAAACTTTGATTTTAACTCTTTTAAATCTTCTTTGAATTAAATAATAATAAATGTCCTAATCTAATCCAAGTAGACCTAAATGATAATATTTTCTTCATAAGGTTGTTTTTGGTCGAGATACAATTTTCCAATAGAATTAGGACATGTGTTAGTGTAATATTAATATCATTTTTGCCCTTAATTACCCTATTTACTTTTAACCGTGGTAAATAAAAGTAAAAAGTTTCTATTCACCAAAAATTATTTTTATCTTATTGAACCAAATTTTACACCTTGATATTAACTGTGTCTCTCGGATTTTCGAAATTCCAATCACTGAAGCGTTAAAATTATGTTTTACGTGAATTTCCAAATTCTCGTAGGAGGTGGGTAAAAGATGGTGAAAGGTTCAATAAAATTTTTATATATCTAAAATTATTCTAAACTAACTTCAATGAATTACATTGAAATTATATAGGTATTATGTATTTATTTTGACCTTAATTAAATTTAAATAAAATAAATAATTATTTAAATAAAAATTCGTTTCTAAACCATAACTCAATGTTTTTTCACTATTTGTCAATAATTGAAAGTTTTCAGAAAAATACCAAAAATTCACCCTAGGCTAATTTCGATATTCCGAATCCAATTACGAAGTCCATTTTGAAAGATAAAATTTATTAAATTTCAAAAAGTGGGTATTAATATTCATTACGGCTACTTTGATTGGTCGCAGTGTGTTAGAACTCGAAGTTGCGTATAACAAATGCTATTGTAATATTCAAAGAGAAGCATACCGTGAAAGGTTGGGGTGTTACATTCTCCCCTCCTTCAAAAAACCGCGTCCTTGCAATTTATGCTTGGTATTGGAAACTTGGGTTTGACATTTCAAAATATCATAGTTGAAATGCCACATCGAAAAATGGATTAATGAGGCCTCTATTCAAAATAAAGAGTGGTAATTATGAAGGTTACCAAAAATGACACATACTAGGGTTCCATGTAGGAAAACATGGATATGGAAGAGAAATCGTACCATCAATATATGATGGAGAGTGGTAGAGAACATGGCTATGAAAAGGCCAACAATCACAAATCCATAAATTTTTGATGATCTAAGGTACTATCTAGGACAACGTTTTTGTTCTAAGTTCCTTTTCTTAATGTTGAGGAATTTATTTATGATATTGTATAAGATCATAAGGAGATATACTTATTTTATAATTAGAATTTTATCCATTAATATATTTCTAGAACAACTCATCTTTCACTACAAAACATAATACAAATCAAAAATACTCTATTTATTCTAATCGTATAGGGTTCCAAATATAATGAATTTATAATTCAAATATCAGAACTTTTAAAAAAAGAAAGTAAATTAAACAATCCAAGGACTTCACGTAGTCCAGTGATAGGCGATAAATCCCAATTGCACTGTGGTTGTGGGTTCGATTCCCGCATCTTTGTCCGACGTGACGGGTTGTCACACGGTCTGTGTGTTGTCCTTTTATAGAAATCCAAAAAATAACCTTTCAAACTTAATCCATTCCAACCTTTAGACATATCCAAAATAATACTATCCAAACTCAAAGTCCAAAATTTATAAGGAAGTTAAACACAATGAAGATCCTTTTTTTCATGTAATAACATGTGAACACCTTCATCACGTATTATTTTAAAACATGGTAACATCATGAATTACCATAAAACCATATTGATTACATTTATATTCTCTTATTCTTTATACAATAATGGATGTACCCCTTCTATACAAAATTGTCGTAAACTCCAACAATGAAAAATCATTAATCAGTTTCAAGGTAGTTAAGAATATCCAACATAATTTATTCAAATCAACCATCTCTTATTCCAAAATCACTACATCATTATCATGACTATATTAAGGATTGCATTTCCTTCAACCATGTATTTTCAAAAAAAAATTAAGTTGCTTTTGAGTCACTTTTCATAGTACCATATTATCTCAAATTCTCAATGAAATAGTACTGCAGTACAATCCTTATTTATCTCCATAATTCATATAACCAGTACATCGTTGGTACAACACTCAAATGAAATAATTCTTTAATAACAACATAAGAACACTAGTCATTCCACTTCATATGTGGTAGTATCATAACTTTATTATTATCCAATAGCATCATTTGGGGCATACTCTGATGATTTTAACATTGATTCGCGTAGTGTCCCAACTCCTTGCAGATGAAGCATTGTACATTTGAAACCTTTTTCTTACCCTCACAATCACGAACGTGGTGTCCCTTTTCTCCAAAATTATAACACACTCACATTCCCTTCAATCATTTTCCAAGATGATTCTTTCCACAATTATCACATATAGAAAAATCCTTCTTTACGTTCTTCCATTTATCAGTCTTTCTCTCTACCATCCTTTTCTTCTCTAGCTTCCCTTCAAATTCATAGGACTCCAAGAACTCTTTACTTATCTTATCAACACATGAAACTATTTCTTCATATAATGATAATACATGAGAGACTATTTCCCTTCTAAATTTTGTCCTAATGTCATGAAATATATGATCCTTCTTACTCTTTGGATCATACGTATTGCTAGATTTCTCATTCCTTCTACTGGGCACCATTTCTAAACAATGGAATACACTAGATTAGTTTATGAATAGAAATACCTAATCGTAAACTTTTAAAACACTCAACATACATTAAACAGTTTATGGATATAATCCATAATCACAAAAATGTTTTCTTTGAGGAAGTATATACTCATAAACCCTTCATAATGGTTTGTAAATAAAATGAGAATTATCCTAAGCATATCCCTCGGGAGTGTCATAACCAAGAGTACAGCAAGGCCCATTTTCATTCACCAGTTCCCTTATATTTTTAGGAATATAATATGAATTAATAATACAATATTTGTTTTAAAAACTCATTTATGTCAATTTTGACACTATTGGGAATTTTATTTTTTTGAAAATTATAACAGCATGATTACTTTGAAAAACGTTAATTAAATCAATCCTAAAATGTCATATTATCCTAGAAAATTATTATAATTCATAAAAAGACTCAAATTAAATTTATTTGGATATTTATAATATCAATTATTTTAATATTTCATTAGTTCGGTAATTACTGCATCACCATTGTGTCATAAATAAATTAAATTATTTAATGTCTAGAAATTGTAAATAAAATACCATTTTGTATGAAATCTTTTTATCTTTCTAGTGAATATTTACAATCAAATTTATCTTATGTATAACCCAATATTAAAAATGTTTTAGTAATTAAATATTGATATTAACTCTTTTAACTCTTCATTGAATTAAATAATAATAAATGTCCTAATCTAATCCAAGTGGACCTAAATGATAATATTTTATTCCTGAGGTTGGTTTTGGTCGAGATACACTTGTCCAGTAGAATTTGGAAATTTTTTATGGTAATATTAATATCATTTTTCCCCTTAATTTCCCTATTTACTTTTAATCGTGGTAAATAAAAGTAAAAAAATTTACTATTCACCAAAAATTATTTTTATCTTATTGAACAACATTTTACTCCTTGATATTAACTGTGTCTCTCGGATTTTCAAAATTCCACTCACAGAAGTGGTAAAATTAAGTTTTACATGAATTTCCAAATTCTCCTAAGATGTGGGTAAAAGACGGTGAAAAGTTCAATAAAATTTTTATATATCTAAAATTATTCTAAACTAACTTCAATGAATTACAACAAACTTATAGAGTAATTATGTATCTATTTTAACCTTAATTAAATTTCAATAAAAAAAATAATTATTTAAATAAAAATTCGTTTTTAAACCATAACTCAATGTTTTTTCACTATTTATCAAAAATTGAAAGTTTTCAGAAAAAATACCAAAAATTCACCCTTGGATAATTTCAATATTCCGAATCCAAATATGAAGTCCATTTTGAAAGATAAAATTTATAAAATTTTAAAAAGTGGGTATTACTATTCATAAAAGCTACTTTGATTAGTCGCGGTGTGTTAGAACTCGAAGTTGCGTATAACAAATGTTATTGTATTATTCAAAGAGAAGAGTATCGTGAAAGCTTGCGGTGTTACATCTATGGTTAAAAACATTATTATTTATCTTGACAGTTTATATTTATGATGAAAAGTTTAAATGTTTATGAAACCCATTTCTTCTCAACGTGTTATATAATGATGAAATGATTATGAAATCAATTTATTTTTCTTGGGTTATGTTATAATGAAATGTTAATGAAACCCATCTATTTGAATGGGTTCTTATATGGTGAATTGTGTATGATCTTTTGGAACACATATATATGATTTTCATTTTTTGATGGGTGGGACATACATCTCCCTCTAATGCACTGGGTAAAGATTTATATTTCATTAGATTAATAGGACTAAAATGGGGAGTGAACCATATTTAGTAAGAGACTATGTCCACTATTATAGTCTTGGGAGTGAACCTTGACTACTATGATGGTTTAAAGAATTATCCCATTCAACTATTATATCCTTGGAAATGAGCTGTGTCTACTAAGGAAATGATTTTCTATACTTATGTGTAGGACAAAATTACATTTATTATGCATATATTAAGATTCCATTGTTCATATTATTTGATTTATTTAATATTCATGTCATATTATCTACCATAATTTATTCCATGAATTAATATTATGGTATTTTATATGTATTTTATGGTTTTCAAATGTTATTGTCATGTTCTTGTACCCTTATCCCCATGTTATTCTTATGTGATCCTTGATATCTCCCTTTTTTACCCTTACTAAGAATAAAATACCACCCTTTTCTTATGTTTCCTTTCCCCAGGTTATGAAGAAATGTATTAAGTATGTTTTTTTGGAGAAGTATTCTATTTATGAAGAAATAAGTGGGAGACTATTTGGATATTTTATAAACCAGTTGTTTATTTTTCCCAGTTTCCTAAGATACTATACCTAAATGGTTGTAGCGTGGATTGAAATTTTATGTAATTAATACTTATTTATTTATTTATCTTTTTATAAATATTATGGTTCACTATAGTTGGTATCATAGAAATATTTAGGTTGCCTTTACAAACTGTGATGAGAAAATTTTAATAATATTACTAGGTGAAAGTATAATTATGGGATAAAATAATATTGTTTTTGTAATGAACATGAATGATCTAGGAAAAACATATGGTTTCATAGAATAAGGTATCACAATTTAAATATCCTATAAGTAATTTTTCATGATTATATGGTTTATCACCATGACAAGTGTTTCTCACACTAAGATTTTGTGTTTTATTCAATGGAAGGAACCCAAAGGAATCGTGTTAATGTTGAATGAAATGGATAATGAAATGATTTTACTCTGGTAAAACCCAATTTTATGTGAAATTTAATGAATTGTTTTTTCCATTCTCACACAAATTTCTCAAGATATGAATTGATATAATCTTACAAATGTGAAAAGTAGGGAACAATGTTATTTCTATTCATTCATGAGGTTACTTCCAACTTCCTTTAGTGGTTCCACTAATCCAAAATTTGTTGATAAATGGTTAAGTACCATTGAAATATTTATTTTGTTCTTTAATGTTCAGAACATGATAAAGTTATTCTGGCTATTTATTTTCTGGAAAGTGAAGCTGATCAGTAGTGGAATCTTTTCAACAGTATTAGAGAATAATAAGAAATTTAATATATAGAGTGGGATGAATATAAAATATTATTTTTTAGTAGTTAAATTCCTAATATTATTGGTATCAAAAATAGAAAAATAATTCCATTATTAAATAAAAAGGATGATGAATTTATTAGTACTTAGAAGGAAACATTCAGAAGACTTGCGAGGTATACTTCTGGTATTACCATTAAACCTAAAATTAAGGTTGATCGATTCTTCAGTGGCTTCAAACCATGTCTCATAAAGGAATCATCCATAAGAGACTTTCGTAGCTATAATGAAATATTTTGATTTACTATCAAGGGTGGATATGGATATTGGAGTTACCATTAATCCAAATGTTCTGACAAGAAATTTAAAATAGAATTCAATTAATATTATAAAAACCATGGAGAGAAAAAGATGATATTTCCTTCATACATGATATGTGTATAGAAATTTGGAGGAAACTATATAAAGGGAATTAGAATCTTTTTCATGTTTGTAAAGTAATTTCATGAATAAATAGAATTATTAAGTAATGGGAAGAAGTTATCTAATGATTTGAATAGTGAGAAAGCTCTATATAATGTACCACACACACTTCAATGTTTTAAATTTAAGGAGTAATATAATTATAATAATGAGTTCCCAAATCCAAATATTTGTGACAATGATGAGTGTTAAGAACCTATTAAACCAAAATACATACGGAAATATCATGTGATCACTATTTCTAATGAGGTTTATGATAATGAGAAGGTGAAAGGTACACATACCAACCACTCTAAAACTGCTAACATATTATTTGATTTTGAATCTACCCAATATTTACTATCTAAATAATTTTTCAAGGGTATCATAGTACCACCTCAAAAACATTAATTTTAGTTAGTAGAAATAAACCATATTGGTATGATGATCGTATCCTAAGTCTTTGATTCTTCTCTTATTGAGGTTTGTGGTAATTCTTTCTGGTAAATATTATCATTCTCCCTCAAGTTGAATTTGATCTTATTTTAGGCATTGATAGGATTTCATTACATAAAAACCACATCTTTTTCCATGGAAGTGAAATAATGATTGATATTCCAAACCCACATATGATTTCCTATTAGTGTGATGAATAAAATTAACTTCCAATTGAAATTACTTCAATTTTATAGGTAATGATTCCTATTGAAAAGGGGCATTTATCAAATATGGTTTGGGAGAAACTCAAAATCAAATATATTTCAATTGTTTCATAGTTTATTGATTTTTTTTTTAATATTGTTTTGTCCTTTCACCAAATACTGAAGTCTAGATTTCAATAGAACTCCTACCTTTTTCAAGACCTATTTCTAAGATTCTATATAGAATATCCCTATTTGAGTTGAAATAATTAAATATCAAACTAAAGTAGAATCTTGAAAATGGATTCATTCATCCATGTTTGTCACCTTAGGGATCGCCTATTCTATTAAGAATAAATATGGATCATTGCAACTTTCATTAATTATTGAAAACTTGACAAGATCACTATATGGAACAAGTATGCTCTACCCCATATTAGTGACTTGTTAGATCAACTTCGCTATTCCCAATACTTTTAAAAGATTGATCTTTATTCAAGATATCATCAATTGAGTGCTAATAATAATTATATACCCAAGATAGAATTCTATAAAAGGTATGTAAATTATGAATTTATAGTTATGCTATTGTTCATACCAATTCCCTCGTTATCTTCAAGGATTTAATAAACAGAATATTTAAAGATTACCTTGATAAATTATTTATAGTATTTGTAGATGATATTCTTGTATATTCAAAGTGTAAGTAAAATAATAAATTTAACTAAAACATTGTGCTGAAGACCTTATGGAAGGATAGAAATGTTTTTAAAATTTACTAAGGGTGAATTTTAGATTCAAAAAGTTCTATCCTTGGGTCAAATTATATCATGTGGGGGTATATCAGTAGACCCTTCAAAGACAGAAGTTATTGAATATTGACCCTGACCACCACTATGACTAATATTTTTAGTTTTCTTTTTTTGGATGGATATTATCATCTCTTTGTGGAGAATGTTTCAATGCTATATAATCCAATCACCAAGTTTCCTTAGAAGGGATCAGAGTTCCATTGGATGGAAAAATGTAAGGAATGTTTTAAGGAATATAAGAGAAGGCTAGTCAGTTCACTTATGCTTAGTTTACATTGTAGGGTAGATTTGTTTTAAATTTATAGTGATTCATCTAATAAAGTAATTTTAAATTTCCTCATGTATAATTATATGGGTATAGCTAATTCCTCATGAAAATTTAAGGCCCATATGAAAAATTACCCAACTCATGATTTGGAGTTTGCTACAGTAATAGTTTGCATTAAAAACATATATGAATTATATATATAGAGAAAAGTGTAAAATATATAATTATCAAAAAAAATAATGTATATTATCAAACGAAAATATCTAAACATGTTTCAAATAATATGGTTGGAGAATATTATAGATTATGAATACACAATATATTACCTCCCTAGGAAAGTGAATTAGGAGGAAGAAGCTCTGATTTGAAAGGATCATGCTTTCTTATCTATGATTAGGATCATAAAAGAACCAATATTTATGTACTTTCCTAGTATGGATCATGAAATATTTATTTAATGGGACAAATATTGTCTTTCTTAAATGAGATTTCAACCATCTATCCAAGTGAAGATTAAAGAGGTATGAAAGAAATATGTAAGGATGGAAAAGAATGTAAGAAGTGATCGTATGTTCATCCTTGATTATAGTAGAATAATAAGGAACATAAACCATTTATGTGTACCTTCGGTACCATATTTAAAAAATAAGATAATTGTTTAATCTCACAGTACTTAATTTTCTATTTTTCCTGGAAGTATAAATATTTATATACATTAGAAAGAGTATTTATAGTGGCATGCCATAAAGAGAGATTTTATAGAGTCTAGTTCATGATTATTTGTTTGTTAATATGTTAATATAAAGGAAAATAATTCTAAGGGGATGTTATAATTATTACTCATACTATAATGGAGATTGGAAAAAATCAATATAGATTTTATCATTAGACTCCCCAAAACATTTAAAGGGAATAATGTTATATGTGTTGTAGTCAATATCTTTACGATGTTATCACACTTAGTTTACATTATAAAAGATTTATCTCTTGATCAACACAATTGTTTATAAATTAAGTAAGTGGTAATATTTCATGGTGTATCATTATCAATTTTATCAATTCAGGATATGAGGTTTACTTACAAGTTTTAGAGAAGTCTTCAACAAGATATGGATACCGAATCAACTTTTAGTGCTAATTATCATCTTCAAAAAAGTGTTAAATATAACGGGACAATTAAAACTCTAGGATACATGCTGATATATTTCTTTATGTATTTCAAAGGTGGTTGGGGTCAACACCTTCCCATTGTGGAATTTTCTTACAATAATAGCTTTAACTGTCATATTCAAGTGGATCCCTATAAAGGTCATTGTGGTAGGAAGTACATAAATCCAATATATTGGATTTAATTTAGAGAAAAAAAACTATTGGTACCTGATCTAGCTAATTAAATGGGATAGAAGTTTATATCCATTCAACATCACATTATATCATCATAGAGTTGGTAAAAAAGTTATTATTATAATTATCATTAAGATATGGAGTTTGCAGTTGGTGATAAGGTATTCCTTAAAATATCACCCAAGAAGTGGGTGATGTTATTTTTAAAGAAGGTAAATACAAGACTTAGTTATATTGATCCAGTTTAAATTCTTTATTTTATCAAGATAGTAGCTTCTATATAGGAGATTCCACTAAATCTCTCTCATGTTCACAATGTGTTCCTGTATCTCACCTAAGGAAGTATATACATGATCTTTCAAAATTAAAAAACACATAGGCCGTACCACTAGAGAAATTTTTTTTATAAGATTATAAACTAATATAGATTATGTATTATAGAGAGAATGTTCTATGAAACAAGACCACTTTCTTGGTCAAAGTTTTGCGGTGAAACAACTAATTTGAGGATGATACTTGGGAACCTAAGCATGTGATGAGGCAGAGGTATCCTCATGTTTTTCTATTAGAGTGAAACAATTAGAGTTAAAATTAAATTTTAAGTTGGTATAATGTAACACAATGATATTTTTATAAATATTCCACTTTAAATAATTTTATAGCTTGTGTTACATGAAACACTGAGTTTAAACAAATTGTGATATACTATTAAAATGTTATTATTTAAAATGATAGTAATATCCTAGTTGTTGGGTTGGATAGTATAAATGGTATTATTTAAATTATAAAAAATTTGTGTTTATATATGTACAAAATTTATTCATTGGTTATCAGTTGATTATAAATTAAAATAAAAACATTTGAAATAAAAAATATATATTGTTTCTTAAAATAAAATTAGACACGTGATATTTTTTACCTTATTAAATTAAATTTATATATATTTTTAAATGATTTAAATGAAATTAATATATTATTTACTTGATAAAATATTTTAAATAATTAAAAATATTTTTCTAGGCATAGGATAATAATAAATCCAGTTTTATGCTTAAAATGTGTTTTTTTCTAAAAAATAATAAATCTCATATTTTCTACACATAAGTTAAAATTAATTTATATAATTTATATTTGTTTAATTATATTAAATTAACTACATATTTACAATATATATTTTCTAATTTGGTAAATAAGTTCCTTTTATGTCCTCTATATATGAATAGTAATCAGTGTAAAATATTTCACCTTGGTAAAGGGTAAAATGGGTTGATATGGATAAAAAAATTGATAAGACCATAATTATTCATCTAAATTATTCTGGGATGAAATTAATTCCACCCTTAAAATATTATCTTATAAATTAAGTTTTTTAGAGGATACATGTCCATGAAAATTACTTATGTATCATTTAAATCAAAGAAAGTTACAAAATGTCACGCTCTTTTTTTGTATCTTTTATTCGTCCACATAAGAAATAAATTTTGTTATAAAGGAATATAGGTATGAATTTTCATATTAAAAAATTTATTTTCATGATAGAAATTGATTTTAAATTTTTAGCAATTAAATATTAACCATAATTTCTTATCCCACAATGATGCAACATGTGTCTATTTAAAAAAGAAATGTAACAAAATATTTTAAAAATATTAAATATGACATAACATAAATGAGTTAATGTGAACCATGATTAATATTTATATATATATAACATATTAGTTAGTTTTAAAATAATTATATTTCAATTTCCCCTTTGTCTTCATGTTTTTAAAGTTAAATTATATTAATACTGTCAAAATTTACAATAACAGTATTTTATCAAATTAATGTTTTTTGAAATTACATGGAAATAAAAAAAACATAAGACGATTTTAATATCATATAGTCTAAAATTTCATAAATTGTACTTTTATAGTCTGATTTTCACCTTATAAGTAAAAATTATACCTCTTGAATAATGAAAACTTTGTTACTATAACAAAAATTAAAATTAATTAACTATGGGTTAATTAGAATGATAAATATTAAAATATCACCAAACATTTTCTAAATTATATTTATTTATGAGATTAAAATCACATACTAATTTATCTTCGAATCCATCACTATTTTGATTCATTTCTATTAAGAATGAATATATTGTAACTTAATATTTTGAGAAATTTCTAAATTTCCCACTACATCAATTATAAAACGAAAAATCCTCCCTAACTTCTTCACACCTCTTTTAGCCTTCAATATTAAAAAAATTTACCAATTTCCATTATAAAATTTCCTATACACATTATATAAGTTCTTTCCTTCCCAAAATACTTGTCATAGATCCTTTTAGAATATATCTAAAGGATTCATCTCCAAAAATATGTGATAACCTTAACTGATAATTTTGATCAAATCTTATTTAACTACTCTAAATATATGGTATGTATTAAAAAATAATATCTATAGTAACATAAATATTCTTATGTTTTATTATGAATATTAAAACAACATTATAAACCCCCTTTATCATTATATGAGAAGTGGAAGTATCACTCTTGTGTACATATGACTTAATATATCCACATTGGGATATAATTCATTTTTCCTCAGCATATTTTCTATGGGTGATGTGAGAGGTTTAATGTTTATATATTATATTAAAGAATAAATTAATATTCTATAATAATAATATCATTTCTACCTTTTTACCATCCAATCCTTTGATAAATGATAATGTCACTCATGTATATGTGTGGATGATGTTATTAATATTTTCATGTCTTATTATATACTCCCTTTACTGATTTTATATGAAATATGCATAATTTGTGTGAAATATTAATGTTTTAATACTAAGTATAATTTTTGAGCATTTTTTAGAAGTAGTCCAATGGATTCAGTTTACTATTTTATTTATAACTCTCACCATAATGATCCAAATTGTATGGATTTTATTTTTTAGGATTCATAATTCAATATAAAACATTTCATTACAAGGGATCATGGGCCAATTCTTCCATTTGAAGGATCACATTTACCACACAAGATGACCTACAGAATCTGTGAAGAAACTGGACCAGTCATGAAGATTGAATTACTAGGCTCAATTTATAAGTTAAAATTTCTTCCTTCTCTTCAAAGGTTCGGGGGACAATGTAAGGAGTCTTGGATAAAAATATCAAGGTCCAACTCCAAAAATGAGAGGCCCAAAAGATGCTTTTAAGTCCATCCCACCATTCTGGCCGATAAATAACATTTGTACAGTATTCATGACATATATCATGATGTAATAATCCAATAAATCTGAGATTTTTCAGTGTTAAAGAGGTGATATAGGCGGCCTACTTTGTTGAATAAATCATTCGGCTTTGAAGGCATATTCTTATTCAAAAACCCTTTCACATTTTGTACTTTAGAAAGACTCGATTGAAATGGACAGATTAAAACTGTTTAATCATCCAGCCATAACATTGGCTAAATAGGTCCAAAGTCATACAAATGTTTATATTAGTCATAAAACTTTATTATCTACAACTTTTAAGAAGGATATTTCTTGAGATTCAGCATTCTGAATAGCCAACTTGGCGATCCAAGTGGAGGGACAGATTGGGAATGCAAACAGTCCACTCCTTGGGCTATAAATACTCTCCCCTTCTATCCTTGAGAGTGGTTGGCATTTCAGGAGAGAGGAGAAAATATTGGCATGACCAAAGCCTTTCCATAGGCTTGGGAGATCCTGACATACTCAAGTTTTCACTTTAGAGACCTTTCTTCTCTCTTTTTTTTCACTTACTTTCGTGTTCTTCATTTTTGTAATCTTGTAAGTCTATTTGTTTGTAATTCTATTTTAATGCAATTTTCTTCTTCAATTTATCTTATTATCATCTACCTTATCTAGTTTAATATTAATGTTCTTAAATTAGTTTAAATAAATTTGAATCCCCTTCCCTTATTTTTCTTCCTCATTCAATCAAAAGTCTGTTTTTTTTAATTCTCATCATTGTTCGTGTGTGTGTGTTCAATGTACCACTCTTTTCTTATCCCTTTCATTTTCTTCTCTTATTAATTTATCATCATAATAATTATAACCAGATTAATAATCATTTCAATGGCTGAGTAAATCAATCATTGGGATGAGTTATAATTTAGGGATGTTAAGCGATTGAGAGCTTTTTCTTGATGAGTATTTGTTAATTTAACATTGTGTATGTTGGACTAAACATGTCATGGATTAATGAAATATTTTGTTTAACGTATGGATTCCATGGATTATTGGAACCATAAATACACTACCACAATCAAGTAGTGATTGAGATTAGAATCCTATTTAAGTTAAGGTTTGGATTAAAGCCTTAACACTTAGGAATTCCAATCAACGCCAACTAGTGACATGGGTGTTAATTTAATGCAATACAAAGCAAACCTTAAGGAAATCACAAACTTAACAAACTAATGATGAACTCATCCCAATCTTAATCAATTTGTTAAATCAATCTTAATGAATCAATAATTTCAAAAGCTCTGCAAACAAACCCCCCTAATCAAAATATAATCAACTAAAAACACACAACTATTACAAAGTATCATCACCGAGGATTCGACCCGAGTGATACTATACACATTACCAGAGCACCGGAACTTTGACCGGTCGATAGGTGATAATCGGCCGTGCGTTTCAGTGGACTACCACCTCCACAAAGCGATGTGATTTTTTATTAATTTATATTTTACATGGATTGTAATGAGGATTAATTTTATAAATATGTATTATTTATTATATAATAATGATATTGTAAAGTTTAATTAGTATTTACCTTTCTTTCATTCCATCTATTGAAAATTGAAAATTACATTCATGCGTACGTATTCCCAATCATCTCCATAAATGATGTAAATTATTTTCCTATCACAAAATTAAATGGAAGACTTAAAATATGTATATAATAAATATATATTATATTTATATCATGATAAATACTGTGAAAATTATGAAAAAAAGATAAATATAAAAGGACAATAACTACTGAACAGATACAATCATGATAAATGAAATAGTTAACACCTAAAAATAATAATTTTAATAAATAATTATTGAAAAATTGGGGTGTTGAAATTTTTTAAAGGGATAAAATATGCTATTATATGTAGAAACTTGAATCTAGTATAGAATTATAATAAATTTAAATTTATTTTACATGAGGTTATAGTGATTTTAAAGAAAGAAGAACTTGAGGTAAGGGTTTATTTCATGTTCTCATCAATATTTGAGATTGTTTATATTAAGTATCCACTGGGAAATATTTCTCTTCCATATACATGGTTTCTAAAGATGTTTTCAGACATATTTTTAACACACTCCAAGGATTTTTTAAATTAATTTTTAACCATGTTTTACTTTTTAAAAAACATTTTGAATGGAGTATTTTTGTCATTTTCCAAGTACGGTACTTTGTCAATTTTTCAAAAAAAATATAGAACGACATTTTTTTGCGGAATGAAAGGATTTTCCATCCATCGCGGATAAATTTTTATTTTAATATTCCATAACAATTATACATGTTTCTTTTCAAATAAAATCTTTTCCTTTTTAATTGTTCATCATTTTAAAAATTAATGATTTAAAAAATAGAAAGGTTACTTTTCACTAGAATTATTCCTAGGGATCCTTAAAAATAAATTTCCTTATAATATTACATTATATGTTGTAATATTTTATTTAATGGGGATATGATCCAAGGATACCATCTTTATTCTTTCTCTGGATGGTTAATGTTTATGATGAAAAGTTTAAATTTTTATCAAACCCATTTCTTTTCCATGGGTAATATATTGATGAAATGTTTATGAAACCCATTTCCAAAACATGGTTTATGTTATGATGAAATTTTTATGAAACCAATTTTATTCCATTGTTTTTGATATAATGAATTTTTTATGATCTTAGGGAACAAAAATGTATGATTTTCATTATGTGATGGGTAGGACCTACATCTCGCTCAAATCCATTGGGTAATGATTTTTATCTCATGAGATAAAGAACATTGGAATGAGGAGGGAACCCAGTTCTGTAAGAAAATCTATCAATTATGATAGTGTTGGGAGTGAACCGTGACTGCTATGATATTATTTGCGAGGAATCCATTCCATAATGATAGCCTTGGCAATGAGCCTCGACTATAAAGGAAATGATTTTATATGTTTTTGTGTATTCCATAATTCCATGTATTAGGCCTATATTATGATATCATGGTTCATGTTCTTTGATTCTTTATAATTAATGTCTTATAAAGTTCCAAAATATATAATATTTATTATGATTACGATTCTCAACATGATGGGTAAGGTTTTCAAATGTTAATATCATGTTCTTATAACCTTATTCTCTTATTATTCCTATGTGATCATTGATATCATCCTTCTTTACTATTACTGAGCATCTTATCCCACCCCTTTCATATGATTCTTTTCCATAGGTTATGAATAAAATATTTAATAAATATATCTCTAAGAAGGATTATGGTTATCAAGAAATAAGTGTGAGATGATTTGGATATTTTATGAGTAACATATTTGTGTTTCCATGTTTACAATGATATTAAACCAAAATGATTCTGGTGTGGAAATAAATGTTATGAAATGAATATTCATCTATTAATATGTAATATCTAGGTATTAAACATATGTACAACTATATTTAATGTGTTTTTAGCCACTAATATGGGTTTTTTATAAATATATGGTGATAGATTACTTAATCAATTCCACATTAAATGATAAAATATCATTGTAGTATTCTCTATTCAATTTGATATTATTCATAGGTGAATTAAAATTCCAAATAAAACATAGTGTATGTTTTACTCTATAACTTAAAAACTAACAATTTTTTAACTAAAAATTTGTTTAAACTTATTCATAAACATTTAAAATGGATAAAAGAAAATTATGAGATAGTTTTCCTATTGTTTCATGGAATCTTCTCGATAACGTGATAAGTATAGTTTGACTTTATAATTTGTACTTGATGTTAATTTTATTTAAGTTGTTTAAAATGTTAAAATGAATTGGAATTGGTTGAATTCATGAAAATGAAACCATTATATATGTTTCCGACTTGAACCACAGCGTAAGGGTTATCTTTACTTATTCCTTGTTGAATATTTAGGCGGAGAATGTGAGCCTTTCCCTTGCATCCTAGATGAATTTTTCCAAAGTTGTGTTGGACTTAAAGGTTAGTTAGTGAGGCCAAATAAATTTTCAGGCATCACATTTCTATAGGATTGATGCCTTCCATGAGAATGGAGTTATCTCAGCATAGGTAGTTCCCTTAAGACTTAAGTAATTGCAATATTGATTTATGATTTTTCTGATGATGGGTTTTATTCTGGTGTTTTTTTCTTGAGTATAACTCTTAGTAATAAACAAATCCCGATTTGTGGGTTTTAATTCAGAAAATGATCCCTTTTAAGGAGTGAGCATTGATTAATGATCTAGCTCAGTGGGATAGACATTCTTAGGCATGCTCAACCTCCTTGAAGACCGTGTGATATTTTCCATTATTATAAGGATGACTTAGAAACTTTTAGTCACATTCCAGTTGTGTAAAATAACATGAATCTTTGAATTCAAAGTATCATTGGCCTGGAAAATTAAAATCGATGGAAGGGCATGTTGCGATATTTTTCTATCTCAGTATCTTGAGTTGTTACACGCAGTTTACATCAATTTAAGAAATTATATTTTAATCTGTATGAAGTCGATCAAAAAAGGTCATGCAATGTTTTAAACCATGTGTGTTATCAAGATTTCATGGAAATATTTTAGAGTTATTAAATACTATTTTCCTAGTTTATCTCTAAAGTAATTTGACCTAGGTGTAGGGAGATCATTACAAGCATTGCAGCTTTGATCTGGAAATCACAAGCTAATTTTTCCCATTGCTTGAGATGATTTTATATAAAGGATCCGGTGTTGTTACATGATTTATCCTCTTTTTTGTAATTTAAAATTCATATTGTAATGAAAGATGATGTAAATATTAAGGAGTGTCATGCATATGTATGAAAATGATCTTGATCATGTATGATAATAAGTAGGTATTTTATCTCTTTTCTCATCATAGAACTTGGCATAAGCACATTTTCCACATCAGAGAGCTGTATTTGGTTGTGATGGAGTGTGTTTCATGTGATTAGGTGTCTTTCTCTGTAACTTGACTACTTGGACACTCCTATTATGGGGGAATAGTTTCTATAAAGGTTAGTGTTTCCTTCGGGGTAGATGGAACATGAATGTAAAGGAGCATTTAAAAATGGATAGAACACTTTCTGAAATCTGGTAATCTTAGTAATTTCTTGAAATCTATAAATGGATTGATGAGGTGGGAATTCATTTGATAGTTTATGGTTTGTGTAGATTCTCTTTTGAAGGTGAGTTACAAGAGATCTCTAAACTTTATGAGACTGGTGTTCCATGTATCACCATCATATTGGATTTGATGGTAAACAACTCATGGGATATTTAGTAGGGTCTTGAATCATATGGTATAAGATTTTACACCTGTTATATTAAGTGAGAAAAGAATATTATGCACCATTTGTGTGGGGAAAATTTTATATGGATAGTGGATGAGTGGCCATGTGTGAGCTAGGTATCAATAGTTTCCTTTTGATGATATTGGTCATGGAGACCTAGAGCTTTGAGTAAATTATATGTAGATTCTGTGATGATGGATATCATAGAATTAATTTGGAAACTATAAGATGGTGGACACTTTTTTAGACCAGAAAAATCATAGCAATGATATTTGTTGTTGGGATTTGGTTACGGTTAGTTCTACCTAGACGATACGAGTGTGTTTCATTAGTGAAATACATGCATACTTGTGAAATCATAGTATACTCATGATTTAGTGATGAGCATTCCCATTATCATGATATCATCCTGAGTACACTGAAAGGGATTCGGTTATATGTTGGGATAAATAAAATAAATGACTTAATTTCTATTTGGATGGATAGCCTCATCAAGAGTGTGCTCAATGAAAGGTTTAATGAAGACCTTATGTCCACAGGTAGTTGATTGGTGACCCTTGTGTGGGAGAAATCATGTTAATACAGGACCAGTTGTTGGACAGTCATTTTGGAACTGTAATGTCATTAAATAAAATGATTTGGGAATGTTTCAATGTAGAGACATCATCATAATTCATTTACAGACTTAGGTGAATGTGCTTAAAGTGTTCTTGAGATGCCTAGGTGAAATAATTATGATTTCTTTTATCACTCATCATCCATCTAAGTCATGTATTTTATTGAATAGTCTAAAAGAGTTATATCAACTCGAGTTATCTCATAAATGGGAAGCGATTGTTGAGGAACTGCTTCAAGCACATCATGGGTTCTGATTGGGGTAGTGTAATGGTCAGTTAGGGATTTTTAAGGAAAATTCGGCACAACCAATTTAATCTCGGTTGATTGGAAATAAACTTTTCAAAAAAGTTGACGACTTGTTTAAGTAATATTGTGAGCTACTATGTGTATCATGATGAGAATAATCCTAGGGGAATATTTGGAATTCCATGGGGATTATTTGGTAGGAAATTAGAGGATGATAAGTTATAAGGTGGGGTGATTATAACATCTCATTCTTTGGATTGAGTTATAATTTCCAAATGAATTTTAATTTTCTCTTCCGTGTATGGGTCAATTCTTGAGCCAATATTCAGAATGGGATTATAAGAGTTATGACCTTTTAAAATAGTTGGTTTGGATATTGTTTAAGGTATGATTTGTATCTCAGAAATTTTTTTGAGTTTTAGGAGTGTTAAACATCGATAAATAAATTTTTTCAGAAATAGATAGGGGTGCATGGTTAAATCATGGTTAGTATTAAACGTCCACTCCAAACTATGTGGATATGGATGTGTGAGGGAATGGTTTTTTAAAACCATGAAGCACTCAAGGGGATACCATTAATTTTGGTACCATCCTACTGTATAATATTCTCATGGGATGGATACGGTTTGTCAAAATCTTATTCCTAGATGCACAATTAGTGCCACATAGGTAGTGAGACCACATAGTTTAAGCACATTGTTTAGAAAAACATGCAGCCAAACCATGTTCTCTTTAAAAGGATTGAAATTATTATTTCACCCCTACCTCTTTTAAATTTTTTCCTCCCTTTCCTCTCCTCACTTAGATACAGCACTACTCCTAGTTGTGTGATCTCTTCCTTCTCCCTCTTTTAGTCATAATGAGATCACCTCTATCTGCTATCAGAATCAATCACCATCGGTTCCATTGGATATCCTTTAGTATGTGATTCAATCATAATCCTTAATTACTTTTATTACCATCCCATATAGAATAAAAATCCTTGAAAGATCTGTTCCCCAATTTTTTGACTATTTTAAAATTCTTCTGATTTCTCCCAATTCACCATGAATCAAAGATGGATAATGTTTGAGTAAATCATACTATGAAAAATGTTGTTGGTCTATACGATTTCCCATAAATTCATTATATTTATAAAATTATTCAATCTATCACATGCTGAATATTTAGTCTATTCTTCCAAAAAAAATAGTGACTTGAATTATTGGTCTAGAATCTGACATGGACACTTTATGATACCCCTTATAATAGTTTTAGTTCTACGAATTAAACCCCTACCACCACTTAAGGTGTGTTCAAATTAAATAATGAAATAGATATTTTTTTCCTACTTTACTTAACAACCTCTTGGGTGTGATGGTATTACCCCTTAATAGTGGGTTTTAATGATAAATTAAATGAAATGTAAATGGTGTGGTGTGGTTATACACTTTTCACCTGTTTTATTTATGTGATATAGTTAATTAATGTATTAATTTAATTGAAAAAAGGGGATTCATTTACCCATGGCCTGGATTATCACTGGTATAATGAAATAGATAATAGAACTTATTGAGGTATCAAATAGAAAGGTACCAAATTTGGGTGTATCCACTTATTAGATGTAAATTATTGCATATTCTTTATAGAAGAGTGAAATTATGAATTAAATGAAACGAGATTTTTGGTGGGTTGAACATAGTGTTTCATACCCTTGGGTCCTTGACCAATTTTTCTTTATGTTTGATAATCTTATTGACCATTCTAGTCGATTTTTTATGTATTGTGGAATGTATCTTCTCATATCCCAAAATTTATTGATTAATTTAATATAGAATGCCTACTAACATGGCCTTATTTATTATTTTTACTTAAAGTTAATTGAATTATCATGATGGTTCATATCATGGCATGGATTTTTCTTATGGATTATATTAAAATAATAAATGAAATATACTTATGAATTACAATGAAATATGATTAGTAATAAAATTATTCCTTGAGGGATATCGGGTTTCACTTCATATACCTTGGTTAAGGTATCATAGAACAAATGAGATTTCTTTCAATATGATTATTATTATGGGACCTCAGTTAGTGATATTGGACACAATGATTCAAATACACCCTATGTCTAGGATGTTAGATGTAGAGTTTGAGATCATATTTTCTTATTGAACATGACCTTTCACAATAATTATCAGATTTGGTACAAGACATTTCAAATCATTTGGTTGGGATTTACAGATATAATATTGTAGTCCCAAATTGAACAGTATTAGTTTTTCCCTTTATTTATTGTGATAGTTTTATGACTACACATGTACACCTTGGTGAAACACCTAGGGTCCTAGATAGGTTAAATTCCAAAATTATATGAATATTATATATATATATATATATATATAGAAACTTGTTCAGAAATTATTCTTATTAAGAAGAATCTAGTATGGTTGGCCAGGTGTCCCCTGTGGAGCCTGAGTTCGACATGGATTTTATAGCATTACTTTTTTTTTGATATATCTGCAAAATATTGATTGTTTTATACTCATTAAATTGATTATCCATTATAACCCATTAGTGGTGGCCTACTGATTTTATCTCAAACCATGTTCGAGATACTGTTTGGTACTTAGAAAGAACCCGTGGTTTCATTTTAAGTTATAGATTATATTGTTGGTTGTCACTCTTGTAAATGGGATCTTAGAACCATATGATTAATATGGTTCTCAAGATTCTTATATAGATGTCTTTTTGGGATTTGTTATTTTTTATGCATCTTAATTTGTACAATATAAAATTTCTTGAATGTCTTTATATTTTTCTTTGGAAATTTATAATTTATTATCATTGTTAATTTATCTATTATTTATTGATTTTCGATTGTCATCTTCCAATGTTCTTTATTCATGTATATTTCCTCCACATTCTATTATTGATCCCAAGGTTATAAACTATCAATTGTATACAATTTATACCCTAACTTCTAGTATAAATCCTTTGGAATATGAGGAGGAACACTTGTGGCCCAGTAACCAACCTATTCGGGCACCATTTTAGTGGCTCCTGGGTCTGTTCATCACAAGAATAGTGATAATTTTTTTTGGATTTATCATGGCCTTTTTAATTCATAACTTCAACATGGAGTAAAAAATTTAATGAAATTTTGGAATATGTTTCAAATGAATAAATATAGAATATAAAATCAAAATTTTGAGGAGTATAATGAAAATTAAGACTTAGAAATTATGGAAATCAATAGGTGTCATTTAAAATTATCAATATGTAATTTTAAAAATCAATATGAATCTTGAGTGAGGAGACAAGAATATTGAAGCTGATGATACTATTCTTAAATGAATTTTAGTTTTGGATTATGATTATATATAATTCATGAGTACATATACCTCACAAGTTATGGATAAACAAGATTCCTATAAATCAGATTCAATGACTCATCACGCCATTATTGATTAATTGTAGGATTAATTCAAGAATTCCAAGATGAGTTTATTAAAATATTCATAGAAATTGAAAATTTGGATATAATTAATTATATACATATTGATGATATGAATTATTAATTTTTTAATATGGACTCTCATTGAGTTTTTACTTTTATATTATAGAAATATTCTATTGAGAAATCCCAAGAAAATAATGTCACCTTTAAATTAATATTTCTCAAAGAAAAACAATCTCTTAAATAAGGGGGTAAATGAATCTAAAAGAAAAATTTGTAATTGTACTTTGATAATTTGTAATTATAGAAAATTTATTGAAACTTATGGGTGTAATTCTAATCTAGATACCCCAAAGTAATAAAAAATCAATGGTGAAGGAGTCGAATTGAAGGATTAAAAACATAAAAAGACCCTCTAATCTCTATCATGAGTAGTGAAAGAAGACACATAGTGGTAAAAACACCCCAAAATAGGTGAATGGTTCAATTTCTATAGGTAGACTCGCCCGTATATATGATTATCCATTGAATGTATCATTAAATAAGAAGGTTGTTGTTTCCCAGAAGATTAAGAACATACAAAAGCACTTAAAATCTGATTGCAACGTATATTAAATGGAGGAATCACTTGGAAATTTATAAATATGTCATATATTAGGACACAAATTGTAGAAATATACATAAAAACCCAGTAATTAAATCTATGAATAACAAGTCATTGATTTAGTCTAATGAAAAGGATATATCACCCACCTCTCATAGAAAACTAAAAGAGACTCCTAAAAGGTGAAAAAAATACAGCACGCTTTCCAAACACTTATCACATAGATTATAAAGTAATTTATGTTAGGAGATGATTTAAAAACACAGAAAGAGTAGAGTCATACTGATGTTATTATAATGGTGATTGAGAAAATTAAAGAGAATATTGCAGAAGAAACTCAATAGATCATAATAAAAAGAAGAATTCGATCACTGAAGGAGTTGTTGCAACTTTTTTATGGTTTAGCATTCTCAATAGACATGTAATACGAAATGGATAGTTTTTTAAAGTGGATTATTGAATATCCTAGGAAGATAATACAATAATAAGAAGGGGGTTTAATTGGTGGTTTTTTATTATTTATCTTTATTTAAATTAAATATATGTTATTCCTTTATGATATAATATACTTTTATATAATTACTTAGGCTCAATTAAATACTATTAGAAATAAATTTCATAAGGATATTAAAAATTTAGAAATCATATCCATAATGTGATAGTATGCTCCAAGTCTTTATAGATTAGGTGCCTCAATCCCAGATTTTCTACTATAATCATAAGTGGTTACACCACTAATATTCTCATTTGATTAATAATATTATCCATAAGTATAGTGTCACACTAATATTTTTCATAGTTCCACTAAAAAAATATCATCTTGATTCGTGATACATAATGTTTGAATCCAAACAGGAAAGATTACCCTTTTTATGGTTTCTTTAGAAACACTCGATAGAGAACTTCCTCTATGAGCTTCCTAGATTAACTAAACTATGTATGATGTATTATTCTATAGATTTGATCTATTATAATCACCTTTAGAATAGTTGATCATGATCAGTTTCTTCTAAAGATAAATGATAATATTTTTCCATAGTTCACTGAATATTGGGGAACACAAGTCTTCTTCATCTTTATAAGACATCATGACTTCAATATCCTTATTTCTATGTATTATTATCTTCTAAATATGTTATTTACATAACTACTTCTCACTTTTCTTCGACATATTACTTTATGAACAACATTTTTAATTATCCTACACATGACACTTATTATGTATAAATCACTTCTTTACTCACATAAGTCTTTATCACATTCACTTCACACTGAAACTTTATGTATAAGAAAATACTTTGAGGTTTGATGCTTCACGTACTATACTTTAGCAGCTAATGCATGACAAACAACTATAGTAAAGGATCTTAAACTCTTGATAATACTATCTCTAATAATAATAAGTTTTTAATGTGACCAAAGGGAGAATTTTTAGGTAATCATAAACTTTTTTAGGTTTCTTTCATATATCCTGGTTAACCTCTCATCCCATTGTGATGCAAAAAATCTTGGAGTCTCACATTCATAAACACATTTCTAATTCTCATAATACCCTTATTTTATGTAATGAAAAAATCATTTCATACATTATACCGATTAAAAAATAGACTACATGTTCTTATGATAGACATTTTCTTAATGGATTCTCTATATTGTATCTTCATCGTCTAGTGTGTGAATAAGAAATTGAATCTATGTACCAACCATCATATACTGACCTCACACTTTTATTCTCACATGCATTTTTTGTAGTGTCCATCGCTTACTCACCATCATGTAGAATCAACCAAAAACTATCATATTATACATGCATCATGTACTAACTTTTAGATTCAGTTTTTCATACTATTGTTCACAAAACAAACTTCATTCTAACCTTCACAAAGAGTTCATCATGTACTGGATCCACATAATAAATTAATTCCTCTGGTGAAAACCATCATGTAGTATCTCTGCAAACTATTTTTTCAAACTCACGTCATGTTTGTGAATAAATTTTTTATGTTTTATCATTTTTTTTATTTTCATATCATTGTTTTGAGATTCCTTAATCTCACATGGTGTTAGTTTTCATAGCATTTGGTCTGATGTTCTATATGATAAATGGAACTGTGATCTTTCCCTGCAAACATAAACCCTAGTACATATAGACTCCATTAGAACAATAATGAAACTGAAAATATTTATACATATATTCACGTGCATGTTTAAGTTGTGAACATGTCTCATAGGATCCACCCCACATTAGACACCACCATGGGTGATATTTGGTTAATTAACCCACATGATCTTAGGATAGCTATAAAAATTCATTGGATCTGCCTCTCTATAGTGGTTTATCACACTTCCCCCTCTATGGATATTTATAAGTATCTTTTTTATTCTCCCCTTTTCATATTCTATGCTACATTGGTGCCTTATATATCCCATTATACTCTCAGTAATTTCCTTTTATAAGCTCGAGCTTGTCTATAGATGGACGGCTATTTCAAGTGTGTTATCCTTGAGATCTACCCTAACTTTTAAACCCACCTCCATTATTTCATATTCCAAAAACAGACTCTCTAAATAATTAGTTACAAAAATGATATATATATATATATATATATATATATATATAGAAATAAAATTACTTCAATAACTACTCAAAAAAAATTTCTTGGCATCTAAATTACACAAATGACTTTAATAAAATATGAGAATATTTTTAATGAATATAAAATATCTTACACAATATTCATATGGAAGTTATAGTAAATTCATTCAACTTCCATTTCCAATTAACATTAATTTAAACTTAAAATAAATTCTACATTGATATTAATTGTGTCCAAAACTAATATAACCCTCAAAAACATTCTCAAACAATTGAATAATAATAAATAAAACCTTATCATCAATTCCATGGGTTCTTCAATATCCCCTTTTGGAGTTTTTTTCAACTCCAACACATCAATTTAAAAAATTCTCACCAAGATTCATCACATCACATATTTTTGAAAAGATAAGTGTTTTGAAATTATAGTATATAATAAGGTACAGTTTTTTAGATAATTTCATAGCTCAGTGACAAGTACTTTGTGTCCAAATGGTATAGATGCTCTCCCCATCAATTCCCATTCTATTTTCTCACATTTTTACAATAGCCGTAGCTTTTTATTAACTAATACAAAATTATAAATATCCCTTATAAAAATAATAGAACAAATTTCCTACACCTTTAACAATATAATTTAAAGCTTACTAGGGGTCAAATTCATAAATATTCTAATGAGAGGAGATGAGTTTATTTTGAGTTTCAAACTCAATTAAACAATTATATCTCTTAAAATAAATTTATTTAAGATATTTGGAATCTAACATTAAATATAAATGTATTATATCTTGATATCTCCACTAGAATGCCTTTTATTGATGAAATGATATCTGGTATCAATATTATTAGATCTTGAATATTGCACAGGGTTATTGGAAAAGTCAATATCACTCTAATTATCACTTTCATTTTTTAGTGAAATCTTTGTTCCAACATTCAAATATTCTATCTACACTTACATAAATATTATTTTTTTATATGTATTTTTGGTAGTTATGTACTCTGCCTAATTTATTCTCAGTATCATTGAATTTTTCTTCTTAATATACCATCTCACATAGCCCACTCCAACAAAGAAAGCTCCACATGAAGTGGATCTTATGTCATTATAATCACCTAACCAATATACATTAGTAAATACTAGGAGGTTAAAATATAAATGGTTTCTATATGGAATCTCATAACTCAATTTTCCATTCATATATCTCATGATTCTCTTAGCAGCCAAAAAGTGACACTATTTAGGATTACTCTAAAACCTTTCACATATATCCACTACATAAGTTATATCTCGAATATATTTTTTATATAAAGAATTATTCAAATGATTATTTAAAATATCTTCGGGTTAACACTGATTCCACCATCATCCTTTCATAATTTGGTTGCAAAAAATGTGGGAGTTGAAAATATCATTGAATCTTCTATATTAAATTTTTTCAATAATTCTATAGCTATTTTTCATGAGATATGAATATCTAGTTAGGATTATTCTCAATCAAATATGTCATAAATTATTACATATAATCTAGATTTATCCTCTAAAAATTAATTTTTATCTACTTAGTGTATTCTTTACATAAATACTATTATTCTCTAGTAAATATGATTCTATATTAATATACAATTACATTGAGAGTATATATGGATATCTCTATAATATAATGGTTACCATAACAATTTCTTTTTCAAAACTTCATCTCCCTTAAATTACTATATAATTAGGAATACCAAGCTCTAGGGACCTATTTCAAGCCATAAAAATATTTCTTTATCCAGTAAACCATGTTTTAATCACAATCAAAAATTATACCCTCAATTTGGGACAAGACATTGTACACTATCTTATATTATTTATTAATACCATATATTTCTCATTCTGTTTCTTTAAAAAAAACCCACATGGATCCAATAACATATTTATTTTTTTGTCATGGAACAAGCTCCCAAGTGAACATATTTCCAATATTTTCAAGCTCCTGATTCAAAGCTTCTACCCACTCCTAATGTTCAACTACATCGTCTACAATTCAGGGTTTTATTTGTTTGATGAGTGCAGTTTGGTATGAAAATAATAATCTTTATATATTTTTTCTTTATGGCCGGTTGATTGGTAATAATACTTTATTATTCAACATTTTTCTTAAATATGTAGTTTTTTAAGTATAATTTAAAGTTTCTCAATCTTTAAATTTGTTTATTTAGAATCAATAACAATTTTTATTGGCCATATATCATCAACTTCACCATTCTGATACTATAAAATATACATGATGTTTTCTTATGAGTTTTCTAAATATGATTCCTCTATTACATATCATTCATGGATATTTTAAAAAAATGATATAACAATATTCAACTAGATTTTGTTACCTTTTTCTAACATCTATATCCACTACCATTATATAAGTATCTGATGAAGTTCCCTTCTACTTTATCTTCAAATATTCCTATATTTTCATTCTTGATTTTCAAAAGGGAAGGGCTACCAAAAACTATAAAATATTTAATAGTTGGATTTATGTTATACCACATTTTATACAGTTTATTTTGTGATTTTTCCTTAGCAAACACATGTCTATATGTCTAAATTAGTACATACAGCTTCTCTTGATAAATATTTTGAGATATAGTGTTCAACTAAAATAGTCCATCCAATCTCAACTATTATTTTGTTCTTCCTCTCTATTACACAATTTTCTAGGTAATATAAGGTGTGTTGTATTAATGATTTATTCCATATTTTTTAATATATTCTTTAAAGAATCACATTTAAACTCATTTCCATTATCTGATCTCAGATTCTTAATATAGATTCACAGTACCTCATCAACTCAACTTCTAATGATTTTTAAAATTTTAACTATTTATGACTTGTTCTTGATAAACATAACATTATTTAACCTAGTATAATCATTAATTATTTTCATGAAATATAGATAGACTCTATTATACGTTTGTCTCATGGGACTACATATGTCTGTATGAATAATCTCTTATGGTTTCGTAAAAAAACTTATTCTCCTTTATGAAAATATTAATCCATTTTTTCATTTTGACCAATTTTATAAATATCATTATTATTGTTATTCAATATTCTTAGATCTCACACTATATCCAGATTAATAATTTTTACCATGATTCTTTAGAGATATCGAACAAGACTTTAATTCCATAAATTTTTTCATCTTTGGAACTCAACTAATAAGATTTGGTAGGATCACAACTTGTAAATAGATTTCCATTTTTTCTTATTCAGTGATTAATTATCATTACAAACTTTGTGTTTTTAATGAAACATGAATAATTATTGAATAAAAATTCATATCCATCATAATAAAGTTGACTGACACTAAATAAATTGTGATTCAACCCTTTAAAAAATAGAACATTATTCAAATAAACAATTTTTGCATCAATTTATATTGAGCTAACTAATTTGATTTAAAGGGAACAATCATTCATAAAATTCACTTATCCCCATCTTTGTTTCTTGATGTTTCAAGGAAAAATTGTGCCGCTCATAATATTTGAATAATATTCACAATCAAGTATCCTTGACATGATTCTATTGTTTTATTTCAATGAAACATCAGCAAAGCATGGTTTCTAATCCTTTATCTTCTAAATCCCACTTCATTTATTACTATGAGTAAAATAAATAGGTGGAATAGTAATGCACTACACAACTCTCTGACTCTATAGATCAAATATTCCATAAATTTCTCTAGATAAATAAAATGTGTTATGTGTTTGACGATTAGATAAATGTCTGGTCACTGCTTACATGATTTAAACTTTTTTTCCTTTTCCTAGAATAACTCCCTCCCAATTCATGTATCTTTATTATTAGTTACAAAATGATCCAACTTGAGTTGTATTTCTTTATAAATAACATTTAAAACTATAATTAACTGCCAAACCATGATATTAAATTATTATAATACTTTTTTTCTGGATTTTTGTCTCTTATTTTCCAATATTTTTTTATCTTTTCTCAGAGGAAAATAATATTATTAACGTATTAATTTATTCATTTCATGTAGAAGAGGATTTTATAGTATACTTAATGGTTTAAATTGGTTTAGATTTGGTTTTAGAGAATGAATTGTTAGAGTTAAGTGATTTATTTTGATATTTACTAGGAGATTATTTTACAGACCTTTTTAGACTCATTTTTTCACCATTTAGTGATGATTCACCCTTGATCTAAACTACCATTTTAAATTAATATTTATTCGTATTCAAATATGTTGGACCATTAAGATATATTTATTGTGTCTTGATCAATTGTTCTTATCTTATAGAAAGTTACAATTCAATGTATTTCCCCATATTATCTTTCTCATTCACTCTTGGTAAAAAACTGTTGATTTAATTAATGTATACTACCACTTTCTTAAAATATTCCTCATTTACCCCCAAATGTATTTTATTTTTCTTTCACTGGTAGCATATTGTTCTTCAAGAAATTTTTTTTCAAATCAAGTCGAGATTTAAATTCCTTATTTATCATAAGTTCTAGTTCTATTTGTTCACTTTCATCACCTTCATTTCTGGATGTATCAAAACATCCTTCCACAGGAGCCATAAAATTAGTTTAATATTTTTATTTTACTCCGGACGTGAAGTTATATTCTTATTATTTTCTCATCAAACTTATTCTTTTACTTCTAATGGGCTTAATTTTTATTCCACCCTGTTTAGTTTAATATTTTTAGATTATACACCATATCTTTTTTAAAGTATTCTCATCATGTTAATTTGATTTATATTAAGTGAACTAGTACAAAAAAGATTTTTTACGCCTTTTTTTTTCTTTTTAACGTTGGTTTTGTGGCAACGTTGTGAAGATGTTATTGCGACCAACGTAAAAAATATGTTTTTTAACGTCGGTTAATTAATAACCAACGTTAACAAAAATTAAATTATTTTTGAAGTCTGTTTTTTAAAAAACCAACGTGAAAGACCATATTTTATTCAAAAAAATGGCGTTGAAACGCTATTTTTAACATCAGTTATTTAAAACCCGATGTTAAAATTCATTTTTATCATCAGGTTTTAAATAATATATGTCAAAAATGATTCTCATTTTGTAGATAATTTCCTTATCATTAATTTGACAGGTCATAGAGCTCAAACTGAGCTACGGATCAAAAGTTATGACCATTAGAAGTTTGATGTATTTTTTTCGAGGAAAGATCGAATGAGCCAACCAAAGCTTTGTCTGAGAAGGAAATTTAGAATCCGAATGAGGATTTGAAGTACTACCATGATAAAAATAATAAATAGTGAACTCGAATCATTAAATGGTTTATAAATTAAGAAAACTAATCATAACAAAACATAAATCATGGAAACATAATTACGAATACCTTGACGAGATCGCGGAAAGAAAAAATAGTGGATTCACGTTGAAGATCAAATGCGTTGAGTCGGTGGAATGATAATGGTTGAATGAAAGGATTATTAGATTACTATTTGTGTATAATGAAACCATATAAATGATATGGAAAAAAGAAAACGCGGTATTAAAAATTTAGGCGGCAACTGAACATTTTGAGACCGCGCTATGAAAAAATTGAAATCCCACATCGGTGGGATATTAAAATCATTTTTCACATCAGTTTTTATGATAACCTACATGAAAAATATTAAAAAATTTGATGATTTTTCATGTCAGTTATATAAAAACCGACATGAAAAATCAATCTTCATGGCTTTTTTCAAGTTGGTTATTTAATAACCGACGTGGAAATTGAAAATTTTAGTAAACATTTGAAATCCCGCATTTTCGGGATATAAAAACCATCATTCGCGTCATTTTTATGATAACCGAAGTGAAAAATATTGAATTTTTCGCTGATTTTTCATGTCGGTTATATAAAAACTGATGTGAAAAATCAATTTTCACCGACTTTTTTACATCGGTTATTATTATAACCAACGTAAAAAATTAATTTTCATGACTTTTACATTGGTTATGAAATAGACGACATTAAAAATTATTACAAAAATGTATTTAATTTCTCAAGATTAGATTTGATAGGTCTCAGAGCTCTAACAGAGTTACAGATCGAAAGTTATTTTCCTCTGAAGTTGTCCTTCTCTAAGAATTCATTTAGAGATGATCATCTTCCAATGGACATAACTTTTGATCCGTAACTCCATTTGAGCTTCGTGACCTATCAAATCAAATCATATAAAATGAACTACATTTTTTTAGGCATTGTTAATGTCAGTTATTTAAAAACCGACATCAAAAAGTCAGGAAACCCAATTTTTTACATCGGTAATTATAAGAACCGACATAAAAAATAGGTTTTCATGACTTTTTTACGTCGGTTTTTAAATAAACGACCTTAAAAATTATTACAAACATGTAGTTAATTTCGTAATATTCTATTTGATAGGTCACAGAGCTCAAATGGAGTTATGGATAAAAAGTTATTATCCTCTGAAGTTGGCCTTCTATAAGACTTCATTTATGGATGATCAACTTCCGATGGCCATAACTTTTGATCCGTAAATCTGTTTGAGCTTCAAAACCTATCAAATCGAAGCTCGGGAAATACACTACATGATTTTAAATCTTTTTTACGTTGATTATTAAATAACCAATGTAAAAAAGTCGTTATAATTTATTATTTATGTCGGTTCTTATAAGAACCGGCATGAAAAACCACGGAAAATTGATTTTTCACATCGGTTATTAAATAAACAACGTAAAAAATCATCATAATTGATTTCTCATGGAGGTTATTTAATAACCGATATTAAATATCAGTGAATAAGGATTTTCATGTCTTTTATATAATAACAGACATAAAAAATCAAATTTTGGAGATTTTCACGTTGGTTCTAAAAAACTGACGTGAAACGGGTGACGTTAAAAATACTTTTTGTACTAGTGGTGGACTCTTTCTTTGGATAATTTATAGAAACTTTTATAATAATATTACAATTATATAAACCTTTTGGTATTCTGAATTTACCTTTAGTCTTTCATTTCTTGAATCTCTTTAATATAAGAGAAATAACTCATCACTAGTTTCACTTGATTCAATGTTGTTATAATATCTAATTTTGAGTTTTCTCAATGCCTCATAACCAATATCATATTTCAATTTCTTACTAAAAGGAAAAATAAATCTCATTATATAACCAATTATAATATTATATGATTCTTCTAGAGAAATATCCTCTATGATTTCCAAATTCGATATCTTAGGATCAAATGTATCAGGATAATTTTCCATCATCTTATTGAAAATAATGTAATCATCCATATTTTCCTCAAATAATAGGATATTGAAGAAAATTTTATTAACTATTATAAATTATTCTTCGTTTTTTATTCAATATCAATCTTAATTTCATCAAATCTACCTGTCCAAATTTTCAATTTTGGATGCCTTGACATTCACATTGTCTCTATAACTTCTTTACAATTAGTACCAAAATTTTTAACAAGTTTAGAGTCCCAAAACATTTATATATACCATTTCAGAATGTTAAATCAAAATGGAATTTTGGTATATTCAAAAAATTCTTTGTTTCTCTAATCATAAAATGATATAGTGGTATCCTTATAAATGGTTGGAAATATCATTATAGTTACATCTCAAACTCATAGGCCAAGAGATAATAAGCAGTGGAACAAAAAATTCTTCTAACTAGGATAATTTTCTCCATAAAATGTAGGGGGCCTTCATTTAATATAATTAAGATTAACTAACTTCACAACTTTTTGGATCTAAAAAATGGAAACTATGTTTTCTATAATTCCAATTGAAGATCCTAGAAAGGTATTTCGCCACTAATACGGTGGGGTTCAATCAGTGGTTTCTTTTTACAATTTATCTTTCTTTAAAATCAACCATTTTATTCCTTTTAGTATCTTATCCACTTTTATATAATTACATAGTCTCACTAAAATTTAGAAATAAATAAATATCATGGGGATATATTATTTTTACAATGTTAGATTTCATTTTCAATGAATAATTATTACTATGAATAGATTGATGCACCAATAAAAAACCAATATAATCATAAGTAGTTACACCATGAATCTTATTGATATATTAATATAATTATCTACAATATTATAGTCATCCTATGATTTTACAATGTCACACCACAAAAATAGATTGCCCCTTCTTGAGAGAAAATTTTTAAATCAAAACAAAAAATGTCACATTTCTATCTTGGTTACTTCTACACAACTCTATATTGATATTCTTTCTTGAGAATCCTATATCAATTGATCTATATATGCTCTCTTCTTCAAGAGATTTTATTTCTTAAAATCACAGTCTGAATAGTTGATCTTTTCTAGTTCCATCTGAGCATCAATGATATGATTTTTCCTTATTTCACTAAATGACTGGTAATGAAATTTTTCTTATCCTTTCTAAGATATCATTACATTAGTCTCTGTCTATATCCATCACTCCCACCCCATCCCCCCCACCCCCACCCCCTATTCTTATCTTATAAATATAGTTCTTCGTCCAACTACTTTTCTTATCTTCTTCTCAATTTACTTCATGGTATTTCTTCACAGATATTATTTTTATTTCTTCTTCTTGTAAAATTTATTTTACAAAAAACACATACTAATTAAAATAAGATACTTCAACATGAACTTCACATAATAATTTTTGGAATAAGAAAGTATTGTGAAGTGTGATAATTCATGATTTTTTACTTCACAAAAATAAATTTCACATATTACAATTATGTACCTCATATGTAGTACTCAACAAGTGAAAAGGATATTCAAATCCAGATAATATCCTCTAAAAAACTAATCAATTAATAATGAGAACAATTGGGATATTTATATGATATAGTAAACTAGATTAACCCTTAATTATTTTGAAAATATTGTTTAACCTCTCATACACTTTCAATTCTGAAAATCACAGTGTCTCATGTTTATAAAATCATTTCTCATTTTCATATTATCCTAGTTGTATGTGTACAACATTCATCATGTACTCCATTCATGTTTGTAAAAAAACTATAATTTTATGTACCATACATTCTCATGCTGAATTTTGTGCACTACTTCTTTATCACATAGTACATGCATCATGAAAAAAAATTCCATACCAACCACAATAGACTGGCTTCACACTAGGATTCTTATATACTATCTTTGCATAGTGTAAATTTTATACTCACTAAAAGGTTTAAACTTATACAAATAATACTTATATATATAAATCACATAATATATTTTTTAATATTCTTTCACATGTTATTTTTCACAAACTGACTTCATGTTAGCCTTCACATAGAGTCCACTACACACTAACATTTCATACTAAATACAGGCATCACATACCAACCATCACGTGCTTGATCTGAAGAAAATGTCACAAACTCAATATATATTTTCAAATGAACTTTTTAAACTTACTAATTTTATATTTTCCCTTTCATAGTGTCTATATTTCACATAGTGGTAGTTTTAATGGTTTTTTCACAATGGTTGATGGGATGTTACAAGCTCTACACAATGTCATAAGCTTCCAATCTTAACACAAACCCTTTCACATGTAGACACCATATGAAAAATTATTTAATCAGTTTAATTTATTCATATTTTCATGAAAACATTTAAATTGGGAATTGTACACCATATAAGATCTATCCCACACCATACATTACCATGGGAGAGCTTTACCTAATTACTCCATCAGCTCCATGGATTTTTGTTCTAATCCATTGGAGTTACCTTGCTACAGTTGTTCTTCATGTCCAATGCATGATGGGTCTTCCCAAGAATCTCCTTATTATTCTACATTCTTATGTCGACCTACCATGGTGTTCTACATTTCCCTTTCCTCTCTCAGCCGATTCCTTTATAAAGCCAATCACTACATATAGGTAGTTTACTACTTCATAGGTGATGGACTTGAGGGATGGCCCATTTGTTTTACTATCCTCTTTTATTTTCTTTTCCAAAAACATACCATCTTAATACTTAGATCCAAACATGATATATATATATATATATATATAATGAAATCAAAATCAAAAAATCTCAAAACATATTTCAAAGTATCTCAATAACTCAAATGACTTTGATGAAATACGATTATATTTTTAAAGAGTATAACATATCCTACTAAACATTCAAAGAATTGTTTTATTTTGTCCATTTAACTTCCATTAGAATATAACATTAATTTACAATTATGATTAGTTTTTTAGTCGTATAAATTATTAAAAAAACTTCCATAACAATTAAAAACATTCACAGACAATTGGTTGACAAAAATACAACTTTTTCAGTAATTCCTTGTGTTCTTTGATAGTAATATTCAAATTTGAAAGGGATTGATGATACTACTATACACAAAGATATAAATATTAGTACCACTCAAAATTACAGATTTATTTTGGACACAAATGCACTGGCTAGAATAAAAAAAAGGATCCCAACTAGATATTGATTTTTCCATAAAATAAAAGATAGATCTTAATTAAAATAATTAAAATAATGTTATGAAAATTATTAAAGGTAAGTATATAAGTATTTTGAATCCAAGATTACACTAAATGTGACAAAATTACCCTCTCAAAATTTAATGTATGACATTTTGTGTCATGCCCAAAACCCGGAAGCCCAGAGTTGGTGCATTTTTTCATTATATTGGCATGAATATAAGAAATAAATCCTAACTGACCAATCATTTTAGCAGTTATGGAAGACCAAATTATGTAAATGATACTCAAAGTAAATTTGGAAAGATATAAAATACAACATAATACATAATAAACTAAAATAAACTGCCTCCTTGAAAGCTTATTCAATGTTCTCTTCTTCATAACTGGGGGAAAGAAAACAAAATAAGGGTGAGCTAAAATTCTCATTAAGGGTTACAAATATTGGAAACATGAATCAAGAATAATTGAATAATAATAAATTATATATAACTAATATGGCATGATGTATAAATAAAAACAATTTCCAAAAAAACTGAGAATGAAAATATAACCATAGATTTTGTCATAATAAAAAACTCACGGATAGTGATAACTGAATAATGAATAAAGTGAATGATTATTATTTGGGTATAATGTATCTCAAACAATAACCATTATATGATCTAGAAGGTTTAAGTGTATTGGTAGAAACCCATTTGATTTTTTAGAAACAAACTCGAAGGTTTTGTCGCCAACAGATTTATTTCATGAGACATGTCGATGCATCGAGGGGATCTAGCAGGCTCAGCCCATCCCTGCCTGTCCAAATAATTATTTATACATAGATTCAATAAAATAAAAATATTCCTAATATATATCTATATTAAATAGAGTATATAGATTCATAAATATTTCCCTTATTAAAATAACCTTCAAAATGAGCACCGTATGTGATATGGTATATAGCTTATGGAAATAATTATATCCCTGATACAAGGACATGGATTGTAACATCCCCGGTAAATAAAGAATATAACATTTTCAAATTTATTATTATTTTTATTTAAATGTTATTTTTTAATTTAAAGGGGATGATATGTTCTATGGCTTACCTGACATGCAAAAATGGGTTTCTTTAAAATATTACATTGCACGTAACGTTGAGTTATACCAAAAAATAATATATTATTATAATTATTTTTAATGGTAGTTATATCAAAGTCCTTTTATTAGAAGGAATGAATAAAAATAACTAAAATATGATTATAAATGTTTGTTAAATTCTTTTACATTTATCCAATAAAATTTCGGAGCCTAAAATGTGAATGAATCCAATTTTAAGCATAAACACTCTAATATTCTTTAAAAGGTCGATTTACCGCCTTTTGATGGAAAATAGTTTTTTAAATCTTGTTTTTTTACACTTTTATATGTTATATTTGAGAAAATAATATAACTTTTTATAATCAGGAAATCAAAATTTACTTTGGATGAAATTTTGATATCTTTCTGATAATGTTCATTTTTTAATGAATAGTGAAAATTCTGCATTTTAATTCAAAACTGCCTTTTAGTCTAATTTATTTATATATTTAGATTGTTCTTTTAATTTGTTTTAAAGTTAATTTTATTATATTATTACCATTTAATCCAATTTTGGTCACTATAATTAATTTCACTCTTAATTTGGACATAAACGAGGGTAAACTTTTTTTAGTTATTATTTCTTAAAAACGCAGTTTTTGTTTTGACAAATTGAATTAATTTTAAATTAATTTATGCCACTTCAATGTTCTGAATTTGGAAAAATGGATTCCATATTGGAAATCCTGAGGTACAAATTTTTCAAATAGTTAACTTTTATTTTTAGACATTATGAATATTTACTTCAGTAAAAATTTTATTTACCATGGTTAAAGGGAAAATCTGGTAAATAAGGGTGAAAAATAATATTATAATAATAACAAATTACCCTTACACTTTTCCTAACCCTATTGGGTGATACATGGCCGACCATGGTCATCCTTTGGTAGATTTGGGGACCCCATGGAGCTACATGAGAGTGATAATGACACTTTATATTAATTAATTTAATGTAAGTACAAAAATAACATAAACATGAATATTTTTAGTAAAACATTTTTTATAAGGAGTTATATAAGTTATCTCTTTGACCATAAAAATTATCTGGAGATCTAAAAATACTTCCTACATCATGGTATATTATTTATAATTTTTAGATATTATATAAATAAATTTAATTATGACATAATGGTGATATAGTATTTTCTTCATTAATAAAGAATTAAAATAAATAATATTATAAATATTAAAATAAATTTATTTTTAACATTTTTATGACATCCAATAATTTTATAGATTAGTATTACTAGTTATATTTTAATTAATTAATGTTTTTCGAAATAATCAAGTTGGATTCAATTTGTTAAAAAGTCATGATATGAATAGTATTAAAATTGACATAAACTATTTTTTAAATCAATCCATATTTTATTAAATGATAACGTAGTCCTAAAAATCCACTATTCATTTAAATTACATATATTATGTAAAAAATATCATTAATGATCCCTTTTGGGTCACTTGTGATTTTATATTAAACATATTAACCATATAGTATGAATATATAAGAGGACACGGTAAAAGTCAAATAAGTTTACATAGGGTTAAATAAAACATATAAGGATTAACAAATATCCAAAACCTATAAAAATATTATTGGATGATTTTATTTAGACTTATATACACCTTATAATTGAATTAAAAAAAATTGTACATTTAGAAACGGAAAATCATTATATAAAAAAATACTATTTTCAAACTTTCATAAAGATCCCCTCCTTCCCCTTATAAAAAGCCATCACCTCTAACCCTTAATCACACCAATCAACACCCCTTGGATCAGAAATCCTCTTACCAAATAATATCTCAATATCCCTTTATTCCTCATAGAATCCTTACCTTAGGTAAAAATCACTTCAAGAAATCTTTTTGGTTCAAACCAATGGCAGCTACCTGATTTAAATGTTACGTATTCCCTCAAGTTCTCTTATTTTATTTTACTTCTTCACCCCCTATGATCTTATTATTCTTTTTGTACAAAACAACACTAGTATACTAAATATACTAGGCTATTTTTATTATAATTATTCAAAATACACTTACAGACACCTCCATCTAATGGATACAAACATATTGTTTCTGTGTACGGTGAACTGCTGCCTCACAAAACAATGATTGTTTCATCATCAACTATCGCCTCTCATGGTGGACATTGTGATGAAAATATATTTAAATTTGATATATATTATATTTATATTGTCTCTATGATTATTTATTTTTCATTTTTATCATACCTTTATGGTTTTCATAATTAGTAAAACTGATAATTTCATTTGAGGTTGTGCGGACTGCCGCCAGCTCAAAGTGATATGACTCGTTCATGCCATCATGGAACGTGTAAAGGATGGAGTTACTGAAATTATATATGATATGATACTGGAATTATAATATACTTATGTATAATTAATATTTCATTCCATTAAATATTAAATATAAGTGAAAGCATCATTCAGTGGTTTGTATAGCTTCTGTCTCCATGAATGGTGCATTTCATTTCTTATCCCCAAATATTATGTAATATTATAAATAAATACATATTATGGATATATGTGATATATATGATATTTAATTAATGAATATAATTCTGTAGATAATGAACTTTTGATCACTTGGACAACATTTAATTATAAGAAGTTCATTTTTTGACTCAAGTACCAAATATCGACAAAACAACTGTTATTAACATAAATAATTATATAATGTTTATAACATGGTAATAAGTATTATAAAAGGAATAATAAATTTGAAAAAGATTTTTAAGAAAGTATAAATTAGCTTTAGTTTATTATTCAGAAGATTAAAGAATTAACTAGTCAAGTTGGACAAGAGGTAAGGGAACTTCTTAACCTAATTTCCATTCTTTCGGTTAAACATCTACTTCTTGATTATATCGTGCTTTGAATATGTGTGAATTACATCTTCTTGTCTTCCACTTAACATACACTTATATTGGGTGGATTTATGTTTTTCACACATAATTACTTCATTAATTTATCCTTAAAGTAATTTTATGATCTTTCTAAGGGACTTCGTCTCAAAATCCTTTCATTGAGGCATATTTTGATTTATACAAGAATTTCTTTTGTACAGTGTATAAACCCCTTTGACTTTTAATTTCATTCAAAGGGAATATTTTTCTACGTATTGTTTTACTAAACAAAAAATGGAATGTCTCTTTATAATGTGTGTAGTGATAATGACCTTTACACCGCCCTGGGCATTATTTGATATTTGGCTTCCTTAACAAGCCGTAATTTTTTTAAAGGAAATTAAATACCACATACACTTTTACATATTTTGGTATTGAAAATGGTTTTGATAATGGATTGGTTATGTCAATAAATTTAAATGATATATTGTGATTGAAATGTGAAAAGGATATCTTTTATTTATGTTTTTTTATGTGTTATGAATATGTTATAGTTCTTGGGCATTGTTTACGTATACGGGTGGTTAAGTGATAAACCTAGGGCGGGTGATCACTAGATAGCTCCCTTATGAATTGGGTAACAAGACGGAGGTAAATATTAATGTTTCTCCTAATATATTTGGTGAATATATTGTAATGGGTATTCCAAATTTAACTTCTTATGTAGCTTTGAAAGCTACAACGTAAGTATGTTATAGATGCCACAAGTTACCTTTATGATTTATGATTTCCATTTGTTATTCATAAATATTACGATTTTGTGTAGTAAGTTAAAGACCGAAAATTAATATTTCATTTATTTGTATAAATTGGTATACTAATGTTTTCTTTCCTTGTTTTATAACCCTTACTGAGATTTTTATGCTCATCCCATGTTTTTTAAATGTTTTCACAGGATATAAGTAAGCGTAAGAGAAAGGAAGAATTCAAGAAGATTTTTTTCAAGAAAATAACTCTTGTTTCATTTTAAGAGTCTTTATTTTATGATAGAAATGGATACTGAGTAGAAGTTCCTACTTTGTAACAATAGAGATATAATGTAATATTTATGGATTAATTCTCTAAAACACTAAACCTAAAATGATCCTAAATGAGAATTATTAACTTAATTCAAGATTACGTAATGTTTAAGGTCGGGTAATTATATGGATATTTAATAGAATTATAATTCCAAATGAAAAAATATCACAAATGGGTATTAGATACACCGCCTAAGAATGATTTGGTGCACAATACCAAGTAAGTCTCAATGAAATGGAAATTGAGGCAAAGTCACATACCACATTGTAATCAATCGAATTGAATGAATAAAAATTAATAATAACCAAATTAATCATAGATTAAAATGAGTATAAGAACAATAAAGATATTATATATCAAATTGTAGTACACATACACCACATATAAGAAATTGGTGGTGAAAAATGGAAATCTCATGGAATTAAAACTGGGATGAGAAACTACTAACCCTATGCCCGAATGTGTTCTTTGATAGATCTTAACATCATGAATAATCAAATTAATCTTCATTAATTAATAATTAAAAAACATCCTCTACATTTAATTGATTCATTTTAATTTTATTAGGTTCATTAATGGCCTTTTTGATGGGTATAAGAGGTTAAATTTTATTATTTTGTAAGCATTTTTTACATTGGTTTTCATGATCAGTTTACTTGTATTCATGAATGGAAGTTCATTTAAAATAAGTTTAAACATATAGTTAATTTTAGGTACTGGAATTATAATATAATTTGGATGAGTTGAGGTGAAAATAGAGTGAAAAAATGGAACTTGTAAAATAAGTAGAAAGAAAAAGGAAGGGAGGTTCACCTCTTGAGTACTCCTCCTTGAGAATCTCCTTAAGTCATATATTTCTGGCCTTTAGTGAGACCAGTAGGTCATGGACATGTATGGAGTGATTGGGAACTGGATTTTTTAGAACTTAGTCAAGGCTCAAATCTTGAGTGGTGTGAGAGGAAAACAGGATGAGGGTGGTTTATTTAACGGAGGAGAGAAAGGGTTTTGCATTATTTTAATCATTAGATTATTTTTTTTCCCAATACAAGGAATAGTATTGATTTTTGTGACCAAAAACTATAATAAATACTTTTGAGTTCAAACCAATATCCATTTACATCATCCATAACTCAATCATTATGTAGGAATTCATTTATTTTGCATATTTCATAAATTGTCAAATTTTATTATTCACCAAAAATTCAAGTATTTCAGAAAAATTGAAAAAATTAACTGTAACCATTTATTGATGTGTAGAATCCCAAAAATGAACTATATTTTTCAAAAATAATTTTCAAAATATAGAAAATTTTATTTTTAATTAAAATCTTCATTTAATCGAAAAATGCCAACACTAAAAATATTCATCTTCATTTTTTAGGGGCCTAAATTTTATTTATAATTTAGTGGTTTCTTCGGTGGAAACTGATTCCTTGGTGTTGTTCAATGCGCTGCAAAATAGAGGCATGATTACATGGAGCATTATTTATAAAGTCAGGCGATGTTAGGCTGTTATAGGGGCGTGCATGAAGATCTCTCATACTTGGAGGGAGGGAAACATGGGGGTGGAATTTATGGTGTCTATGGCAACTTCAAACAGTACTCTTTCTTCCTTCTCATCTTTGGTGTCCTTCCTACTGAAGGTTTGAAGTTTTTCAAAAATGATTCTTTGGGGTTGCATTACTTTAGACCCCCATGACTTCTTTTCTTGTATTTGGATTATTGATTTTAATAAAAATGTTAACTTTCAATTCAAGTTCAAGTATGTTTGTTTTTCAAAATTCAAAACATAGAAGTGGATAATTTAAGTTTAATAGATAGGTTATGACTATATCCAAAATAACCAAGTGTTTTTTAGAGAAACTCAATGATTTATTCAATATAGGTTATATAATGAATTGAAAGTATTTAAAGGGAAACTTACCATAAAATTTTTTATGTTGTATATTTTCCCACCTTCATAAATTTCTTCCTCGAAATGTTTCATGAATAAATCCCTTTAAAAAGATGTGGGTGGTTTTTATTCATAACATCCATAATTTTCCACAATGCTTCCTTCGTTTTATGGTTTCTCCAAAGAACATTTACTAGATGAGTTGTCTTATTTCCCAAAACCTTCTCACTTATGTCAAGAATATCAATAGGATCTTCATAGTATGACAAATAAAGATCCAGCTCTATTTCCTCATAGTTGAGTACATGCATTGGGTCTTTAAAGTATTTATTTATCAATGACATGTTGAACATATTATAAACTTTGGTGAGACTTGGTGGCATTAATAAACAGTAAGCTACAGATCTAATTCTTTCTAGAATTTCCAATGGTCCCATGTACCTAGGGTTGAGTTTCCCTTTCTTACTGATCCTAAAGACACCCTTCCATGTAGTTACTTTTATACTGACATGATATCCTTCTCGAAATTCCAAATCATTTCTCCAGTTTTCAGTATAACTCTTTTTCCTACTTTAGGATGCTTTAAAATGGTCCTAAATCTTCTTTATCTTTTCATTTTTCACTTTGATAAGTCCTGGGCCTATAATTTTTTTCCAGCCAACTTTATCCCAACAAGATGGAGTTCAACACCTATTACCATATAATGCTTCATATGGCGCCATTTGAATGCTAGAATAGAAACTAGTATTGTAGTAAAATTATCCAAAATGAACGTATTGATCCCGCATACCTTTAAATTCCAGATATCATGATCTCAACATGTCTTCCAATGTTTTAATAGTCCTTTTATACTGTCCATCGGTTTGGGGTTGTTAAGCAGTACTCATATAATGCTCAGTATCAAAAGCCTTCTAGATACATTTCAAAAAAAATTATGTAAATCGGGGATCTCAATCGGACAAAATAAATATAGGTTCACCATGAAGTCTTACAACTTAATTAATATCAAGTATTCCTAGGCACTCAAGTGATAAAAATTCTAGTATAGCAAGGAAATGTGTCGATTTTGTGAGATGATCAACAATAACCCATATCCAATCATTCCTTCTAGGTTTCCTCAACATCCTAGTGACATATTCCATCATAATTTCATCCCAATTCAACATATAAATAGGTATAGTTTTCATGACCCCTCTAGGAAGTTTCCTCACACCTCTGCTTGTTAACAAACTAGACACCTTGACATATAGTCAACAATTCCGCACTTCATGTTATCCCAAAAAATGTTCCATCAGATCTCTATACATCTTGGTGTTATCGAGGTGTATAGAGAAATTTGATCTATGAAAATTATCTAACAGATCCCTTTTTAGCTCAAGTACTGATGGAACGCATAACCTATTCCCAAATTTCAGAACCCCATCCTCACACATGAAGTATTCCAATCTTCCATCTTTAACAGCTTTAATTTTATTTTGTATATTCTCATCATCAGATAGAGAGCCTTTTATCTTCTCCAGTTAATATGGTTTAGAAATCATTTGGAAGAGGAAAGATGTGTCTCCATCCTTAACAATTCACATATCTTTCTTTAGCATATCTATGAATATAGTATCTGTGTCAATACTCATTTGTATTAGAAGTCCAAGATACTTCCTAATTAATGCATCTGCCACCTTATTTTCTTTTCTTTTGTAGTACTGTATTGAACAATCACAATCATTGAGTTAATCGATCCATATCCTTTTCCTCATTTATATTTAATTATGTGTAAAAATGTATTTCAAACTCCTGTGATCCATATATATCTCAAATCTTTCACTATATAGATAGAGTATCCATATTTTTAGAGCAAATATTGCAGCTGCTAACTCAAGATCCTGAGTTGGATAATTGTTCTCATGAGTCTTCAATTTCCATGATTCATAAGCAATCAATTTATCATTTTTCATAAGTAATAAACCCATTCCATTATTTGATTCATAAATATATATCAAAATCCATCATTTTCATAGGGATGAGTCAAAATTAGAGAATTGACCAAACTTCTTTTCAATTATTCAAGGAATTCTATACATTCTTTTGTCAATAAAAACTTTACCCTTTTACGTGTGAGATTGGTTAGTGGGTTAGCCAATCATGCAAAATTATGAATGAAACACTAATGGTAACCTGCTAAGCTAATAAAAATATGTACCTCAGTTATATAAGTTGGTGTGGGAAATTATTGGATTGAATTTTTATTCATACGATCAATAATGATTCCATCCTTATTTATAATATTTCTAATATAAGAAACTAATTTAATCCAAAATTTACACTTTATAAACTTCCCATATAATCCATTACTTCTAAGAGTTTTCATAATGAACCTCAAGTGATTCTCATTGTCTTCATATCTTATGTATTATACCAGGATATCATCGATAAACACCACAAAATAAGTCATCAAGATATTCCTTGAAACCCCTATTCATTAGATCCATGAAAACTGAGAGTGCATTAGTCAATCCAAAAGGAATTATTATAAACATGTAATACACATACCTGGTTCAAAATGATGCCTTAGAAATATCTTACTTACCCACAAGCAGTTGATGATATCTAGATTGAAGTTCAATCTTCAAAAAATATTGGGCACCAGGAAGTTGATCAAATTAATCATCAATGTGTGGCATAGGATACTTGTTCTTTATTATAATAGAATTTATTTCCCTATGATCAATGCATAGCCTCATCGATCTATATTCCTTCTTGACTAAGAGAACATTTTCTCCCCATGGAGAAATACGAGGTCGGATAAATCATTTGAACTCAATTCCTCTAGTTGTTTCTTTAGTTCCACCAATTCCCCAGTAACCATTCTATAGTGAGTCATTGATATAGGTCTTGTGCCAGAAATTAAATCAATAGAGAACTCATATTACTACTCTATATGATGTCCAGGTAAATCCTATGGAAATACGTCAATTTATTCTTGCACAATAGGTAAGTCCTCAATTTGAAGATTTATTTCCTCACCCATAGATATTGTATCTTCTTCCTCCCCAATAATTTCATTCTGTAGAGCTACTAGGGGTGGATCTATATAAGAATCTGATTCTAAGGTTTCTACTCTAAATATAATGTATTCAACACCATTCTCAGAAATTGTAACTTCCATATTCTTGGAATAGATATTTGAATCATAATTTGATAGTCAATTCATACCGAGATGTATATCAAAGTCGATCATGGGTGTGATGATAAGGTTATCATCTAAATCATGTTTATGTGTCATGAGGGGGACTGATTGACGCATCTTGGTTGCAATGATAAATACCCTAAGAGTTTTCATGGACTAATCCTTTATTAAATCAAATTGTACATGTCTAAGTTTTTGGGAAAACTGGGCAGATATAAATGAATGTGATGATCCAGAATCAAATAAATAATTGCCTATGTTTGAGTAAACAATTAATGTACCTGCCAGAACATTATTAGGAACTTCAACCTCTATGGTGGAAATCTCATAATCTTTCCCTTTCTCTCATGGCATTTTCTGATGGAATTTCTATGGTGCTTAGGACAATCAATTGCATTGTCTCTCATCTCTCTACATTGGTAGCATTGAACGTCATTGACTTTTTCCTTCCCCTTTCATTCATTACATCGATGTCCCTTTTCTCAAAGCTTATAGTAGACTCCCATGCCTTTCAATTGTTTCCTAGGATGATTCTTTCCACAATTCTCACATAATGGGAATTGCTTCATTCCCTTATCTTTCTTTGGTGCTTCATCTTTTCCATGGTAATTAGAGTACCGCTTCTTATCTTGGTTTCCCTTGAATAAATTTTATCTATCAAATTTTTTCTTTATATGGATAAAACATAATACAATTTCATTATATGATGAAAATGGTTGAGAAGCTAGTTCCCTTCAAAGACTTTACTTAAGAACAATAATAAAATGATCAATAATGTCTTCTGAATCACGTACATAATATATAGCATACTTGGATAATATTATGAAGGTAGTATCATACTCTACAACACACACTTCTTCACTTTTCTTTAAGCTAAGTAATTTATTCTCCATTTCAGTTCATTTCTCACAAGGGGAATATTTGTTGAAGAACATTTCCTTAAAAGTCCTCCATTCCATATCTTCTATTTCTTCTTTATCCATGGTATTCTAGATCAAGTACTGCCATTAATCAGCATCACCCATAACAAAATATACTGCCATCACTACCTTTTCATTTTCATTACATACTAAATCCAGGAATATATTTTCATTGGACATGATACACTACTCAACTACCACTGGTTTAGTAGTCCCACTAAAATATAGGGGATTCTGCCACATGAAACAATCCAACACAAGTGTAGCATGAATATTTATGATGCCCTGAGTATATTTTCCCAATGTGGCCATAATCTGATCCAATCAAACACTTACTATGTTGACTTTCTCAGTGGGTAAATCCCAACATTGTTCTTGGGTATTTATTCCCCTTCTTCAATTAGGCTATTTCACTAAATAATGACATACACTAAATTTGGTAATAATTAAAAATTTCTAACCAGAATCCACTTAACAAAATCAGAAAATTTATGTAAAACCAATCTCATAATCATAAACATTGTTTCTATTTACTTTTAAATTCTTCATAATTTTTTTTAAAGAAAATTTGAATTATTTAGAATATCCCTCAGAAGCACCAAACTAGGTGCATAGTATGGCCTATTGTCATGTACTAGGATAGCTCTGGTCAATTATGAAACTCCTTGTATGAGTTTTTACTCATAGGTACATCTTTTCCAGAACCACGTCCACTTATAGTATCCAGACAAGGATGTATTTTCTAGTAATATCCCCATAGTCTCTACCTTTCCAAAATTCAAGGATGCTACTCCATACTTATCCTAAAAGTATATCTTAGGGTTGTATCCTCTAAACTGTGTTTCCTAAATCTAGTTTATAAGGTTCCTACTAAACATCATTTGATACCAAATTTAACGCCCTAAACCTTGAAGCCTGGATCTAGTGCATTATTTCCATATATTGGCATGAATATAAAAAACCAATCCTGAAGGATAGACTAGTTTTCTAGTTTTGGATGACCAGATTATGTTCATTATACCCAAAACACATTTGGAAAGATATAAAATACAACATGATACCTAATAAACTAAAATAAACTACCTCCTTGAAATCTAATTCAAGGTTTTGTTCTTCATGACTTGGGGAAAGGAAACATAATAAGGGTGAGCTCAAATTCTCAGTAAGGGTTACATATAGTGGAAAATTGAATCAATAATAAGTGATTCATAATAATTTAGACATATCTAATATGTAATTATGTTTAAATGAAAACACGTGAAAAAAAAACTGAGAATGAAAATGCATCCATAAATTTTGTCATAGTGAAAACCTCATGAATAGTAATAATTGAATAATGAATAAAGAGAATGATTATTATTTGGAAATCATGTATATATAACATGAACAATTATACCATTGAGATGGTTTAAGTATGTGGGTGGAAACCTATTTGATTTTTTGGAAATAAACTTGAAGGTTTTGTCGCCAACTAATTTATCCCATGAGACCTGTCGATGCATCAAGGGGATATAACAGGACCCCCTTCACTTCCAGTCCACAGCATTCTGTATACATGTATTCAATACAAGAACAATATGCCTCTCTGATATCCATATTGAATATATTATTCCGATTCATCAATATTTCCCCTCTTAAAATAACATTCAGAATAAGCATCGTATGTGAAATGGTATATGACTTAAGGACCATCCCTACATTTGGGGATGGCCCCCTTCTCTCCCAGCTGCCTCCCTCTCACCTTCCCCACCGCTCCTTTTAGGGTTTCCTTATAAAACCCTCCGCCGTGGATCGGTGGCTCATCTGCTTCCTCCCCATCCTCACATAATTTTTCCTTATCTTGGCATCTTCTTGCTTCGTCGCACTGCTCCTTCGTGTGATCTTCCCCTGCTCTTCTCTCACAGATGTCTTATTCATTTTCTACTTTCTTCCTTCCCTGGTTTTCCGGTGCTGATCGCTAGTGGGATAGCGCAGGCCTCTCTCACCCCTCTTTCTGCCTTCCCTTGTACAGTAGACTTCCATGTTGGGTCTATGTGTGGGTGCTTCTCGCAGTTTGGGTCGGCGATGGTGGGGGTGTTTGCTGTTCTTACTCTCCTCTGCCCTTGTTGTTCAACCCATCAGGCTTGACCCCATCTTGGTTGAGCTTGATGCAGGTCTTGGGACTTCTTGGGATGGTGATGGTGGGGGGCTGGCGGCACTCTTGGGATTTTCTTGTTCTGCATTGGTTTTCCCACTGTCAGTTCATTTTATCTTCTTCAGATTCTCTGGTGTTTCTTTTTGGAGACATCTCTCAGTTCATGTTGTTTCCTTTTTTGATTTTTCTAATGTTGTTGGAATCTTTTTGTTGGGTTTTGTGGTTCGGTTGCACTGTGGTATGCGGTTTAGTTTTTTTCTTAGAAGATGACGACGCTGATGATGCTTATGTTGGAAACAATGAACATGGTTAGTGGTTTTTGCAAGACTTTTTCCTTGTACGGTGTTGTTTCCAAAAGAGGTTAAGGTAAATGATTTTTGTTTAATTTGATATCGGTGACATGGTGTTGTTGGTTTAAAGAGGTTTGATAGTCTTTGACGATCTCTGGATTACTGGTGTCCATTCGGATAGTGAAGGTGATGGTGGTTTTTGGTCAGTGACAACGTAAGTGTGGTTCATGTTGGAGTTGGTAGGTGACTTCTAGGGGCTCCACCGGGCTCCAGCGACTGTGTGGTGGACAGATACATCGACGGAGGTGATGATGGAAACATCGAGGGTAGGTTTAATGATGATAGTTCGATGCGATGGGACTTCGGCTGATGGACCCTAGATTGTGATCGTCTTGGGCTTTGCAAATATCTAGGTTTCTAATTTTCAAATTTTTAATGCTTACATCATTCGTTTTGTATTCCGCAGGTTACTGAAAATCCTTAAATAGGATGTTTCAAAAATCAAATAAAAATATAATTTTCAGTCAGTCAGTATATAACTTAAGGAAATAATCATATCCATGGTAAAATAAAATGCATATTTAACGGAATAGTAATTTAAAATGATAAATGATCTCAAAGGGGAATGAGATACACCACATAAGAAATACTAAGTGCATAATTCCATGTAAGTCTCAATGGAATGGAAATTGGGACAAAGTCCCTTACCCCATTGCAATCAACCAAATTGTGTGAACAAAAATTAACAATAACCAAACAAATCCCATAATACCATAAATATAATTATAATCACGACATTATATATCAAATTTAAGTATAAATACACCACATACAATAAATAATTGGCGAAAAATGGAGATATCATTGAATTAAAAGTGAGATGAGAAACCCCTTACCTTATGCCTGAATATGTTCTTTGATTGATCTTCATGACCTGAATAATCAAATTAATATTCATTAATTAATAATTCTATAACCTCCTCTATATTTAATTGATTTATCTTAATCTTATTAGGTTCATTTGTGGCCTTTTTGATGGGTTTAAGATGTTAAATTTTATTGTTTTGGGAGCATTTTCTTCCTTAATTTACATTATCGACTTACTTGTATTCCTAAATGAAAGTTCGTTTGAAATGTCGTTGAACATACAGAATTTTTAATTTATATTATTGGAGACATTACAGATATATAAAGGATATTTTAAAAATTTTGGTTATATAAAATGAGGATTAGTTATTAGATTAACGTTAATGATAAATACTGGGATTAAAACGGTGGTTTTGTGCATAATGAACTTATTTTGTATGATTACTTTATATTATGAGTGTGTAAGGATTACAAGACATTAAATAAGATGAAATACATTTATTATGATTTTATTCAAGAATAAAAATGGTTTCATTACTAGAATTGAAGAAGGTGATATAAATTCAAAACCCATCATCCTTGAATCTGATAAATCAACACATCTCAGACGGTTTTCTCATTTTTAGTATAAGAGGAGAGAGAAAAGAAAGATGATGATGAAATATTCCATTAGCATAATAAAATTCTAGTTTCTTTAAGGTACTGGAATTATCATAAAATTTTAGTGACGGGAGGTGAGGAGATAGCCAAAAAGTAATGTAACTTGTAAAAGAAGTTGAATGAAAATGGAAGAGAGGTTCACCTATTGAGTACCCCTCCTTGAGAATCTCTTCAAGGACTTTGTTTTTGCTCTTTTGGTGAGACCAAAAGGTCTTGGACATGTCGGGAGGGATTCAGATGTGTATTTGGCAGAACATAGGTAAGTAAAAAAATCATAAATGGTGTGAGAGGAAGAGAGGAGGGTGAGGGGTGGTTTATATAGTAGAGGAGACCAGGGTTTTTCCATTATTTCAATAACTAGTTTATTAGTTTTTCCAAGATAAGTAATAGTGTAGATTCTTTTGACCACAAATATTATTAAATTCATGTGATTTTTAATTAAAATCGGTATTTAATCAAAAAATAACATCAACTAAAATATTCATCTTCATTTTTAAGGTGCCCAAATTATATTTCTACAATCATCTATAAGGTCACCATTCATAAAGGTCATATTAATAATCCTAATGGTATGTAACTATTCATAAGGGTAAGTTACTATTCATTCCAAATTATATTTCTACAATCATCTATGAAGTATTGATTGGGTAGTTATAGGGATCCATAAGATCTTATGGAATGAGTTTGAATTGATATGAGTTAATTTGATTCTTCATCACCTTATTTTTGGTGGTATCTAGAGTTTAAAAGTCAATGGTTACTCAATTAAATTTTAATACCACTTTTCATCCTTAATAAGATGGAAAAACATAGAAAACAATTTAGAACATTGAGGACATGATTCATTAATGTTAAATGGATTACTAAGTATGTTGGGATGAAAATATTTCTTTGGTTGAGTTTTCTTATAATAACATTTTTTGTTTCATTATACAGATGGAACCATTTGAGAGATTATATGAAAAGTGGTGTTGGATGCCATCAATTTTGGATATAGAGGTAGAATGGAATTTGATGGGATAAGATTTTTTAGAGTAAATGGTTGATATGGTGTAGTTTATTTATAAATATATTATTATGGATTAGATTAGGAAAAATAATTTGTGAGGATAACTAGATGAAAGATCTTTCTTTTAAGGTAAGAAATCATGTTTTTCTTAAAGTATCTCGAGAGAAAAGTATTTTTCATTTTCCTAAAAAGGGAAAGTTAATGTTATGATTCATTTGACCATATAAAATCTTATTTAAAATTATATTAGTTTCCTACAAGGTATGTTTTCAATCTATTTTATCCTAGGTACACAATGTATTTCATGTTTCAATACTAGGGAAATATATGTTGGATTCATGTCAATTTTTGAGCCCTAAAGTAGTTTTGTTGGAATAAAATATTTATTATAAGGAATAGATATTTTATATTATTGAACATAGATATAAAGTGTTAAAAAATAAATTTATTCACTAGGTTAAGGATTTATGAAAAAAACAAAGGGTTGAAGAAGCAACATCTGAATCTGAAAATGATAAGAGGGAAACATATCCCCACATGTTTAATAAATGAAAGAAATTGGGAGGTTCAAATTTCCAAATTGGGAGGATAATGTTAGACACTATTTAATTATGGAATAAAATATTTTTAGTATTACTGATATTTAATAATTTGATAGTTATATTCATTATAAAAATATTAAGTAATTTTTAAATCAAATAGAAAATGGGTTTAGTTAAACTCTTTTCTTATAAAGTTTTATTTAAAAGATTAATTTTTAAATTTTATAAATTGAGTTTTTAAAAAACAATTCCATATTTTAAATTATAATATCAAAATTAATCTACAGTGAAATATTTTTATTTTTTAGAAAATAATGATTTTTTTATGAATAGTGAAAAACCCCAATTTTTGTAAAAATGTCAATTATTTTCAATAAATTAAGTAATTAAAAAAGTACCACTATTATTTAAATATTATTTCAAGTAAAATAATTTTTATTTATTTATATTTAATAAAATTTATTAAATTTGAATCATCTTTATACTTAATTTTAGTATAAGTGTTTTTGGGGTTTGAAATCACATTTTTCAAAAAACTTTTTTAATGTGCATAATGTTAATCCATTTTTATAAATTAATAAAATCCCACATGATGAATTATTTAAACTAATTATTTATATTATATGTCTATAAATATTAATTTAAATTCAAATAATAATTTTTATAAGACATAGTATTATTATAAAATCATCTTTTTCTTGTAAAATACACTTCTTGAAAACAGCTTTTTTGTCGTATTTTCATGTTTAATTTCAAATTAATTTGTACCAATTATATTAAATAAATTTAGAAAAATGAATTCCATATTATAGATAAGAATAATTTATATTGTATAATATTTTCAACTTATTGTTTTCATAATAAATAGTGAAAATAGTAAAAATGGTTTACCATTATTAAGGAGAAAGCAGTTTTACTAGGGGATCAAACTAAAATGATAAGTTTTAAAATTACCTAAAAATTTGTATTAATTAAATTTTATGGAAATAATTAGATATTACATAATCTAATTATCAATAATTGTCAATTTTTTATTCTTTTTAATGTGAAAAACGTGGGTATCACCTTTTCTTTTCAAACATTTCAAGTGTGTCCCCTCCCACACTTATAAAGGGACACCCCCTATCCACTCCAATTAGAACATCAATATCCTTTTGGTTCATCCAATACATACCAAAATAAATTAATTAATTCGAAATCCACAACCTAGATACCCTATTTTGATCATAAATCCATCCTAATAAGGCTTTTAGCTCTAACATAAGGTGGTTTTCTGAAGAAGATGTATTGTGCTTAACCGAGATTTTTTATTTTACTTATTCCACCTCTTTAAAATATTATTAAATTAAGTTGATATAAGATAAACATTATTTATTATATTTAAATATTTTATAATGATAATGGTATAAGCTAAATCCATCTCCTCCTCTAACAAATGGGAAACAAAATCATCATTCTTGTGTACGACGGATTACCGCCCACAAACCGATATAATTCATTTTTCATAATCACCTCTCACATCTTGTTATAAATATGGAATTAAAATATATACATATATATATATATGTGTGTGTGTGTGTGTGATATTTTTAATATTTTTATACTTATAGATTTATTATATCACATATTCCTTCTTAATTCCCATTTTTGTTGGATACAATAACGTCAATCGTGTATAAGGCGGACTATTTCCTCGCGGAGCAATTTTATTTCTTTTTCACTAACACATTACATGGAAGTTAATAAGGATAAATTTAATAAATATATGCGATATATATAAAATAAATATGTTATTAATGACATATTTATAATTATTAAATATACTATATAATTTTCTTTCTTACCTTTCAACTCAATAAAAAATAATAATGTTGTTCAAGTGTACGTGTGGACTACCGCCTCCACGAAGTGATATGATAATTGTTTCATCAACAAATCACGTGGTTGATATATATATGTATAATTAAAGAAGTAATATTGTATTTATTTCATTATTTATATTATTTTAATAAAAAATTACAATTACCTTCTTTCAATAATGATCATTGAAAAATATAAATGTTACTCATGGTTACATACATCTTACAATATCTGTGATTGTAGCACAGTTCATTTTTCATAACCATATTAAATGATTGGTTTAAAAAGTATTATTTATGAATAAATATTATAACTATTTAATTACTATGATTCTTGGGATTTTTATATAATGACCTCTTATAGCATATTCAACCTGCAAAAAGTCATTTTTGACACATAATCTGAATACCGTCAAAACATCCAAATTAAACTTAAATGATTAAATAATTGTGTATAGAATGGTAATGGATAAAATAAAATGAATAATAAGCTTGAAATTTTTTTTTAATCATGTAAATAATTAAAATAAGTTAATTTTTTAGGAAGATAAATAATATATATGGTGATTCAGACTCAAGGTAAAAGACTTTTCTTTGAAAATTCTCTATCAAAGTTTTCCTTACAACTCTATTTCTTTCATGTCTATGTTTTTAAAATGATTTAATAAACATAATTACATGGACATTAAATTTTTATAAAGAATATTGTTTTAATTATTTTCAAATGTTTTCAAAAAATAATTTTTTTATGGAAACGTTGAATTTATTTATAATAGACAAAAAGGAATAGTCTATTTTAATGTATAAAATGGGAAAAAACATTTTCCATCACCGTAAGCATTATTTGAAGTTTGGATTCCTTTAAAAGAGTTCATGTTTCACTCAAAGAAAAACTATATTTCCCTTTTTTTATTTTTTATTGAAAATATTTTTTTAAAAGAAAATAGTATTTGGATATTAAGAAGTGTTTTCTTTATAGGATTAAAAGAGTTTTGCAAGGGTTTTATAATTAAAATTGAGGCTTTTATGTTTATTGTTCTATTATTGTTCTAGGTAATAATTTCTAATGATGGGTAGTTTTATTAAAAACCATAGATTGGTGGTTATGTTATAAATCAAGGATGGGTGGTTATGTTGTTAAACAATGACGGGTGGTTCCGTTATAAACCAAGGTTGGGTGGGTATAGGGTATAATTCTAATGAATTGGGTTCTACATAGATTTATGAAAGTTGACCATATCGGTTATTCCATTTGTAAGAGTGATATGAATGATGATGTTCTAAATTAACTGCATGATAAACTTATGATTTATATGGATATTAAAGTTTTTCTCTGATCAAAAAGTGTGTTACATTTCAAGTGAAAAGAATTTATTACATTCTATTAAAGAACACAGAGATATAGTTTAACATTTCAGGTGTTTCATGTCTTTCACTAGACTAATGGAATTATTCTTTTTATGTTCCTAACTAATTTTTCATGCTCATCCCACATTTTTAAAATGTTTTTCACTTGATTTAAGTGTGAGTAAAGGAAAGTAATATGTCATTTTGAGATTTTTTAATATTTATCATGAAAATAAATCGTGATTTATTTTAAAAGTATTATATTATAAGAAAACATATACTAATAAAAAGTTTACACTTTCTAATTTATGTTTTTGTTTTTTAAGATTTATAACCTAGTTATATAAAACTATAAACCTAAAAGATCTTTTAGAATGAAATAAAGTGATTTCTAGTCTACAAAACTATAATATGTAATGTTTAAGGATGTTTTTGTATACCAATATTATCCCATTTACTTCATCAATGTCATCCATCCCTTTATCCCAATTAAATATTATCACCTTAGAACTAAATCACTTTTCTTGGTTTTTGGTACTATTAAACATATGTTTTAAAATCCTTAAAGAAAAACTTGTGTGGAATAATCCATATATGTCTCATGATTCCTATATTATTAATATCACCGATATAACACTTCTATAACAAAATTCTAATAAATTCTCCAATACTTTCACTTAAATGATTAGCATATCATGGGTCCTCCCTTAGTATAGTACTTAACTCTTATATTAGGGAATTGACTTTGATAATGGTCATTTTCCCCACACATAATACAATGAACTATAAATGGTACCTTAGGATTAACTTCATATCCCTCCATCAAAATATTTATTTTTCCTTTGTAATTGTATGCACTATGCCCTGTGTTTTTACAGAGAAAACAACTTATCATTCTTGTGATGCAATCCCTTGAGTTCTTCTCCTCCCATAATAAACATGTATGTATATGAATATTATTTCCTTCACAGTATTTTTGAAACACTATATTTATCTTATCTATTGTGTTGGGAAAATCACCTAAGTTGAGGTTGTTAATCATATAATGGGAAAGATAATTAGGAATAGGCACAATGTTTCACATTCCATCTCTTGTTTCATTTGGTTTCTCATGAGTTATATCTTTTAATTATCAATTGTATTAATCATTAACATTAATCCTCCTATTTCCATCCATTAATTAATACCTAAAATCAGATAATAAGAAATAATATTCATAGTGGGAAACCAAATAATCATGAAAAATCATTTATATGATGTCTAAGTCAGGACACATTATTCTCAATATATATCACCTTAGGTTTAACCCAGTCCATCTTTGTATATAGTCTATTCAAATTCTTTATAATGGTTTATAAAAAATATGTAATTTAACCCAATGATATCTCCTTAGAGTGTCAAGATAGGTGTGTAGTAAGGGCACACTCACTGTGCACCAAAATAGTAGCTGAGATATACTCTAAAAAAACATTGTTCAATGTTATTACCACTATATTAATCTGTGTTAAAAACCACATCCACTTTTAGTATCCAGATAGGGAAGTATTCCATGGAAAATAAAATAATATGTTATTTACAAAAACTATAAGATTTTATCAAATTATTAAACATATGCACAGGGTTTTCATAAAAAAACATTACTAATCATAATCTCAAAATATTAACTAAACCTTTCATCTAGTACAAAATATAGCAACTAATTCTTTTTATATATAAATTTTAAATCTTAAAATATGAATATTCCATATATTTTACAAATACACACCTAAGGATCATAATGTTTTAATGTCTTTGGAGACTAGATACAAAAAATTCTTATTTCTTGAATGGCCATCAATATCTCCAACAAAGATCTTCTCACATGTAATATTCATAGACATACCCTACATTAAACCATTCTTCAAAACATGGGTAAAGGAAACATAATAAAGGGTGAGATAATATTCTCATTAATGGTAAACAATGGAGGTATAAATTAAAATATAATATGAGAATAAATAGTATTAAAACATGATATTTACCTTTTAAAATCACACCCATAAATTCTTAGATCATTAACATCAGTTACAGACTAAATATTGGTAGTTCATAAGACATGAATAATAAATAGATCAAATAACATGATTCATGAGAACATAACATTGGCATAATATCATGTCCTAATAGTTTCATAAGTTTGGAATAATCGTAATCATAGATATATTATTTCAAGGTTACCCACCATGATATTCATAAAATTTTGGTATTGTACTAACCACCCATGTATCTATTTTAGGCTTAGGATTTCCTCATTTGTACCCTATTTCGGGCATGAGACAGCCTCTCATATACCCACTTTCAGTATTGGTATAACCTCACTTGTACCCTCTTTATGGATTGGGATAACCTCTCATGTACTCTTTGAGCTCATAAAATATTAATCTTTACCAAATTCCTAATATGTATCTTTAATTTCAGTCAAATACATTACGTAATCATAAATACATTCATATGTATTCCACAAGACCAAAAAAGAATTTAACATTCAAACATAACATAACCCACAGAGAATTTAACTAGTTACATTATCATATTATAATCATAACAACAAACCATAGAGAGATAAAATAAGTATGGTAACACATAATCATATCCCTAGTGAAAAATAAGTAATATCGTAGGATTTCATTATAGATAAAAATTTCTAAAAAAGAACACTTGAAACAATTCTTCAGGAAAATATCATTTTCATTTTGAAACCACTTTTTTAAAGAAAAAAATTTACAAAATATTAAGGAAGACATTTTTTTGAAAACAAAAGTGAAAAATTTAATAATAAATATCAAATCATTGAATGTCCATGATGGAAGTAAATTCAGTTCATCACGTATACATTAAAACAAATATTCCTTTCGCATTCTCAGAAAAAAGTAAAAATGCATCATTTGAAAAATGATAAGAATGTTAATTTAAAAAAATTAAAAAAGTAAAACATGGGAAAAATGAATTTAAAAATTATATGATAGTATTAGAAACATTCTTGCAAACATGTTAAACAAAACATGGAAATGGAATAAAAATATTCTCAATTAAATAGAAAATAAAGTATATTTTTCTTTTAAAAAATCTTGATAATTTTAAGTTACAAAGAGATAAAAATTGTACTATTACTTAAAAAACACATTATTAGACAATTTTTAAGATAATTCAGGATATTATTGAGAGGTGTTACCTGAAATATCATCCTCATAAACTTAATCATAAACAATCATGATAAAGAATGATTGTAATATAAAACTATTGTTGTTTTAGTTATATTTCAATAATAAACCCATGAAAGAATATCCTCAAATTAAATTGTAAATATCATCATAATAAATTTAGTCATGATACAACATGTAAAAGTGACTTTATAAATTCCTCATCGATAAGATATCTATATAACATAGTATATACCCCAAAGAAGATAATTTGAGAAGTTATATTCCTATATAAAGTTTGAATTCCTTTAAAATAAATTTAATCTCATTTATAATAAATTTAAATTTGTTATAATTCTATATAAGAATCATTTACATATATATAATATCATATATGAACCACTTATAACATTTCAATACCCATTCATTAATAATTCCATATGAAAATTATCATTTTTGGGTCCTAACAGTTTTGTTTTTCGTGTTCCATTCAGTTGGGTAGTTCCAATTCATGTTCATTTATCATGGTTACATCATATATATAATTTTAATAATGATATTTTTTATTTATATTCATTATATATATATACATATATATAAAGTCATCCATAAAATTTATTGATAGAAAAATAAATTACAAAGTTCTTGGAGATGGTAGGTTATATGTACACATGAATTTTCTTTTCATTTTTCAACGATTGGAGAAAAATAATGATAAATCATAATTATCCTTTAAATAATCATTATTATATCATATATATAACATATATTCATTTAATTTATCCTTATTACTATCCATTTAAATCATAAATGAAAATAAAATTACATCGCATCGTAGAGGTGGTAATCCACACGTACGCATGAGCGATTTTATTATTTTAAAATGGATGGTAATAAGGTGGATAATTTTTGTTAAATCCTCACATTAATAATTAAATATATTAAATATATTAAATTAAATATTTTATAATGGGTAGCATCTATTTAAATTAGTTATAATAAGAAATAAAATTGAAAATGGTTGGTTAAGAGTTATACATATTCATTGAGAAACCTTCTTTTACTTACACCTTAATCCTTTTTATTAACCATAATAAATTTTTAAAATAGAGGGGAGAAAAAACTAGGATTACATTAATGGGGGCCAGTAAAATTGGAGGCCAAGAGAATCACCTATGACGATGTTTGTACCTCCTTGGTGAAGAAAGGTAGTACAAGAAAAATATTAAAGAGGGCATTCCTAGAGAAGCTCTAGGATATTTTTAAGGAATATAGGATGATATTAGGGAAAATATTTTACAATATAAATCTCTAAAAAATCAAATAATAAATAATATGATGAGTCCTTTTATAAGTGAGGTAGGAGAACTATTCGAAATACATAAATTATTAAATTGATATAAATTAATCTTCATAAAAAATTGATCCAATTTGATATTATTAAAAGATAATATGATTAGGAGTATAAATAATCTCATACAATAAAATTATAAAAAGTTTTTGTTGTTTTTTACACTTATCACTTAGTTTTATCGCCATTTAACCCATTTTTAAAATTATTGTGGCATCAATGTTTTTACTTTCAACATGTAAAAACATTACAATAAAAAAGAAAAGTGACCATAAATAGACGATTTTTGATATTTTAATCCATATGATTTTGAAATGGTCTGATAAAGTATTGTTATGAATTTTAAATCATTTAATAATTCATTGTTTATTATAAAATATCATTAATTTTATTTTTAGAAATACATGAAATATTATAATATAATATTAATCTAAATCAAGTTAAATTTTTCCAAAGAGAAATTTCTAAAATATAATTAATATATTGTCTCAAAATAATCACCCAAAAAAATTTATAGTTTTAGATATAAATTTAATCCTTATCTTTTGGTTTAACCCCTTGGTAGACTAATTTTTATGTTAATCATGGTCATGATTTTTTCAACATTAATGGGTTATAATTTTTCTTTTATGGCGGAAATTAGATCATAAATAGATGAGCAATGAAATTTTAAACTATTTATCATCGTAATCTTCCTCTTTAACGATTTTATGATATTTAAATAATTTAATAAAATATTATTTAACATAAAATACTATTAATTACATTTTAAAAACTATTCACATAATTTGACTTTTAAAACAACATAAGGACAACATAATTAGAATAAAAAAATAAAACATATATAATATTTCATATTTATCTTAAAAATTCATGGGATATTATAACACACCAAATAACTATTAATTTTAGAGTCTTTAAAATAATTTACTTGGGTATTATTCTTCCTGTAGAAGCACAATGTCAGCGTTGCGTAAGAATTTAAAGTGATTATCTCATCACTAAAACATAAAAATAAATTTTTATGATAAAAAATAATTGATATTTAAAATAAAATTATATAAATTAATGTAATTTGTTTTTATTCCCATTAAAAAATATTATAGATATTAAAGTAAATAAAAGTGACATTTTTTACATTATCTTTTAATTAAATATTTTAATGGTAAAAATCAAAGTTAAATGGAAAAAACATGTCATGTTTTATATTATTTAATGATTATGGTCTAAATAGATACATAAAATGAAATAAAATAAATTTTTTAATTACTTTTAAGTCTTATTACATTAGTTTCCACTCTAAATAACTCATTTTAACTTTATCATCGTAAAACACATTATTATTGTTAATTCATATTGAAAAAACATTAAAAGGGATATGTCGGTAAAAACTTCACCTAATGATTCCAAATATGGAATCAAATTTTCATGATTTATTTTATATAATTTTTTTAAATTAATTTATGATAAAAACACAACAGAAAATGAAAAACATTTTTTTAGAAAACTGATTTTTAAATAATAAAAAAGTTTTTATTATAAATTAAACCATAACATTAATTTCAATGAACTTAATTTGATTATTAATAGTATAATATAACTAATTTTACTTTTACACTATTTAAAAATAAAATTTAACTTTTTAAAATTTGGAAATGAAAACATTATTTTCAATAAAAATCAGTATCTTTCATTATTCAATGGAAAATAAATTTTTTCAAACAAAATATAAAAAATTAACTCTAGGATAATTCTAATATAATTATTTAAAAATGATATTGTTATTATTATATAAATTTTATAACAGTTATAAAAAATCATTATAACATGTTTTAGATAAAAAAAATCTTTGAATAAAACAAATTTTGAAGTATAAATTGGCTCTACCAAAATTGAGTTCTTTTTCCTAAGAGTTTATTAATAAATATTTCTTTATTATGGACATTATATATATTCCATAATTATATTACTTATATAAATAAACTCTAATTCAACAGCTATGTTATAAGAGCCACAAAATAATAATTATTTCTGGTTTTTTAGGCTCATTGTTGCGTGTTGTATACACTATCAAACATAGTGTTCTTTTAAAAATGAGGGGTGATGTAGTTTCTATTGAATAAGAATATTTATGTAATTATTCCAATTTATATTTGGTTTAAATGTTTGATAAGATGATTTCTATAATCTCATGAAATGTGAGAAGAGGTAATGTAATTTTTAAAGGAAAGATTCCACTAAAATGAATTTTTTTTGCTTAGTTTAAATAAGAAGGAGTTATTGATGAATAAGAGGAATAACAGAGGAGATTATTTAAGAAGGGTTCATTAATGTTTTAAAAATCATGGGGTTCTTCTAAATAGAAGAGAAATAATTTCTAAAAAATAAAAAAAGGAAATTTAATATACAATTTTAAAAGTAGTTCTAGTAGTGATAAAGAAGAGAAAATATATCTTCAAATATACTTTTTTGAAAAAGATCACATTGATTAATTGAATGAATAAATATTTACTATTAAAATTATCAATTAATTGGGGGACAATAAAGTAACTATGATGGAATCATTATTGAAAATATAACTTAAGAAGTGTCTCCCAATTGTCTATAAGTTAGAAAAATAAGAAACAAATATGAATAAGAAAAATAAATATTCCATAAGTAATAGATTAATTTATATTTAATAGAATGTAAATTTTTATAAATAAGTTTTTTAAATTGAATAAAATAATTTTTTAATAGAATAATTTAAGAATCAATATGGAGGAGTGATTGTTAAAGATAAAAGAGTTTGATATTTTACCACAAAAATTGATGATTATAGAAAAATAATATGAAAATTTTAATTTTAATTTAGAAAAAATTATTCATGAAGTAAGGTAAATATTAATTAAAGAAAATTATCATTGAAATTAGTAAATATTAGTCCAAAATATATTTAAAAACACTGATATAACTTGTGTTTAGTCTAATAATACGAATCAAATAAAGAAGTCCTAGTTTTTAAAAAACTGAAGTGATTTTTCTGATTCTGTAAATTTCGAGTGCATCTATATAAATGTAAAAACTACTAAAAATAGTGAAGTTAAAATGAATGAAAATAATTTTGATTTGAATAATAAAGATTTAGGAGTTCACAAAAAAAATTATAAAAATGTAAAAATATTAATTATGGGTATAGGGTTGGAATAAAGGTTCATAATTCTATAAAACATGATGTTTTTAATAGAAAATATGTTTTATATGGTTATTTTTGGAACTATGGAGGATCTGGGAACATGGGAAGTATTTTTTGGTTTAATTACCAAAAAATTATGAGTTTAGATTCTTTGTAAGGCATAAATTGAGGGTGAATCACCCCATTCAAAGAAAAACAATTCAGATACAACCTAAGAAATCTAGATTAAAAATGAAACTAGATTTCAACCATTCGAATAATTTTATGAATGATTTGATAATATAGGTCATATTGTAAAAGGGTTTCTTATTATGATACCATCCCAAATTTTCTCAAGAGTTAGTGTTGAGATGTATTATAAAAGAAAGGGGAAAAAGAAAAGATAAATCTCTAATTTTTGAAGTTTCCTACAAATCATCCAAAAGATACTGGCCATGGATTTTTTATGGGTTTTGTTCCACACATATTATTATAGAATATACAATCCTTAAGGGTTTTTAAAATTTTCATCAAGTCTTCATTTCCTATGAAAATTATGGTTCACTCAAAACCAAAGGTGTTGGGTCATCATTGATTGGTAAAGAACAATTAAAATCCAAGAGCTTGTAATATATTCAAGGAATGAAACACAATATTCTTAATGTATCTCAATTATGTGATGAATCAAATGAAGTTAATTTTTAGAAATATTGTTTTTTTTTGAAGATATTTAAATATGGATGTATCATGATAAGAGGACAATGAAAAAGATACAATTTGTTTCAAATTGGTGATGTTGGGAAATCCTATTATTTGAGTAATAAAGAAGAAAATCAAATGTGTCCTCAAAGGATTGTTTATCTTGGGAAATATAATATATGTAATATTATTTAGAAGTATAATTTTGTGATATACTTATGTTTAAAAGAGGAAGAAATTGTATTTGTTCAAATTTTCAAAAAGGAAAGATTGTTAATACTCTACAGAAGAAGGTTGAAATGAAATATACTCAGCCTTTATAGATAATTCACCCTGAGATTTGTTGTCCATTGAATAACTAATCAAAATATTGACCTAATTATTTCATTTCTTTTATTTATTTATTAATTTACTAACATTTTATGTATTATTTTTATGAATCAAAAATTAAAGGATCTAAAAAGGTTTAATAGTTTCAAGGAGAAGTGGAAAAAGTGGGTGGTAATCTTTCAAAAAAAATTGAATAGATAATGGTGCCGAGTATACGAGGGTAAAATTTAAATCCTATCAAGAGAAACTTGGTATAAATCATGAACTAAGTGGACCACACACACCTTAAACAAATTGTTTTTCTGAATAAAAGAATATAAGTCTTTTGGATATGGCATGAATAACGTTATCAGAGAATATCACATCTCATTATTTCTAGAGACAACCTATTGTAGTATCATTTCATATTAAAAATCATTGTATTCATAGTAAAAATTATGTTATGTCAAAATATGATATGTATATCAAGAATTATACAAGATTTAATTATTAAATAGTAATTTTATTCCCTTTCATTATGAATGTTAAAGGTAAAAATCTAAGAAAAGTTAAAGAAGAGGTGTTAATGGTATATCACTAGGTTATCCACAAAATGGAGGATGATATCAATATTAAACAAAAATAGGAAATATTATTTATTATGTTAATCAGAAAGTTATGGAGAACACAAATCAAGTGAACTCAAATGATGAATCATGTTCCGAAAGAAATTATGGTGAATTTGTTTTTAGGAAACAACAAGGTGATGTTTTGGAAAATAGTGATAATTCTGATGAATATCAAGTTTCAGAAGTTGAATTAGTAAATTCAAGAGGTGAATAAAAATATTTTTCACATTATCCAAGGATGAGAAAATAATTTTTTCTTTAAAATATCATTTTAAATTAAGGAAAATATATTTAAACTAGAATAACTTTAATAATAGCCTCTTATGTCTCATTATTCTCTCAAGTAGAACCAATAGATGTACAAGAACCAATTAAACATAAAGAGTGGTTTAATTCTATGAATGAAGAGTTATATAAGATTTAAAATAATTATACTTAGGACTTGGTATGAAATCGCAAAGAGAATAACAATATAGGGTTTTCTCAAGAAAAAAAATTAAATGAAAAAGTTAAAGTGGTCATAAATAAAGCATGATTGGGGTGGGAGGAAATTAATAGGTTGATTGGATTAACATTGAGGAGATATCTTCACCAGTTGTAAGATTTGAAACCGTAATAATTTTTGTTGTAATTGTAAAACATATGTAATGAATGATCATTCGAATAGATGTCAGGTCAGCATTTCCCAATAGTGAATTGGAAGAGGAAGTGTATATTGAGAAACCATGTGGTTTATTGTTTGGGGTATGATAATTGTCTTTTCAAGTAAAATAATCTTTATATGGTCGTAATTAATCCTTGAGAGCTTTATATTTCAATCACGAAACCTTCTTGAACAAGTTTTAATTTTGGAAAATGAATAGTTGAAAACAATCTATAAATTCAAGATGATAAAGTGGTATTTCTCATTATTATTATTCATATATATGATATTATTTATTCTAGAAATAATTAAAGGGTTTGTGAAGAAATTTCTAAAGAAAAAGAACAATTATTACAAAGTTTCTATTCCTTTGGAGATGATATACTTTCTTAGATTACAATTCATTCAATGAAAACTTTATATTTTTATATCTCAAGAGATGTATAATAATGAAATGTTGAAAAATATTTCATCAAGTATTTAAATCTATATTCAACAATAATTCCAATAGGAACTAAATTATCCAAAGTGTAATAAGGAAAGTATGTCGATCCAGGGGAACATTAGAAGTAAATTAATAGTATAATGTACTTAAAATCTTAAAAAATGGATATTATTTATATTGTTACACTTTTTATTGGTATCAACATGCCCCAAAAGTCACTTATTTCATGGATAGAAATGGAATACTTAGATACATTAAGGGCACATTGAACTATGTATTGAAATATCACAATAAGGGGAATCTTGTTTTATTTAGTTATTTATATATAGACTGGGATAGAATATTTAATGATAGGAAGTTCAAATCTATTTAATATTTCATTTTTTGAGAAATATGTATCTTTTGGAACTAAAAGAAACTGAATTTAGTAACCTTGATCACTATCAAGGTAGAATATGGGGCCGCCACACTTGCATCAACTAAACTTACTTGGTTGAAGACACATTTAGAATATTTAAAAGTTGAAATGAAGTTTCCAATTCTGTTGGGATGTGATAATAATTGTGTCACTAATATTTCAAATAATCTAGTTCAGAATTCAATATCTTATAACAATGATATTAAATATCACTTTATGAAAGATCTAGTGGAGAATAATGAGTTATTGTTTGAATTGTTTTTATAAAGGAGAATATTTTCGTTGTTTTCACCAAGACAATATCAAATAAAATATTCCATAATTTTGGTTTAAATTTAGGTGTTTCGCCTTATTCATTATAGGAATAATGTTTTGTATATCCATCCCCTCTCTAATATTTCCTTTGGATATTATTTTCAAAGGGGGAAAATTATGAAAAAATAAAATTTTAATTTAAGTTTATCTTAAAATTATTTGTCAAAGGGGGAGTATACAATATAGGTTGAGTATCCATTAATATGTGTTATATTTTGGGGTATGATCTCATTAATGGAAGAATATATTTAGATATAATTTTTAAAATGGGAATGTTATGATTTTAGCAAGTATGTTTCAACTATTTTATTTTTTTTTGTAAGTGGGTGTGGAAATTGTTTCATGTTTGAAAATTTGGTGTTGTGATGCTAAAGTTATTTTTGAAGGTTTTAATGTTTTCCCTAGGTAATATTAATATAGATCACTATATTTTGGATATAATGGTATTAATTATTTAATGCTCTTATTTTATATATTGATTGTTCTCACATAGTCATAGAATTATTAAATGGTGATCCTTTGTTATGTTCTTAGAGTTTCATAGTGATTTATGTTCCTTGGTTGAAAAAAACAAGGTATATATTGATGAGCCCCGGAGATGATAAGATGGTTTTTGTGATAAGTGAGATTTTATAATTTCTGAAAAGAATATTATTTAGTTTCTCTATTTTTTGTCAACACAAAAATCATATTAAATGTAAAATCTGATGATGCTATGTGAAATGATCTTCATGTTTATAAACATCATGATTCGTTCATAATAATTCAAGAATTTATTTATGTGTTTAATTATCTAGGAAGATAAAAAAATCCATCCAAGGGTGCATCCATGTAGGAGGGAATTCTGTTAAGGAATCTCCCAGCATAGGAATGGCCAAACCATAGTGGTGGTCGTAGTGACGATCGAGGAGTGGTCGGGAAGGCCACACCAATGGTAGATGGTGATTTTATGGTCATGGTGATTTGGTTATGTTCCTATGTAATATATATAATTTTAAATGGATGTGGTCCTTCCCATGGTGATATTCTATTATGACTATGTGAAATGGAAAATTTTAAAATGCTTGTGGTGTTCTTTGTGGTGGGATTCCATTATACCTATAGAAAACTGGAACGATATTATTCTTCTGGTTGTGTTTAATGAAGTACATGGGAAATAGGTGGATCTATAGTTCAAAAAAGTAAACATAGGAGACCACTCCCATGGTAGAAATAGTTGTGGTCAACATTTGGAGTATCAATCAAAAACATCCAAATCCAGAAAGACTACACCTATGGTGCAAGTTGTTTTGAAAGAAAAAATACAATTATTTCGCACCACATCGTGGTTCAATACATGTTGGAGATTTTGATTATATTCCAAGTATTTTTATAGGATGTGGAATCTTTGACGACTCACTAGATTTCAAATTTTATCAATGAGGACATTTTTTGAAGCATCAATGGAATGTAGAAGATACAACAAGATCCAATGAACCAAAATGAAGTGTTAGTTGTTCAGTTGTTTGAAAGAAGTTATTGGTTCACATTAAAATTTGATAATTTAAATTTCCTCTTTTGAGTTACAATTTATACGATTAAAATTAATTTAATGTTACTAATAAATAAAATAATTGAAGATATAGATATAATTGAACAAGAAGTGACTGTGAGAATTAGAACAGAGTGAAGAGATCATACCTGAGATTCTCTTAATTAATAAAGTAGAGGAAGAGTAGCAATACATCAATAAACAAAAGGACGTGTATGGAGGATTTTTATTATTATTTATTTCAAGTTGTTTATAATTATAGTATTGTTTTAAGAACTATAAAATTTTGGAGACTTGTTATAACATGATTTCAAGGAGAAACTCGACTCTTTATAGTAAGAAGTTGTAACTAGTGGGTTGTGTCGTCTCTGTGAAATTAAGATCATCCCAAATACTATCCTTATCATTTTAAGAGGTGATACTTTTAAATATACTTTCCAATTCATGTGTTGTTTTTTAAAAGTGATCAAGATTCACTTTTACTAGTGATTATGGTTGTTTCACCATGGAAACGTAAAAATAAATAGGATAACTGATCAACCCCCCCCCCTGAAACCCCTCAGTGATTATTTATTGATCCAAGAGGTTCATTTTTAATGAAAAACTAAATACTAATATTTTTATATGATTATAATAAAATAAGGATCACTTTATGGTTTTGAAAATTTTATATCCGGTATATAATTTATTATTAATAAATCCTCCTACCCCCAAAAATTACCAAAATAAGTTGTTATCAATTTTGTTTTCAAATCACATAACAAAAACACATATGGAATGAAATAAGAGAATTTAAAATCAATATAAGTTATATATTATATAATATTTAATGATATATCAATTATTAACTTGGTATCAAATTATGCATAATGATATCAAAATTTTAAACATGTGCAAAATAGTTAAAGTTATTAACACTTAATGGTCGTAATATGCTATAAATAACTAATATACTCATGATAAAAAATTATAATAAGTTATATAAAAGGGTATTATTTATGATTAATTTTATATAATATGATATTATGGTAGTTATGTTTGTTTTATATGCGTCTAGAGAATCATCTACTAAGCAAGGAAACTAGGTAAGGTTTTTTATCTCAAATTCCTCTATTTGAGACATGATTGGTATTCTAAACCTAATTTCATTAATGTGGTGTATATATATCCTATTTGAGATATCATATCATGAAATATATTTTAATCATGGTATTTTAATTTAAATTACAATCCCCCTCTTTCAACGGGTTTTGATTAAAGTGTTACTCAAGCAGTAATATTTTTCTTGTATCAATTTTAAATCATTGAGACATGTTACCTATTAAGAAACACAATTACTTTTTATGGTGTATTCACTACTCATAGATATGGTTTCATCATACTCATTTTATTTTATAAGTTTCAATTTCTAATTAATGCTCCCTTATTCAAGTGTTTATCGATATAGTATTTTGCCCAACAGTAAGGATTGTTGGTAACTCAAATCCCCTTATTTGAGTTATAATGTTTTATCTTGAACACTTTTGTTCCATGATTGGGTTTTAACACCATTATATTTTATATTATTTTATAATAAAAAATTTTAAAATTAAGTTCTAATACAAATATTATTTTATTACTCTTTTTAGAATGTATGTTCTGAATGAAAGTATTTTTGAACATACAAAAAAGTGTTTTTCCCTCCACTTTCCTATAATTTTGTATTCCTATATTTATTTCACCAAGAAAGAGTATATTTGTTTTAATATAAATATTAATGAATATTATTTTCAAAAGTAATGGTTTTCAAAATATTTTATTCCACCTTTTTAAAATTTACCTTCTGAAGAAACATATTTATTTTTTATTTTACATCAATGTTAAAATATTTTCTAAAAGATTTTTTAAGTTTTCACTTCCATTTACCTTATCATTTTTAGTGGATTTACCCTAATTACGTTAATGTTCCATGATTTATCCTCTACTATATATATATTTATATATATATGTTATCATTTTGGGTAAATGAACTCATCATACCAAACAAATCAATTCTAGATCCCTTCTTGGGTGGTATAATTTAATAATTCCTTTGAAATGATGTCTTTCATCTATACCAACATCCTTCTAGTTTTAATTTATTAAATTGGGGATATTTTTTTTGAAACCATCCTCCTTATTAAAATTTATTAATTATAATTATGTTATTTAATTATTTTCTTATACATATACTCATTGCTCTATATGATTTATACATAATAATTTTTTGTAATTTAGATTGGATTATGTTCACCTAGAAAAAATGTCATTTTATTAACATGGATAAAAGTATTAGTGTTTTTTATACTTTTATTCCAATATGGAAGATTTTTATAAAGTTGAATATGTAATGTTTGACCATCCAAATTCTTTCTCGGGATGGCTTATGACCATTTTATCCCTTTTATTAATGTGGGAAAAATATTTGCATTGAAATGATTATTGACTGCCCACACAGCTTGGACGGGTATTGATATTCCATGATATTAATCATTCTAATATCCATGTTTTTATTTAGTAATTGGTTCATTTTGAAATCCAATTAAAGGACTTGATGACTCTTATAGTGATAGCTTTGTACATAATCAAGTGACATGTGAGGCCCAGAATTATATATCTCATCTATGCATCGATAGGTTTAATGAGACAAAATGGGTTTGGTTATTTGGTGTATGTCTAACCAATTCAATAATATGTATCGACTATGGTCTTCATGATAAGTAATTTTCTTGGCCCAAGTTCTTAAAAAAAGTTTGTTTATATATAGAATTATGCATTCCATCAGTATGAGATTATTATTATTGATATCCATGTTTTCATTTATTGTTATAGATATATCATTCAATCTATTTTAAGTTCGTTATTGATTAATTTTGTTAACCTATTCCTTCCATAATATTTATGCAATGTTTATACCTTGATCACTTAAATTATTTGTTCTCTCTTATTGAGTGTTCGAGATCACCCTTTCTTATGTTTACATTCACCTATGTTTTGAATAAAAGTTGTAAACATGACATGACTAGAAGGATAGGATGTGTAGATGAATTTATGAGAGATGTTGAAAAATGATTATAGATTAATTAGTTTCATATAAAATAAAAAAATGTCTATTTGATATAAAGAACATGGCATTATCTAGTTATTGTTTTGTTATAATTATCTAAATATATAAACCTGAAAAGTTATTTTTAATGTAAGATATGGAATAAATAATATTGATTTTGTAATTAAGTATGGTTATATCCCTGATTTTATTTCTAGTATCAGAGGAAGTATGTAAATTATTTTTCTATGAGAAATGAATATGGGAGTGTGAGTTTGCAAAATCAAATATGGTATCAAATGAAATAATTATAAATCATTATAAATTAGAATGTTAGTTGAGGATATTTAAGGGTTAAAATATTAAGGCCGATCGTAATTTTAATGGTATAGATTACACATTGGGATAGTATATGATTTAATCCTTAGGAAATAAGGAACTTTTTATTTGGTGATTATAATTAGATAACTTTAGTGAAAACCCTAGTAATAATTCTAAGTATTGGACAATAATATGATATTTTGTTAATGAAGAGATTATATGGTTTTTCCTATAAATACATACCAATCTATATACATGAAATTAGAAACGTTTGTGGCATAGATACACCTATGGGTAATAACCCCAAAAATAGTTGGTTGAGAATTTTATCACTCATCACTCTAATGCACGATGAGTGGGATTAACACTGCAAATGTGGCTAGAAACTCGTATGGGATATGTTTTGGGTAATTAAATTATTTTTAAGAACCATTATGAAGGACTTAAAAATAATGTTATCTAATAAGGTTAGAGAAATTAAAACAAAAATAACCATGGATACCCAAGGATTGACCAAATGGAATCATGGGTTTAATAGAAAGTATCATATATCCAATAAAAAACGTTCCATAAAGCAAGACATGTTTGGATTTATGTTTTCATATTCATATTTTTGATATTATGATAAACATTTGTGTTTTGGTATTTGGCTGACACCAGATCACCATTATGAAGAAAATAAAGGTATGGATCTAGAAAAAAATATGCCTTATAATCGAATATGGGATTATAGGTAAATGGTTTATAATTTTAGTATCTTCCTATTATTACGTAAAAGGTGAGTCTCTTAGTATTACATAAGGTAGTGAGATTGATATTTTAATAATATTGAAAATCATAGCAATTTTCATTAGTGATTGATATTTATCATTGATATTTTGATATATTATAAAATTTATGAGATTTGTGTGAAACATATAAAGAATTTTATTTTGTATTTTTAATTAAAATTTATTTAAACATATATTAAATGGTATTAGTAAACTTAAAATGGATTTTAAGATAGGATTATATTTTTGGTTATAACTATTTAAGGACCTATGATTCAGGTATGGATAACTTATCTGTTTAATATATACATGATGTTGATATAATAAAGGGTGGGTTGATTTTGAAGTAGTATGTTAGATAGTAATTGGTAACCTTGGGATTGATAAACAATTCATGATATTTTTGGAGTTTTTAATCTCATTATTTGGATTATGTTATATGGTGAAGAGTTTGTGACCTTATAAACTAGAGTTTAATACCATTTCATGGTTAAATATATAATTAATGTTTTTTGAAATGTCTAATCTCATTATGGTTTAATGTATTAGAAATTAAAATAGTTTTTTTAAAATTTATGTTATAAAAATTATATTATAGGGTATTTACATACTTGGATATATGATTATATGAATTATTAATATTTTTTGATGAAGGATGAATAACTTGTTATAGCCTAAGTGAGTATGTTAGATGTAATAATAGTGATTATACCCTGAATGATGAATATGTGGAGAATACCCTTACCTAATTTCTTCTATGAGTAATAATTAAAATTTTGATGATGAAGTTTATTTAGGGTTGGTGAATTTAACACCCCATGATATTAATATATGATTACCATTAAATAATTTAATGTGTCTGATAGATTTCTCCACACAGTTCATTGAACTTTAATGAAACCGTGATATATTCAGAAAACATATAAATGTGTACAACTATTAAAACCTCATCATTGTTCTAGAGGGAATTAGTAGGAGTAACAACTGTATGAAATATATGTATAAATAAAATAATGGCTATTATTAAAATAAATTAAATTCCATTAGTTTACCTCAAAGGACTAATAAGATCAATTATTTTCTAGAAAATTATTTCTTTTGAAAAAATTGTTTTATATGATATGAATTTATATTTAAATAAAAATATTACTAATGATAAATTATGTTTGATATTAATAATTAGTCCACATAAATTTAGTAAGTAAATGATATGAAATAAGAAAGATAATAGATGATGTATGAAAATATGATTTTCTAATTAAAATGTTTCTTCAATTGTATTTTATGATTTTATTCAAAAACTAAATTTATAAATTTTGTAATTTGAAATAAATACAAAAGTATAATTCCTTTTATATCAAAATTTTTTTGTTCTTCTCTTTAAATTCAAGTGTTTTCTTGGTGAGGTTCTGTTTTTTATTACACTAGAAGCCTCATACCTTTTAATAAATTCATTATAAATAAATGTATGGCTTTAAAATCAGTGACCATGATAATATTATAATATATATAAATTTAAAGTCATAATGAATTTATTTTCCCATAATATTATTTTACACCTTTAATTGTTTTTTATTAACTCATCATATGATTTAAAATTTTATTTGACTAAATGTTTTTTAAAATTAAAACCAGAATATTCAAATAGGTAAACGATTAAAATTTTAATTTACTTCATTAAAATAATTACTAAGGTTAAAAAATAATTATCATGGTGAAATTAAAATGGTTAAATTGTGTTTAACCTAGTGTAAAAGTCCTAAAAAATTTAAAAGTAATTAAATTAATTCAATTTTTGATCTTTTTATCCACCAAGACATGTTTCTTCTATACATTGCTCCATTTTGGAACATTTGTGCCCTGAAAAGGACATTGCATTATTGAAAAATGTTAAGGTGGTCCCAAAACATCCCTTAAATTAACTTATAGAAAAATACCACTTAGACACGTAAAATCAACACTTCGCCTTATATTTACTCTTTCAAACACTTCTTTTTTACTCTCCCTTATCTCTCTCCAATGAAAATAATACCTTTTTCACTCAGAGTGATCCTATTCCGTTCAATTTCAAGGATAATTCCATGAAAATATCAAGTCTCCAACATAAGTATTATCTCTATCTTAAGTATTCTTATTAATGTTACTCTTAAAAATATATTATCACCAAAATGATAGGATGAATTCAAAATCATTGTTATGCTGAGATGTTTTCATATTAATGGTACAACCTTAATTTATTCATTCCCATCCACTTAGAAAAAACAAAGGAATGTCCATTGTGTGTGTGTGTAGATGACCACCTTGGTGAAGAATATTGTTTTCATTTTTCATCTAGTTTTAAATTATTTATAAAAACATATTAAAATATATTTCAATAGAATAAAACAATGAAAATAATATGACTATACTTCTTTTATAATGATATTATGTCAAATGAAACACCTACTTGACCATACTCACCCATTGAGATAGAGTGTATTCATGTTTTGGTTGGTTTAAGCATTGACATGAATGATGATTTACAATCCAATCATGTTTGGATATGATAAACTAAATAATGAAATTATTATAGACTGATAATTAAATAATTATCATGTTACGGTTTTGGAGAATTTATATAATGTATATAAATAAATATTAATAAATCCACTTCAACCAATATAATTATAGAAATAAGTCATTATCAACTATGTTTTCAAATATAGTAACCAAAACACATATAGAATGAAATAATAGAATTTTAAACCAATCTAAGTTATATATTAAATGATATTTCAATGATGAACGTGGTATCATATTATGGGTAATAATATCAAAATTATTTAACATGAAAAAATATTTAAAGTTGTTAGCACCAATAATTACAATACGTTATAATTAATTAATATACTCGTGATTAAAAGTTATAATTATTGTTATATTTGAGAAATATTATTGAGTAGGATATGAAATATGATTTTAATGTAGATATTTTTGTTTTACCTGAGGCCAGAGAGTCTTTAAAAAATCAAGGAAGCATGGAAATGTTTTTTATCTCAAATTCTCCTCTTTGAGATAAAATTGGTATTACGATTATAATTTAATTTATGGGGTATACATAATGAATATTTGAGACATCATATCATGAACTATATTTTAATCATGTCATTTGAAGTTCAAGCAAAACCCATATCCTTCAAGGGGTTTTCATTAATGTGTAAATCATTCCAAAATATTTTTCTTTGTCTAAATTCTGATTCTTTGAGACATGTTTCACTTTAAGAACTATGTTTCCTTAGTATGTTGTATTCACTACCCATGGATAATTTTTTATCATACACTTTTAATTTTGTGGGATTTACTAGCCAAATAATTTTCCCTTATTCAAGTGTTAATTGATATAGGTGTTCCCCTAGTAGTAGTTACTTTTGGTAACCCAAATCTCCTTCTTTGAGTTATAATGTTTTATCTTGAACATGTTCCTTCAAATCTTGGGTTCTCAAACCCTTATTTTTTATGGTATTTTATAATAATCTTTGGTAAAATGGAGTTTCAATATAATGAAATTTTTATTACTATGACAAAGTGGTCATTGAGCATGCATAAATATAGTATTTATAATCCTACCTGCACCTACACTATTACTGTGGTAATAGGGTAGAACCATAGGGAAGGATTGTTTGTGATAGTGACCAAAAAAAGTAAAACAAAAATTAAAACAAACAGAAACAGAGGACGACAGTGATGATGGTGTAATTGTGAAGTGAATAAAATTGTGATAGATTGATAGTGAGAGTGATACGAGTGAAAATAATCTGGAAAACATAAAATTAGAAAAGACAATTGAAAACTACCAAAAATAATGGAAAGGGGGAAGTCAGTTGGCCAGTTAATTATATTGGTTCTCCCTTGCTCATGCACTAGAATTTAAACCTCTGGATATAATTCAATGAATCTGAACAAATTTTTTTTAGGACAACTTATGAAAAAATAGATCTATAAATTTTACCAACTGTACATATCATTGAATCAATGATTGGGAGAAATCATAAATCACAAAGTTAAAAATGTCAGTTGAACTTAGTAAACCTATCACTTTTAAGCCTGATTCATTTTTCATTTAAATCCTCATATTGAAAATAATTTTAATTTTAATTCAATCAAGATATTTTTACAATTTTTCTTTATGTTTATGTAAAAGATGATTTTCTAAAGAGTGAGACAGATAGAGAGGAAATACAGAAGAATAAACAAGAATAAATAATGTAAAATCATATTTAAACAACTCAACCTCTTCCCCTAAGGGAGATTAGCCAATAATTATGATCAAAATAAGTAGATTAGTAGATATAAAAATAGATGAGTTCATACTGAATAGAATTACAAAAAAAATAAAGAAAGAGGGAAAGGAGTTCTCTCTCTCCTTCCTTAATATCCAAAAATTTGAATGTTCATTCCCGGTGATCTACTCCTTCCGGAATGGTAGCTTGGAATGATGTTCTCTCAATCTCCTTCCCTGGGAATGTGGAATGGATCCTTCTCTTAGATGGGATTTGGAGGTGTCGTCTGATCCATGATTATCTCCTCCAAGGAGTGCTCCTAAAATCCCTGGTGGAAGTGGTGAAGTGGTCTGGAGGTAGTGTTCTACTTCTTGTGCCTGATAGAACACTCTTGAATGTGTGGAATGTTCCATGGTCTCCTACTGTTTCTAGATTCTTCTCACCTTCATCACTAACCTTTTTCACTGCTTCTTGAATCACTACTCTAGCCTCTGCATGGCATAATGAGTGGGCATGTTCCTCCTCGATTGGGACCAAATCATAAACTCCCTCAACATAATTAAATTCCACCATATATACGATTCTCCAGAGTTCTTGATCTTCTGATTCAACCAAACATAAAATAAATAAGAAAAAATTATAAAATATTTATTGTGATATTTACTTATTTATACTTACTATTTTATATATATATAATTTAATTTTCATATGTACATATATGTACAACTATATCCATATTTATAAATATATATGTATTTATTATTACTAACTTATAAATATTTATTATTATGACTACTACTACCAAAAAATCAAAAACATAACTATTAGTGAAATAATTATTATTAAATTTAATATTAAATATATTATAAATATATAATTATTATTATTATAATTGTATGTATATAATAATAACATAAATTAACTATCATAAATATTTTTATTTATCTATTATCATTCATATATATTATAATTATATATGATATATTATATTTCATGTTATTATACATAAGATTGAAATAAAAAATAAAATAAGAAAAAAAATAAAGGGAGTTCGGACTAAATGGGGAACAGGGGGGGAGAGGGAGTTCGCAGCAAAGGGAGAAAAGGGGGAAGGGGGGGTCTGGAGGGAAGAAGATAGGGTGGTGTGTCTAGGCTCACACAGATAAGAGAGTAGGTGAGTGGTGGGTGGCGCTTTGAGCACTGATTTCAGTGGATGGTGTCTCATGGTTGTTTGCTTCCAAATTCGAAGGATTCAGGCTCCAACAAGGCCAGGGTTTTGACTGGAAGTGGTTTATGGTCATAAGGGGTCTTGAATGGAGAACTTTTGTTCTTCTATGGCGGCATAAAGTTTTTATTGGGTAGTTATAGGGATCCATAACATCTGATGGAATGAGTTTGAATTGATATGAGTTAATTTGATTTTTCATCACCTTATTTTTGGTGGTATCTAGAGTTTAGTTCGTAGATTTATTTATCTTTAGTAGGTGATGTCTTTAAAATTTATTTATCTTATATTTAATTTTTTTCTTTTTCTATCATTGAGATAGATGTTGGAGAAGATTGGAGGGGGCTAGAGGAGTGGTAGTGGATGGCGGTGACTCTGTGGATGAGTTGATTGGTGAGAGTAGATGACGGTAGAGATGCAACGGTGACTCGGTTGAGTCACTATTGGGGGTGAAATGATGGGTTGATTGTGGGGATGGAATGGTCAATGGGGACTCACCATTTAAAGATTTCTAACGGTGGGTGGCTTTTTTGGAAAAGGGAGGAAATGGCTGGTGGTGGGTACAGAACCACTGTTAGAGGACTAGCGGTGGGTGGGGTAAATAGTGACCATTTTTTGGGTCCAATGGTGACTAACCATATGGTTATTCTAGAGAAACAATGATTAAAAAACATAGAACAAAAAAATAAAAATTAAATCATTAAATTAATTAAACTAAAAAATAATTTAAACTACTAAATTAGCCATAAAATTAGTAAATTAAAATTCATATTTTAAATTGTTAAACAAATAAAATTAATCACAAATTATTCAGTAAAAATTTTCTTTAAATCATTTTTCTTAAATTAATTAACTAATTAATTACTTAAAAGAATCACTAAAATAGAGGCTCAAGTTAAAATTAAATATTTCAAAGTATTATAGAAAAGAATAAAACTGTTGAACTTGATTAAATTATTTAAAGTTTCCAAAACAAAAGTGAAATATAATTATTTAAAATTAAAAAAAATGAATTAATTAAATAAAAGTATTAATCTAAAAGTATTGAAAAGAGAGGAAATGAAAAAAACTAATTGCCGAAATAATAAAGTGTTAGAATAATGAAAAGAAAATAAAAATTAATATTTAAACAAAAACAAAATAATAAAAAATGAATGTCAAACAAAATGAATAAATTAATTTTAAAATTATTCCAAATGAAAAAATAATCAATAAAAAACACATTTTCATAAAAATTGATTATTTTTACAGTTTTGTACCAAATTAACAACATTTGGAAATTATTTTACAAAATACACATTTTTTATATTAAAAATACAATAAAATACAAAGAATGATGTGGAAAAGTGCATTGAAAAAAGAGCCACATCAAACTCCCCTACACTTAATTGTTTTTTTTTTCTCAAAAAAATCTTACCTTTGTCTTTCTAAAATGAAAATTTTGATTTTCCATGTTCTTTTAAAAATTAACATGTCTGGACATTTAAAAATTTAGGAATATAACTTGGGTTGGAATTCCAGATAATGTGAACAAAAATAAAAGGAACCTACCTAACTTCAACCACACACTGAAAATCAAGGGAAAAAATGTATACATTGTCAAGGATTTCATGCCTCCTATGTGAAATCATGAATATAATAATTTCAATTCTAGTTTGAGTTCCAATTCTAAGAGTGATAAATGTTTATATCAATTGGAATTAAAATCATTTCAAAATACGCCTATGATTTTCAATTTCTACTAGGTTCCAAAAATTCCAAAGTTAAATTTTTTTTAATCACTTAATTAAAACAACTCAAATGATCTTCAAATAAGTCAATTTTTCGCTTCACTATATGGGTTCAAAATTTCCTTCACCTTAATGAAATCATTTTTCACTACTAGGAAATTATTGTTTTTCTTCTTTTTTTTAAATTTTTCCCAGCTATGTATGTGCATAGATCACTGAAAAAAAGGACTTATTTAAATGTACAGATTTCTAACTCATACTTCCAGATCCTAGAGTCTCAAAAGTTCACTATGGTATCCCATTTTACTCCAATTTCAAATGACTTTTATTATTATCATTTAAGTTGGCTCTCTAAAGTGATTATTATTTTATTAAAAGGTGATAACCATAAGTTCAAGTTAAAATTTACAATTACCAAAATTTAAAACATAATTTCATAATAATAATCCTATATATCCCCCTTTGATCAGTTCCTAAATAGAAAATCTGTATGAACAGCGTGATATTTCACTCAAAAATCATATATTCCCAATAGTTTTAGATTCAATGCAACCCTCCATAACAAGAAAGTGGTATCCACTAGGTAGGAAAGAATTAATGTGAAAGTGAATCCCAAAGATCTTAGGCCCATAAATAATTTGAAAAAATAAAGTAATTTGAAAATATTTGGAAAATATTTGACCATTTATTGATAATAAACCAATGGGTGATGTGACCAGAATTTTAGTATAGAAAGACCCCTCTCCCCCATAATTAACACCCATAATTGTCCCCAATTTTGACTCTCAAATTTAGGATATAAAATTAAAATTTTGATTCAAAAAAATTAGAAAATCAGTATAGATAATTACTTGTTTTAAGAGGTGGTAGGGAATCTCCACAAATTTGTTTTTGACCAAAAAAAAGAAAACAAAAATAAAAGGACCCACCATCCGCCACCAAAAAACAATTAAAATTTTTTAATTTAAAAACTACGTGGTTTTAAAAATATGGATTTGAAATATTTTTTTAGTCAACCAAACAATAGAATATTGACTAATATTGTACAGCATTAGTATGAATAAATTGAATGCAATGGGCGCATCATGTTTCACAATTCAGTTCAAATAAATTTTCAACACACTAGATTCTAGTAGCTAACACCCAAGTAGTAAAATAGATTTACAGTTTCAAAAGATATTGGGGGACTCTACCACACATACCATATTGAAGCATGCAGAGAAATATGAACTGAAAATAAAAATGGAAAAATAAAACAACACTTCACTGAATTTGGGATCATTGATATAAATTTTCATTCAAAAGATCCTCTTCTATAGAACTAGGTAAATTTATCTAGTTTATATTATCTATTAACTAAAACATCAGAAAATAAAAAAAAAATACATAATTGATATTCAAGAAGAATTCAACCAAAAATTGATTAGAATATATGTTATCTAAATTATAGTGTGTGATTCTCCCTTTGTTCTTCTTTTCCGAGTTTCTGGAACTAGTAACACTCTTGCAGATGCAATTCATGTGACACGAACAAACAGAAAATATATTATACTGTAGAATCAATCAGAAGAAGATATATTTATTAAAAAATAGAAATAAAAAACAAAATCATACAAGTACCATGAGTTATTTCCCATGAAAAACTAAGCATATAGTCCAGAGTTGGACTTGAAAAATCTTTATTTTTCAGGAAAAGAAATGGAAGACAATCCCTTTGGCTTCCATTCATATAAATGTTTTATCTTTTCTATTTTCAGAATGAATGGTTTGTTTTCCTCTCCATGTAACTCCATAACTCCATTAACCAGAACTCTCAAAATGGTGAATGGTCCTAACCACTTGGTCTTCAGCTTACGTGGATAAATATTCATCCTAAAATTGAACAGTAGAACCCTCTAACCAACCTTGAAGCCCCTATTCTAAATTATTCATTCATGAAAATATTTTAATCTCTATTTTTAAATTTCACCATTCTCATAGGATTCCCTCTTAAGGTCCTTCATCTCACTTAGCTCTAATAGCCTTCTCTCACAGGATGACATGAAATCAAAGTTCAGGGCCTTAACCACCCAATAATACTTTTGATTCAATTATATAGGTAGATGATAGGTTTTCCCAAAGAGGGGAATGTGTGGTGAAAAACCTATAGAAGTATTTTAAGTAGTTAAGTAGGCCCACAATGACCCATCTTACTTCACTAACCAATCATTTTAGGATCTAGAAACTATCTTCTACAAAAATATGCTTGCGCTTCCTATTAGAGACTTCAGCCTAGACAATAGACTATGGGAGGTAGGTGGTACTTGTTCTATGAGAGAATTTATACTTTTGTATCAAATTATTGAAATTTTAATTCTTGAAATTTTTTCCATTGTATTTTTTGAAAGCTTTAGGCACTCCAAACCTAGAAAAAAAATTATTTATAAACATCACCACACTGGTAGTAGAATTATTGGGTAAATCCAGTGACTAAACCCACTTGGACACATTATAAGATCCTATACTTTTTTAACATACTTTCCTGTATAAATATATATTTTAATACCTTAAATATTTGTAAATTAAATTTTTACAAGGTGTATGAGGAGGCTCATGGGTGTTTCTTGTGTTCGGGACATGAATGAAATATTAAAATGGCTATCTTGTTCATGTTACATGGTTGGTGCATGGTTAGAGGATATCGTGTGCCAAAACTGTGATATCCATGTGGTATGACACATTGTTTGGAATACCCTGCAAGGGGAAGAAAAAACTATGTGGTTTTGGATAGATATATTCTACATTGTTCGAACACAGTTTTTCAAATCTTCTAGTCTCCCAACGTAACCATGTTATTTGAACTCATCTTGGATAAAGGATGGTTCACGGTTGGTGCACGGTTTACAAAACCATGTGGCCCATTAAAAAGTGAAAAATTACAAATTTTCCCCCTCTGTATTTTAAGTGTTTCTGCCAGTTTTATTCCACAGTCATCCTCCTCTAACCCCAGTGATGAACCTAAACCTGCAAATCTTCTCAATGGGAAATATCCTTTATTTCTAGTCCTTTTAGAGTATTAATGGTTTTAGATCAAAGATTTGGGTAATTTTAACTATCCTCTTGTTTCTCTTTTCTATATTAGGGCTTGTGGTTTCGTTATTCATATTCTAAAACCATAAAACCCACTTTTCCTAGTGGATATTACATTGGGGAATCAAAGGAATATTGAATCCGAATCTAACTCTAAGGGTAAGAGATCATTCATCTATATATTCGAGTTATTTGGTCTACAAGCTATATCATATAGTCTTGAATTTAATTTGAGTTTTTTTGTTGTGATAGTGGTTCTCTCTTATTGTGAAATAAATTGATTTAAATGGATTTGGTAAAATAATTGGATAAATTACGAATTGAACCCCTCATGATCCCCATGGGATGTATTGAGGTTGACTAAACTAATTCAGATCCACCCATGGGGTGTTATAACATTTCTGAAGATGGAAAATTGTAATGATAAGCATGGAGTTTACTAGTGATAAAGTAGATTACATATTAAACATGATGATATATTAGTTCAGTTGAAAAGTTAATATTGATAGTTGTGTCTAGAATTTAATATTTTCACAAGGGATTATTTGTCTTGATATAAAATTGGTTGGATAAAAGAAATTGATTGTGCTAATTAATTTATGAGTTAACTTGAAATATATCAGTGGGATAATGCAAGTGAAATGATGAACATGTTGAATGGGTAAATGCTTGTGAACATATGAATGTGTTAAATGGGACAATGTATGGGAATTATTAATTTTGCTAATGGGTTAATGCATGAGAAAGGGAAATGGGTTAAATGGGTTATTCAATGAGATTGGTAAATGTGCTAATGGGTTAAGGATTAATGATAATTCACATATTTAACATATATGAGACAATAATGTTTTGTGTATTGATTTTTGTATGGTTTGGGTTTTGTTATATATGGTAAATGGATAATGAAAAATGTGCACATGTCTTGGTAGGTATGGGGTATCTAACTTGAGGATCTATTCCCACTTTTCATGTTAGACTGAGGCTCTATTCCCTACCCCTATAAGGAATGGTTTAGGGAAAGGGTATAAGGAATTATACACCTAACGGTTGTATTTAATAAGAATACCTTGACCGAGGATCCAAGGTAAGTGTGATTCATTTTTTTATGAAATGATTATCCTTAGTGAGATAGGGAACCTAACTTATTCCCTTATACATAGTAATTGATTGCATTAGGATGTAGTGTAAATGATGTAAGTGCCTAAACTAGGGAACAAATGTAGAAAATGGATAAAGTTAATATTATTAACTAATGGAACCTGGGTAGTGTTTGGTTTATCTTGTCTTTTATTTAGTACTTTAATGAAATACTTTTTTAGAATAGATATTTTATAGACATCATCATCGGTGGTCTACTAAGTTGTACTCACACCCTGATCGGGCCACTATTGGGTACCTGAGGAGACTCCGTTATTGTAGGTATGGATAAAGGAAAGGGACCCATTATATAGGGTTGAGTTGGGCATAGGATGTGCATGGATGAGGGATTTAGAATTAGAGTCAGGAACCAACTTGGGTATGAATTCATTAGTCTTTATTTTGGGTTTTATTCACTTTTGGAAATGTTGGTATGACATGACTAATTTATTTCTTGGTTGTGTTTTGTACCCTATTTGGGAAACGATTGGCAATTCAATCTTTTTTGATATTATGTATTTTTTCCCTTATTTATAATTTTTTTCTATTTTGTTTACTCTAATAGAATGGCTATAGTCTCCCCATGTGTTTTTTTATACACTTTCTACTAGTCAGTAGCCTCTAGCATACAGGGAGGCACTCTTAAGGTCATATTGTGACCCATTCAAGGGAATAAATCTACTGGATTTAGTGTTGGGGACACTATAAATTGGTATAAAAGGGAGGTAATTTTTTGTAGTATCATTATATGGAGATGGTACACGGGAGATTAGGATGTGTCATGTCTTGGAAATGAGCTCATTCTTAGTAGTAGCTAACCCATGTATGGGGTAAAACCCAAGTTCCCAGGGTGGGATCGTTGTTCTTGGTGTGTGTTTTTAGAAATGAATGATATTTCACCATTGATAAATGCAGTTTTTTAATGATGTAACTATTTTATATAATTTTTATCATGGTTTTAAGGGTACAATATTGTGTATTCAGGCATCATTATAGGCACCTAAGGATTTTAGTGGAATGCATCAAGATAGGAACACATGATATGGGTGTGGGGGCATACATGGTAGAATGTTTTTACTTTATTGAGAAATTATAAGAAAATTGTCTCTAATAAAAATGATGCAAATGGGTAAAAAAGAAATAATTTTAAAGAATGATTAAATAATTGTCCTTAATGAATGGCTATAAATGAGTTAAAATTTTCGTTGTAATAAGTTGTGAAATGGGAAATGTCCGTAACAGAAAATATTTACATTTGAGTGTGGAAATGGTTTTAAAAATGTGTCCAATGATAGACTTGTGACTATGTATGTTGGTTTACATCATGTTATGCATGACCAATGACAAGGATGGTTGAGGGTAGTGTTCTAGATGTGACGATGTTCATTGGAATAGTGAGTGGGAAATGGGTTTTTTATGGCTAGTGAAGATCCTCCTTTTATGAAACTATGGATGTTTTTTATTATGTGTTCTAAGACTCATGTTTGTAAATGTAGAAAAATTACACCATGAAGACAGATGCTAGTTGGGAAACAAGTGGATATCACCGAGAATGATCCTCCAGTGGTGGGACAAGAAGTATGAGTGGTTCAACTTAATAGACGAGAGGATCAGTTCTGTGATAACTTTTCTCATTTTATTAAGATGATGCAATGGGACCCAGTGAGGGTAGTGTTGAGTATGTTTGATATGAACAAAGAGTTTGATTTGCTTCACCCTATAAGGTTTTCTATAGAGGTTGTACCTAATGATATAGAGTTATGGATAGAGTCCATCCAAACAATTTTGGATCATTTAGAGACTCCTCCTAAAAAGAGAGTCAATTTGGAAGCCTATATGTTGAGAGGAATAGTGAAGCACTGGTGGGATATTCTAGTTCAGACATAGTGGGGAGATGGTATGTTATGGAAGTACTTGCCGGATAAGTTTTTGGAACACTTATATCTTGATAACTTGAGACAAGATATTGTTGTGGAGTTTATGATTCTCGCCTAGGGAAATATATCAGTAATGGATTATATTGTTCACTTCACAGAATTGAGATGCTTCATCCCAATGTTTGTAGGGGATGAGGTCATTGTGAAGAGATTCTTCCAAGATTAACTTAGACATCATATCAAATATCAGGTAAATATATTTCATTTATTAAGGTTTTCCTAAGTGGTAGATCATGACCAAATTTTAGAGGGTAACTTAAGGGAGGATTTTGTTTCTGGGTTTGTGGTTTCATTTAAATGGTCTAGTGGTGTGAATTTCAAGGGAAATATGTGTTGTTTTGTAGATATTAAATAGGGTAGAAGTGTGTAGAGTAGTCAAAATATAGGATCAACCACTTAGGGTGGTGACAAGGTGTTTTTAATAAATGTGGTGGGAAGAAGATCATGTGTGGATATTATACCCCACCACCAATTGAGTTCTGAGATTCTGTAATAATGGAAAATATACATAGGTTCTGTAGGAACCTTCAATATTCAGGCACTGATAGAGGGTAAGGTGGATTTTGAGTGAAGGTATGGGGTCGGTTACCCCTTATCAAGAAAGAATTTGGAGGTCAACTTGTCATACCAGTCGGGGTGGAAGGCATGGTACTCTGGGGTGAGAGTGCCCATATCAACAGGGTTTATAGTGGTAGAAACTCAGACTGGATCCTAGATTATGGAGTCAAGTTAGCTTCATAAGGTATAGCTAGCACCTGGAGGTGGTGAGGTCGGACCATAAATAGTTCGAGGTATGATTTCAATATATTCCACGCCTGTTGGTGATTTATTTGATACAATTGTCTCTCATTTTCTTATATTAGCTCAGTTTTTTAGTGTGTGGGGTCTAGTGGGGGAATATATACGTGGGGTTTAGATGATTGTCTCACCACTAGGTTGTGAGTGGAAAATATCTGGCAATATAAGGGGTGTTCCCTCGAGGATGGTATCTACCATTTTCTTTGGGACTTTTTTGTAATAGAGATTTCAGAATTTGATATGATTTTGGGGATATATTGGTTAGTGTTTTACCATAACCATATTGAAGGTTACCAACACAGGGTAACATTCACATATCTTGAGGAAGACACCTATGTCTAATAGGATGAATGGTATGTCCAAGAAGGTTGTGTAGGGCCAGCCAATCAGTAGTTGGGTGAACTCATAGCCTCTGTAGCTTTTATTATTCTTGATGATGGGGAAGTAGGGAAGAATGTTTTCCCTCCTATGGTAAATCAGATCCACGATGTGTTTCTTGAGTAATTCTTAAGGATACCACCCAAGAGGAATTTTGAGATCATGATAGATTTGTTTTTAGGAGAAGATCTAGTTATCATTCATTCATATAGTATGGTACCACAAAAGATCTAGGAATATAAAACTCAATTGGAGTAATTGGAGAATAATGGGTTTATTGATCCAAGTATGTCACCTTGGGGATCCCTAGTGATATTATTCAAGAAGTCTGATGTATTTTTGTGGTTATGTGTTAATTACAAGAAGCTGAATCAGATTATGGTTAAGAACCGATACCCTCTTCCTCAAATAGATGATCTATTTGAATAAATAAGGGGTGATTCAATGTTCTCTATGATTTATATGAGTTCAAGGTATCATCATATAAGGTTGATAACTTCTAATGTACTATCAACTTCCTTGAGGAGAAGGTATATATTATATAAGTTTATACTGATGTCGTTCTAGTTGAACAATGCATCTTCGGTGTTTATGGCCCTAATGAACCAAAAATTTCATCCTTACCTAGATCTATTTTTTTTCATTTATCTATGACTTCTTATTTTACTATAAGACTCATTACGATCGTGAAAAACACCTTGACATCATCTTGAATACACAAATATATCATAGGTTATACACCAAACTATCTATGATTAAATTCAAGATTGATAGGGTGCATTTCTTGGGTCACATAATCTCTTATGAAGGTTAGTATATGGACCAATATAATGTCCAAGTTGTTGTATCTTGGAATCAACCCAAGAATTTTTATAATGTTTGATGTTTTTTGGGATTGGAATCCTTTTACTGATGATTCATTAAATAATTATCTCATTTGGAAGCACCACTTTTAGGCTTGACCAATAAGGGGATCAAGTTTGAATATATTGGGGCATGTGATGGTTCTTTCCAAGAGTTGAAGAAGTGGTCAAAAAATACACTGATTCTGACCTTACCAAAGCTTGTTAAAGTTAATACCTTGTATTTTGATGCATCCAGTGTTTTGTTTTGGGTAGATTTGATGCAGGAAGATCTTTTTTGACATATGGGTTATAATATTTAATTCCTCATGAACAAAATTATCTTAAACATGATCTTGAGCTAGCCACAGTGGTTTATGCCTTGAAGTGTTTCCTGCACTACTTATTGGGGGAACAGTTTATGGTGTAGATTGATCATAAAATCCTTAATTATATCTTCTATTAGTGTTATTTGAATCTTCATCAGCAAACATGGGTCGATTGTATATAATATTTTGACTTCAAGCTGGTATACAAACTTGGAAAATGGAATAGTGTTGAATTTTCTTTGTGTTTGAAGACTCAAAATCAGACAGTTTGGGAATCCAGTTACAAGTGTATAATGATAGTGTTGGTTTTTGAAATTCACCTGAAGTTTCATGATGTAGAAGGAAAGATGACCCTTATATCCCTGGAAGCTGAGTACATGCTTATGAGATAGATTAAAGAGAGAGAGTACGAGGATCTTAAATGTATGGCTTTGAGGGATTGTCTTGAAGGTGGGAAGCCACCTTCCTATTGGAAAATTGGTGATGATGAGATAGTTTATGTTTTTCTCCAAGTTGTTGTGCCTAAATTTATATGGAAATAATTGATGTGTAAGTTCCATGCCTCAAAGTATCCAGTGAATCCTAGTTTGACCAAAATGTATTTTGATCTTTGTATATTGTAGTAGTTTCTAGGGATAAAGAAGGAAGTTTTAGTTTTCGTGGTATGATGTAATACCTATTAGCATGTAAATGCAGAGAATTGGTGATCGAGTGGTTTGTTATATCCATTTATCATTCTAGAAGGAAATGGTATGTTGTGAAGATGGATTTGGTTTTAGGTCTTCCAAGTATTCCATGAAAGAATGATGTGAACTGGGAAGTTGTAGATCTATTGACCATGGTGGAACAGTTCAGACCAATTTAAGAGACCATCATTATTAATCATATGGGTGAGTTTTGTGTTTGGGAGATGGTATGATTGCATAGGGTTCCACAAATTATAGTTTGGATTGTGATCTGCATTTTAATTCATGCTTCTAACAGTGGTGACATAAGGTTCTTGGTACCCCCAATGTTTTTTAGTATGGATTTCCACCTGAAGATGGATGGTCAGTCAGAGCATACTATTCAGGTACTAGTGGATATGTTGAGAGCTCATGTCCTAGAATTTTGTGGATAGTGGGAGAAACACTTGGAGAGTGTTCAGTTCACCAATAACAACAGTTACCATATGAAGATTCGGATGGCACTATATGAGTTTCTCTATGGTAGACTATGTTTGTCACCATTATGTTTGATGGAAGCTAGGGAATCATATTTTTTGGGACCAAGTATCATTCATGATGCATTAGAAAAGGTTCAGTTAATTCAAAAAATTAAGGTATCGACTCACAGTAGGAATAATTTTTATGTATATTATCTTCATGTAACTCTTTATTTTTTGGTGGGTGATCATTTTTCTCTTCGATTTTTTCCAAGGTTGGTCACCATTAAATTAAGAAATAGGGTAAGTTGGTGCCTAGGTATGTAGGGCCATTTCATATTATGTAGAGGATCATACCAGTGGAATACATATAGACTCTATAATAGTTATATAGTTGTATGCATGATGTTTTCCATGTGTCGCAACTTTCAAAGAACCGCCCTCACCCATCTCATGTGATTGATGTTGACGATGTCGAGCTTGAGGTTAATATGTCCTTTTAGGGGAATCTAGTTTGTATTGTGGATCATAGTGATAAAGTATTATGAGGTAATATTGTGCTCTTGGTTCAAGTTTTATGGAATAATTGTAATGTTTAGAAATAAAATTGGGAGAGGGAGTTGGATATACAGGCCTAATGGAAAGATCTCGTTTCATTGGGAGCTCAGTGATTCTGGGGAAGAGAGGGTTGAGAATGAGTCTTTATAAGGTGTAGAGATTGTAAGATCCCAGACGTTATGGAGATATGTTCCTATTTAAATATTTGTCTAAATACATTAAAAAAATTTAATCAAATGTTTACCAGGTGTATGATGAGGCTCAGGGGTGTTCCAGGGGTTCGGGACATGAAAGAAAGGGGAAAATGGTCCTACATTTTATATTGAAAGGTTCGAACATAGTTATGGGAAACTGTGAGCCCAAATCACTATATCTTGGAGGTAGTGATCATGGTCAGTAAAATCATGCAAGGTAGAAGGCCAAACTGTGTGGATTTTGACAGAGTCTTTTCAGACGGTTGGAACATAGTTTTTCAAATTGTGCAGCTTCCCTAGGTAACGGTGCAATTTTGACCCATATTGGATAAAGGCTATCACATGGTTGGTGCACAGTTTGGAAAATCGCATAGCCAAACCATGTGACCCATTAAAAAGTGACAAATTACCTATTTTTCCCTTGGTATTTTAAGTGTTTCACCATATTTTCTTCCCCAATCTTTTTCCACCATCTCTAATGACGAACCTACACCCCCAAAACTTCTCAAGGATTAATCTCCTTCATAACTAGACTATTTTGAGTTTCGTTGCTTGTGGATTGAAGCTCATGGTAAGTATAATAGTACTCTTATTTATATTTTCTATATTAGGAATTGTGGTTTCTTTATTCATATTTTGAATCCAAAAATCTATATTTTTTCATTGGATATTAGGTTAGGGCTTCAAAGGGTTCTTGAATCCAGATCTAACTATTAGTTTAATCGATATTTCATCTATAGATTCAATTTAGGTGGTCTACAAGTTGTATCCCATAGTCTTTAAGTTAATTTGTGCATGTGTGGTTTTGATAATGATTCTCTCTTGTTGTGAAATTTATGCCTTTAAATGGATTTGGTAAAATAGTTGGATAAATTATTAATTGAACCCCTCATGATTTTCATGGGATAAATTGAGGTTTACTAGACTTATTTAGGGCCTCCAATGGGGTGTGACAACATTTCCAAACATATAAAATTGTAATGTTAATTTTGGAATTGAATAGTGATAAATTAGATCCCAAAATGAAAATGTGGATATGTTAGTTTAGTTGAAATAAGATTATTGATAGTTGTGTCTAGACTTTGATAATGTCATAAGGGATTTTTTTGATTGATATGAAATGGGTTGGATGAAATAAAGTGATTGTTCAAAATGATTTATAAAATGTAATTGAAATGAATAAGTGGGTTAATGCATGTGAAATGATGAACATGTTAAATGAGAAAATGTTGGTGAACTTATGAATGTGTTAAATGGGACAAGGTATGTGAATTTCTAATTGTATTAATGGGTTAAGGTATGAGAATGGGAAGTGGGTTAAATGGGTTATGTAATGTTATTGGTAAATGTGATAATGGGTTAGGGATTAATGTAAATTCACATATTGAATAATTATGAGATGAGAATGTTATGTTCATTAATTTGTGTATGGATTGTGATATAGTATATGTGTTTAATGGATAAAGAAGCATGCGCACATGGCTTGGTAGTTGTGGGGTATTTTACTTGAGGATCCACGACCAAAGTTCAGGTTTGAATGAGGCTCTAAACCCTACATCTATAATGCATGGGTTAGGGATGGAGAATCAGGGTCTATACCCAAAAGGGTTTCAATTAATGAGACTACCTAGACTAAGGCTCTAAGGTAAGTGTGATGCATTTTTTTACGAAATGTTTATCCCTAGTGAGATAGGGAACTTGACTTATTCTCTTATGATTAGTCATTGACTGTATTACGTTGTAGTGTAAAAGATATAAATCCCTAACCCATATAACAAATGATAAAAATGGATAAATTCAATATTTATAACTAATGGAACCTGATTTTTCCTTTATTGATATTTTAATTTTTTTATTACTTGAATGCATTATCTATTTATACTGGATATTTTGAAGACACCATTGGTAGTGGCCTACTGATTTCTACCCACACCCTCCCCAGGACACCATTGGGTACCCAATAAGACTTGATTATTGTAGGTCTCGACAAGGGAAGGGGCACATTCTAGAGGGTTGAGTTGGGAATGTGATGTGCATGGATGAGTGATCAAGACTTTGAGTTAGGACTCATCTTGAGGATGTTACCAGAGTATTTCTTTTGGGTTTCATTCACTTTTGGAATTGTTACCATGACATGGAATATTTATAACTTGGTTATGGTTTTTACCATTTTTGGGAAACGATCAGTAATGCATTTTTGTTGGTTATTGTCTATTATTTATTTTATTTCCCATTGTTATCCACTATTGGTTACTCTAATAAATATGGTACAGTCTCTCCAACTATTTTTTAGACCCTCACTACCAGTCACCAACCACTGTAATATGGGGATGTGTTCCTAAGGTCCTATAGAAACCCGATCTAGGGCACCGGTTTAGTGGATTTAGGGTTGGGTTTGTTACACACATAGTCCAAAGAAACTAGAATATACACATTCCCATAAGATTATGGGAAGGGTCCCCTGAGATTATGGGAAGGGTCCCATGAAATCCAAGGCCCATACATCAAAAGTTTCAACCTATATAATTCCTTTTTGAGGTAACTTCTAGCTTCTTCTGACATTTCCAAGCACTTGACACTTATCATAGAAAATGAAAAAATTTATAGAATCTTGGAACAAAGTAAGATAGTAGAAACCATCTTGAAAAACCTTTTGAGAATTCCTCTCTCCTCTGTAGTGACCACCCTTAGGTGATAAATGATATCTCTCAAGAATGGGTATTATTTTTCCTTATCAACACAACTCCTCAAAAAACCATCCTCTCATCTCTTAAAAAAAAGAGAGTCATCCAAAAAATAGTATTTTAATTTAGATATAAACTTTTGTATTTGGTTATTTGAAAGGTCCTTGGGCATGAAACCAACATCCAAAAAATTGGAAAAGTCCACAAACCAAGTATACTCCTGCACATAAGCAGAAAACAACTATTCATCCGATAATGAGGTATTTATCTCTTTTAGATCCTTACTTTGGGTATTGGGTAGCCTAGATATGTGATCTACCACAACATTTTCAGACCAATTTTTATCTTTAATAACCAAATAAAATTCCTCCAACTATAATGTCTACATCATAAGCTTGGGATTTGATTCCTTCTTAGCTAGCAAGTAATTAAGGGTTGAATGGTTTGTAAAAATGATAAAATTTTACCCTATCAACTACTGCTTAAACTTTACTAGAGAAAACATCACATCATATTGTTCCTTTTCATTAGTGTACTAGTTTATCTAAGCATCATCTAGTATCTTGGTGGAATAGTAAAATACATGTAACTTCTTATCATTCCTTTTCCCCAAAATAGTACCTACTCGTAGGCCATTTGAACTCCACATTACCTCAAATGGGAGATGTCATTCTAGGGAAATGATCAATGTTGAGGTGCTTAGCTTTTCATTAAGAATATTAAAGGACACCACCCATTTATCACCAAAGAAAAAGGGAGTATTTTTAACCAACAGTGAGCATAGTGGACTTGTGTTCTTGGAAAAATAATTAATGAACCACCTATAAAACCCCGTATTTCCCGATAAAATTTTGATCTCCTTAACATTTTCATGTGGGTGAAAGTTTTAGAAAAACTCAACCTTGTAATTATTAACCTCTATCCCCTTTTTAGACACTTTGTAACCTAGAACAATTCCCTCAGTAGCCATGAACTATCATGTTTCCTAGTTTAACACAATATTGGTCACCTGGCATCTCGCTAACATAGTTTCCAAATTCTCACGATAGTTTTCAAAATTACTTCCTAAAATTGAAAATTCATCCAAGAAAACTTCAATTTTCCTTTCAATCATATCTGATAAAATTTACATCGTACATCTCTGAAATATGACAGGCGCACCACACAAACCAAAGGGAATCTTCCAACAGAAAAATGTATAAAATAGAAAATTGAAGTTGGTACTCTTATGATCCATAGTAGAAATGGTAAGCTGGTTATAGCCTGAATATCCATCAAGAAAACATATAAACTCATTTCCAGACATCCTTTCTAACATTTTTTATAAAAATGGCATGGGGGAATGATCCTTCCTTAGGGAAGTATTGAGTTTCTAAAATATATACATACCCTCTATTTATTTACTGCGTTTTTTTGGATTTCATCATTTTTCTCATTTGTTACCATAGTCAAACAACTCTTTTTGGGGAAAACTCAGATAGGAATTACCCAAGGACTATTAGAAATGTAAAAAATAATCACTTTATCAAGAATCCTGATAAATTATTCTCTCCAAAATTATTTTATGTTTCGGTTAAGTTTCCTTTGGGATCACACCCTTATTTTACACTCAGGTTCCATGGTAATTTTTCCATGCAGAAATATGGATTATCCCCTTGGATGTAGTAATTATCTAGACAATGAAATACTTGTACTTACATAAAATGGTCAACACAGTTTCCTCTTTACTAACCTCTAGTTTAGATGAGATGATCACAAGAAGGGTTTATTTCTCTCCTAAAAAGAATATTATATATGGGATTAAAGGGGTTATAACTCTAGAATGGGTGGTGATTGGCTTGAGGGAAAACACTTGGGCATGGGTGGACTAAGTTCTTCATTTTTACTCTTAAGGAAGGCAGTATAAAAGGCATCGTCCTTATCACAATTACTTATTGAAATTTTTTCCTAACATCTAGACTCTTATTTTCAGGGTAGAATGTTTTTAAAATAAAATTCCTCTATGTGTTTCAAAAACTATCCCTCAAACTCGTCAATAGGATCCTTCTACTTACTAGAGATGATCCCTATGTAGGTTTCAGCAGGGATATCAGTTTAACCAATAATATTATCTAGATTCATTAAGAACTCCACTTCCTCCTCATCAACAGAACCTCCATCTACTAATAACTCGTATTTGGGAAATATTTTTTGGGTCAGTTCTTTAATTTTATTTAAAACATTGAATTATTATTCTTGTTCACTAAAGTTGAAAATTAACTTTCTCTTATAGTCATTTCTAAAATCTACCCATGTGGCCAAGAAGGGACTACCAAGGATGATGGGTACCTCCTTGCCACACTATATATCCAGTATGAGAAAGTCATCAGATAGAAAGATTCTACCTACTCCCACTAGAATGAAATCTACCCTACATATTGGATGAGTGATTGATTGATCATAAAGTTATAAGAAAACAATGGTGGGATGTAGAACTCCTAATATCGAGTTTTGAAAGAGAGACAAAGGGATCAAGTTGACAATATCTCCCAAATCAAATAGAAATTTAAAATTCCCACCTCTATCTTTAAAGGTGTAAGGGATAATAAAGCTCCCTAGGTCCTAAATCTTATGAGGTATCCTATTATGTAACATAGCACTACTCTCATCTATCAGACTATAAGTAGAAAATTATTCAAGGGTATTTTTGTTTGAGAAAATTTTCTTGATGGATTTTAAGTTAGATGTACTTTAAATTAGGGCTTCCAGGAATGGGATGTAAATTTTCACCTTTTTAACCACATTAAGAAATTTCAACAACTAAGAATCATGGGTGTCCTTTTTTATTCATTGTGGAAAAGGGATTTTAGTAGAAATGTTTCTAATATTTTTGGTAAACCATTTGACTTACACTTCAAGTTTCATCTTGAAATTATTTTCATTATTTATTAATGCATTTAATTTTGGATTTTTAGTAGGAAAAGCACGGACTCTAGGGTTTCCAGTGCTGCTGTCCAATTTTATGGATTTGGTATTTTCCAGAATTGAATTTTTAGATTCATCCAAGATTTAATTTAAAACATTTTTGGTAGCTTAATTAGGTTATATGTGGGTTTTTATACCACTTATAAGGGTAAAATCCATGTAATTTTCCCTAGGGTTGGCTTCAGTGGTACTTGGCATCATATCTTTGTCTCTACTGCCAACATCCCTAGCCAATTTTCCCATTTTGATTTGTAAATTTTTCATTCATGAATCCATTTGGACATTATAAAAATAATTTTAATAATTTAATTAATCAAATATTCCTAAAAAAATTGAAATGTATCCCACACTTCAACATCTGACTTGGATGACTTAGCCTAGGGTGAAGGTTGGAAATACTGCCTAGTTGGCTGCTAGAAACTATGAGGGGTAACAGGTCAAAAAACTACCTCCTCCCACCAAGAAAGTTTTGGGTTGTTCTAATTCCCCTGGTTGTAGGTATTTGAAAATGGGTCTTTCCTAGGATACATCTTATGACCATAGAAAGAAAAATTAGCATTCTTGGGATCTTGGATAGGAATATCAAAATTTGGATAGCAATTCTGTGCATGGCCAAATATGACACAATGGTGGACTTTCTCCGTAAGTGTGTTGTGAGTGTTATAATTTAAAAACCCAGTAGTTTGGGCTTCAACATGAGGAGTAGGGGTGGGTCCCTTTCTCATAATGTTTCTTCTCCTAGATAATTTATGTTGTGAGTTTTGTGCCATTGTGTTAAAATTTAGTTTCAAATCCTTAGTTGACCTATAACTGAAGTCCCCTATAGGATATTGATCCAACAACGTTTGGTGCTATGGGGTGAGGCTATTATAAAATTATTCCATGATAAATTGGGGAGTGCACTAGTGCTTTGGACACTATCTGAGTAATCCTCTAAATCTATCCAAAGCTTCATGAAAAATATCTCTCTCATCTTGTAAGAACCTAGTGATTTTGTGCCTAAACCCAGAATTCATTCTCCTTGGATATAACATAATAGTGAAATAATTATAAACATGATCACATGTGACAGATATTTCTTTTTCAAACTATTCAAAACAAGAGCTAGAATTTCCCTTGAGGAAAAAAGGAAACACTCTCAATTATAGTTCTTCGTCACTCAAGCCTCTCAATGGAAGCTTCTAGACACTACAATAGAATCCCCTAATGAAGTATAGGGAGTAGTCACTAGTAATTCCATTGAAGTTATGAAACTAATACAACATTAATTATTTGATTTCATAGTTTTAGGACTTATGTGAGAGACTAATTCAAAAAGCGTTCCTAGAAGCAGCACCCAGTAAAATTGATCTCAGACTGTGTCTCTCAGAAATATCATTTCCAAGTGGATATAAATTTCTAGGTAGAGGATTATTCATGTTTTGGTTATCATATTCTATATTTTCTTCCATTTTTATTTTCTCTTTGTTCTTTTTTAAGTCTTTGATATGATTTTTATTTCATATAATTACAAGTTCTACATTCTCAGGCTTAGACATTTTTTTGAATATTCATGGAACTTTTTTTGAATGTTTTTATAGTATGTTTTTATTTAATTTTTTATAAGTTTTTTATTTCTATTTTTTATAAGTTTTTGTTTTTTCAGAAAAAATATCAGTTCTCGTATTTCTGATTTTTTTTATGTTTTTTTTCGGGTTTTTGTAATTGTTTTTTTAAGTGAATTTTGGTTTTGATTTGATAATTGGTTTCACATGCATTACCCATGAGTGAAACCAAGAAATTATTCCATGGTTATTGAGCATGCACAAATTTAATATTTATATTCCTACTTACACATACACTAGTTCTAGGTTAATAGGGTCGAACCATGGGGAAAGACTATTTGTGCTAGTTACCAAAAAACAAAAAAAACATCATTAAAAACAAATATAAACAGATGATGATGGTGATTATGGTGTTATTGTGAAGTTAATTAAATTTTGAGTTCGTGATAGTGATAGTGGGACAAGTGAAAACAAGAAGGAAAATAGAAAATTAGCAAAGACGGATAAAAACGACCAAAATGTTGGAAAGGGGGATGTTGGATAGCCGGTTTCAATACTCATTCTCCATTACTCACGCACTATAATTTAAACCTATACATATTATTAAATGAATATGATTATATTTTAGCCAGTTCATCTGGTAATAGAATTGATCTCTATAGTTTATAAACTGTAGAGATCATTCAATCACCTATTGGGAGCAATCAGAAATCACTGAATTCAAAATTTCAGTTGAACTCAATGTACCTATCTCTTCTGACAATGAATCATTTTTTAATGAAATCATAAGATTGAAAATAATTTGAATTTAAATATGATCAAGATCAGTTTTCATTGATTCTTAATATTTTTGTAAAATATGATTGTCTGGAGATTGGGAGAAAGAGAGGCGATCCAAAAAAAAGTATGCATTAATAAAAGAAAATCAGATTTACCCAACTCAATATATTCCCCAAATAGAGATTATCTAAGCATTATAATCAAAGAAATCATATTATATGATATAAAAATAGACAAATTCATGTTTTATAAAATTATAAAACTAGATAAATTGAGTAAATAGTTCCTCTCTCCCTACTTGATCTCCAAAACATTGAATGTCTGATCTCGATTCTCTACTCCTTCTTGAGTATTTTATTGTAATAATTCTCTCCCAAAGTCCCACCTTATTAATATACAATTGATACTACTCTGACATGTTATTTGGAGGTGTGGTCTACTCCTTGAACAACTAATCTTAGGAGTGGTCCTAGAATCTCCAATTGAAGCGGTAAAGTGGTCTCAAAGTGTTGGTCTACTACTTGTACCCGATAGAACTCCCTCAAATATGTGGAATGTCCCCTAACCTCCTACTACTTCTAGATTCTTCTCACCTGCTTCACCAGTCTCTACCACTGCTTCTCGAATCACTTATCTAGCCTCTATGTGGCAGATTGAGTGTGCTTGTTCCTCCTCAATAGTGACCAAAGAACAAACTCCATCAACTGAATGAAATTCCATGCCATGAAACACAATATAGCTTGAATGATCACCTAATCCAAACAAGCCCAAAATAAATAAGAAACAAGCATAAAAAATAAATTAAATTATATATATATAATTTTTTATTATATTTACTTATTTATGTTTACCGTTATATATGTGTGTGTGTGATTTAATTTTCATATGTACATATATGTACACCTATATACATATTTATAAATACATATATAGTTATTATTACTAATTTATTATAATTATCACTACTACTAAAAACTATAATTTTAAACAAAATCATTAATTATTAAAGTTATTATTTAATATATTATAAATATATAATAATTAGTATTATAATTGTGTGTATATATATATAAATTAAATTAAATACTATATATTGTTATTATTATGTTTTTATTTATCTATTATTATTATATTATAATTATATATTAAATATTATATTCTATATTATTATACATAAGATAAAAATGAAAAATAAAAGAAGAAACAAAAGAAAGGGGGCCAGATGAAATGGGTAAAGTGGGGATGGAGGGAGTTCGTGGTGAAAGGAGAAAAGGGAGAAGGGGAAGCTCCCACGAGTAGAGGATAGGATGGTGTGACTCAGATCACATAGGTAGGGGAGGATGCAGGTGTTAGGTGGTGCAGAGAGCCCAGATTTCAACAGATGGTGGCCCGTGGTGGTTCACTTCCAGATCTTAAGGCTTGGATTTTCATTGAGGCTAGGGTGGTGATCGGCGTTGGTTCACGGGGGCAAGAAGCCTTTAAAATCAGCTTGACGTACTTCAATGGTGGTGTGAGTTCTGGCTCGGGTACGTGTGGGGATACTTCATATCTAATGAAATGGGTTTGATTTTATATGAGTTAATTCAATTTTTCATTACCTTCTAGTTATTGGAATCTAGAGTTTGGTTTTTTTATTTCTTCATATTCAATATGTGTTTCTGTTGAAATTTATTTTTTTGCTATTGAAGTTTTTCTTTTGTTGTTGTTGAGATAGATGTTGGCGGAGACTGGAGGGGGTTCGAGGAGTAGTAGTGGATGGAGGAGACTCAGTTGAGTCATCGATGGAGGTATGGTCGAGACTTTGTAGATTGGTCTGGCGGTAAGTGTAGAGGAAGGTCAAGAAGCAATGGTGACTCGGTTGAGTCACCTTTCGGGGTGTTATGGTGGGTTGGAAGAGGGGAAGGAACAGTGATTGGGGACTCACCATTGGTATATTGCCAATGATGGGTGTGTTTTGTTTTTGGAAAATAGAGTAAATGGATAATGGTGGGTACAGACCCAGCGTTGGAGGGTCAGTGGTGGGCCGGGTGAATAGTAACCCACTATTGGGTCCAATAGTGACTCTCCTGGTGGTGAGTCCGGAGCAACGACACCTAAAAAAATATAGATCCAAAAAACATTAACAATTAGAGTAATAAATTAATTAAACTAAAAGATAAATTAAGATTCACAATTTAAATTAAAAATATAAAATAAAACTAATTACAAATTATTCAGTAAAAAATTTATTTAAATCATTTTGTGAAAATTAATTAATTATTTAATTATTTAAAAATATTAAATTAAAATTAAATATTACTAAGCAGTAAGGAAATAATAAAAAATTTAAACATGATTAAATTATACAATGTTTCAGAAAAAAACTGCAATTTATTTATTTACAATTAAAAAATAATGTATTTATTAAGTGAAAGAATTAATCTAAAAGTAAGAAAAATAGAAGAAATGAAAAAAAAAACTAATTATAGAAATAATAAAATAATTAAAAAAATGAAAAAAAAGAAAAATTATTATTTAAACAAAATCAAAAGAAGAAAAAAATGAATGTTAAACATAATGAATAAACTAATATTAAAATTATTCAAAATGACAAAAATAATCAATAAAATATACATTTTTACAAAAATGATAATTTTAACATTTTTCCAAAAAATTGACAATAATAAGTAATTATTTTACAAAAAAAACTATTCTGATATTAAAAATACAATAAAATATAAACAATGATGTGAAAAAGTACATTGAAAAATAGTCACATCACATTCTTTTAACAATGTCATTTTTGAACAATTGTGGATTTAAAAATATTAAAAATGTTTTTTTCTTTAATATTCATATGATTTGTATTCCTCGCCACATTTCTCCAACAAAAACCTTTTGTATTTTCAATACCATATGATTGAATATTACTTTTAAAAGTAAAGGTCTTCAAAATATTTCACATCACCATTTCGAAATTAACCTTTGGAAGCGACATGTAAATTTTTATTTTACATCAATGTTAAAAAAAATTTAAATGGTCTTTTAAGTTTTAAATTCTATTTCCATTATAATTTTCAAAATTTTTTACCCTAATGGGGTTCATGTTTTAGGATTTTTACTCTAATATATATATATATATATATATATCTTTGTGTCTGTGTTATCATTTCGGGGAAATGAACTCACAGTTCCAAATAATCCAATTATGGATCCCTTATTTGGTGGTATTGTTCCACAATTCTCTTGTAAGGATTTTTTTCATATATTCCAACATCCTTTTATTTCTATTTTGTTATACTATGGGTATTTTAATTTGAAAGCATCCACCTTATACCTATTGATATCTTATCGTCATGCTATTCATGTATTTACTTAGTTATATACTATTTTCTCTATATGGTGGTAACATCGCATTTCAAATAATTAAAATCGTACGATGTTAACCTAGAATGAATTTTATATTATTGATATTGGTAAAAGTATTGTTGTTTCATATATTATTATTCAATATAGAATATTAATAGAAATTTTACGATGTAAATTTTGATCATACAACTACTTTCTCTTAATTAGTTATGATTATTTTATCCTATTTATTAGTATTGGGTAAGGTATTGGCACTATTGATGATTATTGACTGTCAATGGAGGTTGATCATGTATTGATATTTTTTATTCTTCATTTTCTAAATATCCATGTTTTTATTCTATTAGAGGTCCCTCAGGGAATGGTATGAATTGTCTTGAAGACTCTTATAGGGAATTCATTGGATATAACTAGGTGAAGGTGGGGATTGGAATTATATAGTCATGTGATGCATCAATGGGTCCCATGAAACAAAAAAGGTTTGGGTATTTCATGCATGCCTTCCTAATTCAGTGATATTTCATGGCTGTAGTATTTATGATAAGTAAGTTTCCTATCACAAGGCCTTGATATCATGTTTTTGATATCTAGAATTATGATTTGCAATAGTATAAGATTAGTATTATTGATATATATATTGTCATTAATTTTTATGGATATAAAAATCACTCAGTTTCAAGTAAATTATGGCTTCATATTGTTTACCATTTCTTTCCACAATATTTATTCCATGATTACGTCAGTTATATGTTTTTCCTTACTCATCATTCAAGCTCACCCATTCTTATGTTTATATTTCACCTTATGATAAATAAAAGTAGTAAACTTGAAATATATATAAGGATTCCATGTGTGGAATAATTTATGCGTGATTTTGAAGAATAATTATCAATTAAGAATTTTTTTATATAATGAAAAAAATAATAATACAAAGAACATGGTATTTTATAAATATTGTTTTCATAATTATCTAAACATATAAACCTAGAAAGATAATTTAGATACAAGAGATGTAATAATACTTATTGATTTTTTTGATTAAGGATACTTTATATAGGATTTTAAATCTCATATGGAAGAAGGTACGTAAAGTATGTGTCTCTGAGCACCGGATCTGACAGTATGGGTCCAGGATGTCAAAGTTCTTCTCCAGGGGGAATAGTTAAAAAGAGACATAAGATACCAACTATATTCCCTGGATAATAACACAACCCAATACTATACCTAAGGCATCATAGTAGATATCATATCCCCAACCTGACTCCAGAATGATCAAGACTTGAGTTGAATTTAGTCCCACTTTTACCTCCTTGAAAGATCTTGATCACTGATCACTCTAAAAAAACTCTACACCTTTAAGGTTTAACCATATCATAAGAGATTCAATATTGGAGACATCCCAAAAAAACACATGTAGTAAACAGTTGATCCAAATAAACTCTAGATCTAAAACACATTTTAGGGATTCTTCCAAGACATCACCACTGGGATCTTCCTAGGATTCACTCAGACACACTTATGATAAATCACATGACCTGAAAGTTTCATCTCATGAATCTAGAACTGGAATATGGGTAGATTCCCATAAATATGATTTGTTTTTAATATTCCAAGTTTATTATAATCGGTATGATCCCACTCCGATTATGTAACACCCCAAATATTTATAAATAAATATTGAATGCATAAAAAACTGAGTCTCTACAAAACACCACTTTGTTATAACCTAGCTAGTATACATAAGTTTTCCACCTCTCTAATTAGAATTTTGAAAAACGGACAAACATGGTTGCATTCAGTAAGATATTTAGTGTCTAACAAGACCAACTTAATTTTTGGTGAATAGTAAAATACCCTTATGAATTATAATATGAATAGTAATATCACCCTTATAAATAGTAAATCATATTATAATTTTATTGTTTTAAGATTATAAGATAATGATATCTTGATTAATTTTTCAATGTGATACAAAATGAATTATAGTTTCAAAATAGTTATTTTTTAAATAAATTGTGATTTTATTTCAAAATTAAATTTATCATATTTTGAAAATTATTTTTGAAAAGTGGAGTTTATTTTTGAATTATACACATTAAAAAATGGTTAGGTTGAATTTTTGGGATTTATCTGAAATACTCTAATTTTTTATTAATAGTAAAATACGCTAATTTACTGTATATATATATTATCAGTTAAATTAACTATTCCTATAATCATGGATGATGCACTCATACTTGGTTCAAACTCACATTCACTTATTACTATTATGCTTCATATGGATCTACACTATTGGTTGTCATGAGGGAAATAATAAAATGATGAATAAGATATTCACAAGTTACCCATCTCCTCCACTATAACTCCCCCCCCCCCTCACTCCCTCTTCTATTCACTCCTCTCAAGCCTTGTTCCTTGTATGAATTATTCTCAAATCTCATCCCAAGATCCTCCCCCATGTTCAGTATCCCATGGTCTCGTAAAAATACCAAAACCTCTCTCCTAAATAGTCTCTCAAGGAAAATTACCTCAAGAAGAAAATTCCACTTTTCATTTATTTTATTTAAAGTTCCTTTCATTTCATTCTCTTTCCTCACCTCCTTTCAAGTTTCTAGAGGATGTGTCATTATAATAAAAATGTTTTGATCAGTCCCCTTTATGACACATAAACATGATTTAGTTGCTAACCTTATCATCATACCCATGATTTACTTTGATGTAATCCTTGGTACGAGTTGTCTTTCACATTATGATTCCAATATCTATTGCAAGAAGAGGGAAGTTGCGATTTTCTAGAATGGTGATGAATCCCTTATCTTTAGAGAAGAAACCTCCCCATCTAATTTTCATCTAGATCCACCCCCAGTAGCTCTAATGAATTCAATTATTAGGGAGGAAGTGAATGAAATAACTATGGGTTAGGAATGTAATGTTCAAATAGATTATGTACCTATTGTTTAAGAATATGTTGATGTGTTTCTAGAGGGTTTTCATGAACATACTCTAGAGTGGGGAATTTAGTTTTCCATTGACTTAATTCCTGGTTCAAGTCCCATATCAAAGACCCCTTATAGAATGGCCACTGTGGAATTAGTATTATTAAATAAACAACTAGAGGAATTGAGTGACAAAAGATTTATTCACCCTAGTGTTTCTCCATGGGAATCCCCTCTTCTTTTTGTTAGGAGGAAGGATGGATCTATTTGGTTGTGCATTGACTATAGGGAGATCGAGGTTATAAAAATAAAGAACAAGTATCCCTTACCTCGCATTAATTATTTATTTGATCAATTTCATGGAGTCCAAAAAATTTCAAAGATTGACCTTTAATCAGGATATCATCAATTGTGAGTAAGGAATGAATACATCCCAAAAATAGCATTTTGAACTAGGTATGGCCATTATGAGTTTACAATAATGTCTTTCAGACTGACGAATACACCCTATGTTTTAATGGATCTAATTAATAGTTTTTTTAAGGAATATATTGATGAATTTATGGAGGTATTTATTGATGATATCTTGGTACACTCCCAAAGATATGCAGATCATGAAAATCTCTTGCACACTATTCTGAAGAATCTTAGAATAAATGAATTGTATAGGAAGTTTTGAAAGTGTGAATTTTTCCTTCAATAAGTTTTATTTCAGGTACACATTGTCTTTAAGGATGGAATATTTGTTGATATTATAAAGAAAAATATTGTGTAAGAATGGACTACTCCAACAAACATAACTGAGGTACGTATTTTTATCGATTTATCAAGTTATTATCAGCGTTTTGTTCAGAACATCACCCATTTAGATAAACCAATAACCAATCTTACACATAAATGGGTTATGTTCATATAGACAAAATAATATGAGGAATGTTTTAAGGAATTGAAGAGGAGATTAATTAATGCTCTGATCCTGAATCTACAATTGGGGAATGATGGGTTTGTGATCTATAGTGACACATCAAATAAAGGACCTGGTTGTGTCCTTATGGAGAGTGATAGAGTTTTTACATATGAATAAAGGAAGACAAAACTTGATGAACAAAACTATCCTACTCATGATCTTGAGTTAGTAGTTATACACTTTTCTTTGAAGATATGGATACATTATTGCTATGTAAAAAAAGTGAGAAATATATGAATCATAACAGTTTGAAATATATCTTATCATAGAAAGAACTCAACATGAGGAAAAGGGGATGAATCTAACTAATCAAGGACTGTGATTGTTTCATATACTACCACCCAGTAATGGAAAATAAGGTAGTTGATGCATTGATCAGGAAGAATCATGGAGTTCTCAACAAAATGAAGTCTGACAAGGATCCTTTGTACATGGATCTAGTGAGGATGGATATGGGAATTATCAAAGATGGTGAAAATCACTAATTTTTTATTTGGTTTCCCAACCATATCTATTGGAACGGATTAAAACATCATAGTCTGATTAAAAATAAAATTAATGGTGTGAATGATGGGAAGTTGGTTGACTTTGTGTGTGAACATGGAATTATAAAATTTGGGAAAAGTATTTGTGTTACATATATACCTGAGCTAAAATGGGAGTTATTGGATGATTCCTATAGTTTAAATTTCTCTCTACATCATGGTATCACTAAGAAATATCGAGATTTGAAGGAACATTTCTGGTGGGACAACATGAAGTGGGAAATTGCTGAATATATATCAAGATGTCTAGTTTGTCAGCAAGTAAAGGCTGAAAGACAACATCCAAGTGGATTCATGCAAACTCTACATATTCCTACATGAAAATGGGATACCATCACCATGTATTTTTTAAGTGAATTACCCAAAACTCAAAGAAAGAATGATGTGATATGGGTAATTTTTATTCAACTTATAAAATCTGCACATTTCTTCTCTATAAGAGAGGATTTTCCACTAGAGAGCCATGCACGACTCTATATCAATGAATTCATGAGACTTCATGGATCACCTCTCTCAATTGTTTCTGGTCTTGATCCATGATTTACATTGAAATTTTTGAAAATTCTTCAGAAATATTTGGATACCAAGCTTCGATTGAGTACTACTTATCACCCTCAAACTAACGGTAAATCAAATAGGATGATCCAAACCTCAGAAGACATGTTGAAATAATGTTCGCTTGACTTTCAAGGTATGTGGGATAAAAATTTACCCTTATTGGAATTTTCCTACAATAATAGTTTCCATTAAAGTATTCAAATCGCACCATAATAAGAATTGTATGAGAAAAGATGTCATACGCCGACATGTTGGGATGAAGTTGGTGAAAGGAAGATTATGGCCCCAGCGATTGTGGAGGAAACAACAGAAAAGGTAAAAAATATTAAAACCCATATCAAATCATCTCAAATTAGTCAAAATAGCTATTCCAAAAATCAAAATAAGGATTTGTAATTTCATGTGGGATACCACGTTTTCTTAAATGTATCTCCATGGAAAGGCGTCATAAGATTTGGGAAGAAAGGGAAACTGATCCCTAGGTACATTGGACCTTTTAAAATTATAGAGATAATTGGAGCTATTTCATATCAATTGTATATGTCACCTTTCCTATCTAACGTACACAATGTGTTCCATGTCTCATTGTTGAGGAAGTACAGGCCATACCAAATGCATGTCCCCACTTCTGAAGGAATAGACATGGAACCTTCCCTATCATATAGTAAAGAGACTATCCAGATTCTGGAAACTAAAGAACAGGTGTTGAGGAATTGAAAAACTCTACTGGTAAAGGTACTTTGTAAAAAACATAAAATCGATGAGGCGACATGGGATCCTAAGGAGCTTATGATGAAGACCTACCCAAATCTTTTTATGAGGTAATATTCTGTGAATTTCGAGGAAAAACTTTTTTTAAGGGGGGAAGAATGTAACAGCCCAAGGATTTATAAATAAAAATTGAATGCCTGAAATACTGAGTCTCTATAAAACACAGTTTTGGTATAACCTATCCAGTAGTGATTAATTTTTCCACCTCTTTGATTTGAATTTTGAAAGACTAACATACATGATTGCATTCAGTAAGATATTTAGTGTCTAATAAAACAAACATAATTTTTGATTAAACGTAACATTCCCTTATGAATAGTAATATGAATAGTAATATGACCCTTATGAATAGTAAATCATATTATTATTTTATTGTATTAAGGTTATAAGATAATGAGATATTGATTACTTTTTCAATGTGATATAAAACGAATTATAGTTTTAAAATTGTTATTTTTTGAATAAATTGTGATTTTATTTGAAAATTAAATTAGTCATATTTAGAAAATTATTTTCAAAAAATAGAGTTCATTTTTTGAATTTTACACGTCGAAAAATGGCTAGAGTGAATATTATGGATTTTTCTGAAATACTCGAATTTTTTATGAATAGTAAAATATGGTAATTACATTATTTATACATTATCAGTTAAATTAATAATTCCTAGAATCATGGCTGATGTAATCACACTTGGTTAGAACCCACATACACTTATTACTATTATGGGTCACATTAATCAGCATTATTCTTTTTCTTCAAGGAAATAATAAAATAATGAATAAGATATTCACAAATCCCCCCTCTCTTCTACTATAAAACCCCCCCTCACTACCACTTCTCTTCACTCATCTCAAGCCTTATGCCTCGCCTAAATTCTACTCAAATATCCTCCCAAGATACTCCCGTATGTCTAGAATCCCTTGTTATCCTAAAAATTTCAAAACCTCTCCCATAAAGAGGCTCACAAGGAAGATTACTTCAAGAAGTAAACTCATCTTTTCATTTCTTTTATTTCAAGTTCCTTTCTTTTATTTTTCTTTCCTCAACTCATTCCATCCAACAATTGTGATGACTATAGTATCTTACATGTATTTGAATGTTTTTATGACAAAGTAATAATTCTTCATCATCTCTCATTTTCCCATCTTTTATACTAGAAATGAAAACACCATCAGAGATGTGTTAATTTATCACATTCAAGGATGAAGGGTTTTGAATTACTATTTACATCTTCAATTCAGGTCATGAAACCATTTTTATGGTTGAACCAAAATATAATAGAGTTATTATAACTTATTTAATGTTTTATAATTTTTTTGTACTCATGATATTAATTTTTAAATCAAAATGAGTTCGTTGTGATATAAAAACCGCCAATTAACCCAAAAAATTGTCATTAAAGTTTTATATAATGATTCATCTTCACTAAAAACACAAAAACAATTATATCCTTGTAATATTATGGTTATTAGAAAATAATATACAACTTAAATTCCATAAAACCCTTCTCATTCTATGTGTTTAATTGTCCATGAATATAAGTAAACTGATCATGAAAACCAAAGAAGATAAAGGTCCCAAACAATAAAATTGAATCTCTTAACCCATTAAAAGACCATGAATAAACCTAATAATATTATACTAAAGTAATTAAATTTAGAATATGTTCTAGAATTATTAATTTACAAAAATAAATTTGATTATTTAGGTCATTAAGATCAAGTTAGGAACACCTTCAGACTTATGGTAAGGGGTTTTCTACTACAACCTCCATTTTCATTCGGGTTATTCTTATTCTCTACTTACCTCAATGAAATTATTATTTTTTATATACTACTTATAAATTATGTTTTAATTTTATATATATTTTTATCAATCATAACCCTTATTTATTTTAAGTGGAGTTAAATATTTTAAAAGGATCTTTCAAAAATTCTTCTCAAAATACAAGCCCGATTCAAGGAAATTTCTAAAATTCTTACCTATTTTCAAGGGAACTATATGTTATATTTTAGAAACAATTATTATTATAAAATAACTAATTTTATTTCTAGTAAACTATATTATTTCACTTCTAGTTTTATACAAATATTTTTCCAAAAAAACTCTTCTTTTAAAAGTAAAAGAGTTTTTATCTCAAGAATTACACAACGATTTTACAAGGGTAATTTTGTATATTTCAAAATTATTTTTTAATATTATGTATAATTCGGACTAATATTTTTTTATATAATATACATATTGTATTGAAATTTTTATCATTAGTTTTATTATGGATGTTCTATCTTAAAACCATTCACCAATTTACTCTGAATGGTTAGTGTTTATTCTTAATATTCAGGGAAAGTTATTTACATTTCATATATAAGTTTAAATATGAATGTATATGTTGTTCATGTTTGTCCACATTCATATGAGTAATTCATTTAACTTATTATGTGATAGGTTGGGCCTGCTATATCCCCTCGATGCATCGGTAGGTCTCATGAGACCAACTAGCTCTTGGCATGAGGCCTTAACAAAATGGTTATTTATAGTCTTGGAATGAGGCCTTGATGGTATGGTTATGATGTCCTGAATTGTGAATTCCCTCATTATGTAACTATTATTTGATAGTTAATGTTTTTATTCGACTATTATAATTCCCATGATTATGTTTTATTATGGAACTATTTATTGAGCACATATTCCTACCATATTATGTTCGAGATCATTTTTTAAAGGCATGTGTTTTTAGTTACTCACCATGACTAATGTTTATCTTTATGACATCTTCCACAGTATTGATTACCCTTACTAATCATTGGATCTCACCCATTTCTTATGTTTTATTTTTTCCTAGATGTAAAGAGGTATTTTATAAATGAACTGCAGGGATAACCTAAGATATATGGATGTTTTGAAAGGAATTGTTATGTTGTATTTTGTTTAAAGTTATAGTGTTGAACTTATGTATGTATCTTGTTTCCAAATTTACTAAACTACCAGGTCCTTTGGGATTCATATTCCTTTTTATATTCTAATTTAACAAAATAAGGCACTATATCTAGGAAACTAGGGTTGGGTCCTTACCGATTAGGAATAAAAAAAATGGATATTATCCACAAAATTAACCCAAAAATAATCCCAAAACTAGTGTAATATCTAATTCATTAAATCCATAAACATTGTAGGAGTGTTAGTAAGTCCAAAAAACATAAAAATATATTCATAATTACCATACCTTATCATGAATATCATCTTAGGATTATCTTCTTCTAGGTTCCTCAACTAATGATAGCCCGTCCTTGGATTAGTCTATGTAAACCACAAAGCTCCCTTAATCTGATCAAACAAGCCATCGATCTTAGGAAAAGGATTTTTTTCTTAACTTTTACCTATTTGAGTTTCTAGTGATCAAAAAAAAGTTATATTCTCCTATATTCCTTATTTTAAACGAGCACTAGTGATCCCCAAGAAGAAATTCTTGGACCCATAAATCTCTTACCCTCAAAATCATCAAGATTAAATTATTTTTATTTCTATTAATTGGGTTCCATATGATATGAATTTATGTAAATGGACCTCATCACAAGATTAAATTAAATGGAAAAATAAAATTCCCTTTGAGACATAAAATTGGATAAATCATCCAGGAAAACGTCGGGATATTCACTCACCATCACTAGAAGAGGGACATTAAGACAAAAAATCAAAGGAATCAATAAAAATATTCAATAACTAGCATAATCTTATATCGACACATGGTATAATAAGACCTACTCTCCCAAATATAAGGTTCCACTCACCCCAGAAGACATGAATGACTCTATAATAAGATAGAAACAAGACATGATGATGATAACAATTGATCTGGGATTTATAGTTAATCAACTAATACATGCCCAAGATGAGATCAATTTTATAAAAATAAAGAACTAGGAAATCCCATATTGTTTTTTGTTCATCAATCATCACCTGATAATTAGAAAATATAAATCCCTTCTCTAACTGTTTTCCCAAGGTAGTGGAAAGAGTCATCATGAAATGCATAAAAACCGAACAAAAACCCAATGCATTAATGATTTACGAAGTGAAAAAGAATGAGTGGCACCAGTATAAAATAATTCCATAACCACAGTATATGGAATAAAATCCTAACTCTCGTTATGGTCAGTCTTTCCTCTAGCTCCTCTAGTGAACACTCCACTACATAGATTCATCCATCCTCATTCTTCCCTTGCTTCAAAACCTGAGCATCACCATTAAAAACTGGTTGAGATCCCACCCCTTTCTTCACATCATAATGAACAGAGATCCCTTAGTAAAGGAGGATCTAGGTCTACTTTCCTAGGATTCTCTCTCCTAAAAACATTAAATTTAACTAGATTTCCCATATGCATGGAACACCATGGGTGCTACATTACAATTGGGTTTCCCATGTCACTTTATCCCACACTTATAGTAGACAACTAACCCATCCCCTTACAAGTGTTGTGAACCCCTTCCACAACACCATCACTAGTATCCCTACGTCCTAATTCATCAAAAAAATGAACAATTTATGCCTCCTACTATCATTGATGCTTCAAAAGAGTATTTTCTTCCTAAATAAATCTCTCCCATACATAGATACCTTGAAGGAGGATGGACTTCTTGAAATTGGAATATTCTATAAAAATGGATTGAAAACCATCAATAAAAAAAAGTATTCCTTTATCATGAATCATATTTAGGTAAATAAAGTCAAAAAGGTAAAAATCATAAAAAAAATGCTAAATAACCCTACACTTTCCCCACAGCATCCTATCTAACATTAGAAGATGTAATTCTTAAAATAGGCATATTCTATAAAACAAAGAGGATATATAACGAAAAAAAATTATTCCTTTATTATAAATCATACTTAAAAAACTAAATCCAAAAAGGAAAAAATCATAAAAAATTTCTAGACAGCCCTATACTTTCACTGGTAACTCATGGTTTTTCATGAATGTGAGCTTCCCAAGAACAATCCCACACTACCTCTCGAGTTATGATAGTCTTATATCTAGTACATCAACTGCCCCTAGACATAAGAGGGTTATAAACAATAATGAGCATAGTATTATATTGGAAACCTCCCATTGATTATAATTTGTAAGATAACTACCCATGTCAACCAATAATGTCACACAAATTGGAAAACCACAATCCCTAAAACTTGTTCCCAATTCCCAAAAACTGGTGACAGGAACTATGGTATCATACAAATAAATTATGGAATAATTTATTTCTAAATGAACATATGTTAACATAGAAACAATCATAGTATCAAATAAAATGTCCAAAATACATCATATTTCAAAACAACCAATCTATAATGGAAACATCAAACAACATGATAAATAGGTATATTTGAATAGACTAAAGTAGAAAAAACATAGAACCCAAATAAACCCACAGATCCATCTCCACATTAATATAGGTCACCACCATCCTATCCCACTGGAAGGAAACATGATCTAGGAGATTCATCCTCTACATGAAGTCATTCCCTTTACCTATATCCTGAAAAAATAAGCCTAAAACTCTCAAATTCAAAAGCAGTTTGATAGCACTAAAGATCATTAGAATACAACCAAATAATTAATTCAATATATACCATGAATATATAAGTTCTTATATAAAAATTATATCTAAAAAATTTCCAAAAGAAATCATTTTCACATATGAAATCATCCTTTAGATTTATTTTCAGAAACATGCGATATTCAAAAAAACAAAGCAATATAACATAACATACATCCATGAGTAATAACTAGATAAACCAAATAGGTTTCAAGAATTAATATCCATATAAAGTTAGAAAATAATCATATCAAGTAAAAATGCCTGTAATGTATCCACAAAGCACCAAATGGAAATCCACAACATGATGGTGTACACAACTCAAAGTCGCAAAGTACCACTAGATGTAATAAGTGAATCTTAAATTTAAAGAATTTTTTACCTTGTTAAGGCTAGCTTATAGAAAACATGACATCATGGGAAGCTACCCAAGTGATATCTTTCTCTACTAAGGTTCGTCTATGTTTAGTTTCTCATCATACATGAGGATATACCAATGTAATATATATCATCATTATATTTTGAGAAAATTAACACACATATTATAAAATATTTTATATAGTGATTTCACATCACTTCCATTCTTGAAAACCCATTTCTAATTTAAAACCATGTTTTTTCAGTTTTATCAAACACATCATGTTGCTAAAATCTGTTTTTTAAAGAAAATCCAACATAAAAACACTTGAAATTTCCACAAAATTTCACTGAAAATATAAACATTCAATTTCAAAAATAAAAACTAAAGTACATTATTACAAGAACATAAGAATTCTAAGTTATAGACTATAGGATAGAGACACATTCTTCAAGAATAGCAAAAACATTATTATATCCAAGACCGGTGGTGGGAAACAAATAGATCTATTTCTCACAATCCTAGATCTAATATAAACACCATTAATTTCAAATTAAAAAAACCCTAGATCTAGTAATCACAACCCAATATGGTTCCAATGAGATAAGGTGAGGAGAGATCAATAGAAGATCTAGAGAAAATATGAGATACTAAGAGGAAATATGGAGAAACATCTAATAGATCCACCCAAATAGATTGATTATCACCAAGGAATCAAGGGGAGATTCCTCTATAGCATCATTGAAGGTCCAGTTTGAGCTAATGAGGTACTTGGATAATATTGGAGTTATGAATGACAAATTTCATTGGGATAATTTTCCATTTTAATAATTTTAGATCTGGTTGCACGGTTTGGTCGCATGGTTAGAAGAAAATGTGTTCTGGAAATTTGGTAGCCACTATACCTCTATAACCAAAGCATATAGCTTCCTAGGGATAGCATCGCAATTAGAAAAACAATGATCAAGTTGTGAAACAACCTCTAGATCCTCTTACATAGTTTTTTTAGTAACTTATACAATTAAATAAACCATGATCAGCCTATAAAACGTCCACTAGAACTCACAGATCCATATAACATAATTTCCACAAGGTTATTACTAATTGTGTTCATAAATCATAAACCTAGACTATTTTCCACGAAACTCAAAAAATTTCAACCCTTAACTCCCAAAATCATATAGAAACTCAAAATAGATAATCCAAGATCAAAATTAAACATATTTGTGACCCGTAGGGAAACACATAAGGAATGGTAGACTTTTCAATATCTATAATCAATATAGGTATTTACATTATGAGAAATTCAACATGGGTAGTGTTGGAGCTAAGAAGATTAAGACTATATTAATAATGTTGAATCAGGTTATCACCAATAACCTTTCCCATATGGTAAATATTATTGCTTCACAGAATGAATCATTGATGATGGACCACTTCATATGGTAGAAACCTCCTTCTTTTAATAGAAATATTAATCCAAAGATAGTTGAATAGTGGATCAAGTCCTCGAATAAGATATTTTATTCATTAAGAACTAATGAAAGGGAGATGGTTATTCTGGAATTGTATTGTTTAAAGGAATATTTTGTTCAATACTATTAATTTATTCAAAATACAAAGGAGGATATTTAAAAAACTAACTTGGATTGACCTAGTATGTCACCCAAGATGACTCGCCAACAGTTAGAGATCATTACAAGTACACAAACAAGCATCATGACTAATGAAAGTATCAGATAAATAGGGTAAAATGTAGAAAACAAGGATCATGACCATGAGACATACAAAACAAAATAATTTCAAGACTAAAGACAAAACTATATCTTTATGTGGACATTCATCACAACCATTAAAACCTACTATGAAGGAAAAACCCAAGAAAATTTTACAAGCTACATAAAATGATTACATTTACCTATATCCTACAAAACCAAATATATATATATATTCCCAAGGAATATAAAGGGTGTGAGGAAAACACCCAGTAAGATACCATAATGAAACTTGACAATCTCTATCACAATGAAACCATTAGTTCTATATTTAAAATAAAACATGTGTATAAAGTAATTTCCATAAAAAACATAAATAATCCTTTATTTCTCTTTAGAAATGAGAATCACATCTCTTCATGGAAGCAATAGTCCACATATACGCACGAACAACATTATCATTTTACAGTGAGTGGAAATGTATGAAAAGAATCATTTTTTTCTTTTAATAATGTTAAATAAATAAATAATATAATAATTATATAACATATATCACAAATGTTCATTAAATTAATCCTTATTACCTTCCAGGTAAAACATTATTGAAAAATGAATCACATCGATTCGCGAGGCGGTAGTCCACCATAAACACGAGTGGCACTATTGTATCCTCCATGGATTGGAAATTAAGAAGTTATATGTGATATCATAATGAAATAAGTAAAATTATGTTAAAAATATAATACATATATATATATATATTAAATCCATCACTTTAAAAACCCATAGAAGGTGATGATGAAAAATGAATTACATTGGTTTGTGAGGCGGTAGTCTTCTATACACATGAATGATGGTTTTGTTTCTTAATTTATGGAAGAGGATATGGATTTAGGTTGTTAAATAAACATAATAACATATAATTATATATTAGATAATAGTGTTATTATATCAGTGTAATTGAAAATTATTTTAAGGATTTAGAAGAGTAAATAAAAGAAAAATGGTCGGTTAAGGAAGGTATGATTTCATTTATTTTCCAAAAAAAGGCTTTGAATAATTTAATTTCAGAGGAGAGGGGTGGCCTTATATAAATGGGGGAGAGGACACACTTAAAAGTTTTGAAAAGAAAAAAGTGGTCCCACATTTATCACACAAAAAAAGGCTTGTAAATGGGCCATTATTGATAATTAGATGATATAATTATAAATATGGTCATAAATTATAATTTATATAGTCTATTAGGATATTTTAACTCATACCATTTTAGTTTAACGACGTGATAAACTAGTTTTCGCCTTAATCTTGGAAAAGGATTTTTAAAATTTTCATTATTAATTATGAGAAAAACGTCATTTGAATATATTATATAATATATATTTTTATTTTTAAAAATATTTAATCCATTTTATAAAATTAAATTTACATAAGTGGTATAATTTAATTTAAAATTAAACTCTTAGACACGATGAAAAAGTGGTTTTTCAAAGTCAATTTTTCAAGCAAAAGATGATTTCATATTAACTCTATGAATATTAATAATCATAACATGAATTTAAATATAATTTTATAGATATATAATATATACATTTCATTTAAATAATTCCAAATTAGTAATTATTTTAATTAATTGAAATGGATAAATGGAATACACTTTAAAACGGTTTTCAGATAAATGTGTTTTTAAACCTTAAAATAAATATACACTAAAATTCAGTATAAAGATGATTCAAAGATAACAAATTGGATTAAATATAACCAAATAATAATTGTGCCACTTAAAATCATATTTTAAAAAAATTACTTTTTAAATTACTTAATTTATTGGAAATAAATGTCATTTTCATAAAAATCGAGATTTCTCACTATTCCCTAAAAAATCAATATTTTCTGAAAAATCACAAAATCTAACCCTAATTTAATTTTGATATACTATTTAAAATAATGAAAATAATTTTTTAAAATTCTAATTCTATATTTCATAAACTAATATTTAAAATAAAAAATTATATAAAATAGTTTAATTAAAATTATTTCCTTTTTTATTAAAAAAAATTACTTAATATATTTGTAAAAAATATAAATATCTAATTCAAAAATATTAGTAAAACTGAAAATGGTTTATTCTATCATTATATTGGTTTTTCCATTCTTACCCTCTTTTAGAAATTTCAACCTATCAATTTTATTCACTTATTAAATATATGTGGATATCTTTCCTTTATATCATTTTTAGATTCTCATGTTACTTTTTCAACCATATGGTTTTCTCATAAAACCTTAACCTGTTGAATCACAAAATTCTATAACTCTTTCTCTCTATGGTTAAGAATCTAAACTGGATATTTCTCATAATAAATATTCTCTTCCAACTGAATTAATTGTGACTCAAGACACGAGATGAATCCAATACATATTTACTTAGCATTTTAAATGTGAAATACCTTGCGTGTCTCTAATAAACTCAATGAAAAAGACACTCGATGGGTAACTAATCCAACTCTCTCTAATATTTCATACAATATAATGAATCATGGACTTATATTTCTCTTATTACTAAATTTTATAATAATTTTCCGTGGAAATACTTTAATAAAAACATGAACACCTACCTCAAAATAAATATATTTCCTCCAATTAACCACATAACTATTTTGCCTACTCTTATCCATTATTATCTATTGCTAAATCAACAACACCATCTCTGCCATTTTCTCTACCCACTCTGCAACCATCAACTTCCTTTCACCAACTTCATCCCAAAAATTTGTATTTCAACACCAATTTTCTTATAATTCCTCAAATGGTTCCACCTGTATACTTTAATGAAGAATGTTATTATAAGAAGACTAAATTTAATAAAGATGTTGATACCAAAATCCATGGTAATCCATTGAATAAGAAAGAATCATATACTCCATGGTCTGAATTGTTTTATCTTTCTATCTTTTTTATTGAGTATGAAAGGTTGTACTCATATTTAATTCAGTACCCAACGACTTCTGAATCCCTTTCCATAAATTAAAATTAAATCTAGGATAATTTATAGAGACAAAGGAGAGGGAAAATCTCGGTAACATGACTATCATCTTGAGATATTGTCGAGAAAGATGATCTAAAAACATAGTATCATTAATGGGTGGGAAATGTATAGATTTAGTTAATGTATCAATAATAATAAAAATCATTTTTACATTGATATTTATTTTGAAATCCTATCACAAAATCCATTTATATGTTTCCCCATTTCCACTAAATAATTAGAAATGGTTGAGGTATTACCTTAGTTAATAGTTATTATTCTTTAACCTGGTGACTAGTCAAACATTTTATGGTAAATTCATAAATATATCTTTTTATACCATCCTAGTAGTAATAATTCTAAAGGTCGATGTATATCTCAGTGCTTCCAAGATGAAAAAAATGGGAAAATATGAGTTCCACTCAATAATTATATCTTAAACAAGAAATCACATATAATATAAAATCTATTTAATAATATAAAAACACCTGATTTGTTAATAATAAATTTAGTAAACTTAACCTTCTTAACATATTCAATATTTTCTTGCAAAACATGATCCTCCTTATAATATAGATTAATTTTTTTTGAAAAAGTTGACGGCATTGAAACCTAAAATAAAATATAGGATTTCCCTATGTTCACAAATTATAGACCAAAATTCATCAAATAATTAACCAAAGGTTCATGTTAAAAATATGACATGGTTAATGTGTCATTATTTTTCCTAATAAAAGAATTATCCACTTTGTTTATTTTCCATGATGGTAATGAAACATGTAATCATAATTTTTGGTGCCAAAATATTGTATGAAAGGAAGGGACAAAAAAGAAGGCAGGCACGCTACCTCGCGAAGCCCCGACGCGAAGCACCCCGAGCATCGCGGTCTCACGAAGCTCCAGAGGCGGTACCTCTCCGCGAATGAATTTGACGTTCGCAGGCCCGCCGCGAAGCTCCAGAGGCAGTACCTCTCCGTGAACGAATTTGACGTTCGCGAGCCTGCCACGAAGCTCCAGAGGCGGTACCTCTCCGCGAACGAGTTTGACGTTCGTGAGCCCGCCACGAAGCACCGGAGGCGGTAACTCTCCGCGAACGAATTTGACGTTCGCGAGCGCGCCGCAAAGCCCCTGAGGTGGCGCGGGAGTTCTGCTTCATGGCGCCCCTTGCCTATAAATAATGGGCTCCCCCTGAGTCCCCCAGACGGACAATCCGACCTTTCGGCTTCTCCTCTCCTAAATCGCAAAGCACCCTTTTCCCCCGGGAATCATGAGTTCCGCGAGGTACTTCTACTTCGTTTGACGCCTTCGCTTTGTCTCGTTTTGATCCCCTCTTCCGAGAGGGATGCCCTTCGCGAATCTCAAGGGCATTCGCGAAGGAGGGGAATTCCCAAGGGAACCCGGGCAGCCGCGAAGCGTTTATGCTTCGCGAAACACCCAACCTGTACTAGTGATCCCTATGCTAAGGTAGGATCGCTACACATCGCGAAGCACACTCCTTCGCAGCACCCTGCTTCGCGAGGCACCTCTTCTTCGCGAGGCGGTGCTCCGCGAATACTGTTCTACTTCGTGAAGCACCCTCCACTCACACCTATGCCCCATGATAATTCCAAGTCACTCCGCTTCACGAAGAACACTCCTTTTCTTGGAAATTCCTCTTCTCGTGCGACCCTCCAGGTATGCACGATGTGATTTCAAAGTCCCACGGACAATACCACTCGTAGCGTTGCTTCACCTAATTCTTTTTTGCATAGGCATGCTAATGGTTATTGCTTCTTTGCATAGCCACGCTAACGCGGACCCCTCAATGGTTCACTCCACAACCCCCCTTGACCACGGCCTTACTGGTACCTTACCTCCCCCAAGGAGAAAAGGGTACCAGTTATGTAAGTCCTAGTGGTGTGGAGTGAACCCACCTCGTCCGAGCTGCAGGACGTTAAAATTCCAAGCACCACGTCCTCAACACATGACGTTAAACTGTGACCCAACCTCATGCCTCTCACGAAGGGTCCCCCCAGATCGAACATTTTTTACGCCACTCGTCTCCACGGGAGAGGAATCACCCATCCACAAAGGATGATATCCTCCTTATTGGAGCGGCGTATGTTCTCAGGAGAAGGGAAACCCTAGTTCCCCAACGAATGGTTGCACCCCTGCATCTCTGTACTTCCCCACTACCAAGGTCAGTGGAGGGTGGGATAGGGAATGAGGCACCTCCCATCATTGGTCCCAAATCCCTCTTTCACTGAGCTTTGTCGCACTTCGGGCCTCCATCCTGGAGTAAGTCCCAGCACTAATGGGCCGCCTAACACGTAATCCCTTCTTCGCTTATCACGGACACACCCTTTGCGGTGTGATCGTCAGGTCCTTGTTGTCTCTTGTTTCTCACACTGAGCATGACTCACGTGGGATTAGAGTTGGAATTGTCCATGATAATACCCTCGTCCAGCATGACGTTAAACTGCATACCCTCATCCAGCATGACGTTAAACTGTATGCCCTCATCCCGCATGACATTAAACTGCACACCCATTTGAACAACGAGGTCTTTGATCCATGTCAAGGCATGGTACGTAGGAAGACTTCACGAGGTTCAAGCCCACCCGTCATCCAATTCACGTCGAGTTATAACTTCGTCCATCATGATGTTAAACTGCATTCTAGTCCGACGGCAAGCCGTTGTCACCATCCGAACTATGAGGACTTTGATCCATGTCAAGGCATGGTATGTAGGAAGCCTTCACGAGGTTCAATCCCACCACTAGTGGACCCCTGGGTCTACTTTCACATCGGTTCACCGATGAAACCCTTTTAACTACGAGGTCTTTGATCCATGTGAAGGCATGGTACGTAGGAAGCCTCCCCAAGGTTCAAGCCCACCACCCATCGGACCAAGTTCCACCTTCACGTCGGTTCGCCGACGAAGCCCCTCTGAACTACGTGGTCTTTGATCCATCTCACGGCATGGTACGTAGAAAGCCTCCACGAGGTCCAAGCCCACCACCACTAGGACCCTCCTGGTCCTCCTCATTCACGTCGGCCTTCCGAAGCCCCTCTGAACTACGTGGTCTTTGATCCATGTCACAGCATGGTACGTAGGAAGCCTCCACGAGGTCCAAGCCCACCACCACTAGGACCCTCCTGGTCCTCCTCATTCATGTCGGCCTTCCGATGTCCAACCTGAACTACGTGGTCTTTGATCCATGTCACGGAATGGTACGTAGGAAGCCTCCACGAGGTCCAAGCCCACCACCACTAGGACCCTCCTGGTCCTCCTCATTCACGTCGGCCTTCCGATGTCCAACCTGAACTACGTGGTCTTTGATCCATGTCACGGTATGGTACGTAAGAAGCCTCCACGAGGTCCAAGCCCACCACCACTAGGACCCTCCTGGTCCTCCTCATTCACGTCGGCCTTCCGATGTCCAACATGAACTACATGGTCTTTGATCCATGTCATGGCATGGTATGTAGGAAGCCTCTCAGAGGTTCAATCCCACCATCTCTTGGTCACTCCGACCTTCTTCACGTCGGTTCATCCACACCTAGGCAACCTAGTGTGTAAGCCCCACACCATTTGGACTAAGGTCCACCTTCGTGTCGGTTCGCTGACGCATCGGACCAAGGCCCACCTTCACGTTGGTTCGCTGATGACATCCATCGGACCAAGGTCCACCTTCATGCCGGTTCGCCGGCACCATCCCAAACTACATGGAATTTGATTCCCTAACACGGGGATACGTAGGAGGTCTCTTCGAGGCTCAATCCCAACTTCATTGTCTCCCTTGCGATGTTCCCTTGCGATTCCCCCATCCACTCCATTCATTCATCCATCATCCACCCTGATTCTCACCCAGACCACCATATCCTAGTGATACCATGTCGGTACGCTCCTCTTCACAGCCGCCCATGGGCTGGTCCCGGTATCAGCACCCCTTCAAGGGAAATCCCTCAATCCGATCCATTCTAGCTAATTCTCTGATCGGGCTGATCCGTCTCCACTGGACGTTAAACTCACGGCATACCCTGTGTTAAACACAGGAAGCTGAGGAAAACCTCAGATGTGTGTCTATGGAATATAATTCCCCGCGCTCGATGTGGGTTGCCTTGGGCTCCCACGCCCCCGAGAAGCCCTATGACCAGGGATAATAGACAGACATGCCGGTTCCCCAGCATCCAGACACGCTACTGATGCCCCAACGTGACTACTCCCCCGACTGAAGGTTGCTGCCCTGACCGGACCCTTTGGAATGTCCCGATAGAAGTAGTGTAATTAACCAGTGTCCATGGAAACATAGCACTGGGAAGGGTTTCACGAACAACGTATTAAATCTATGAGGGAGACCCGGACTAGGTGACAAGTTCCGAGGAGGAATCCATGGAAGGATGAACCGACATCCCATCATCTCATTTCAATCAAGGAGCAGACGTCCCTGAATAAGAAGCGAATTCCGCCAGCCTATGGAAAGCGGGAATGCGGGGAAACAGTGTAGCGTGTCCTCCTCCGCGGATGGACGGATGCGCGCGCCCCAGCAAAAGCGTCGGAAACAGAAATGGTGAACCCGACGTGAAATTATTCTCTTCATTGTGGAGATTAGTAGCGTTCGAGACGCCAGTAGATTGACGTGTCACCTGATCCAGATATCCGGCACCTGGTCCCGCCAAGAAAATAGCGGGCCTGTCGTGAAACTCACCGGAAGTCGGGGCAGTAGAACGTATGGCACTCCGTTCTGCAACGTGTTGGCATGGATCCTTCTTACAAATGTGGAGAATGGAAAGACGCTGGGGCACTGGTTGTCAATCCTTTTCCTCGCAGTGCTGATGATTTGATCCCTTCGTTTCCCAGGAACCAGGTTGATGTTACGAGGACACGATCACCGCCCGCTCACCTATGCAAGGGCAGGGGCACCACCGCCACAGCCACCCTGCATGGCTCCAATACCGCCATGACGGCCACCACATCACAGAATACGGGGCACCCACGTCCCCTCTCCCCATCAGAGATCATCCAGCGAAGGGTGATCAACAACCTCGTACGCAGGTACGAGGAGGAAGGGGTCATCCCAACTTGGGATATGGCCTTCCTGGACCTGGAGGAATCTAGGCCCCACCGTCATCGCCGCCCTAACAGGCCGCGCAGGGAGCCCTTGCTCCCCACCCCAACGTTCAATCGTTTTGGGAGCTTGTCCCCGGAATGCCTTGACGACTCCTCGCCTTACGCTGATGAGGCGGGTGATGTCCAACTCGTCCCGGTCAGGGTCCCGACCCAAGGGCTCCGGGAAAGGGCTCCCATTCGGCCGCGTCAGCGCCACCGTCCGACTCCGCAGGAAGAGCAGGCAGGCCATGCCCCTGCACCACCTGCGCCAGCTCGTCTGACCCGACATCAGCGTCAGGCCCAGGTTGAGGACGCTCGCCCAGATGCGTCGACATCAACAGCTACAGTGTCCCGAGCCACTGTCGACGTGCATCATGGATTCCCTGCATACACTGAGCAGGGGCACTCCTTCACCCAACCAGGATCGAGACCCCAACCGCCCCACGGGCAGGCTGGGTTGACTCTCCGGGTTGCAGGCCTGAGTGGTGATCGCCGTGAACTAACCCATGGTGATGTCCCCCCGTACGGAGGCCCTCCCCATACCACTACTCCACAGAGCGTGGGCCTTCCCCACTCTGAAGCTCTTCATGGAGGTATGCCTCGTGCTACCCCCATCCCGAAGGGAGACCTGCCCCGCGGCAGTGACGCTCAGCGCGGAAACCTTTCTCGCGCCCACTATACAGAGTATGGAGTCCCTCCTCCTGTCCCCGACTGTCGATCTGAAGGCACTGTCCATCCGGTCCTTCTCCAACGTGGGGGCCCTCCCTACGTCCTCTCGGCAACCGGCGAAGGTCCTCCTCGCCCCGGAAACTTGGGGAGTGAAGGTCAGCCTCGCTCCGCCCGCATTAACCATGGAGTCCCTCCCCATGCTCCTGTCGATTACAACAGAGGCTCCGCCCACATGGGTGCTGTCCATGGAGGTCCTCCCCATGTACCCTTCGACATTTTCCCTGGTGCCCCTCGCACCTCGGCTATCTCGACTGGGGGCCCTCTCCGCCATAGCGCCATTGTCACCCCAAGGCTACCTATTAGGGATCAACCCTATCCTAAAGAGCCACCCCGGGGCAGGAGAGTGGGTTGTCGCCGCCACAAGAAGAGTCCTGGGAAGGCCCGGGTCGAGATCAAACCGGATCGTTTCTCAGATTCTGAAGCAGAATGCGACTCAGCGATGGAACCTTCTCCTCGCTCCTCTGTATCAAGGACTAAGGTAGGAACCAGACGCGTTAGCCTCATTCTCCCGGAATGTGAGGTCCGCCAGATTCCCATCTCTCTCTGCAGGTACATCCAGGAGGAAGAAATCGTCAAAATTCTGCAGGTCTCGACCGTGCAATCACCACCATTATCACCAGAAGCGCCCTCTACCTCTACTAGAGATCACAGAGAGCTATTTTGGGGGCCAACAGCGGTAGAGCGATGACGTGACCTATCACCGGCAGTCGCGACTCCTGTGCCGGAAGCTGTGGCTATCAGCCCATCATATCGTGACATCGTGGCCAGGTCACCTCACTCTTCAGAGGATGGCCTGGAATTCGGCGGTCAGTTAGCTCGTTCGCCATATTCTCCACCGCCGAGTTTACTATCCCAGAGGTCCACCTCGGTACCACTACCGGTCCCTCATCTGCCCTCAGTTGACAAGTGGGGCAATACAGGGCCAGACGCCGAGTCCGAACCCAGGAGCTTCTGGATCATTCTTGCAGCGGATTACTTCCCGGAGAAGTTCCGGCCGATGGTGGCAACGAACTTTCGCGCACCAGAGTCCCTTACCCCTGAAGAATTGGGGTGCTTTTGTCGAACACTATGGGAGACACACTTCCTCCTTCGTTACGATCGGGTGGTGTACCACAGAAGTCGAGAGCACTTTGAAGAAATTGGTGAGCAATGCCACCTGATCGATTTGGACGCACTCCTTGTGGCCCAGCACCCTGAGTCGTCAGGCCGTCAGAGCGCCCTTCAACGGAAATGTGTTCAGAGTTTCAAAGTACTCTGTAGAGTCATCAGGGAGGCTACCCCCCATGTGTAAGTTCATGGTTGGGGACACTCTTCCACTCTCCTCTTCAACCCTATCTGACGGTAGCCCTATTTTCTATGCGGCATTAAGGACATGCCCTCGAGAGGGGTCGCGGTCCACATGGTTGACGTAGTAGACAAGGAAGACGAGCTTGAATTTCTTGATGGAGACTTACCCCCCGAGGGTGTACCGCCGCTGCTGGACCCATCAGAGAGGGTTACCCGTCAGCAGAGGAACCTGCTAGGCCTCTCTGTACCCACCGAGTCGTTAGTACTCCGTCGAAATACCGGCAAGGGTAAGGAGCACGTCGGAACTGTCAAGCACTCCGACTCGTCTGCCTCTGTGCATAAAATAGACGAAGATCCCGAGAAGGCCACGTTACGCCAGCAGCTTGCTGAGAAGAAGAGGCTGGTTGACGAACTCTTGGCTGAGCGTGCTGCAGAGCGGCGACCCGACTATGGTAATCCCAGGCCGGGGCAGCAGGGGCAGGAACAATTTCCCCCCAATGAGATGCCTCCGGGCAACACTAATCATGCTACTTCCGCAGACAGGGAAAAAGCCGGAACTTACGGAAAGAGGGTGCGATACGTCTCGCCAAACCCCCCCGAACGACGGGGAAATCTGAAGAATCCAGTCCAGGTTCCCCCAGTCGCCCCGCAGGTCGTTCCGCCAGTCGATCCACGAGCTGCCGAAGCCATCTACTGTGTTGAAGAACCTGGCAACGTACTTGTGATTAGGGATCCCCGTCAAGACAGGGACCCCCACCCGGATGATCTTATAGAGACACTCACAGCCCACCTCAAAGTGTTGGAAACGCGGCAGGTGGCGGTCCCACCGGATGGCAAGCTGTATCCCACGTGGGTGGATGATATGCCCGCACCCTCGGGTTTTGGGAACCCCACTTTCTCACCCTTCAACGGGACAGGGGACCCACAGCAGCACTTGGCTCATTTTTCTTCCAAGTGTGGCCCCATGCTGGGGACCCCAGACCAGCAAGAAGTCGCCAAGCTCCGATGTTTCGTACAGACATTAGAAGGTCCCACATTCGTCTGGTATAGCCATATCCCTATCGGATCGGTGACTGGTTGGGAGGATCTCTGCCGGCAGTTCCTATACCAGTTTAGCTCCACCACGCGGAAGACCAGCATTGCAGACCTCTTCAAGTGCAAGAAAAGGCCTGATGAGCGAGTCGCAGATTTCGTCACCCAGTGGAAGGGACTTACGTATTCCCTCGATATGCCACTGAATCAAAAGCAATTACTGACGATGTGTGTGGGGAACGTCAAAACGGAGCTGGTACCCTCCCGGATTACCCAAAACTACCCTGGAGGGTTCAGAGATTTCTCAGATAAGGATCAGCGCCTTGAGGAAGCTCTGCAACAGGCTAGTCAGGCACGTTCGTTGCCCCCTATGATCCCGTCCAGGAAGATAGCAAGAGCTGAACCCACCACGGTGGACAAAATAGAAGCCCCTAGGTAGCTGGAATTACTGCCAGAGAAACCATCCCCGCAACCCCGTAGAGGTCATCCACCTCAAGCACAATCTCTTGTCCAGCAGCGACCGCCTCAGAATCGACAGGTTCCCCCGCGCAATGCGCCACCTCCACCTAGGTGAGACAATCAGGAGCCGCCTCCTCGGCAGGCCCCTCCAGCCCCTCGTCAGGGCCAGGCCCCCAGGGCCCCCTATCCGGAAATAAGGCACCAGACTTATTCATTCAACGAAAATCAGGTCCCTTGATACTTCTGAAGTGCTCTAGAGCAAGGGATTGTACGCCTTCCCGAGTGCAGAAGGCCGGAAGAGGTGAATCTCACCGATCACCCCAACTAATGTCCTTATTATCGGATTTTGGGGCACACCCTCAAGCAATGCTATGTGTTTAAATACTGGCTTCAAGACCAGGTCAACAACAACATAGTCAGGTTGGGCTCGGCACCAACACAAGTGGCGGGTGTCTTTGCAGGGTCAGAGATCGGTAGCGACAGCGAAGGCGAGTGGCAGCAGGTTCCCAGCCGTGGATCCCGGAAATACGACAACTGGATGGATCGAAAAACCATCGTCCGTTCCCATGGTATCATCCGGGCGTGCCTGAAGCAGCCGGAACCTTCAAAAGAAGTAGCCAGTACCTCGGCATCGCCTTCACAGTCGACCTCTTCCCAAAATGGCAAGCAGCGAAGACGCTAGAAGAAGCAACGCACTCCGCCGGTGTCATCGTCATCCCGCACTCTCAGCGACTTTATGCCCCCTGAAATGGGGATTCCTCCCAGAATCCACCCGGTGGTGGATGACTCGTCGAGCGACAGCTAGGGGTACACTTCGGTTAACACCGTGGAGCTGGTAAAGCCCTATATGACTCCCGTTGAGGGGGAACGCCAGGCGAACCTCCCCAACGTTTCCAGCCGACATCAACGTCAGCAGAATCGCAACCACGCCGGTCATTTAGGTACATCAGCGGGCACTTTCAGCCAATTCATGCACGCTACTGAGACCAGACAGCAGGCTCAGTGCAGAGCTCAGCACACGCAACCCCATCTGACGCCCTCAGCTCTACCTCCACCACCGTTTGTGCTACTAGATCAGGGAGAGCTGCCTCGTTTATATCACAGTCAGTCTTGACCGGATACAGGCCAGCCTCTCTTGTCCGATCCTAGTTCGGCGACTACTCTCTAGGCTTCAACTAGTAGGAAGCATGATGTACCCAGTACTAGCTGACAGCCGGTTCAACTGGAAAGACCCACTATGCCTCCAAAAGCCGAACGACCTTCTGTAGGCAGAGGTTCGCGTTTGGCGCGAAAGTATGATGTCCTGAAGCACCTGGTCGGCATTCCGGTGAGGCTTTCTATCCTTGAGTCCCTTCGCATGTCATCTAAAATGCGCGAGGCGCTTGCCGAGGCCCTAAGGAGCCCCCTCCAGTTTGAGACGGAGGTAGCAGCTGCAGAAGCCTTCCATGCCCAGAGGATTGAGAACACCGACTGTCAGGCGGTTATCTCATTCTCTGGTGAAGATGAGGACCCTCTTATACAGGGGCATATTCGCCCGCTATACATCACTGTCCACTTCAATGGTGTGGAATTCTGTCGTTGCCTCGTTGATACGGGTTCCGGAATCAACCTAATTCCGACTCGGACATTGTGAAAGTTAGGTCTGTCTGAAGGTGATTTCACTCCCTCTGACCTCAGAATCCAGGGGTACAACAGGACCGAACAAACCCCAGTCGGCAAGATCCACCTGAAGAATCATTTCAGTGGATTAATTGCCAGCACTGAGTTCATGGTCATCTCTCAGGACACTGCCTACAACGCGTTGATGGGTAGGCCATGGCTCCATCTGCATGCAGCGGTCCCTTCGTCGTATCACCAGTGCCTCAAATACTCACTCAACGGTCGAGTAGGCGTGCTCCAAGGAGATGCGTCTCCTTTCTCCTCTTTTGAGGCCCGCTATCTGGATGCTGGTTATTACAAGAGTAAGGATAAGAAAATCCTAGTAAGTGAGGATGAACTCACCCCGGTCACAAGTGATCCCTGGGCAAGCATAGATGACGCCTATATCCTCCCGATCCACCGATTGGAGGCCACGACCCCCGACATGGGGCAGTGTTTTTTTGTTTCGGGTACACAAGGAAGGCATGTTCCCGCGTCCAAGCGATGGTGGAAAATCACCTCATACTCCTACATCAACCAGGCTCAGGTGATGCTAGAACCTCCTACCCCTGTACGGTACCATAATGTCAAGCTTATGACAACGGCGGTGCGCCATACGTGTCTCTTCCACCGGGCTGGAATCAACCGACTCAGGCCGACACGTCACCACTGCATTGATATCATCAAACGTGGCCCCTTAGGCCGAAGTCCAGATGGGATAGGGTCAACTACCTTCATTGTTATGGTCTCAATGTCGAGTGGGTCTCCTGATATGATGACCACTGCTGCCCAAGCCGGCACCAGGTTCCCCTCAGGTTTTGATAGCCCAGGAGTATCTCCTGTCACGGTAAATCCCCCCATGGGTGGAGAGGAAGACCTGGAGGATGCTCCCCCCACCTTTGAGGAAGGCGTCTCTACCACAGTTGATGAACTGGTACAGGTGAACCTTGGTAGTGAGGCAGATCCAAAACCCATGTTGATCAGTGCAGCCATGTCCCCAGAGGAGCGGCAGTAGTACGTAGACTTCCTCAAACAATACCGTGACCTGTTTTCCTGAAGTTACAACGAGATGCCAGGACTAGATCCCCAGGTAGTCGTTCACCGTCTGGCCCTCCCGGCAAACCATCATGGGTTTAAGCAACCTCCCATAAAGATGCACCCTTCTCACGGTGCTATGGTTGAGGCCGAATTTGACAAGCTTATCAAAGAAAACTTCATTAAGGAAGTCCAGTACCCCAAGTGGCTTGCCAACATCATGCCAGTCAGGAAGAAGAATGGGCAGATTAGAGTCTGCATCGACTTCCGCGACCTTAATCGCCACTTCCCAAAGGATGACTTCCCATTCCCAGTGACGGAGTTATTGATTAATGTCACGGCCGGGTTCCAAGCTGTCTCTTTCATGGATGGGTATTCTGGGTACAACCAGATCCGTATGGCCCCTGAGGATGAGGTGTCCACCACCTTCAGGGTTCCCCAAGGTACCCTTTTCTACTAGGTTATGCCATTCGGCTTGAAAAATGCAGGTGCCACTTATCAGAGGGCCATGCACCGCATATTCAAGCTGATTCTCGGGACGTTGGTGGAATGCTACGTAGATGAACTAGTGGTCAAATCATGTCAGCGCCAGGACCATCTCAAAGACCTTGAGAAGGTGTTATGTTTCCTCCGTTCCCATCACATGAAGATGAACCCATTGAAGTGTGCCTTCAGGGTCACCTCTGGGAAGTTTCTGGGCTTTGTTTTTAGATACCGAGGTATTGAGATCGACCCAGAGAAGATCAAGGACATCAGCCAAATGCCTCCCACGAGCAACATTCGTGAACTTTGAGGCCTCCAAGGCCACTTAGCCTATATACGCCGATTCATCGCGAATCTGGCCGGCATGTGTAATCCCTTTTCCCGGCTCATGAAGAAGGGCGCTGCCTACGAATGGGATGAGGAGTGTCGGACTTCCTTCGAGGAAATAAAGCAGTATCTGCTCCAACCTCCGGTTTTGATTCCACCCGTCTCCGGAAAACCGCTGGTCCTTTATGTGACCGCCCTAGAAAGATCCCTCAGTGCACTGCTCGCCCAGAAGAATAACAAGGGTACCGAGAACAGTCTCTACTATCTCAGCTGCATGCTTCTCGATACGGAGGTCAGATACTCCCCTATTGAAAAGAGCTTCCTTGCGCTCGTCTTCGCCGTGCAGAAGTTGCGGCATTACCTACCTCACCATGAGGTACATTTGGTCTCCCGGGTAGACCCACTGAAGTACATCCTGAACCGCCCCATGCTGACTAGCCGACTAGCGCGGTGGGTGGTGATTCTCTAGCAGTTTGATATCAGTTTTGTACCTCAGAAGGCCATTAAGGGACAGGCATTGGAAGACTTTTTAGCTGCCCATCCAACCTCTGCGGATCAATCCCTGGACCTGGATTTTTCATGATGAGACGATCCTCTCAGTCGATCATGTCGTCCCGTGTTGGCAAATTCATTTCGATGGTGCCTCCCGGAGCCCCACCGGTAGGCGGCTCAACGATCCTAAGCTCAACAGAGTGGGCCTGGGTATTGTCTTCATTACCCCGGCGCAAGCCGTCCTGCCATACTCATTCCTGTTGTCAGAAGGCTGTACGAACAACGAGGTAGAATACCAGGCTCTCATCACTGGTCTCGAGTTGGCCCTTGAGATCAATGTTCCCCATCTACATGTGAAAGGAGATTCCGAGCTGGTAATCAAATAGTTTAATGGGGACTACGGCGTCAGTAAGTCGGAGCTTGTACCATTGCTGGAGTATACCCTCCACCTAATGGCCCAGTTCTCTTCTCAACCATAGATTACCCATGTCCCACGATCACAGAACGGTCAAGCAGACGCCTTGGATGGATTAGCCGCGTCGCTCGCAGAACCCAAGAAAGATTATTTGATCATACATGTGTCACACCGGAGAGTCATTGCCCCCGTCACCCAAGAGGACAATGATGGCCTGCGGGTAATTCATATCACCGCCGGACCCTCAACGTCAGGGGTCCCGGGTTCGTCAGACACAGTGGTTGAAGCCACTCCCAACTGGAGGGAACCTTTTGTCGAGTATCTCCAAAATGGTCGCCTCCCGGACGACCGAGCCGAGCGCGAGCAAATCTGACGTCGCGCACTGCAATTTACCCTCCAGAGCAGCCCCAGTCTTGAACAGATCCTTTATAAGTGGAGCTTCGATGGCGTCCTCCTCCATTGCATTCAATGAGTAGAGATCCCTCAAGTTATGCAAGAGGTTCACGCCGGTTCCTGTGGCGCCCATCAAGTTGGGTCGAAGCTGTCCCATCAAATCCGGAGGTTGGGGTACTTCTGGCCCTCTATGATCCATGATTGTATTGAGTATTCCAAGAGATGCCACGCGTTCCAAGTTCACGCCAACTTCCTGCATCGGCCGCCGGAACCCCTCCACCCCACCAAGTACTCTTGGCCATTTGCGGTATGGGGACTTGATGTAGTGGGACCATATCCACCGGCAACAGCTCGCTAGTGTAAGTTCATCCTGACTACTACAGATTTCTTCTCCAAGTGGGCAGAGGCAGTTCCACTCAAATAGGTCAAGGCCCGTTCCATCGTCGACTTTGTGAGCTCCAACATTATTCACTGTTTTGGGGTCCCTCACACCGTCCTCACCGATAACGGCACCAACTTCTGAGAGGATGAACTGAAGAAATTGTACGCCAAGTACGGCATCCGTTCGAACCATACCTCCCGCTACCATGCGCAGGAAAACAGACAGATCGAGGCATTCAACAAAACCCTCTATAACATTCTGAAGAAGACAGTTGGTCAGAACAAGAAACGTTGTCTGGAAAAGCTCCCCAACACCCTCTGGGCTTATCGGACGACGACTCGCAACTCTACCCAGGTGACCCCATATTCCCTGGTGTATGGAGATGAGGCCGTCCTACCCATTGAGATCCAGCTGCCATCATTACGCACTATAGTCTATGATCACCAGACATCAGATGAGGTAGCCGAAATCTGTCTAGTTGAATTAGAAGCACTGGACGAGAACCGTCTTTGTGCCCTGCACAATCTGGAAAGGCATCATGATAAGATAGTGAGGGCCTTCAACAAGAAGGTTCATCTCTGTTCTTTTCTACAGGGTGACCTAGTACTGGCCCTTCAAGCACCAATGATCCCCGGTAAGAAACCGCCCATGTTAGAACCCAAATGGGAAGGACCTTATATCATCCATAAGTTTTACCCCAATGGAGCATACTCCTTGGTGACCACAGATGGAGAGTGCATAACCCCTCCCACCAACGCCAAGTTTCTCAAGCGATACATTGCCTAGGGAAAAAGGGTCTTGCACGACCTTAAACTGCATCTTCATCCTGCAAGACGATAAACTGCAAAATGGTCCGAGCTCTATGACCTTAAACTAAGATCTCCCCCCGTCCATACTGTAAGACGTTAAACTGCAAGCCAGTCAGGCCTTCCTGACCGAGGCTCAGCCTTAGGCCCCTTGGCCTCCTCAGGCCCTTGGCCCCCATCCTTATTGTAAGACGTTAAACTGCAAGCCAGTCAGGCCTTCCTGACCGAGGCTCAGCCTCAAGCCCCTTGGCCTCCTTGGGCCCCCGGCCCCCGTCCTTACTGTAAGACGTTAAAATGCAAGCCAGTTAGGCCTTCCTGACCGAGGCCCAGCCTCTTTCCCCTTGGCCTGCGTCGACTCTGGCTCTCTAATGGGATTGTATGGTGTGGTGTGGGATTACATCCTCATCCATGTCGGGTTACCCTCCGTACCGTACATATACTCAGTTGAGACACATTTCTCGTCCAGAACAACACTAAACGGTGCTTCAGAACTACGTATGGCTTGATTCCTATCCTAATGGGATATGTAGGAACGCCCGGGCATTTCGTCTGTTGGCCCAGCCCAAAATCCAAAATCTTCCCCTCGAGTCAAGATATATGGAAGGGTGCACACTTTTACCACAACTCTCATCGAGCAAGCCTCGACCCGGCTGCACATCCCCCCTAGAGATGTTTTCCTCTTTCGTGGATGGATACAGCTATGCTTCACCCACTCCTTGACTGGGATTCCATCATTTTTTCACACCCATAGGGTCCCCCATGAACGGCATGGATACTACGCCCAAGGGATCTCCTACCGATATGGGCTAACACCCCTGAGGGTTTTCAAGCAACAAGATGATACAAGTCCCGAGTTGCGAATTTGGTCAACGGTCGACGCTTATTTATTGCTCCCATATCTTGTAACCATAGGAACGCTGTGTTTCGAACATGGTCAACAGTGTCCTGGATCTTCGGGTCCACCCCGAGATGTCCCAAACATCGGGTGCAGTGATTTATTTTACCCCATCCCGAAGTGACAAACATCCCTCCGGGTGGTGCTAGCGGTCGGGCCCACAGCCCTGATTCCCCTATAAGGAATGTACGGCGTGGTGTAGGATTACGCCCTCATTCACGTCAGGTTACTTTCCATGTCATACACTCCCCTGGATTAGATATAGTTATCTCTTTCCTCGTCCTCATGTAAGATGTTAAACTGCAAACCAGTCAGGTCTTCCTGACTGATGCCTGACCTTAGGCCCCTTGGCCTTCTCGGGCCCCTCCGCCCAACCTCTTACCCGGGGTGTACGGTGTGTTGTGGATCTATGTCCTCATTTACGTAGGGATCATGTACCATGCCGTACGCCTTCTTTTATGAGGCCCAGCCTCAGGCCCCTTGGCCTTTTCAGGCCTCAGCCTAGGTCCTCTCTTATAGGAGTGTATGGTGTGATATGAAATTATTCTTCTCATTCACGTCGGTTTATTCGCCGTACCGTGCACTTCCCTTGTTTGGGGGTATATTACTACCCCCCTCGTCCCATATGACGTTAAACTATATCTACAGAACTACGTGTTGCTTGATTCCTATCCTCATGGGATACGTGGGACCACCTGAATGTCTAGGATTCGGGTCCAGCCCCATCTCTCGAGAATCTTCGTCCCACCTTGGCCCCTTGGTCTACCCTTCCTCCATGAGAGGATTATATGGTGTGGTGTGATATTATGTCCACATTAACGTCAGTCTCGTAATGACCACACCATGTACCTCTCCTTCCTGAGTTGTTTCGTCGACCCCTTTTCGGCGGTTCACCAATGTGCCCAAGGGGACTCTGGTCTATTACCTGGAATGCCAAGCTTTACTCGGACACGTCCAAACCTGCTTTCCAGGCTTTGTGTATCCCTGCATCAGGGCTTCCATAATCTTTCACACTCAGAGGGACCCCCAAGAATGGCATGGATACTATGCCCAAGGGCTCTCCTACCGTTACGGGCCAACGCCCCCGAGGGTTTCGGACAACAAATCGATAAAATCCCGCGTCGCGAATATGGTCAGCGGTCGATGCTCGTTTGTTGTTCCCACCTCAGGCTAACGTGATATGGATGCTGCGTGTCCACCATGGTTAACAGTTTTCCTCTATCGCCACGCCAACCCATTAAGCCCAAAATTTCGGGTACACAATTCACACCCTTTATCACTTCATCGTGTCCAAGTAGAGTCTCAGAGCTCTTGGTACCTTTCCTCCGTGCACGTCTGCGCGTTGGGGGAACAAGCCACGTCAAAGGTGTCATTCGGGGCTCTCTACCAACTCCCCTCTGATGGATGCCCCAAGTATTGCGATGAGGATTCCCCCCCTTGTTTCCCACACCGAGTTTAACTCACGTGGGCTTAGGGATCAGTTTGACGTCTGTGCTAACTTGGGAAGTTGTTACCATTCATGGTCCGAGCTCTAAGACCATAAACTTAGATCCATCCAGAACTACGTTCAGCTTAATTCCCATCCTCATGGGATACGTAGGACTACCCAGAAACCTTGTCTTCGGGTCTAGCCCATTTAGTGAGCTAGTCTCTTCCCCCTTGTTTCACCTCTTACCTCTATATAGGGCCCTCGGCCTAAGGTCTCCCTCTCCGAGTGGCGTACAATGTGATGAGGGATCATGTATCCGTCAATTGTGTTTTATAACACTGCGCACATTCCCCGCCTAGCATCATCTCTGCTACGTCTGTGCTGCATGATGATAAAATGCACACTTGGTCCTATCACACTACCCTAAACTGTGATATTATCGTCCTAGACGCACGACGAAAAACGGAAATTCATTGTGATGACCTCGTTATAGAAGACATCACGTTGGGTATTGGTCACGTGCCATGACATTTTTTAATACCTATCACGGCTTGATCCTTGTGGCAACACCACGGCCTACTACTTTAGTCCTGTCGCTTCACAAAAAAAACCACTCACCTTAAAGGACAAACAAGATTTATTGAATTCTGCTTCTTTTAGTGCAAGGGCCACACCCGCACTACCCTTTTCCCCTAGCACTGGTATCTTACCATGTAACCTTTCAGAACTACGTATGGCTTGATTCTCATCCTCATGAGATACGTAGGAGCGCCCGAGCACTTCCCTGCTGGCTCAGCCTAACCTTTGTGTTCGATCCCTCGACTCGAGCATTTCCCCAGAGAACGCATGGTAAGTAGGGCTTAGGTCCTCATTCACATCAGGTTTTGAAACCACCTTTCCATGTGTCCCTTTCTCCCCTTACCCACTCATGGTCCAAGCTCTAAGACCTTAAACTAAGACGTTTTCAAGAACTACGTACGTCTTGATTCTCATCCTCATGAGATACGTAGGAGCGCCCGGGCACTTCCCCACGGGCCCAGCATAACTTTCACTTTTGGTCCCTTGACCCAAAACCTCTCCCAAGGGGGTCATGCGGTGTGATACGGGATTATGTCCTCATTCATGTCGGGTTGTTCACCGCACCATACACACCCCCTATCCCCATTCATGCCAGGTGTTTGAGTTACTCCACCATGTGCCTATTATGTTTCCTCCCATCCATGGTCTGAATTCTACGACCCTAAACTAAGATCTCCCTATGGGAAAGGAATCTTCTCCCCCTATCTAATACGTCTCATTGTCGTATTTAGATGTGTTTCGACAAAGAGCCTGAAGTGTGGGATTTTCATACGGACATTTCCCTCGTCCCATGACCAAGATTCTTGAGCTCTCTATTTGGATCCTCATCCTCTTCCACATCCAGAAGGACCCTTGGACGACATGGATACTAGGCTTAAGGGCTCTCCATGAATGCTGGACCTAAGGTCCCTCTGATAGTTTCGGGCCAACGTCCCTACGGATATCTGACAACATTTGTGACATGGTCCCGTGTTTCGAACATGGTCAACGGTCGACCCTCATTTGTTTTTCCCCATTCTAGGATAACGCGATATGGATTCTGGGTTTCCGCCACGGTCAACAGTTATCCTCCATCGTCACGCTGCCATCATCGTGATCTGAATCTCGAGCGCCATGATTCACAAATTTCCACTTCCTCATGTTCAAGTGGAATTCTGTCATACTCGGCTCTTTCTCTTCGTGCATCTAGGTGTGCTAAATGATTGCGTTAGTGTCATTGGGCCGGTATTCACCGAGCGTCCCTTTTCCCTAACCTACCCCTTTTTGTTTTGGGAAATTCCCACCACTACTTCTTGTTTCCCACACCAAGCACGACTCACGTGGGCTTAGTAGTTTTGGCGGGATGTGTACCAACACAGCCAGGCTTCTCATCGTCCCGCATGACATTAAACTTCACTTTCAGAACTACGTATGGCTTGATTCCCATTCTCATGGGGTACGTAGGAATGCCCGACCACTCTACTTTGGGCCCAGCCTAATCCTCACTCTTGGTCCCTCGACCTGAAGAGTTTCCTCCAGGGGTACGTGGTGTGATATGGACTCCAAGTCCTCATTCACGTCGGTTTCATATCTACCGCACCACACGCTCCCTGGGATCTTCCCTTTTATTACACATCCTATCATATGACGTTAAACTATAGGAGTCCATGTGTCCTCAACGCATGACACTAAACTGCGGTTCTACCCTGAACAAGTTCAGGATTCCCCATGTTAATCATGGGATGCACCAGAGCCTCTACCAGAGAGGATTTCACCTGTCAGTGTTGGTCTATGACTGCACTGTGCTTCAGAACTATGTATGGCTTGATTCCCATCCTCATGGGATACGTAGAGACACCCTGGTATTTTTCCTAGGTTCCAGCCCATAGAAATCATTAATCCCATCATTCCCCTTTCCGACCCCCTGGTCGGACCCCTCGCTAGAGAGGCCCTGTCTGAAAGAAGGAATGATCCATGATCAAATTGATGCACCCATATGGTGTACTCCCACCACGGTGGTGTAATTGCATGAGTGTTGGATTTTGCTCAGACAAACCACCACTCCATATTCCACTCTCTGCGTGCCCCTTATTCGGACCCTCGTCCCCTTTCATGTCTGAAGGGACCCTCTAATGGTCTGGTCTCTGGCCGCATCGGCTCACCTACCGTCCTGGGCCAACGTTCTAGAAGACTGGTCATGTTTGGAAGGACCCCCTAATAGTATGGATGTTTGAACTATGGTCCACCAACTGTCCTGGGTCAATGTCCCGAAAGATTGACCGACAATATTTGTGACATGGTCCCGTGTTTCGAACATGGTCAATGGTTGACCCTCATTTTTGTCCCCATTACAGGCTAACGCAGTAAGGATACCGCTTCTCCACCATGGTTAATGGTTGTCCTTTATTGTCACGCCATCCCCATAGTGCTCCTAATCTTGGGCATCGTAATTCACGCTTCCCGTTTCCGTCTATTCGGACTGATTCCAGTGTCCCTGGTGTTTCAACGTTCGTGCATGAGGGCACGCTGAAGAAACGGTAATTCGACTGTTCTGAAAAGTTCCTTCTCCGGTCAGGCCTCTCCCGTCTTTCGGAAATCCGGACTGGTAATCCAAATCCCGGATGCCCGGAGCATGGTCTCCACTCTTATGTTAGGTGGGACGAGAAGACAACTATCTTTTGTTTCTCACATCGGGCTCGACCCACGTGGGCTTGGGGAATTATCTCCGAACACCCCGCAAACATTGTAGGGATGTAACGAGGCGATTCAAACAGTGGAAATCGTGCGCGTTGCAGCATTCAAAACAAATAAGGAAGAAATTGAAGCACAAAAGTACCAATAAAAGGTTTTTTTGGTTTGTTACAATACCCGGGGGTCGACTCCCCCCATGGATAGGTTGACCCCGTCAAAAGAGCGTTGCAGCTCCACCACCCGTTGGCTTGTGGTGTCCAAGGCTTGCTGCCGCTGACTCAACTCCCGCTCCTCCTCAGCAGCGGTGGGGCGCAGTTCTTCAGCCTTAGCTCTGGACCTCTCTACCTCAGCTTGAATGGCAGCCATATTTCAAGAAGCCCGCCTCATAAGCTCCTCTGCATCCGCCAGCTGGGCCTTCAACCGGGAGATCAGCTCAGATTGCGCATTTAGAGAGGCTGAGTGCTCATCCGCCCAGGTCTACAGCTGTTGGACCTCGCTTTCAGCCTCCTGGAGCTTCGTGACGCTTGTCGCCTTCCTCCACTGCCAGCCCATGATGAGCCCACGATCATGCTCCTGGATCTTCTCAACCATGATATCTCGGAAGAGCGCGTGAGGACGTTGGGAATCCACTCCCCCAGCGCACAGTTCGCACAGCCGCGAGCGAAGTCTGTCCATTTCGTCCATCCACAGCGCTTGGGGGGTGTCCTTGATGAAGCGCATGATTAGCTTCCACGACCGGCGGTGAACTATGTTGTTGTCTTCCTCGTCGGAGGCCATTTCGTCATAGTCTGCGCGATTGGCAGGCTCGTACGCAGGATACGCCTGCAGGAAGTCCTCCGCGGGATCTGCATCTGGCTGTGAATTCGGCGCGACATCTGGCGCCAAAGCAGGCGCGACAGGACTAGGACCGGCCGGCCAATCCTCTTCATCGGAGTCCACCTCGATGACCTTAGGCACGACCCTGCTAGTGGTCCTGCCCATGATGATGTGTGATGTAGCTTGGGGAGATGGGGGGACTATCGCCACCATCACCGGCATGCCCCTGGGAGGGACGCCACCAGACATCCCGACTAGTTGTGCCGCAGCAGCCCACACCAGTTGAAGAAGTGTACGACAGAGAGGGACATAATCTTTAGTTGGCATAGTCTACATATGACGACAAGGGAACCGGTAGAGGAAACTTACGGAGATCGACCTCCTGGTGCTGCTCTTGAGCCGGTACTGACGGTACCCCGAGGAGAGGCCCTCCGTATACTGTTGGAAGGTCTGGAGATTCTGGAGGAGCCACCTTGGGTGCTCTGGTCCCACCAGATGTGGAACTAGACGCAGCCATAGGCGCGGGTTCTGAAGGTCCCGCATCATCACCCACCGAGGGGCGAGAACGAGGCTTGTGAACAAGTTCCTCCCGCATGGCTCAAACATCAGTGAGAAGTCCATAGTGGCCCAAGAATGGACCATAAGGAAAGAAGTTCAGAATGCTACCTCGAGAGCCTCTACGAAATCATCGGGATCTGAGCCTTGATCTCCGACCTCACCATACTCCAACGGGCTCCCTCCTCCAGCCTCGTCCTCCCGATAGGAGTCATCTGATTCTTCCAGCAGGGGGAAGTGCCCCCTTAGATCTCCGGCCGATGACTGTGGGGGGACCGTTCGATTCAGCAGCACCCTCACCCGGTCTCTCATTAGGTGAGGGGCACCACTGGAGTGAACATAATCCTCCATCTCGTCCAAGTATTTCTCTTCCTCCGCTGGAGATGCCATGAAACTAGCCCGGACTGGGCCTATTCCTGGTAATTCCATCCCAAGGCAATTCAGGTGGGCCCATATCTCGGGTGGGCTGAGGAATTTCCGGTTGACATCCCAAATGTCCCAGGCTTCCAAGAAGACGGCATCCTCTGCCATGTCGATATGACGCAGCAGATTCCCCAGGCCCTGAGTGGATATCCTACGAAATCCCATCGGTGGCCGCCCCTCCGAATGGCCTTGCTCTTCCGGAATCACCGGATCCGCCGCTGCTGCTACACCCTCGGCTGGTACGGGTCTCGTCGCCATGGCAGCTCCGCCACCACGAGAGGCCCTAGCTACCCTCCGACCCCGACCTCGAGATAGAAGAGGCCCACCATCACCGACCCGAATAGTTGGCTACTTCAGCATCTCCCCTGGGTAAGCCACTTCCCAACTAATGGCATACTCCCTCAGCAATCCTAAAGCGGCGGAAGATGGAGGCAATGCAATTCGAATCTTCCCATCTTCCCGTGTGAACATGAGCCATAGCTGCCTCATCACACACGGGTGCTCCTCGTGACGCACCTCCCAGTAGACCTGTGGGGTCAGTCGCTGGAGTCATAGGAACTGCCTCGCAAACCGATGTGGGGTGTACGGTTCGCAGAGTGGCTCACGATCTACTCGTTCCACCAAAACTCCACCTCGAAAGGCCAGGAGGTAAGCCCGATGTTCTTCCGTTCCCCACCCTTCGTCAGTAAGTATCCCCATCGGCAATGGGAAGAGGTGGAAATTAAACTCATCCGCCCTCCACACCCAATTCAGCACCATCAGCACGGTTAGTTTGAACGGGAATATCCTGACCGCATTCAGGATGGAGGGGTGGAAGTTCGATCCCGGCGGCGAAATAGGGTTTGGATAGTCATAGATCCCCCTGATGTGCGCCGCGATCCACCCATACAGGTGGTGGAAGGGCCCGCATATCCTTGGCGGCTTCTTGCCCTCGCTAATGTGTCGCAGCATTCTGTACAGTTTGTAGAGCATTGGAATCCCCATATTGACCCGCTGCCCCATGGCCAACATGGACACCATAATAAATGAGCTGGGCCGCACCCCCATGCTTATATCCCTCACCGGTAGAATCCAACCGCAGATAAGAGCCGTGATGAACACCGCCAGCCTGACTATCGGATGTTATTCAGTGCTGACACTGAAACCCCAAGTCTTCCATTGGCTGTCCTCCAAGACCCACCAATACAAGTGCTCCTTACCCCGTTGGGCTGCCCTCGGGAAAGTTCGAGGACTTGGAGGGAACTCTCGATTCTCTAGGAAATTCAGGAATCACTTGAACCATTTCTTAAAATGGACATCCCTCACTGCCTCCTTGTCCTCTCCAGGGACAAGTGCCATCAGCACTGACACCAGTCGCGGCATTTGCTTTGTATCCTCCCACGCGCTCATGACGGGGAGGAACTCATCATACATGGTCCCCAAGATCGGAACCCCAGAAATCTGGTGGATATCCCACAGGCTGATTCCCACCTCCCCGTGATGTAGGTGAAAGGTATTGGTCCTAGACGACCATCTGCTCAGTAATTCTGGCATCAGTTGTTTCGGTTGGTAAATGTGGAATTGGGAGGCCCATGCCGCCTCATATAACCCCACTCTCCTCAGCTCGGCCCCAAACTCCTCGCATGAGGCGCCTACCTAGTAGGCCCAGGCCCAGTCATCAGTAAAGTTTCCGCCCTGGCGCAGGTCCCACTCATCGGACCATCCTTTCTTCGAATCCTGCAAATCCGCCTTCAGCATGGTACGCTAGAGATGAGGGGACGTCTCCGGTTGCAGTGGTTTCCCATCAATTTTGTTCACGTGTTTGTAGAGAGTGTCGGTGGTAACGGGTGTAAATTCCTCCAGCGCATGACCATCAGCCGCCCTAAACCATTGGTGCTGACATGGTGTGCTCCTAAACTAGCAAGCTGGTTCGTCCCTACTCGCCTCATGGATGGAGACTTCACCCCACAACCTGAAGCTGTACAATGGCAGCTTCTTACACTGTGGATAATTCTTCTGACCCTCCGATAGCAGATCTATCAAAGAAACGTGGTCTGAGTGGCTTTGGACCATCTCCCCAAGGCCTGGACAGTTGGCCATCTCATCCCGATGGGCGGCATCGGCAAGCACCCCTAATACAGCTTCTCGATGGGCCATTTCAGTTCCGGCACTCAGAAAAGAATTTTTTCAGAATGGATCGCGAAGCTAGATCGTGAAGCCGGCTCGCGAAGGTCGGTCACGAGACCAAGCCACGGAGGCTGGCCTAGGCCGGCAAACAGGAGTTCGCTTGGCGTGGTCACGGAGTCAGAGACCCACGGATTCGCCGCGAAGCTCGATTCGCGGAGAGCAGGCGCGGAGTACGCAGAGATTCATGAACTTGAGAGCACAAAAAGACAAGAAAAGTGCGTGAAGACAAAATAGGTCGACCCCCCTATTTATAGGCGGCGACCCCGGAGCAGCGCGACGCGCCCCACCCGCACGGAGCATCGCGGCGCATCCGGATCCGTGGCCTCAGTCAGCACCGCGGGCCCCCTTCGCGAAGTCGCATCGCGAACCGCCGACAATTTTGGCGATTTTCCCTCAGACTTCAACCCTTCACCCTCCGAGGCTCCAAATCTGAGGGGGGCATTTGTTGGCACCAAAAATATTTCACGAAAGGAAGGGACGAAAAAGAAGGCCGGTGCGCTGCCTCGCGAAGCCCCGACGCGAAGCACCCTAAGCATCGCGGTCTCGCGAAGCTCCAGAGGCGGTACCTCTCCACGAACGAATTTGACGTTCGTGAGCCCGCCGCGAAGCTCCAGATGTGGTACCTCTCCACGAATGAATTTGACATTCGCGAGCCCGCCGCGAAGCCCCTGAGGCGGCGCGGGAGTTCTGCTTCGCGGCGCCCCTTGCCTATAAATACTGGGCTCCCCCTGAGTACCCCAGACGGACAATCTGACCTTTCGGCTTCTCCTCTCCCGAATCGCGAAGCACCCTTTGCCCCCAGGAATCATAAGCTCCGCGAGGTACATCTACTTCGCGTGACACCTTCGCTTTCTCTCGTTTTGAGCCCCTCTTCCGAGAGGGATGCCCTTCGTGAAGCTCAAGGTCATTTACGAAGGAGGGGGATTCCCAAGGGAACCCGGGCAGCTGCGGAGCGTTTATGATTCGCGAAACACCCAACCTGTACTAGTGATCCCTATGCTAAGGTAGGATCGCTACACATCGCGAAGCACACTACTTCGCAGCACCCTGCTTCGCGAGGCACCTCTTCTTCGCGAGGCGGTGCTCCGCGAATACTATTCTACTTCGTGAAGCACCCTCCACTCACACATATGCCCCATGATAATTCCAAGTCACTCCGCTTCACGAAGAACACTCCTTTTCTTGGAAATTCCTCTTCTCGTGCGACCCTCCAGGTATGCACGATGTGATTTCAAAGTCCCGCGGACAATACCACTCGTAGCGTTGCTTCGCCTAATGCTTCTTCGCATAGGCACGCTAACGGCTATTGCTTCTTCGCATAGCCACACTAACGTGGACCCCTTGATGGTTCACTCCACAACCCCCCTTGACCACGGCCTTACTGGTACCTTCCCTCCCCCAAGGATCAAAGGGTACCAGTTATGTAAGTCCTAGGGGTGTGGAGTGAACCCACCTCGTCCGAGCTATAGGACGTTAAACTGCCAAGCACCACGTCTTTAACACATGACGTTAAACTGTGACCCGACCTCGTGCCTCTCACGAAGGGTCCCCCCAGCTTGAACATTTTTTACACCACTAGTCTCCATGGGAGTGGAATCACCCATCCACAAGGGATGATATCTTCCTTATTGGAGCGGCGTATGTTCTCAGGAGAAGGACGACCCTAGTTCCACAACGGATGGTTGCACCCCTGCATCTCCGTACTTCCCCACTACCAAGGTCAGTGGAGGGCGTGATAGGGAACGAGGCACCTCCCATCATTGGTCCCAAATCCTTCTTTCACTGCGCTTTGTCGCACTTCGGGCCTCCACCTTGGATTAAGTCCCAGAACTAATGGGCCGCCTAACGCATCCTCTTCGCTTCTCATGGACGCACCCTTCGCGGAGTGATCGTCAGGTCCTTGCTGTCTCTTGTTTCTCACACCGAGCATGACTCACGTGGGCTTAGAGTTTGCATTGCCCATGATAATACCCTCGTCCATCATGACGTTAAAATGCATACCCTCGTCCAGCATGACGTTAAATTGTATGCCCTCGTCCCGCATGACATTAAACTGCACACCCATTTGAACTAAGAGGTCTTTGATCCATGTCAAGGCATGGTACGTAGGAAGCCTTCTCGAGATTCAAGCCCACCCGTCATTTAATTCACATCGAGTTGTACCTTCGTCCACAATGACATTAAACTGCATTCCAGTCTGACGGCAATCCGTTTTCACCATCCGAACTACGAGGACTTTGATCCATGTCAAGGAATGGTACGTAGGAAGCCTTCACGAGGTTCAAGACCACCACTAGTGGACCCATAGGTCTAATTTCACGTCAGTTCACCGATGAAACCCTTTGAACTATGAGGTCTTTGATCCATGTCAAGGCATGGTACGTAGGAAGCCTCCCCGAGGTTCAAGCCCACCACCCATCGGACCAAGGACCACCTTCACGTCAGTTCACCGACGAAGCCCCTCTGAACTATGTGGTCTTTGATCCATGTCACGGCATGGTATGTAGGAAGCCTCCACGAGGTCCAAGACCACCACCACTAGGACCCTCCTGGTCCTCCTCATTCACGTCGGCCTTCCAAAGCCCCTCTGAACTACGTGGTCTTTGATCCATGTCACGGCATGGTACGTAGAAAGCCTCCACGAGGTCCAAGCCCACCACCACTAGGACCCTCCTGGTCCTCCTCATTCACGTCGGCCTTCTGATGTCCAACCTGAACTACATGGTCTTTGATCCATGTCCTGGAATGGTACGTAGGAAGCCTCCACGAGGTCCAAGCCAACCACCACTAGGACCCTCCTGGTCCTCTTCATTCACGTCGGCCTTCCGATGTCCAACCTGAACTACGTGGTCTTTGATCCATGTCACGGCATGGTACGTAGGAAGCCTCCACGAGGTCAAAGCCCACCACCACTAGGACCCTCCTGGTCCTCCTCATTCACGTCGGCCTTCTGATGTTCAACCTGAACTATGTGGTCTTTGATCCATGTCATGGCATGGTACGTAGGAAGCCTCTCAGAGGTTCAAGCCCACCAGCTGCTGATCACTCTGACCTTCTTCACGTCGTTTCATCCACACCCGGACAGCCTAGTGTGTAAGCCCCACACTATTTGGTCTAAGGTCCACCTTCGTGTCAGTTCGCTGACGCATCGGACCAAGGCCCACCTTCACGTTGGTTCGCTGATGACATCGATCGAACCAAGGTCCACCTTCATGTCGGTTCACCGACACCATCCCAAACTACGTGGACTTTGATTCCCTTCCACGGGGATACATAGGAGGTCTCTTCGCGGCTCAAGCCCAACTTCATCGTCACCCTTGCGATGGTCCCTCGCCATTCCCCCCTCCACTTCATACATCCATCCATCATCCACCCTTATTCTCACCCGGACCGTCATATCCTAGTGAGACCATGTCGGTACGCTCCTCTTCACAGCCGCCCATGGGATGGTCTCGGTATCGGCACCCCTTCAAGGGAAATCCCTCAATCCGATCCATTCTAGCTAATGCTCTGATCGGGCTGATCCGTCTCCGCTGGACGTTAAACTCGTGGAATACCATGTGTTAAACACAGGAAGCTGAGGAAAACCTCAGATATGTGTCTATGGCATATAATTCCCCACGCTCGATGTGGGATGCCTCGGGCTCCCACGCCCTCGAGAATCCCTATGACCAGGGATAATAGACAAACATGCTGGTTCCCCAGCATCCAGACACGCTACTGATGCCTCAACGTGACTACTCCCCCAACTGAAGGTTGCTGCCCTGACCGGACCCTTTGGAATGTCCCGACAGAATCAGTGTAATTAACCTGTGTCCATGGAAACATGGCACTGGGAAGAGTTTCATGAACAACTTATTAAATCTATGAGGGAGACCCGGACTAGGTGACGAGTTCCGAGGAGGAATCCACGGAAGGAAGAACTGACATCCCATCATCCCGTTTCGATCAAGGAGCAGACGTCCCTGAATAATGAGCGAATTCCACCCACATTTGGAAAGCGGGAATGCGGGGCAACAGTGCAGTGCATCCTCCTCTGCGGACGGACGGATGCGCACGCCCCGACAAAAGAGTCGGAAACAACAATCGTTGATCAGTTCCATCCATCATCTTGGTCTCATGTTCAGTTATTTTTTAGTGGATATATACTTTAGAATTTTATAATCATCAAATATTTCACAATTTAATTCATACAAATAATTCCACAAAATTTTCAAATAAAAAAGCCACATAAACTAATTCTAGATCATGTGTAAGATAATTTAAAACTCGAGAAATCAATAATCTCTTTTTTAGTTACAAAACAATCATCACATTATGTTTTCCTGATAAATTGGGATCATTTTTTGTCCATTTATTCAGTGGGATAAAAACCTGAGTAAAGTTTTCAACAAACTATTGATAGTAACACTCTAATCCATGAAAACCCTATTCATAAGGTTCATAATTATAGTAGGTGCATTTGAAAACCTAAATGGCATAACTAAAAACTCATAATACCCGTATCTAGAGTACAATTCAGTCTTCTGAATATATTCCTCCTTCAATTTCAATTGATGGTACTCTGACCTAAGATCAATCTTCAAAAAATACTATGCTCTCTAAAGCTAATCATAGAAATCATTCATATGTGGAAAAGGATACTTGTTTTTATCATTGATGTTATTCATGGCTCAATAATAAATTAAAATACTCATTGAGACATATTCTATTTTAACAAACAAATAGGGGCACACCAACGTTAATTTCTCTGTTAAATTAAACCTTTATCTAAAAACACATTTAATTTATTATTTAATTCTAAAAGTTATACTTCAGCCATTTGATAAGGGGTTTAAAAATAGTTTAAGCCTTAAACACTATGTTAATTGAGTATTTAACATCTCGATTAGAAATAACACAAAGAAAAACCTCATTAAATGAACCTATTTATTCATTTACTATTGACACACCACTAATCTAAACAGTTACATTATTTTCAACAATATGATCTATGTAAATTTCACTTCCATCTCTAATCGATTTCTCAACTTCTTGGTAAGATACCAAAGGAAATAGATCATTGAATAAAACATTATTAGCTCTATAATCTATCTTATCATGATAAACTAGAATCTAATCCATACCCAAAATGATATCAAACTCTACTATGTAAATTTCAATAAGATTTTCAAGAAATACAATTACACTAATCACAATAGGAATATTCTTACAAATCATAGTTTCTTTAATATTTCCACTTGGTTTTTTCACCAAAATTTATATTCTATTATAATGTGGAAATATTACTATTTTAATTTCATATTTCCTATAAATAAAGGAATACGAAGTCCCATAGTCAAACAAGGAATTGGAATAAATTTAACAAACAAGTTAAATACATTTTACCACTTTGTTTGATAGCTCAACATTAATCATAGTAGTAAGAAAAGATTTTTCCTTATCCTTCTAGTTTAGATCATGATGATTTTCAACCTGAGTAACTAAATTCAAACACACATTATCATAATAAGACAACTCATTAAAACTAAAACATATCACCATTGAATGTTAATCTGCTACCCCATTATTAGATTGTTCAGGATTCTTTTCCTTCAAATCCAGGGCCATATGACCAAACATTCCAAATCAAAAGAATCTCCCAGATTTTGTAATACATTTTCTAGGATAAATGTTACCACACTTATCATAAGATAGAAAATTAATTTATTACATCCATGTTTCTTTTACGGATTCTTCCTCGTCACCTTTCATCCTGGTTGCTTCTTACTTTCTTCATCACCGGGCACATGATTTCATAGAACTCCATCTCAACTTTTTTATAAAATGAATAACTTTATCATAGAATTTAAATTCTCAAGTGACTAAATATCTTCATAAACTTGGTTTTAAACCATATTAATATCAATTAGTTTTTATTTCAATGTCCCTAACAAAATCTAGAAGATACCTATCCAATCGGAAAAAAATCTTCATGTGTGGCTATATAATGTTCATCTTTTTTCCTCAATTCAAATAATTTTTCTCCATTCTGAGTCAAAAATACTTAGGGAAATATTTCACTACCAAAAATGTACTTAAATTTTATCTAATGCATGGAATCAATATCATCTTTCTCCTCATATTCCTAACCAAATACCATTATCAATCTATTTCACCTACAAAATAACAAATGAAATGGGTTGAATTTTAACATTCCAAACATCCCATGACTTCAAATATATTCTCTAGTGCATCAATTCATCCTTAATCTACCACTAGATCTATGTTTCAACTAAATTTTGGATATTTTTGTCTCGTGAAATGCTCAACTATATATATATTCCTTTAGGGTAGATTTGGATACTCTCTAGCATGTATTCCACCATAATTTATGGCTCGTATAAACTGATCTATCACTACAAAAAAATTATTCTATTCCAATTACAATCGTATCAGGATACTGAGTTGGAAATATATTTTTCTCTAGGTTCCATAAAATATAAACTTCCCAATTTTCTATATGTAAACCCATTTTAAATATACTTTATTTATAAACATAAACATGCTGATATTAAAATTCTATATCACTTCAACTTAACTATAAGGAAAAATCAATCAAGGGAATTATATTACCATTATGCTAACCTCTAAAATTATCTTAACCTTGCTCTGATACCAACTGTAAGGACCTAAACTTAAACATTACATATTCTAAAATCTGTATGCAATAAATCACATTCTTTCATTCCAAAATATTTTTTTTAGAGTTTTAGATAATTAGGTGACAAATAATACATGATAAAACTATAAATTAAAAAGTATATACTTCTGATTAATATCCATATTTTCAATAATATAAAACTTTTAAAATAAAACATTATTTATTTTCATGAAAAAACTTCATGAATTTAAACTTTTATTCTTCCTTACATTATCCATCCTTAAACCTAGTGAACAATAATAAAAATGTGGGATAATAACAAAAGACAAATAAGGTACATAAAAAGAAGATATTTTTTAGTCGAGTGAAAAATATGAAAACCCATGTAATATTTACCTTTATCTCAATGTTCTTTGAGTGAATGAAAACAATTATTTTCAAATGTTGTTTGTCACACATTTTACTCAAATAAAACCTTTAAACACTATAGAAATAATAAATAAATCATGTATGTAACTTGGTAAATCATCATTAACATCACTCTTACAAATGGAATAACAGCTATGGTCAACCTCTATACTTCTATCAAAAACCCAATGCATTGGATGGCTATTGCGGACCCACTTGTCCTTACCTTAGAAAAAAAACAACTCATCCTTGTTTAATAATGTAACCACTAATCCTTAGTTTATAATATAACCACCCACCCTTGGTTTATAACAGAGCCACCCTTTATTAGAAACAATTCCCAAGAATCATAACACAATAATAAAACATAAAATATTTCATTTCCATCATGAAACCCTTTAAAAAATATTTTAATCACATATATAAAACTCTTTAGAATATAAAAATAACCATTTATTAAAAAAACTCATTTTCAATACCAAAATATGTAGAAAAAAGGAAATACTATTCTTATTTGAATAAAACATTAAATATTTTGAATAAATCCAAACTTTAAATAATGTTTATAGTGGTGTATAAAGTCATTATCACTGTATATGTTAAAATATATCATTCCTTTTGTTTTTTGTAAATAAATTCAAGAATTATATAAAAATATTCCTATTTGAAAACTTTTGAAAGAAATTCAAAATAATCCTTTATATAATTTTCATTTAAATATAATTAAATTTATAAAATCATTTTAAAAACATTTAAATTTAAGAAAAAAATTTGAAATGAAAACTTTAAAATAATATTTTTAATGAAAAGTTTCTTACCTTGAGTCTTAATTGTCATGTTTTTTCCTTATCTTACTAAATAAAAAAATAATGTTAATTATTTACTTTATTTATAACACATTCGACTTATGTGTCAAAAATTACTTTGGTAAGTCGACTATGGTCAAATAGGTCATTATTTTAACATATAAAGAATAATAATCATGAGTTATATAACACATTAATTAATTAATTATACTTTTAAAATCAATTATTAAAAATTAACTATGTTATAATCATGAAGATGGTAGGTCATGTGTACGTAAGAGTGATGGTTCCAATTTTATATGATCATTATGGAAAGAAGGTGAGTGATATTTTATATTTAAAAATTGATCATAATATTATAAATAAAATTTTATTTCATTAAATTTACTTATAAATACCATTCATGTGATTTGGTGATGAAAAAATAATAGAATCTCTTCATGGAGGTGGTAGTCCACACATATACATGAACGACGTTATCATTTTTCATTGAGTGAAAACATAAGAAATAAAATGATTTATTATATTTTAAGAATGATAAATATGTCTTAGATATAATAATTTTTTCATATATATCAAATATATTAATTAACTTTATCCTTATTAACTTTTATGTAAAGTGTTAGTGAAAAATGAATCACATGACTTTGTGAGGCGGTAATCGGTTGTACACACGAGTGACATTATCATATCCCCAACAGAATATAGTGTAAGATATTATATATGATATAATAATTAATGATGTATAATTATGTTTTACATATCGTATATATATTTTAAATCCATCATTATAACTATCCATGAGTGGTGGGGATGAAAAATGAATTACATCAGTTCGTGAGGTAGTAGTCTTCTGTACACGTGAATGATGGTTTTGTATCCCATTTAATGGAAGTGGGTACGGACAAAGTTTATTCCATAAAAAATATAATATATGTATATTAGATATACTTTTTTATTATATAATCATAATTCAATAATATTTTAAGGGAACTAAATAATAAGTAAAATAAAAATGCTCAGTTAAGCATGACGCATCTTCTACGAATAACTTCCTAAGGTTAGCACCACAGTCCTTCTTAAGATGGATTTATGATAAAATTATGGGATCTAAATATTGTTTAGGGAAATAATTAAAGTATTTATTTATTTATTTGGTTAATAAAATATCATTTTTTGTGTTAAAAGGGTGGGATATGGGGTGGCCTTTTAAAAGTATGGGAGAGTGCATAATTTAATTTTTTGAAAATGAAAAAGTGATACTCACATTTTTCCCATGAAAAGGGGATAAAAAAATTGATAATTATCAATAATTATATGAGATAAGATCTAAATATGTAAATATAATAAAATTTAGACAAGTTTTTAGGTCATTTTAACCCTTGTCTTTTTAGTTTAACCCCCCTGTAAACCCGTTTTCACCTTAATTATGATAAAATATTTTTACTATTTTCACAATTTATTATAACCAAATATTAAGTTGAATTTATTATATAATATATTAATTAAAAATTTGGAATCTATTTTACTAAATTAAATTCACATAAGTGTAAGAATTTAATTTAATATTAAACTTATAGACGTGACAAAAAACATTTTTTCAAGAAGCGTATTTTTCAAGAAAAATATGATTTTATATTAACTCTATGACTATTAATAATAATTATATTAATTTTAGTTAACATTTATAGAAATATAATCTATAAATTTCAAATAAAAATGCCTCATTATTTATTATTTTATTTAATCAAAATGGAGAAACATCATGCACTTTAAAACAGTTTTCAAAAAAATACATTTTTAAACCCAAAAAAATTATACTAAAATTCAGTATAAAGATGATTTAAATGTAATGGATTTGATTAAAAATAATTAAATAGTACTTATTTTACTTTAAATCATAATCAAAAAATAATGTAATTTTTTAAATTATTTAATTTATTTAAAATAAATGTCATTTTTATAAAAAACTGTATGTTTCATTATTCACTAAAATCGATATAATTTTGTGATTAATATTTTAAATAAAATCGTATAAAAAATATTTTAATAAAATAATTTTCTTTTGGATTTAAAAATTACTTAATATTTTTATAATGAATATATTTTTCTAATACTTGAATATTAGTAAACATGAAAATATTTTATTCTATCATTACAAGGTTGTTTTAGAGGTTGTGAAAGATGTTGATATCAGACAGGTACAATGGTGGTATCGTGGATTTTTCCCTCAGTAGGGGATCCCATTTTCAATTAATGGTAGGGGATCTTAAATAGTTCTCTTCTAAGGGGTTCATTCATAATGGGAGAGGGATAAATTTATCATATTCATGTGATTATTGTTTCCCCACAATCTTAATTTGTGTGAGACAATACCAGAGTGGTGATGTCAACATAGTGGTCTCATATGGATGTATATTATCATGTGATAGACTTAAAGGTATTACTTGAAGGTGGGGAGAAATTCATTCATTTTCCTAGGAGGATATAGGTTTTCCCTTGATGTTTTTATTGAATATCATGATGAAAATCCTGATTGAGGACCACCCTAATGGAAAATGGTTCTCAATATGGTATATCTAGAAGATCTTACATTCTCCTTCCAAAAAAATTTTGATTATGTTGTAGGGGTATTTATATTAAGGTTGTTTTTTTGGTTCACCTGTATTTCAGAAACTATTATCTTAGGGTTTGGATCTAAAAAACCATGGTTATCTTACTGGTTTAGACGATATAGTGGAGATTTTAGAATATTAGTTCACTAATGAGTAGTGGTATATCACTATCCATTTTGAGGAGGTCCGGGTCTTTTAGTAATATTCTCATTAGTATCTTTCCGGAAGTAGTGAAAATAATGGAACTAGTTTCTTTCATTGATGGTTTCAATATTTTGTGTAGATAGGTGTGTGGATTGTAATTTATTTCTAATTATTGAGTATGTAATTAGAAATAATTCTTAAGTTAACATTGTTCCTTGAGTAAGTTTCATTGGTTCTAACTACTTACTGGAAGGGGATGATGGGACATCCATTACAGGTCCTAAAGAGTATGCTACCTTGTATCTCTCCTAGTGTTGGTGTGGAATCATTATGAAGTTATAAATAGTGTATTTTGGAACATATATACAATTACCATATGAAAATTCTTATAAATTATATTTAAAGTTTTGGGTTCAATTATCCCATGAGAGGTAACCTTATTAATGAATCATTTTGAGGAAGATTTTAATCATTCAGGGTTTTAATTCTCACATGCATGTATTTAGATGGCCCCTTTTAGTGAGGATTCTTAATTAAACACATAAAAATAAATATTATTATTCTTTTTAGGTTTTATTTTGATAATAATTTGATCCTATGTATTCTATTCTTAGTTTTGAAATTAGTTAAGGAAGGTAAGATCAATATGGTGAAAGTGAACCATCCCTGTGTATGGTTGTATAACAAGTTCTCATATTGTTTGAACCTCTAAAGGTGAATTAACTGCATGTGCAGATTGCTCTTCCTTCCAAAAGGAATAATTTTTATAAAATTTCCAACTTATTGGTTTTAGTTGTTCCTTTTTGGATATGAAAAGTTTTAAAGGTGGGGAGTATGTAGTGAACTAGTTTTTTCCTGATCCAAAATTCACTCAATTTTGAGTTCTGAAGTCCAAGGTCCTCAAATGAGGTAAAATTATAAATTTTCCCTAGAAAACAACTCTAAAAAAATGATAGTTTTTTTACCTAAAATCATAGTGTTTACCACCAATTTTATTTTTGGTGAAATTTTGAGAAATTGTAATTTTATGTGATATTTAATATTTCATTAAATAAATAACTAATTATCCTATAAGTAAATATGATAATATCTCATCAACAAGAGATTGGATTTAAATTCCAACACCTTGGTTTTATTTGTAATGTTGAATTTTACCTATGATAGGGGTAAGTTTTAGGCTCAAATGCTGAGTCACAGACTAAGTATTTTTGGGTATTTTAATAAAAAAAGAGAAGTTAACCTTATCTTAAAGTAATAAATATCCCCATTATAATCCTCTCTAGTTTTAGTTATATTTTTCAGTAATTTAAACCTAAATTGTGGATATAGGATATTGTTTTTTAATGTAATTTAAATTGGATCAAATAATAGGGTCGGATTCAGGATGAAATCGATGACCATATCATATAGTGATGATAAACATAATTGTGGATTCAAAAAACCTTTAAATAACTAGTTATTTTCCATGAGGTAAGTCATTTTTCTTTCAATTCATTCCTCTTTTTTATATTAAATTAATTATAAAAATACAATACTATTTATTCATATAATTATTTTAGTCATTATGGATATAGGAGATTTATTATCATTCTAATTGTTCTTTTAAATTTCACTTTAAAAAATAGTGGAAATTCTTTGGTATAATGATTCTTCATTGAAGTTTCAATTTCTTCATCATTGTGTTACCCCATTAAAGATGTTATTTTTATCATGCATCTCTTGTAGTGTGAATTGAGATTGAGTAATTGGGGGCCTGGTATTTCAACTAGCCACCATTTTTTAATCCCCTACCTCCATCACATGAAAAACTATCACTATCACCCATCGCATTGGATAAAAGATAAAATTTGGGGTAATAGGAATGGAAAGGTAGTGAATGTCTAATGGTGATGGAGTTTTTTGGTAATGGAAATTGTGATGAGCTCTAGGTGGTGTGACTTTAGTTTATACATTACGTATTGGGTTGATTTCACTGGTGAAAATAAAATAACAACCAATATGGACTTTTGGAGAGTGTATTTGGTGGAAGGAATGGGGTTGGAGGCTTAGAGGATAATGGTGGTGGTATAAGAATCACGTAAAGCTGGAATTTATGGTCCTGAGAGTTCCAAAAAAATAGTATGTCATCCAAAGGGACACACTTTTTGTATCATTTTCCTCAAGTAACTAAGGATTTTGTGTGTCTTCAAGTCACATATTTCATGTATTCTAATCCACACAACTCGTTAGGTGAAGGTTTACATTACCAAACTCTCACTAAGCCTCGCATGTCATGTAGATCAAGCATCCATGTCCTAGAATGGTACACAACCTCAAGTGAGGAAAACCCACATGGATTTTGAACTGATTCAGACACTCCTTAATAATCATTAACATCCCATAACCATACATCAAAGACCATAAGGTTATGCTACTCACCCTTGGTCGCCTATTTTACATGTTCTCCTCTTCAAACATGCACATGGTCTCTACCGCACCTTGTGTAACCTTCCTAGGTGCTTAGCTAGCTACACCTTGAGGTGTCCATGTTTCTTGAACTTGGTTGAGTTATTGTTTTGTAGTTAGTTTATTTTTTATCAAATCTTGATTCTTTATCCATTTTTATTTTCTATTATTTCTTCCACCAAAAAATAGACATTTTTTCTAAAGTAAAATCCAAATTTAAAATGAAAAACATTTAATTTATTTTTATTTCGTTTTTCCAAAAATCCATTTAAAAATATTATATACCCATAAGATAATTAAAACAAAAATTATTTAGATAAAATTATCAATTAAATTCAAAAATAAATTTATTTAAATAATAAATAAGGTATTCTAAAAAACTAGAATGTTTCTTTCATTTCTTCTTTAATATGAGCTTCCTCCTTGGTTGAATCTATTACTTTTACGATTCAATGGTCATCAATTCTAAGTCCTTAGATTATTATTTGAAGGTGAATTCCATCCTATAGAGAAGTGTGTTATAGTTTTGTATGGTTAGGGGCCTTATGTCTCTCCACTCATATAGAGCTTCTCTCTAAGTTCTTAATTTCAAGTTAGAGGGCCATTATTTGAATATAAAACATTCCATGATAATTAATGGTCAAATATTCCATCACTTTCTTAACTAAAAACACCAAGAAGAGAATCAAAAAAATAAAATGAATGAAAATTATAAAACAAAATTAGTAAAAATAAAAGAGGTAGGGTAAAATATTTATCCTAACTATTTAAATTAAAGTATTTTCCAAGTATTTGACAACAATAGTAAACTTTTATGAACCTAAAGTTTGTTTTTAATTACATTAGGTTGCAATTAATTTATAATTTATAATTTTAAATAAACATTAATCACTAAATCTATAATTTAGTAGTATAAGAACATATAGATTTGATGTCTATCCCATGAATACATGGCCTACGAAAAAAAATAATCTAGTAATAAAAAACCTAAAGTATGAATGAATGACAAAATAAAATCTAGACTACATTGAATTTAAGTTTAGAGAGAGTAATATAAGATAATAAAAACAAATCATGAAAATCATATGATATTCAGGTTCATGTACTAGTGTTTTTTAAATTTTAAATAAATAGTCTTGTTATTGTTATAATTAGGTCTAAATCATCGCCTTGGTCTGGTTGATTATTATATATGTGAAAATCACTTTTCCACCTCCATCGGGCCAATCCACCAATGTTTAGTTAGGCCATAAAAATCATAATCCATAACATGTGTTAACCAAACCTATTATCCCCCTTCAAACTTTTTTGGTGAAACTTTCTTTCTAGAATATTCAATTTTGTCCCATAACTTCCTCTATTTATTTTCGATAGCTTTTTTTCCTTAGAAAAGATCTACGTCCTTAGTTTATCTAATGTATGATATGTTTTCATCTTATAACTTCATATCCTTTTCCATATCATCCAATTTTATATCATAATTTTTCATAGTTAAGCGAATATAGAATTTGAACTACTCACTACTAACAATTAGGCATAGATCTCCATTTTGTTGATCAATTAGATCTCTATTGGTTTCCAATAATGGTTTTCCTAGGATTAGTGGTGTTATACCTTCATTAATGTACATCACTGGGAAGTCAATGAGGAATATTAACTAGTCCACTTTGACCAATATGTCTTCAATCAAACTTCATGGGTACTTTACCATTGAATCCTCTATTTGAAGAGAAATCTGTATCATCTTTATATCTTCTGATACTTGGATTTTTAAATTTGTGTACAAAATGATATTCATAGTTTCACCAAAATATCACAAAGTTCTTTCAAATGTATTAGAACCTATATTTAATAAAATTGAAAATATACTTGGATCTTTTTGTTTATTCATTTACTCCCTTGATACTATACTCAATAAATCTTTTCTGACTAGAATGGTTAATATTTCCTTGATCTTATTCTTATTTTACACTATATCTTTCATGAATTTTGAATATATCATCATATTGGATAAAGAATCTATAAAATGGATGTTAATATTTAACTTCTTAAAGTGTTCCAAAAATTTATCATTCTATTATACATTTTTCCCATGCCTTATCCTTTCCAGAAAGGGTAGTGTTTTTTTAGGGTGATGGGGTATCTTCTCTTACTTATCATTTATCTCTCTTTCCCTTTTCCTTTTCTTTTTCCTACTTTTCTTCCCCTCTTTTTCCTTATAAAATATTTTATTTTCTACTTTTTTTGGGATTTTCTTTACTATTTTATGAGTTCTCAATGATATTTCCTTCACTTCTACTCATGGTTTGACCTCTGGGTAACATTTTAATACACCTCTAAGACTCTCCTAGAGTTAGATGAAAATATTCCCAACATGAAAGTCTAGATTCTTTAATGAATTATTTTGACCTCTTGATTCTTATTTCACCTATTTGATGGATATCCATATTGTAGTCATGAATCTGGTCAAAGTCTCCCATAATATGCTTATTTAGATTTGGTAAGAGGATCCTTGTTGTATTTGAAACCCCAGTTGCCTTAATTTAAATACTATAACTTATTTTTGTTGAGGTCGCCAACCCTGAAAATTATTTTAATTATCATAATCAGTATAACTTAACTCTTCAGTATACATACCTTGGTGGTTGTTAATTTCCATAATAAAATCCAACTTTTTAGTCAAATATTCCATCTTAGCAACCATATAATCATTTTTTTCAATCAAATGCACCCACCCCCCTTTATTATCCTCTTTCTTATTTCCACGGATTTTTTTTCTCACCATATCATTTCTAAAATTTTATCACTCCCTTGTTAACTTCTTCATGAGTGATCCCATAATTAAAGCATCAATAATAAAGTTATTTCCCTAAAAATATATTGTAAAAATTTTGAATTAGTAACAAAAAATCAATTTTGTAAAGTGAATATTTTATATTTAAATATTTTAATTGATCTCATTAATTATAATTTAGTTCATCATAATTTTTATTAAAATTTTAAATGTTGATGAAAATAACCATGTATTTCAAGGGAAAGAAGAATTGAGTTAGAAAACTCATTGAAAAATCATCCCATGTGGTGATGGAATGAGTTGTAAGACCTTGAATCCATTATCTTACTCTATACTTTAAAGAAAAATAAATAATCTCAACCTTAATGTCACTAGAAACATTTTGAAATTGAAAAAAATTATAAAATTCATGAAAGATCCTTAAGTGTGTGTTGTGATCTTCATGAGGTAGTCCATAAAAGTATATTTAATTGGTGATCATTTAGATGATGCATGGTTTAATCTTTAAGTGAGTATCATTCACTGGGAGAATGATTATTCTCATCTATATACCCACATTGTAAGTTCTTCCATAGTCCATTATATCTCTTAGTCTCAAATCTTTTTTTAAGCACCTCGAGTAGCTTGTTCTCCTACTCCAGCTATCTTTTCTTCTTCCTTGATCCTATTTCTCATATTTTCTTTTAATTCAGGGTCATAGTCAAGATATTCCTTACCTTTTACACAAGTATAATATCCATGAATAAATAATTATACACAAAAATCACAACACAAAAATACCCTGTGTAAATTAAGAAATTAAAATAGTAAAAAAGAAAACAAAACACTCAAAATCATAAATCTACTTATCCATCATCCCTAGAAATGGTGGAAGAAATTTTACATGGACAAAAGTTAATCAATAATTCTAATAGAAATAAATTTATAAATAAAATCAAACTAGCAATTACTGACTGAATGAATGTAGTATATGGAATTTTTGAGGTCTAACCCAAGAGATGGTTTAAGTAAACTTTAGGAAATTAAGTGATAAAAGTGCCAATAAAAATTAAAGGAAATTTGAGTTTGGTGAAATAAAATTAATAAATCATTCAATGTTTTTAAATTTTAAGGTTTTTCTGCTAGTGGAGTGTAGGGATAATTTGTTTATCCATATTTTTGTCAGAGTCAATATGAATAAATTACTTGGTCTTTGTACTTACTCATAAAATTAATAATTTTCCTATTCTTATGGTCAAATAATTGGGTTCTTAAATAGGTTAAGTGTATTGATACCTTATTTAAAAATAATCATTCTAAATCACGCAATTATCATGCACAATTTAAAAATTTATCTATTAATTTAAAGCAACTACCCAAATTCAAGTTCAGTGATCATGAGTTAATAAAGAGAGAATATATTAAAATAGAAGTCTGAAAAGAAAACCCAAAAAAATATAAAATAGAAGAAGAAAAAAGTCACAATAAAACACTCTGTTATTACTTGAAATAAGATAATATTATCCCCTCATGTTATTCAGGAGGGGAAAAACAAATTAGTAGAACAACATAGAAGCTGCTGCTTCACAGCAGAACTTAAATAACTCCAGGTTCAAGATTCATCAGTTTCGGATCCTTCACACATCCACAATTCACATACTATTTATAAACCTTAAAAACCCATGTTCTAGGCCTACTCATTATTTGAATATCACACTTTAATTCATTTTAGAGATCCATTTTAAAACCTCCTCATTATTCTCTTCAAATCTGATCATATTGTAACTTTTATTTTTCTATTGACTAAATTACTCAGGGCCTAGACCTCATTCCGGTCATGAACTCCTATTTCATTATCCTTTTTATATATATCATGAACCATTTGTACCCTGAATTATAACTAAGTTCATCAACTGGATATCATCTTTAAAAAATTCCATTTCCTCTTCACATCTGTACAATTCTAATTTTGTATAAGTAGTTCAAGTTATGAACTCAACTTCATCATTAATCTCTTTATTTCCCTCAATAGTGGATCCCTCCTTTCATGCATGGAATATTCATCCTATATAGGTTTTTACATAGATCTCCAAATCTCTTGAGGGTATTTTGTGATTGTTTATGGAATTTTAATGATGTTGGAGCTTGATCCCAAGCTTTATTAGGTCATAAATGGAATTTTTTAATGATAAAAGTTACAGGGATGAGCAGATGGAGAGGTAGTGGTATCAGAGAGTAGTGTCTGAGGTGGTATAAGGGTGATCCAGTTTAAGTGGAACCATTTTAGTTAAAATGAATAGTGCCCCATATATCAGCTACCCCATGTCAATTTTGAACTCGGTCAGGTGATCCTTAATAATAATTAACCTTTATTATCCATGCATCAAAGTCCTTAGGGTTCCATTTCCCTCTCTTAGCCTCATGTTCATCATGTGATACCCTTCACATATACAAACATACCTATCCCTACCCTGACCCATGTAGGGGATCTATCATGTCATGGCTAGACTTCATAGGCGCATGTGTGACTTCCCCTTAGGGTGGCCATGTGGCTTTCACTTGGCTGAGGTCCATAATAGGTGATAACTAATTTTTATCTAAAATTTATTCCTTTTCCATTTTCCAGTATTTCTTTTACCTGTAAAATAAACATTTCTAAAGTTAGATCCTTCTTTAAAATTATAAGCAATTATTTATGTCTTATTTATTTTCCCCAAAATTATTTAAAATATATTATTTACAACTAAAATAATTAAAGAAAATATTTTTAGGAATAATAATCAATTAAGTCCATCAATTAATGAAATTTATAATAAAAACATATTTCTGAAATGTTATTATCAATCAATAACTATATTATAGCATTCAAAAATCATGATTATATTTTTAGGGAGCTAAATACTATTTCCACTAATAATATAATAATATTATTTATCTCATTAATAACTCTTATATTAGATTATTATAATGAATATATATACCCAATGACCATATATGCCCAATGACTATATAACAACCACATTTCCCCTTTCCATCCTTTTTTATTTCCTTACATTCTTCTCTAAAATAATTCATCCAATTCCATCTCAAAATGATTATCATGTTTTTAGTGGTTTTCAGTTAATCTATGTCACAAACCAGGTTAGGCCACCATCCGACCCGACACTCGACCTGGAATTTGATAAGGACCTAGAGGCATTCCCAATCCTAATGTTATGGTGACTAGATCCATGCATCAAAAGTTATCAATATGGGAATGATTTCATGCAATAACAACATGATTAAATAACCATAAAAGATCACTCAATACAAATAAATAATACTAATGTCAATAAATACATCAACAGGATCTAGATACAATAACCAAAAATAATAGAAACTAAAAATGAAACTAAAACCAAAATAGAAATTACAAAATATCCACATGACCTCTTGGTCCCAACTATCAATGATACCAACATACTCTAAAAGAAAACTCAAACCATAAACCTGAACCTACAAAATATCTTGGGTCTATCGATTCTAATTTCTACAAGTAGGGAGTGAGAATACAATTGCACAGTATGTAAGAACCAAATATTCGATACAATTTTTTACTTAGATAGCCTAAAAACACTAGTTTTAAATACAATTAGAAAATAGTATATTGTCATATTAAATATCTAAATAGAGTTTTCCCTTTCAAAAACAACACACACACCACATTACAATTTCCAAAATAAATTCCCTTTATAAAACCCAATTCAAAAACACAATACCAAAGGAAGGAACCAAAACAGCTGATAAATAACTATTCCAAGAATAAAAGAAAATGAATAAGCAGGTAGATTCTAGTAAAATAAAAAAAATGTATTTGTGTCAAATAAAACGTATAGAAAGTAATCATGGGAATTTCGTATACATGTCTAGAATAAATCTTTGTTTGTACTTGATTCGGACTCACCTGACAGAGTATGGTGCATCTCCATAGTCAATCACCAACATGGCTGCTCTAAACTAGCCTCACCAATGGCATGTCCCACCTGGCCTTCACACATACAGGGGTACCAACCCATCTAATTGGGGTTGATAAGAAACCATCACTCAAACCTCCAGATAATTCTTAGGAATACCATTATAATAATATGTATTGAATCAAGGGGTCATCACATGTGGGGTATAAACATCTAAACCACATATGCCACCATACATGCCTAGCCCAAACATCGACACCACCTATGTGATGTCCTTATCCTAGAAGGGACTACCATAGGGGTTCCTATCACACATCAGAAAACATACAGGTCCCAACAAGGCCTTCATATCACATTGGTTTCAAAACCACTTTCCAAAACACCACAAGTACAAATAAGGTGATTCAAATCTATTGCTTAGTTGGGGAATGTGGCATGCACTTGGGCTTGGTTTGGGTCCCCCACTGGGATCTGGTGTTAGCAATCCCAATTTTATATATCCTCTTTTGAATTTTTTAATAGGTAGTGTAATGAAGGTTTTGGCGTGATGATGCTGGTTCTCATTGAAATTTTTTTAATTTGAATTCTGTTATGTGAAATGTTTCTTTGTGAGGGTGTGGTTGAACGTAGGTTTCTCACTTTTTCCTTAAAAGTGATTAAATAACAAAAATTAAATTTTCAGTCATTCAAATGGGCCTCTAAATCATTTAGTTACTAAAATCCCACTTTAAGGTAAAAAATGGGACAATATTATGAAAAAACACTTAAAATCTCATTTGAATATAATTCAAACCAAATAATAATTTAGAAAGAATGGGGGTTTTATAAGATCCATTTGATATTGAGGAGGGATAAAGAAGATAAGATATGTAAAAGAAGTATTTTAAAAACCGGGTTCAAGTGGTACATTTTCTATAAAAATCCATTATCATTTGTGATCCCATCAATATGTGCACCATGTGCACATATAGATGTGCCCACATACAATAGAACACTTAAAGTATCACTGAATTACACAAGTTTCAATTTAAGAATCAAATAACCAAGAAACTATTTTATACATAACCACAAAACCATAAAGAGGCACCCAAAGCACAAAAAAACTCAATTTCACAAAAAATGAAGTTACCAAAGCTTAATCAAGGTCAAAAATGTAACATCCCACCACTTCTCACTATCTTGAGAATGTGGAAGCCCATTAAATGGACTTAAGCGACATCCCAAAGGAACAAAAGGCTATAAATTAATGTCAAGGGCTTCATTAATAGATGGGGGTGATTTACCCTTTGAGAATAAAACAACCCAACCGAAAATGTTATAACCAAAAACAACTATATGATGCATGATAACAATGTAGAAAAACTCAAAGTAATACCATTGATATTTAAACAAAACTAAAATAGATTACCAAAATAGAAGACTAATTATCAAAAAGGTACACAGTGTAAGACAAAACCAACAAAGCTCAATGACTCCAAGAAATAACTCAAAGATCCAACTCCAACTCTAGGATCAAGTATCATAGAGCACCACTAAATAAGTGTGACTCTTTACATTTAAATGTGTCCTAGTAAAAAACATCTACAAAAGCACCAACATTACAAATAAGGGGTGAGTAATTAAACTTAGTAGATTTTACCAAAATGAATTCCCTACTCATTCCACTAGGATAGATCACATTATCAAATTTATATAAAAAATTATATAAAACAATTGAAAACAATTTATATCAAGGTCAACCGGTTTAACACCAAAGCAGTTCTCTATAATAAAACGGTTTTCTAAAAACAACACCAAGTTCAAAGGAAAGAAACCAGATAATTCATTCCAACCATTTCATAATTAAATTGGAATTACTCATTCTATATCACATAGCCTCACACACCCACACATACGACCACTCACAAAACCACAGAATCTTGGTGTTACCATTTACAGTGGAACTTAACTTTCATAACCCATAGCCTTTTATGGTTGTATTCCATGAAAATTATCCATCACATTACATCCATGCTTAACCATTTAATCCAAACACATTATAACACAACCTTTTCCAATCCAATAAAATCATTTCTATAAACCCATACTCTTATTAAAAACTATAACAACAAATATTTTCAATAAATCCAACCTTTTATTGGAAACAATTTTCTAAAAACAATTTTAATATAACCAAACCATTCATTGAAAACTAATTATTCTAGTCATCAAAACCAAATAACCTTTTCAAATTATCATTTTAAAATCAAGTTACCAAATTCACCTTTGTCCACAAAACCCAATTTATATAATACCATAAACTATCACTAAATAATGTTTCCATCAATAATTTTCATAACTATTTTATAATCAATTTCAAACAAAAAAACTAATTTGAAACTAATACTTTAAGTTCTAAATATAGGAGTCGAGATTAAATCCACCTACCTCGGAAATTATGACTAAAAAAAGAACGACACTAAAATGCCAATGTAACTGGGTTAAATATCCAAAAGTCCACCTTATATCTCTTCCCATATCATCAAAAAATCAAAATATAACCCTGATTGGCATAAACCGCCTTATATCTCTCTACATTTGACTGGATCTAATGAACCGATAAAGATAGAGAGAAGTAGATCTAAGAAAAACCACCAAAAACTACTATAAACGGAGACTTACTATGAGAATCCAACTTCAGCACACTATGAAATGCCTTCAGATTGACTCCATATCAATGTAGAAAGATTTATTGGCCTTTAGGAGGGAGAAATCCTAAGTTTAAGACAAAATAGGGCAAGAAAGAGGGGTTAAATTCTAATCTTGACCAAGATCCACTTTTTTGGATCTTGTTTTTAAACCGTTCATGGTTATTCATATGGTTAGGAAATCCATGTAACAAATGTGTGTCAGCATCTACCTTTAGTAGGACTATACACAGCTGGCCCACACTGTTAGAAAAACCATGAGTTATCCATTTAAAAGGCCACTATCCCAGTTTCGATGGTTTCTCCTTGGTGGCCAAATAGTTAGGACAAACCATGTACCACCCTATGGGCCTCCCCCATAGTCTTTATCTCATTATTCACAGTTTCCTGTAGGAGTTTTATGGTTTCCACAAACTGTGATCAAACCGTGCACCCATAGAAAAGTTCCAAAAAAATCGAAAAGGTTTTCAACCCCCCCCCCCCAAACTTCACCCAAACACTTTATATACATAAAATAAATAAAATAAGGGTTACTTACTTGAAAAAAAAGGTGCTAAATTCTCCCAACCATTCTTCTTTACATCCTCCCAAAGTAGAAAAATATCATTGATCAGAAAAAAATTGTGTCCATTTCTCTTTCATTTCCTTCTCATGTTCCCAAGTATCTTCCTGAATCTAACCATATTTCAACAAAACCCACACAAGACCAATTTTTTTCCCACATAATATTTTATCTTTCTATCCACAATCTAAAATCTCATGTGCACCAACAAAGCATCTATATCTAGGTCAACTTGATCCCATCGAATCACATGGTATGGATCTGGCTAGTACTTTTTCAACTGAGATACATGAAATACATTATGTATATCAATGAATAGTGGTGGAAATTTCAAACAATATTCTACCTCACCAACTCATTCCAATATCTCAAAATGGAATATGTATCAAGGAGATAACTTGACCTGCTTCCCAAAATGACGATGTCCAAGCCTTGGAGAGATCCTCAAGAACACATGATCACTCACCTCGAAAAACAATAGTCGTTGATGATGATCTGCATAAAATTTATGATGACTCTGAGCCACTTTATTAGTTTCCCAGTCAAAAAAATATTCTCTATTCTCTCTTGGACAAGGCTTATCCCAGCTAGTGATGCCTCACCTATTTCCGTTTCCACCCACAAAAGTGGACAACGGAAACGACAACCATACAATGCTTCAAAAGGATTCATATATATATCAAGGCATGAAAACTGTTGTTATATGAGAACTCCACCAATGGTATGTAATCCTTCCATGAGAATCCAAAATCCATTACATAATCCCACAATAGATCTTACAATGTTTTTATCATCCTTTCAGATTTCCCATCCATCTGAGGATAATAGACCATACTCATAGTCAATTGAGTCCCAGCGGATTTATGTAAGGATTTATAGAAATCATATATAAACCTTGGATATATGTATAAAACTATAGAAATAATAATTCCATTCCTCTTCACTAATTCTTGGATGTGGGTTTTTTATAATTCCTCCACTATATGAGATTCCTGAATAGGGATGAAATGCGCCAAATTTGTGATCTGATCCACTATCACCCATATAGCATCACATTTCTAAACTATTCATGGTAGACCTATTACAACATCCATGGATATTTGTTCCCATTTCCAAATAGGGATAAGAAAAGACTACAATATACATGTTGGTCGCTGATGTTTTTCTTTGACCTTATGACAAGTGAAGCATCTCAAAACAAACTAAGCCACCTTTCTTTTCCTGTAAACCCACAAAAATATTCCTATCAACTCCATATACATATTCTTTATTCTTGGATGAATAACCCATATTGAATGGTGATGATCATGTAGAAGTTGTTCCTAATAATCCATAGGTATGACCATCCTATTTTTTAACCACAACATTGAACTCCCATCTGGCCTCCATCCCTTGATAGTCTCCCCACCATTGAGTTTTAACCTCATTTCCACACATTATAAATCAGATGTATTTGAATATTTAAATATCTCAACCAAATCAAGAACGAATGAAACTGGAAAGAAAACTACAACTTCACCTTGGTCTTCAAATTCCAAGTTTATGTTTACTAGAATAGATATTAACTTCCACTCATCTGAAGCATATTTTTCCAACTGAGCACACGACTTTCTGCTTATTGCATCCTCCATCGTGTTACCTTTTCCCAGTGTATATAATAAGTCAAAGTCAAAAATTTGGAGATACTACATCCATATTATTTATCTTATATTCAAATACCATTGTGAAAAAAAATGTTTCAATATTGTATGATCCATGAACATAGTAAATTTCTAACCAAATAGATAATAATGAAAAGTCTTCAAATCATTGAATATGGTAGATAACTCAAAATTGTGTTTTATATAAGTTTTATTATAAAACCACAACAACCTTGATCCATAAGTAACGAAATGGTTTCCTTTCATGAGAACACATCCCAGCCCAGATTCTGAAGCATCATAATAAACCATATACCCTTGTCCTAATTTAGTAAAAATCAAGATTGGTGCTAATGTAAGAAAAACTTTCAACTATTGAAATGACCTCTAACATTCTCCATCCCATTGTAATGGTATATTATTCCTTTTAAAATATTTTATAGGTGAGTATTTTCATGACAAATAATGAAGAAAACATTGATAATAACTAGCTATACCAAGGAAACTGTGTATCTCGAAAACATTTTTTCGTGGTTACTAAGAGATAACAACCTCTATCAATTCTAAATCCACAAAAAAGCCTCTTTCAAAGATTAACTGGCCAAGAAAATGTACCTCCTATATCCAAAACTCACACTCTGATATTTTGGCATACAATAGATGATTCCTTGAAATTCCGAACACTCTCACCAAGTATGGTTCATGATCATCCCTTGTCATTGAATACATTAAAACATCATCACAAACACAAAGGTATATAGATATCTCTAAAATATAAAATTCATCAAATCCAAAAATATTTCAGGTTCATTCGTAAGGCTGAAAGGAATTACCACATAATTATAATGGCTATATCTAGTCCTAAAAGATTCCTTTAGAATATCCTCCTTAAAAACCCACAATTGGTTATATCCTAATCTCAAGTGAATCTTAGAGAACCACTGAGCTCCACAAAATTTATTGAATGGATCATTAATATGTGGAAGTGGTAACCAATTCATTAATATAACTAGATTAGTCTTATGATTATCTATAAATAATCCAAGTGTTACATCCACCTGTTTGACAAACAAGACCGATGATACCCACTAAGACAGGCTAGGCTGAATGAAACCTTTTATTTCCAACTCTTCCAACTGTAATTTCAGTTCCCTTAATTGTTTTGGTACCATTCGATAATACAGAATGGAAAATAGGACTAGTCCCTGGAAGGAGATCATTTGTGAACTCCACGCCAATCATGGGTGTAAACCCTAATAAATTTGGAGGAAACCCATCCAGAAACTGATCAACCACTGCTGGAAAAATTCTATTCTTAATCCCATTCATTGATGTCAAATTCAATAAAATTAAATTCTACCAGATCATTATAACTACTGGTTCCAAAAAGCCTATTACACCTACCTTTCCATTCCTTTTTCCTTAAAAGATATGTTCGACACCATCTTCAATCATGAAACTAATAGTTTTGGTATAATAGTCAATGTGAGACTTTAACATTTTCAACCAATCTATGCCCATGATTTTATCATAGAAATCAATATTAAGAATAAATAATTCCCATATCATCATAACTCCATAAAAAGTTATAGAATATTATCTACACATAACGGTTCGATACTCTTTTTAACCAAGAGATGTTTTCAGTTTCAACATAGAAGGAATAATCTCAATTTTTAAACCTAGAAAATCAATAGTATGAGAGGAAATAAAATATTAAGATGCACATGTATCAAAAAAATCTTGCATGAGGGTAAAATTCAAAATAATTATACCTAGAACCATGGATAGTCTAGATTGATCATCCATAATAACCTTCTCAGCTCCATATAATTTCTTTCTCATGGAACTTTGTTCCTTATAGCCTAATTGAGATTTACCCTATTGATGAGTCATGGAATTCCTAGAATCATTTTGGATATATTTATTATACTGATGAGAGGTATTCTTCTGTTCTCATCCCATCAAATCATACGATGTCTGCGACACCTAAAAAGTGTCATGAATAGCTGACCTCGGAGCATAGAAATAATAGCAATGAAGATGCCCCATCAAGTTAAAATTGTGGAATGCTCTAGGTGGTTTTACACACTCTTTATTAATGTCACTAATAGAACCACTTTGGAAACATCCCATTTTGCTCTTGGGTCTTGGAGGAAGATTCAACAATCCAGCCATCTATTTCTGATTAATGCTCCCACCTTGTAAATAAGTTTCCCTCTTCTACTTGTTCCTAGCATTAGTGTTCCCACGATTTCCTATAGGTATCAACATACTCCCTCCACCCGTAGCTCCTAATATTTCCTTTTATCCATCATTTCTCTATTGACCATCTCTATATAATCTTTAATATAGAGCATAGAAATATTTCAGAAAATATCATGCATCATCCCCAGTTCAAAGATGGTTTCCTTCAAGGATACACTAGATATAACCTTGGGTGAAAAGCACACTAAATTCATAAATTTATTCACATAATATATTAGTGTGAGACAATCCTATTTCAAGATAAAGAAATTGATTCTTCTTCCAATTCTGATCGTATAAGAAGAGAATTATTTTTTGAACAATTCTTCAAAATCCTCTCAAGCAATGTCCTAGTCTAATTTACCCTGAATGGATAAATTCCACCATTGTTGTGAAATATCCTCCACCATATATGTGGTTAACTTGAATTTTTTCTCTGTTGATGTGCCATGGAAATCGAAGATTCGATTCATCCTGTTCATCCACACATCTTCCTTCTCTGGTTCTGAATCACCCTGAAATATGGGTGGATTCTAATTATGTAATTGGACAGAATGATCCACTTTCCTTGGTTTATCTGTATTATTACCCCTTTACATGGCCTTAAAAGCTTGTATTATACTCTAAACCAGTTGTTGGTTCCCCAGTGACTCTGGTGCAACCACATTCTCAGCATCTTTTTCATGTTGGTTTCTACGATGCCTATGAGATTCCATTTTCTATACAGACAACAAACACCATAAGTCTCACTCTCTATCAATAAAAGGATTAAAATTTTCAAATTCTATCACATCATTTGGCACAACATTGATTTCCAAAATCAACCTTTTCCACATTCAACCATTTTTTGAAAAATTATACCTCCTTTTGAAAATAAAACAATATTCAAAATACCACAACCATGCTCTTTTTTCAAATATTGCATTGGAAAATAATTTCAAAATTTTTAAAAAATCAACACATTTATATGAAATCATAAATCATTACTTAAAATGAAATATGAAATCCCAGTGGAAATTAATTTATATAATTCATTTCATGCTCATCTCATTAGCTAAACCCATGACAATGAGATTCAAAATCTTATAAGTATCTTAAAAAAAATTATGTACCCAACTCACAAGTAACTTGAAGTTAGTTATAAAAAGGATAGCTAGGTATTTTTATGATCTATATTTTAATTCCTACCAATAATACTCCTTTCTACCATCCCTACTCAAGGAATAAAATAGAATGAATTGTTAATGATAAGACTCACAGAACTGATGACCACTTATTCCATAAATATATTAGGAAGGACCAAGAATGATACCACTTGGAACATCATACCCCTCCTCATTGGATTGAGAAGGAGTAAGTACATTACATTGACTTAAGAAACATCCACAAGGTGTTGAAGGCTGACAATAGATGCTAAGTGTTTCATTAACAGATAGGGAATGATTTTACCTTTGAGAATAAAACAACCTAACCAAACATGTAATAATCAAAAACCACTACATAATGCATGATAACATTGTAAAACAAATAAAAGTAATACCATTTATATCAAAACCATAATACAATAGAGTACCATAGTGGAAGGATACTAAAAAACAATGTATACAATAGAAGACAAAACCAAAAAATCTCAATGACTCTAAGACATAACTCCAAGAACCAACTCCAACTCCATGCTCAAGTATCACGAAGCACCACTAAATAAGAGTGAGTCTTTAACTGGGTCCCAGTAAACAACATCTACAAAAGCACCAACGTTCCAAAGTGGGGGTGAGTAATGAAACTCAGTATATTTCCCCAAATAACTTACCATCTCATGCCACTTGGATATAACACATTAAAACATTTATATAAAACAATTTATATAAAACAGTTGAAAATAGTTTATATCAAGGTCAAGAAGTTTATCACTAAATCAGTTCTCCATACTAAAACTGTTTTTTAGAAAAAAAAACACCTTGTTCCAAGGAAATAAAAATAATAATTCATTTAAACCATTTCATCATTAAATTGTAATTAACTATTTATTATCACATAGTCAGACACACCCACACACTCAACCACTCACATAGCTATACGATCTTGGTGATAACATTTACAATCAAACTTCACATCCATAACTCATACCCTTTGATGGTGGTACTTAACAATCATTATCCATCCCTTTCCATCCATTCTTAACCATTTAATCTAACCACATGCCAATACAACCTTTTCCAAAACAATTCAATCATATTAATAAAACCATAATCTTATTAAAAACCATAACAAAAAAATATTTTAATAAATAAAAACATTTATTTAAAACACTTTTCCAAGAATAATTTTAACAAAACTAACCCTTTCATTGAAACCAATTTTTTCCATGAATCAAAACCAAATAACCATTTTAAAATCAAGTTACCAAATTCACCTTTATCCACAACACCCAATTTGTGTAATACAATAAAATATCACCATATAAGGTTTCCCTCAATCATTTTATAAAAATTTCACAATCTAAAAAAACTAATTTGAAATAAGGCCTTCAAGTTCTAAATAGATGTGTCGAGATTGAATCCACCAACCTCGTAAATTACGGATAAAATGAATGACGGCACTAAAACACCCATGAAACTAGGTTAGATCTCCAAAAACCTGCCTTATATCTCTTTCCCTAAAATCAACAAATCCAAATCTAACCATGAATAACAAAACCAACTTAGATCTATCTGCATCGGATTAGATTTGAGAAAAAAAGAGAGTGAGGTATATGGAGAAGTAGATCTAAGAAAAATCACCAAAAACTACCATAATGAAGACTTACCATGAGAATATGGATTCAACACACTAAGAAACGCCATTGGATTGGATCCAGATTTATGGGGAAATAATCCTTAGATTTTGGGATGGATAAATCCTAAGTTGGTGTCAAAATGAGGCAAGAAATGAGGCTTAATGGATAATCCAAACCTAGATCTACTTTTTATGCATCTTGTTTTTAAATTGTGCACGGTTAGTTGAATGTTTAGGAAAACAATGTTTTATCTGTGTATCAGCCTCTACATTTAGGAGGACCTTGAATGGTTGGCCCATTAGGTTAGACAAACCGTTCACCAACCATAAAAAAGGATATTTTCTACTTTTCATGGTTCCTCCTAGGTGACTTCATGGTTTGTAAAAATTATGTGCCTACCCATGCACCTTTCCCTTAGCCTTTTCCTCACTGTGCAATGTGTCCTTTAGGAGTTTCACGGTTTCCAAAAACTATTCTCAAATTGTGCACATATATAAAATCCAAAAAAACATTCCAAAAGGTTTCAAAACCCTCAAAAATATCACAAAAACACTTTATATACTTAAAATACATAAAAATAAGGTATACTTACTCAAAATAATGGGATACAAAACACAACCCAAAGAACAAAATTTTGCATTTAAAGGCCAAGCATCGTTTTTTCAAAGACTTTCCATTTTTATAAATATATGTATAATTGTTGAAACCCTTTAAAAACCCTTTTTCTCTAGATTTCTAATATGGAAACACCATAAAACTAAAAAACCTCAATCATGAATATCACAATTAAAAATCATTTAGGAAAGTTCAAGAATCAAATGGAATGTGTCGAAAAGTAAATGGATGGAAATACCAACCTAAAATGTGTACGCACTCAATGAAACTCTGTGATATGGAATAACTAAGACCAATATAAAATCCAAAAACCCTATTATCAAAGGAAACACAAGACACACATCAGCCCTATCCTCTAGGGTCCATCCAATTGAGAACCAAGGTAAGACCGACCAAGAAACAAAGGGATAAGAAAAGGAAGAGGAGAAAAGTGGCCAAAAACTATAAATAAATCACCTTAGAATCCTTGAGATACTATGGAGAGAGGATAACCAAAGGTAGAAGAGTTTGAGATCCCTCTAGTGTTCCAAAAATGAACCAAGGGGAGGAGGTGTCAAATTAGGGTAAATAGAGGGGAGGGTAGAATATGAATTTAATGCATTTTAAAACACTAGGAAAATTTGCATGGTTAAGCCGCATGGTATTCCAAACCATGTGAACTCTACTGGAGAGGAGGGACACCCACATGGGATGGATGCACAGTTTGGGAAACCACATGCCAATCGTGAAAAATGGATTTGTCAAATTGCATAACCACCCCACACGCCTTCCTCATGGTTTCTACTGACCATGAACAGGTTGTGTACCTTATCCCAAACACCACATTGGGAATAAAATATTTGTCTTGGGCCACGCACGATTGGGATTAAACCATGTATAGGACCCAAAACCACCTGAAATCTTTGAAACTAAAAAAATCACTGAGAATTCAACCTAGACTCCCAGAAAAGGATCCAACATCAAGAAAATAATAAAATAAAATAAAATTTGTCGTCGGTGTGTGACAATTCCCCCCACCACAAATAATTTCCAACCCTAAAAATTCATCAATCCAAATAAGAACTAAAACTAAAAATGGAAATGGAATGAATACAATTAGAACCATGAACCTCGGAGTGACATTTTAACTTCAACAGTCACACCCAACCAGTGCAAGGAAAACACCATAAGTAAAATCACAGGATAGAGAGAAGGTTTCCCTCCACCACAAGAATTCATCTAGAATTACTAACATTGAAACTCTTAATGGGATCACCATGGTTGTTACCCACATGGTTTTACCACCAAAAAAATGGGAAACACATAGGAAGATCTTGAATCAAGCACTAAACCAAACAAGATTCATCATTTTCACATTACAGAAGTATATCCAAAATGAGTATAGTCGAAGACCAGAACTGATCCATAAGGCTAACCACCCAAATTCCTCAACACCAAACACAAGAATATAACTGCACAATACTCGGATCAATAATCCAAAAGGAAGATGATACCATCAATACTTTACAACAAAATAAGGAATGTACAATAGGATATAAAATTTAAATAGAGAAAATTCAATCTTCTTCACTTCGATTTCGAAGAAAAAATTTGTGCCAAAACCACCGACACCAAAAAAAAATCATGACTGTGTAAAGAGATTCACTCTGGGACATATGTATGGAGCCCTGATGCATTGAAGCATCTTCGACCCCACATTTAGAAGATGATAACCTCCACCTAAGACTTATTCTTATTGAAATTCCACTTTTAAAACTTCTCCAGATGACCCAAATGGATGCATTAACGTCAAGACTTTATAGAATTGTAGAAAGATGGATTAAAATGCCTAAATTAACCACAAATGAAGCATTTGATTGAACAGTGCAATGAAAAAAAAAGTTGGAACTGAAAAAGGAGACTCCTCAGGAATAGGTTCCTGTGGAATAGACCTCTCACTAGAAGGGAAGCCTTTACGAATTCCAACTGCCACAGACTTCACCCAAGGAACTAACTCAGAAATAAATTGCTCAACCTCAAGTTATAGAACATTACTTCACTGGATGTGAGAACGCAATCCTTAATCTTCAAAGCAATTCCCCAGATAAAATGAATAAACTCTAACTGATCCTCTAATGCTATATCTAGATAAAAAGAAACAAATTCTTTAAAATGGTAAACCATAGGCCTTCACCACTCACTAACCTTCCAAAATTCTCAATATCTCCACCACATTCCTCACCTTGATCTCCTAGTGTATGAAATATTAGAAGAAAGTGGTCTCAAACACTTCCAAATACATCCCAACTTACAACGTTGATGGAACAATCACCTTCCACCGATCTAAACTTGAACCTTCAAACAAACTCAAAACAACACACACCTTCATATCTTCAAGATTTCCCAATGACCTAAAAACACATTAGAATTTTTCAAGCCACTCTAAAGACTCCAATGGAATTTAATCACCATGAAAAATGGGTAAAAACTTATAGCAAATAGACTTTACCACTCCACTAGGATTCTAGGAAGGGCCGACAATTAGAAGAGACTCACTAAGAACCTTTCTAGGAGACATAATCTACACAACACAAAAACATAAAACCCAACCAACATCAAACCAAAACCCCACTAAATCTCAAAAAATGATATCACGAAACTAAATACAAACTCAGAAACCAAACAACAAAAACCCAAAACCAAACACCTCTTTAGAAAATCACCATTTTCATTCCAAGACCACTTTCTCAAGAAACTAAAAACATTCTCCCAAATTAAATTTTCAAAAATTAAAACACCCACTTTTATAACAAACCCAAATCCCAAAATCATTTTTTTTTTAAATGTTTTCCTAAAAACCCTTTTCTGTTTCAAAGTCTTCCCACACCAACCAAAATCACAAAAAAAACATAACTCATGAAAAACCTCTAGAGATAGGGAACTAGTGAATATGCATAACCCAGTGACATGGTTAGTGGGCCATTCCCTAGTCCATCTCCAATCAACAGTAATATCTTGAGTCATGCACTCGGGCTCCATATGGGTCACAACTCCACATAAGACCACCGTAAAACATTGAATCACTTGTATTGTCATTACTTATACTCACAAGCTAAACCAAAGACTCAAATCCTAGTCTACTACTAGAAACTTGAGGTTCAAGATGATTAATAGTTCATGATACTCTTCATGTACCAATATCCTGATTCCTGCTAGTCAAAATCTCTAAACTTCCTAACAGCCCAAATAAAAAAGGTCTTATCTAATACCATTTTGTCACAAATGAGACCTAGCTTCCATCTGAACCAACACATGACCCTGCCCTCGACAACACCCAAGAGGTGTTCCTGGTAATCCCGAGAAAGAGACTATCACCCGGATTCAATGATATCATAGTGGGAATGATTTTTTCAAATTAAAACTAGGGTCAAATAACCATAACAGATCATGCATCACAAACTAATAATAATGAATTCCAATAAATACATCAACAGGGTCGAAATACAACATCTGAACAAAACAGAAAATAAAAAATGAAACAAAATGAAAACTAGAAATAACATGATATTCACTTGACCTATTGATCACCAACATCCATAAGACCAACCATCCCTAAAAGAAAACTGGAACTAGAAACCTGAATGTACAAAATAGCTCGGGTTTACTCACACCAAGTGACAAAAGTAGGGTGTGATCATACAATATCTTGGTAGTTAAGCACCACAAAGTACATACATTTCCTTTACCAAAACATTATAAAAAATTCTAGTTTGAAATAAAAATAGAAAATAGTTTTTTATCATCTTAAAGAGGCAAACATGTATTTTTCATTATAAACCCACACATATACCTCATTCCACTTTTCAAAAGATATTTCCATTTTAAAACACAGTTCAAAACCCCAATACCAAAGGAAAGAACCAAAATAGTTTATTAACGTCTTTGTTAAAATGAAATAAAAAGAACATGAATTAAGATACTATAAAAAAACAAACAACTATAGAAGAGTAAAATAGATCATACAAATAGTAATAATTGTTATTTTCTAAAAATATCCATAAGTAATCCCAGGACGTGCTCGATTCAGAATCACCTGTCAGTGTATGGTGGAGCTCCATTTTCAATCACCAACTTGGATTCTTTAAACAATCCTAACAAGTGCAATGTCCCACATGTCCTCTCACACATCCAAGGGTACCAAACCATATAATTGGGGTTGATAAGAAACTATCACTCGACCCTCTCGATGATGTACAGAAATATCATGATAATAGTACCTAGTGAAGGAGAAGATCATCACATGAATGACATTAACCAATAACCCACACATTCAACCATGCATGACAAGCCCAAACACTAACACCACCTATGTGATTACCCTCTCCTTGGAAGGACTACCACAGAGGTTCCTATAACACCTTAATCCATACACAAGTGGGAACCAAGCCTTTGCATCACAAGGGTTTCAAAACCAATTTCCAAAACACCAAAAGTAACAACCTGGCCTTTCTATATTCAAATCCAAATTCATTTCTAAAACCTTTTTCAAATCCAGGGTAGAAACACTATTTATGTTTTACAAGTATAAAATGGGATTCTAAGTCATTTAGTTACCAGAAACCCTCTTCAAGGTTCTAAATGGAAAAATCTTGTCAAGACACACTTAAAATATCATTTGAATACATTTCAAACCAAATAATAATTTAGAATGCATCGAGGGGTTTATAAGATCCATTAAAAAGTGATGAGGTCTAAAGAAGAAAATATATGGGAAAGGAGAATTTTGAAAATCCAGTTCAAGGGGGGAATTTCCTAAAGAAATAAATTTTCATTTGTGATCACATCCATATTTTCACCCCGTGCACATAAGGATGTGCCCACATCCAATGGAACACTTAAAGTATCAGTTATTTACTTAAGTTCTAATTTAAGAATCAAATAACCTTGCAACCAATTTACAAATAACCACCAAACCATAAATAGGCACCCAAAACACACACCAAACTCAATATAATAAAAAAACAAAGTTACCAAAGCTTAATCAAGGCCAAACACAACCCAAATCACCCAATTTCACCATTAAAGTCCAAGTGGTATATTATAAAACACTTTACATACATGTGCATATAGGTATAATTGTATAAACCCTTTTTCTCTAAATTACCACTTTGAAAACACCATAACAATCCAAAATAACGCACCTCAATCATGAATATCACATTTAGAACTCATTTAGAAAATCTCAAGAATCAAATGGAATGTTTCAAAATATAAATGGATAGAAAAACCTACCTAAATAGTATATGCACATAATGAAACAAAAATAAAATGAAAAACTAAGACTGAGATACAATACGCACACCCTATAATGAATGGAAACATAATACATACATCAATCCTAACCTCTAGGGTTCATCCAAGAGTGAACCAAGGTAATAGAGACCAAGAAACTAAGAGATAAGAACAAGATTATGAGAACATTAGCCAAAAACTATGAAGAAATCACCTTAGAAGCTTTTAGATACGTCCATAAAGGGAGTATAACCCAAGATAGAGGGGTTTGGGAGCCCTATCTTATTCCAAACACGAGCTTATGTAAGGAGGGCTCAAATTGGTGTTAAAAGAAGGGAGGGTAGAATAGGAATTTTAGTATTTTTGAAACATCGAGGTAACTCACATGTTTTGGCTACATAGGTTTTCAAACTGTTCTCCAACTATGTGCACTCCACTGGATAGGAGGGACACCCACATGATCTTACAAAAAAATTTGGGAAACCATGCAAAAAACATGAAAAATTGATATCTCAAGTTACAGACCCTACCCACATTCCTTCTACATAGTTCTAATGGCCATATATAGGTTGTGTTCCTAGTCTCATACACTATCTGGGGGTCGCATGGTCTGTCCTAGACCTCCCAAGGTATGTCTCAAACCATGCACAAGGCCAAGAACCACCTGAAAGCTTTGAAAATCAAAAAAAACAACATGAACACAACCCAAACTTAAAAAAAGGATACTAAATCAATACAATAAAAAAATAAAATAAAAACCATGATTTATGTGTGACATTATATGCATATCATTGGAAGTATGATCTGCAGAATAGATTATGATGATGAATATTTCAATCATACAGTATTTTTATTTACTTTTAGTTTTATTCCTTATATTTTTTTTCTAATTATGTTTCATTTATCTAGATTATAATATCACATTTTATAAAATAAGAATTTGTTCATTTTAGTTCAATGGTGCGTGCAGAAAAAATTATTAAAATAATTGATGGAGAATTCATGCTAAAATATGGTTTGTTAGATGATGATTGAAGATTAAGATTGAAGTTTGGGTTTAAGTTTATTCAAAGGCATCATAATGATGTTGGGAATATTTTATAAGTGTTAGATAAAAAATATGAAGCTTTATTGACTTTCACTTAAATAGAGTTATTGAAATTCTATGTTTGATAGAACAACAATTCAAGGATTTTGTGTCACACCCTGATTAGTTTTTGAAAGATTTTATTGATATAATTTCACTGTTACATTAAACCACAACATGGATATTATTATTCTATAAGAAGAAATCATGTTTCATGTATAAAATTGACTATGTAATAATATATTTTTGTTTTATCATGATTTATTCATGAAGCCTCACAATGTTAGGTGCATGGAAATTATGGTTTTAATCTTACTTAGACATTATGCTACAACCTCATGTCATGATTCATATATGATGAATAAATGGTAGCGTACACTACTTGATATTATGGTCAAATGATTACACCACGATTCATGTATTAGTTTATTGGATTAAAATGACCACTATAAGATCCAGGATATAGATGTTTGATGTTGTTAATTAAATTGAATGTTGAAGAATTGTGATGTAATAATCATGTTTCATGCCATGATATATTTTTGGGATTACATTATAAATCAAAAGAATAAACTATTAAACATTGATAATAATCATCATACTATAATGTTTTTTGTATGTATAAAAATTTTAAGGATGTTATTGAATATTTTTGGGAGTAAATAAAAAGATTTGGTTCAAGATTTTTAGATTTATATTTGACTGAAGATTTCACTATGAAGGAAATCAATACACTATGATTTATTCAATTCCCAAATATCTAAAATTAAAATACTTATCCTTTTGGAGAGGTTTGAGGGACATTAAATGAGTTATTTTGATACCTTATTATAATATTTTGATACTGTATTTAGTAAACTTGACATATAAAGAAAATCGAGGATATCCAAGATTAGTGGATCCACCAAATCCACTAATGAGGATATAATTATATCAAATATATCTATAAATGTATTGTTCTTATTTATTTGTAATGTGTGTTATTTATAACCTAGTGGGGTGAATCAAAGATTAAAATTCCACCAAATTAGGTACTTATTCAGAGAATAAGAGTTTTCACAACGTCCATCACTTGGATAGACTTTAGGAAGGTGAGGGAAAATCACATTTATTTGCATGATTTATTTGATTAATTATTTATTCCTATCTCTAAACTACATATAAGAGTTAAAAAAATATCTTCTTACTCTATTCATAGATTTTTTTATCATTGATAATAAGAATTTGATGTTCAAAGTGAGATAAAAATCATTTAACACCAAGGAATATCCACTCAAGAATAATAGTATGTAAAACTTTTAGTCCCTCATGTCAGGTGCTTTAATTTATTTATCTATTAATTTATCACTTTATCACTTGAATAAATCATCACCATTACCTTATCAAATTATATCCAATCACTAATCAACATTGATATCACAATGTTTGGAAAAAGGTTAAAAGAGTGGCTAGTCACCCCCCCCCCCCCAATAGCCAGTCAAATCTTACCAAAGATTATTGCAAGGTATCACTAAATTATATATAATATATAAAACCCCATCATGTTAGAAATATAAATAAATCGTTTAAATCAATTCTAAAAATAATACCCATTCCTTGGGTATTTTCACATAAATCTATTTACTATAAAATTTATTTTTATAAAAAATCAACAATATAAAATTTTAAAAATACAAAATTCAATAGACTAAATAAATTCCATTAAAAACAAAATTTCTAATTCCTAGTTTAAATTCAAAAAAACCCAAATTTACAAAGAAACTATATTTCCATAAATGAACCTTTTTCCCTTAAATCATAATTTTGATCATAACTTAAGCATTTCAATCATATATCAGTAACAATCAAAAATAATAGAATAAAAAAATATCCAATATCATAAAAAGGATGATATATACCTACCTATATGTGCTGATTTTGGAAGATAAATAATTCTCATGTCCTAAAATAACACGATGGGACCAAATCCACCAACCCTTACTAAAATAAACAACGTTCCCCAAAATAAATATGTATATTCATGAATCTAACATCACAAAGTCCAAATCAGAGGTAGATGTTAGTATATTACAAGATATAGAAATAGATATATCCAAGAATTGATGAGATCTCTAAGATTTTACTTTCGATTTTATGTCAATCTGATCATTCTTTAAGAGAAACTCTCTTTTTTAGTAAAATCCCCAGTTTCACTCCAAAGTTGATTTCCTAAGTCTAATAGAAGGTGTAAATGGAATTTATGGGATCCAAATCAAGTATTAAATTAAAAAACCATTTAATAATTCCTAACACACATGGTTATACGATAGAGTTTTTGAAATTTCATTTCAAACCATGCAGGGATACCTATCTTGATTATTAGGTTGTATGGTTAGCTCACAAGGATAATATAACCATGAGCCTACCCATGGGTTAGCTACTTTACTATTTTTAGCCATGCATATTTTCCCACATGGTCTGGTTAACAATGTTTCTGATAGTGTACCTCTCTCTACTTGTCTAAATACATAAAATTCCAACCTAGAAACTTTAAAAACAGAAAATAGAGAATACCTAATTAATTTGATGTGTCACATTCTATAACATCAATTTGAATTTATTGGGGATACTTTGAAATGATTTTTTGATTTTTTTTATAGTTACTAGTGAGGAATGATAATTTATTGGTGATAATAATCATCAAAATGGTGTACTTGATGTTGGATTTGGTTCCCTAAAACCATTTGACTTTTTCCTTTTCACTACCAGAATATTCCAAGGCGTAAATATTAATTAATATCATATGTAATGATGAATTTAATATTATATAAAATTTATGTGATAATGTCCTTAAAGTATTTTTTTCATAAGAAGGTTATAGTCTTTACCCTCTATAATTAAAACTTGAAAATTCTATTATAGTATTCTTTAACATATTTTATATAACCCAAAAAAACTTGTCTAATGGAACACATATTATGTTTTTATTTTCAGGCGTTGGATTATCATAAGTGGATGATCCTTCAACTCATTGATTTTTTAACTTAATAATCTCTATGATATTAGAATATGAGTATTGACCTGCTAATAGGAATTTCACATGTTATATGTCTCATTGCATATTCTTATCTGAGGATATGTGTATTTATCCATAGGAATTAGATTATAATTAATTTATAACATGAATCGTGCTTTTTGATGTAATTAAGAAAATAGTGACAACATATGATCACGACAATGTAAGATACATTGTATGTTTCATAACTGATATGAAATTAATTGAATAAGTCATGAAAGGATTTTCCCTTTTTAAGATATGAAAGTTGATATATCTATCCAATTTATTTTTTAAAAAAAAGGTTAGGGTCAAAACCTCATTTATTATTAAAGCAAAGAAAAGACCTCTTTAACTGGGTAGAGGGTGACCAATTACATAGCTTGAAGGCCCAATGAGCATTTATCCCATTACATGGCCCATATGCCCATTTTTATGGCCCAAATCTCATTATGTGAATAGTACTACTAAAGTACCCGTGCTGCTAGAGTCATGCACAGTACCAGCTGTTGCTACAGTACTCTACTGTCGCTACAGGAACCTGCAACCGCTATAGTTCCCGACGTTGCTACAGTACCACCTCTGCTACTGTACGCTATAGTACTACTACATTACCTGCACCCAATGGGTTTTGAACCCCCATTTTTCATGTAGAATTAAGGGGTGCTTACCACTAAGCCAAACCCCATTTTTTATATCTAGACATTTTATTAATATGTAACAATATGATTAAATTTATGGTCATTTTACTTCAATTTCATTTTCATTTTAGAGAGTCAAAGAAAGATTATCAAGCATATATGTTGGTGATAGAAGTATATAAACTGCTTGTTGGTATATCGATATAAAGAGATTATATTAAACAGTAATCATTTTTTTGAGCTTATTTTCATTACAACGTTAAATTCTTTCTCTACGGGTGCCTTAATGTGTTGTTAGATGGAAATCTTAGACTTTCAGAAATATTGTCTAATTCCCCTGAGAAAGTGTCCAAAAGGGTCACACATTAAGTGTATCGAGTATCCTAATTAAATTCTATTTGAATTTTAGAGTTATAATAAATATCACTCCCAAATTTTGGTTTAATAATTGTTAAGGTTAAATTGATCACATAAATTCAATCACCAATTATTCAAGTTTATAATATATATGAGTTGAATTTTAAATAACTATTATTTGTGAGCTAGTGAATATATAATATTTATTTGTCTCTTATTTATTATTCATATGATAACAAATAAATATTTATTAAATAAATATTAATTTAGTTGTAAAAATATAAAAAAAATATTTATTCACAAGTTTAGTGAAAATAATAATTATTTTTTTATTTAATGAATGATATAAAGTTTTTATTTATTTAAATAAATAAATACTATTCAAGGTTCGATAATTCTAGGTAGGATTGATGGGTTGAATTAAGAACTCTATGGAAATTATATATTTTAAGTGGTATTATTTAAATAAATATTGATTTATTTATTTATAGATGATATCTAAATATTCATGTGTTAGTACATGTCATGAAATATAATATTATTATTATTATTTGACATTGGCAATATATTAGGGATAATATTTGTTGAAGGGACTCAACATAATTACTAAATATTTAACACTAACTGTATGTTCTATTTTATATCATTTTCCTAGGGTAATGAACATTTTTTTGCACAACATTTTCTTCTAGAGATAATTCTATCAAGACTAAGAGAACCACTTAATAAATAACTCAATAATGTGATATTATCACTCTCCTCCCTCTGAAAACCGAGAGAACAAGAGAATAATTTTGTCGATATTGAAATATTTCTTGATGTGATCAACGAAAAACGATGTCGGGTGATTAGTTCTTCCATAATACTACCCTAAATACAAATGGTGATGTTTCAAGATTCATCGATAATGTATAGATTCCACTAGATGAATTCTAGTTTGGATTTTTTTGACTACAATGGTGATACGGAAAGAGCGGCTACTGAATTGATCAACAATAAAGAAAGAATTATCATGTCTAGTTCATTATTATTTTAAATTAATTATAATTTATCTATAAAAAACCTCTCAATGAAGAATATAGGGCTTCATTTTTCATGTTATGAGGATTTTATCTGAAGAAACTGGTGTGAAACAATATTTATCATAGTTTGGGTCACTTCCGCTATGACCCAAAACCTTTAAGTGGTATTAGAGCAGTCACATGTTAATTTATAATAATTTGTTATTTATTTATTGATTTTCACTTTTTTTTTGTTATTCATTTAAAGGTATTTTTTATCCAAATTTTGAGATAACATAATTATTCAATTTCACATAACCAAAACTAAGAAAATAAAAAATGTAGAATGCTCAAAGATCCCATCCAGAGTTATTGAGGATACTGGCCAGTAACAGCGTTACATGGTGTGTAGCTGAAAAGTACACATCATGTACCCATGGTCAACCACACAAGGGTGACCCACAATAATCATGGAATGTTGTTTGGGTGTCAGTACATGGCATATTTAATTACATATCGCATTTTAACAAATAGTCATCATGTAGATTAATAGGTTTACACAGTGTGTGAATTGTGTATATGTGGCGTAACCCCACATGGTTTTGATGTTCTATAGTCAATTTACAAGGTGTAAAATTAATATACATGTAATTTATTAAATACCAATCGATCAACATAGGCTAGAAGTGATTACATGGAATGTAGATACCTTTACACATTGTATAACCAAGGATACCCCACATGGAATACACACTGAGTCCCTATAAATGGATTATATGACACGTAGAGGATTTTACAGGTCATGTAACTCATACCTACTCATGTAAGATACATGTCGAGATAGTCATTTCATGTAGGTTTAAATGTGAATAATTAATTAAAACAAAAAAAATAAACTACATGATGTGTAGTCATTGTAAACACTGTGTGATAGAGTTTTTCCCATGTTTTACGCTATAAGTGAATTCAACTAGTCATATTGAATTAATTAGTTAATAATTATTTTCTATGTTATTTTGTAAATACATGACACGTATAGCCACCATACACACCATTTATTTCACAAAAATCGTCAACTATATGTTGAGAAAATGTTGTTTTCAACGACATTATATTTTTTTAAGGGGAGATCATTGGGAACAATACTTTATCTCTTTATTATGATTTTGATGTTCAAAAATATCATTATTTGTTATTATAATGACTTTACTTTGAGTATATTTCATGAAATTAATATTCTTTATTTCTCTATTTTTGTAATAATATTAAAGCATTTAATCCGTGTGGAATATTTGACAAAGTTCTCGGAAATCATTTTTGCGTATTAGCGTGTTTTGGAAACATTGTTCATGATCTACATGTTCGAAAATAACTTAAGAATGTTCTGGAAACACTGTTCATACCCTATGTTGAGGAGCATAGCGTAAGGATGAAATTCATCGTTTACTTTATGGAATATCAGAAATGTATTGTAAAGCAACTATATGTTACAGAAAAAAGTATGGAAGAAGAACCCTGCATTTGGAAGGTACCTTACATTTGGGATATCAAAAAATTATAGAAGAACCCTATGTTAGTATGGAATGTTATGTCTATTTCTCAAAAGTATGGTTCATCAACCTTAGTTTTGAAAAAAAAACCTTATGTTTTATCAAAAAGTATGGATCATATACCTTACATTTAAATCTGATAAAAGTATGGTTCATCAACCATACTTCTGAAAACAACCTTACGTTTTATCAAAAAGTATGGATCATATACCTTATATTTAGAAGCTGATAAAAAGTATGGATTATCAACCTTACTTTTATAATGAACCTTTGGGATCAGGTATCTTATGTTTTTCTAAAAAGGAAAGTATGGATATTGTACCGTACATTTGAGAGTTAAAGAGAAAATTATGGTTTATCAACCTTACATTGTGAACCATATGTTATAAACCTTATGTTGTTAACCTTACGTTCATAGAATGTATGCTATGCAGTTCAACCCTGCGTTTCATGTTGGGGATTTAAATTACGTCTTTATTGAGCAATGGTATTTATAGAGATTATTTGGATGATTTCAATCCAAATTCAAAGACCGATTTTAAATCACCTCTTTGAATGATTAAAAGTCGTTTATTTGTGATTCAAATGATCGATTTAAGAGGATATTTTAATGCTGAATATACAGGGGAGTTACGACTGCTCTGTTATTCAAACATTTGAATATCGCGATTCTAAAGGCGACTTTTGTGGATCTAAATTTTTAAGGAAAATGATCGTCGTTATTCTATATATATCTATGATATTTTATTACAAAAATAGGTTTGAATCATCAAGAAAATATATAACAATATCTTGAGTTCTTCACGACTACAGTTTCACAAAGTCATTCGAGATTTATAGATCTGTTGCTACCAAGATCTATCAAACTTTGTTTTTTTTTTAAGAATAAGAAGAAACACGTTGAAGATTCATCGATTCTACATCGAAGATATTTTGTGAATCCATTGTGGTTGGAGTTTATGAATTTATTTATATATCTATTACAACATGATCAACTAAGAACTTCCCTTATCTAAAGAACATCTTTTCTAAAGACGATGATATATCTACTGTCAGTTGCGTACTGTTGCAACTACAAAGATCAACTAGAAAGTATTTCAAGACAAATACTCTTTTTATTTTGAGTAACTAGATTCTTATACTAAGTTATTTATTCAGTTCTGTGTATGAACCGGAAGGATTTTTTAACCTTAACTTGTAAAGGTTTCAACTGCCTTCACTCAGTTGTAGACGGTCTATTGATAAGAGGTCCAAATAGTGAAAATCACCAAGCTCGTGGAGTAGAGCGTTGGTGGAGTGGACTAGGGGCCTTCTGTTCCCCAAACCAATATAAATCTTTGTGTCCTTTAACTGTTTATTTTCTACTACATAAACAATCTGATAATGATAAAAGGACAGACTCGGTCATCATCGTAATTCCTAAAGAATTTGTGAAAGACACAATTCACCCCCCTCTTGTGCGTATTTGGTACAACCCGAACCAAACATTGGTATCATAGGAGGAGATTTTTTCAAACCTATAACAAGATGAAAATTTTTGGATTATATAGAGCACAATGGATGATACACAATAGGGTATGTTAATGGTTCGAGCTCCCTACTTCAAAGGTGAAAATTATGGATGCTAGAAATCAAGTATGATCCTTTACTTAAAGAACCTTGGATACAGAGTTTACTCAAAAATTCTAATGCCCTATGTGATTTCAGAGAAACCTAAAACATGGAGGGATGATACAGAAGAAGAGTAAGACATAAACTCAAAATCTATGGATGATATCATATGTGGTCTTGGACCAGATAAATTCAACAGAGTATCTCAGTGCCTGACTGCTTATGAAATGTGGCAGACAGTTGTAGTTTCTTATGAAGGAACTGACAATGTTAGACAGATGAGGTATGCCACAGCTAAATTGGAATTTGACACATTCAGAATGTTTGAAGGAGAAAGAATCACCTAGATTAATGGAATTCTTACAGAAATTGTTAATAACATCACTGCCCTGGGAGATCCTATCAAACAAGCAGATCAAGCCCTGGAAGTACTGAGAGTACTACCACCTAGATGGAATGGGATATTAGTCACTATTATACAACCATCACTAGTCAAAGATCTAACTATGAGATAATTAAGTATAACTCTGATGATCTATGAAGCTAAGATGAAAGATCAAACAAATGAGCATAAATTCTTGATCAAGATAGAAAATACTGCTTTGAAATTAACATCCTAAAAGAAGAGCAGAAAGATGAAGAAAGAAATCAAAATGAAATCAGAGAATTTTGATTCATCTAATTCAGATGTGGAATTGGTTTAGATGGCCAGAAAATTTAGAAAATTCAATATAAAGAATAATGGATTCAGAAAATCCTTCAAAAAGGATAAAAAATAACCAAGGGAAGTCAGATGCTATGAATGCAAGAAGATGGGTCACATTAGACCTGACTGTACTCAATTAAAATGAGAAAAGAAAAAGAATTTTTTTCAAAAACAATGATTATGAGAAGAAAGACAAAAGATCAATGAAATCTACTTAGAGTGTTTCTGAAGACTCTAGAATCTCATCAAAGTTTGACTCAGAAAAAGAAGAATCAAATCTAAAAGCAAATATCTGCTTTATGGCAGAAGCTCATGAGGTAAAATCTTATTACTCATCTGATTCTGATTCTAGTTCTAATTGTTCAAATAATAAAATTATAGCCTACTGCAATATGCTGGAAGAGGAATATGATTCTTCATTTAAGAAACATAAATCACTAAAAAATATTCACACTACTATTTTAGGAGAAATAGACATTCTGCTAAACAACATCAATAGTTAATTGAAAAATATAACTCATCAAACATAAATTGTATAGATAATGAAACTAAAATAAAAACACTTCAAAGATAAGTAGAAACATACAAAAGTGAACCTCTTGTTTTTACAAAAGGATAAAATATACTAAATGAAATTCTTGGAAAGAATGTGATTAAAAAGGAAAGATATAGAATAGGCAGTAAAGGTGAGAAACCCAAACTGTATAAGAACTATTTTTTTCCAAGTACAAAAGGTAAAATTTGAAACTACTGTGGAACAAAAGATCACATATTTAAAAACTGTTATTTAAGGCAATTGAAAATAAGTGGTATTAAGAAAACCTTTATTGAAAGCAGTTTATATGATTCTATTGATTATAGAAAAACAAAGCAAGTTTAGATTCTCAGGACTTTGCTGGCTAACACTGCTGGACCAAACAAAATATGGGTACCAAAAAAACCTTTTTTTAAATTCCATTACAGGAATTAGGTCACTAAATCCAAACTGAAATATGGTATATGGATGGTGGCTACTCCAGGCATATGAGTGGGGATTCATCGAATTTTAAAACACTAACTCCAAAGGATGGAGGATTAGTAACATTTGGTGACAATGCTAAAGGTAAAATTATTGGAATTGGAACTGTTGGAGATCCATAAGTTGTCTCAATTAATAAAGTACTTTATGTACTAGGATTGAAACACAACCTGAAAAGTATCTCTCAACTCTGTGATGATAGTTATTTTTTTGATTTTTCTAACAACTGTCGTTATGTTTTTAAAGATAAATTGCTTAAATTTAGAGCACCTAGAACTGATAATGTGTATAATCTATGCTTAAATTCCTTGTGTAAACAAAAAAGTAAACTTCTTAACAATTAAGATAAATGAATCATGGATCTGGAATAGAATACTTGGAAATTTCAACATATATTCTTGACATAAGTTATCTAAGAAACAATTAGTTTCTTATTTTCCTAGTCTTAAATTTAAAAGTGATAGATTCTATGATGCATGTCAACTTTGCAAGCAGCAAAATAATCCTTCAAATCTATTAACAAAATTGCTACATCTAAACCTCTAAAACTTATCCATATGGATTTGTTTGGAACTTCAAAAATAGAAATCTTGGATGGTAAATTATATTTATATCTTTTTGTAGATGACTATTCTAGATTAACTTGGATTTATTTTCTAAAATATAAAAATAAAGATTTTACTATATTTGAAAGTATTCACAAAGGTGTCCAAAATGAAAAAAGATTTTAAAATAATTTCATTAAGAAGTGATCATAGAGGAGAATTTGAGAGTCTGGAATTTAATTCCTTTTGCTCAAATATGGGTAGTAAACGCACCTTCTTTGTACTAAGAACACCTCAACATAATAGAATTATTGAAAGAAGAAATAGAACTATTCCAGAAATGGCTAGGACTATGTTAGATGAATACAATCTTCCTACCTATTTCTGGGCAAAAGCTGTAAGTATAGTCTACTGTATAATGAATAGAGTTTTAATCAGACCAATTTTTAAAAAGACACCCTATGATATTTGGAATAACAGAAAACTTAAAATAAATTACTTTAATATTTTTGGATTCAAGGTTTTCACCTTAAACACCAAGGACAATCTTGGTAAGTTTGATCCAAAATCTGATGAAGGAATTTTCTTAGGATATTCTGCAACTTCCAAAGATTATAGAGTTTTTAATAAAAATTAAAGGGTTGTTGAAGAATCAGTTCATGTGAAATTTTATGAATCTGATCCCTTTGAGAAAAGGAAAGACCAAATTGATGAATCTGAATCTAATCAAAACATGAGATTTGAGAACTTAAAAGATGATTTTGAAAAAGATTTAAATGAAATTCAGTCCAGTGCAGAAGAACATGACATTGAAGAACCTAACAGTGTACTACCTAGACAGTATAGAACCCTAAAGAATCACCCTTTAGAAACTGTTATAGGATACCTTGACACTGGAATAAAAACTAGAAGAAATGTAGGAAATCTTGTTGAATTATTTACCTTTATATCCCAATTAGAACCTAACACATTAGAATAATCTTTAGTTGATGAAAGTTGGATGATAGCAATGAAAGAAGAACTAAACTAGTTCAAGAGAAATGAAGTTTGGAATTTAGTTGAAAGACCTCAGAACTATCCAATTATAGGAACAAAATGGGTCTTTAGAAATAAACAATATGATCAAGGAATAATAACTAGAAATAAATAAATACTTGTAGATAAAGGATATAATTATGAATAAGCTATTGATAATGAAGAGACCTTTTCACCTGTAGCTAACTCAGAAGCTATAAGATTCCTTTTAGCCTATGCAGCTCATATGAACTTTAAATTATTTCAGATGGATGTTATGTCTGCCTTTTTTAATGGTTATTTATTGAAGCAAGTTTATATTAAGCAACCTCCTGGTTTTGAAAATTTAGAAAAACCATATTTTGTTTTTAAACTCACTAAAGCTATTTATGGCCTTAAAAAAGCACCTAGATCTTGGTATGAAATATTAAGTTCTTTTCTTTTCAAAAATGATTTTACTATTGGGATGGTAGATCCAACATTGTTTAAGAAAACTGTTAACTCTAATATTTTATTGGTTTAAATTTATATTGATGATATAATTTTTGGTTCAACAAACAAAAAAAAAATTCATGAGTTTTCAAATTTAATGCAAAAAGAATTTTAAAATATTATTATGGGAGACTTAAATTTCTTTTTAGGACTTAAAATTTATCAAAAGGATTTTTGAAATGTTTTAAATCAAATAAAATACATTCTTGATTTACTAAAGAAATTTGGAGTTGAAAATAGCAAGACATATACAACTTCTATGTGTACTAATATAAAACTTGATTTGGATGAAACTGAAAAATAAGTTGACAACAAGTTATATAGAGGTATGATTAGTAGTTTATTATATATTACTATTAGCATGCCAGATATAATGTATTCAGTATTTCTTTGTGCAAGATTTCAATCTCATCATAAAGAATCTCACTTAAGTGCTATTAAACGAATTTTTAGATATTTAAAAGGAACATTTTTTCAATCTCTTATCTATCCAAAAACTTCTAATTTCAATTTAATTTTATATTCAGATGCTGACTTTGGAAGTTTTAGATTAGATAAAAAAAGAACCTCAGGTACTTGTCACTTCTTAGGAAAATCATTAGAATCTTGGTCTAGTAATAAAAAACACTCAGTTGTCATGTCAACAGCCGAGGCAGAATATGTATCTACATGGAGTTTTTGTGCACAAGTTTTTTGGATGAAAAAAACTCTTATGAAATTTAGACTAAATTTTAATAACACACCAATTTTATGTGATAATAAAATTGCTATAAATATTTCAAAAAAATCCTATTAATCATTCTAGAACCAACCATATTGATATCAAACATCATTTTCTAAAAGATCGTGTTCTTAAAAAGGATATATTCTTAGAATTTGTAAGTACTGAAATTCAATTAGCTACTATTTTTACTAAACCACTTATCACTACCAGGTTTGATTTTATTAAGGGGAGATAGATTTATTTAATTTTAAATGAAATTTTAATTTTAATTTTTACGCGTTTATTTTTTTCTTCACTATTTTAAATAATTTAATTATTTGTTTTTAGAATAATTTTCAATTTCATTTGTATTGTTTTTCTTTTTTGTAGAAAATTTTTTATGTTATTTAAATAATGAAATGATTATTATGTAAGTAAATGACACAGGAATCAAGGATGTCAGAAACAGTTTCAAATTCCAAACCTTTTCATTTTCTCAAAACCTTTTGAAACACCAAAAACCCTTACCGCCTTCGTCTACCATTGGTTAACCTTCAAAACCCTAAACCTTCAAGCCTTCAGAACTTTGAAAAATAAATGGCCAGGATATAGAGAATCGAGGAAGGAAAATTTGGTAATGCCAAGAATCAACGCACATAAGGAAGAAAGATTCTACAGGGAAAAGTAATTGACTTGGAATGGTTGTATCAAACATATCTCATACTGTGACATTCCCTCACTTTTCATAATCTTGAGAAAACTTTAAATGAATAAATTATAGAGTTTCTATATGAGGGAGAGATTTTTCACATTTTTAAATCTGTCCGGTTCAATCTTGTAGATACAGAGGACACCGTATTTTTAAAAATTGAAGATCGGGATTTTTCAATTTCATCTGTAGAAATAGCTAGAATCTTAAACTGCCCTCATGAGGGAGTTTACCAGTTCAACTTAAAAAATATTAGAGATTATGAAAAAAAGTCAGAGGACATTATGTCATTTTTATTTGGATCTACAAGTATACGAAAAAATTTTGCAAAGCATCTGGAACCTGATCAGAAGATTCTTGCTAAGTTTGTGCAGACAGGGATTGCACCTAGGATGTCAGAGATGGAGAAGATTTTGTTTCTTGACATGTACATAATTTTTTTTCTTATGAGTGAAATTAAGTTGAATTTTATGAGAAATATGGTAAGATATCTCAACTAATGTTATCAACCAAAGGCTAGAATCAACTTCTATTCATATGGAAGGTTCATTTCAAAATCACTGTTTAAGTATGATATAGTAAGATTAATAGATGCCAGAGTAAGATGAAATCAAAGTAATATTCTCAATGTTGGACCTCTAAGGAATATTGGATTCTTCTGGAGTACTCTGAATGGAAAGATTATGGTTGTTGGAACTGAGGAAGACCAGGACTCGGATCAGGGGGACCAACCTGTTAAGTCTAAGGAAGGCATGGCTGAATCAAGAGAAAGTGGAACCTCAAGAAGACTGGTATTTGAATTAGTTTATACACCTACTCATGAGGAAATTCAAGAGGGGCTTCAGAGGAAAAGACATCGAGTGGCTCCAACTGGTGAGGAGACTGTTCAAGAAACTGCTGATGCAACTGAACCTCTTTTGAGCTACAAATTTATTAGAGAACCTACAGTACAACAAATTGAACAACCAACATTTTCTCATATTCAAGTGACTCATCAAGTGGAAAAAATAAATTGCACCTTAAACTGTTGAAAATCCTGGAGAAGTAGAAGAGGATAGACTTGAATCTGCTCAAACTGTACAACATATGGAGATTGTTCAAGAGGAATTTTCTCAAGAGGAACCTATATTAGAGGATCCAGTATTGGAGGAACTCAACGAAGAAGATGCTTAGGAATAAAAACATCATACTGAAGTTCTTAATGAAATTTTTTCTATGGATGAGTCAGTTCAGGACTCTGAGAAAAAATCTATTGAGAAACCAATGAATAAGGCTACAGATCAAAGATCTCAGGCTAAATATTTTCCTTTAACTTTATTAAATCAAGTTGAGAATCACGAAAAGGGTGCCTCTAATTCTTAGAATGATCATGTGGATAAATTAATCCAAAAATTTAATAAAGTTCAAGCTGAAAACGATTATATGAGAAGAGCAATAGAAAATAAGAGAAGGAAATTTCAAAACATGTAAGATTTTTTAGTTTCAAAAATGGAAGTGGATGTTTTAAAGAAGGAAATTTTAGCTGAAGTTGGAAAACTGAAATCTGAAATGGTAATATTGTCAGATTTAGTGGATTTTAAGATTTTCATGGAGCAATAGTTTGCAACTATATGGGACAGTCAACCAGGTACCTCAGGTACTTCACCTGATCTGATAAGGATATTTCATGCCATTGTAGTAGTAATGAGCAACATGAATGACAGATTGCAGGGCTTACAGTGTAACAATGCTCCATTATCTATTCTGCTAGATAATCAAAAGCATGTTGTGGACTAGCTTATCTCATATGAACCAAGGATCAGAGTTCTGGTGAACAGATTCACAGAGAAGCTAAATCAGTTTATAGAGAAGGAAGAGAGGTTACATGATTTTTTTTAAAGTCAATTTGATTGAAGATATCAATTTTACTTAGAAAGTAAGGTATCTCATAGTCCAGTTAGGTGATGGATTGATGAAAAGGTTTTGACTGCAGATTTCATAGCTCAAGGAAGTCATTCAGAGGCGTTGAAACTTGTTTCCCAAACATTTTTATCCTAACCTTGGTTCTCATTTTCATTACTATACATGTAATTATACTTTCAATAAAAAATAATTGCATATAATATTTATATGTTTTGATTTGTTTTATTGTACTATCTATGTTAAAATGCCAGTAATCCAGTTTCAAATATTGATAAATATTTCATTATAGCATTTACTTAAGTTCAGTGCTACATTAAGATGTGTTCTATTCCTTCTTCTATTGTTATTTTTTATATCACAACAAGGGGGGGAATATGGATAAATACAAAAAAATATTATATAAATATTTTACTCAAAGGGAGAAAAAAATTCACTCTTAAGGGATGAATTTCTTAAAGTTTTTTTTAAAGAAAATATTTTTGGATAAACACAAAATATTATTTTCTTTATTTATAAAGGAGGAGATATTTTTTTTACTTTATAAAGATGGAAAAATTTTAATAATTAAGAAATAATTTTGTTAAAATAATATAGTGTTTTTATCTTTTCAAAATTCTAAACTATATACAATTAATTTTGTAAGATAATTTCATTGGTTTTTCATGAGTTTTGTGATCATCAAAAAGGGGTATATTGTTGAGAAAGTGTTTTTTTTCAACAACACTCTATTTTATTAAGGGGATATTATTTAGAAAAATAATCAATATCTTTATGATGATTTTGATGTTCACAAATACACTTAATTTTTATTCTAATGATTTTACTTTGAGTATATTTCAGGAAATTAATATTCTTTATTTCTCTATTTTGGAATAAAATTAAATCATTTAATCCATGTGGAATATTTGAAAAAGTTATCGGAAATAATTTTTTCATATTAGCATGTTCTAGAAACATTTTTCATGCTCTACGTGTTCAGAAATCACTTGAGTGTGTTCTGGAAACACTATTCATACCCTACATTGAGGAGTGTAGCCTAAGGATGGAATCTGTCGTTTACTTTACAGTATATTAGAAATGTATGGTTAATCAACCATATGTTATATACAAAAGTATGGAAGAAAAACCATATGTTTGGAAGGAACCTTATGTTCAGTATATCATAATATTATAGAAGAATAACCCTACGTTAGTATGAAAAGTTATGTTTCTTTCTTAAAAGTATAGTTCATCAACCTTAATTTTGAAAACAACCTTATGTTTTATCAAAAAGTATGGATCATATAACTTACATTTATAAGCTGATAAAAGTATGGTTCATCAACCTTACTTTTGAAAACAACCTTACATTTTATCAAAAAGTATAGATCATATACCTTACGTTTAGAAGCTGATAAAAGTATGGATCATCAACCCTACTTTTATAATGAACCTTTTGGATCATGTATCTTATGTTTTGCTAAAAAGGAAAGTATGGATATTGTTCCGTACGTTTGAGAGTTGATGATAAAACTATGGTTGGTCAACCATATGTTGTGAACATTGTGTTATAGACCTTAATTTGTGAACCTAATGTTAAGAGAATGTATGCTATGCAGTTCAACCCTACTTTTGGCATCAGAGATTTAAATGAAGACTTTATTGAGCAACGGTCTTTATGGAGATTATTAGACTGATTTCAGGCCAAATTCAAAGCCTGATTTCAAATCATGTCTTTGATTGATTCAAAGTCATTTATTTTTTATTCAAAAGATCAATTTAAGAGGATCTTTTCATGTTGAATATTGAGGGGATTTACGACTGCTCTATTATTCAAACATTTGAATATTGCGATTCTAAAGGCGACTTTTGTGGATCTAAATTTTTAAGGAAAACACACCTCTTTATTCTATATATATCTATGATATTTTATTACAAAAATAGGGTTGAATCATCAAGAAAATATATAACAAGCTCTTGAGTTCTTCATGACTACAGTTTTACAGAGTCATTCGAGATTTACAGATCTGCTACTACCAAGATCTATCAAACTCTATTTTTCTAAATAAGAGGAAACAAATTGAAGATTCATCGATTCTATATTGAAGATATTTCATGAATCCATTGTTGTTGGAGTTACAGAATTTATTTCTAAATTTATTTCAATAGTATCGACTCAGAACTACCCTTATCTGAATAACATATTTTCTGAATATGATGATCTATCTACTATCAGTTGCGTGTTGTTGAAACTGTGAAGATCAACTAGAAAGTATTTAAAGAAAAATACTCTTTTTATTTTGAGTATCCAACTTATCATACTAAGATGTGTATTCGGTTATATGTATGAACCAGAAGGCTTTGTTTTTATCCTTAACTTGTAAAGGTATCTACTTCCTGCACTCAGTTGTCGATGGTATGTTGATAAAAGGACCAGATAGTGAAAATCACCAAGCTCATGGAGTATAATGTTGGTGGAGTGGACTAGAGGCCTTATGTTCCCCAAACCACTATACATCCTTGAGTCCTTTAACTGTTTATTTTCCACTGCATAAACAATACGATAAAGACAAAAGGACAGACTCGGTCATCATCACAATTCATGAGGAATTTGTAAAATATACAATTCACCCCCCCTCTTGTGTGTATTTGGTATAATCTGATCCAATAATTGGTATCAGAAGAGGAGATTTTTTCAAACCTATAACAAGCTGAAAGTTTTTGAATTATACAGAACACAATGGTGGATACACGATAGGGTATGTCAATGGTTTGAGCTTCCTACTTCAATGGTGAAAATTATAGATGCTGGAAATCAAGGATGATCATTACTTAAAAAACCTTGGATACAAAGTTTACTCAAAAATTATAACTCCCTATGTGATTTTAGAGAAACCTGAAATGTGGAGTGTTGATACAGAAGCAGAGTACGACAAAAACTCGAAAGCTATGATTGATATCATCTCTGGTCTTGGACTAGATGAATTTAATAGATTTTCTCAGTGCCCGAATGCTTATGAAATGTAGCAGACAATTGCAGTTGCTTATGAAGGAATAGAAAATGTCAGACAGATGAGGTATGTCATAGCTAAATTGAAATTCGAAAGATAAAAAATGTTTAAAGGATAAAGTCTTGATAATTTGGAACACTGATGATGTATGAAGCTGAGATGCAAGATGAAGCAAATGAGCATAAAGTCTTGATTAAGAGAGAAAATACTTCTTTGAAAGTAACATCCCAAAAGAAGAGTATAAATGTGGAGAAAGAAATCAAAATAAAATCAGAGAATTCCAATTCATCTAATTAAGATGTGTAATTGGATCACCTAGCTAGAAAATTCAGCAAATTCTACATAAAGAAAACAAGATTTATAAAAATCCTTCAAAATGGATGAAAAAGAACCAAGGGAAGTTAGATGATATGAATGCAAGAATATGGGTCACATTAGACCTGACTGTCCTCAATTAAAAGGAGAAAAGAAAAGGAAATTTTTAAAAAAAATGATTATTAGAAGAAAGAAAAAAGATCAATGAAAGATACTTGGAGTGTTTATGAAGACTCTAGTATCTCATCAAATTCTGACTTAGAAAAGGAAGAATCAAATCTAAAAGAAAATATGTGCTTTAAGGAAAAAATTGATGAGGTGAAATCTTATTACTCATCTGATTCTGATTCTAGTTCTAATTGTTCAAATAATAAACTTGCTTCCTACTACAACATGTTGGAAGAAAAATATGATTCCATATTTAAGAAACATAAATCACTAAAAAATATTAACACTGCTGTTTTAGGAGAAAGATACATTCTGCTAAAAAATATCAAGAGTTAATTGAAAAATATAACTCATCAAACATAAACTATACATATAATGAAACTAAAATAAAAACACTACAAACAGAAGTAGAAAGATACAAAATTTCATATTTTGTTTTTACAAAATGAGACAATACACTAAATGAAATTCTTGAAAATAATGTGATTAAAAAGTAAAGATATGGAATAGGAAGTAAAATTTTCAACTTAACTCTATAAGAACTATTTTGCTCCAAGTACAAAAGGTAAAATGTGCAACTACTGTGGAACAAAAGAGCACATATCTAAAAACTATTATTTAAGGAAACTATAAATAAGTGGGATTAAGTGAACTGTTATTTAAGGTAACTGTTATTTAAAGCCTTTGTTCTTATACACTAAACTGTATAAGAACTATTTTGTACCAAGTACAAAAGGTAAAATTTGAAACTACTATAGAACAAAGGATCACATATCTAAAAACTATTATTTAAGGAAATTGTAAATAAGTGGGATTAAGAAAGCCTTTGTTGCAAGTAGTTTATATGATTCTATTGATTATAGAAAAACAAAGCAAGTCTAGATTCACAAGACTTTACTGGCTAACACTGCTGGACCCAACAAAATATGGGTACCAAAACAAACCTTTGTTTAAATGCCATTATAGGAAGCAGGTCATAGAATCTGAACTAAAATATGGTATACGGAGAGTCGCTGCTCCAGGCATATGAGTGGGAATTCATTGAATTTTAAAACATTAACTCAAAAGGATGGAGGATTAGTTATATTTGGTCACAATTCCAACGGTAAAATTATTGGCATTGGAACTGTTGGAGATCCAGAAGCGGTCTTAATTAATAAAGTACTCTATGTACAATGATTGAAATAAAACCTGATAATTATCTCTCAACTCTGTGATGATGATTATTTTGTTAATTTTTCTAACAACTGTTGTTCATTTTTTAAAAGATAAATTGCATAAATTTATAGTACCCAGAACTGATAATAATTATACTCTGGACTTAAATTTCTTGTGTAAAAAAAAAGTAAACTGCTTAACTGCTAAGATAAATGAATCATTGATTTGACATAGAATACTTGGAAATTGAAATATATGTGCTTTAAATTATTTATTTAAGAAACAATTACTTTCTGATTTGCCTAGTATCAAATTTAAAAGTGATATATTATGTGATCCATGTCAACTTGGAAAGCAGCACAAATCATCCTTCAAATCTGTTAACAAAATTGCAACATCTAAACCTATAGAACTTATATATATGGTTTTGTTTGGACCTTCAAGAATAGAAATCTTGGATGGAAAATCATATTTTTATATTTTAGTTGATTTCTATTTTATATTTACTTGGATTTATTTTATAAAATATAAAAATGAATCTTTTACTATATTTGAAAGGTTTTCAAAGCAGTCCAAAATGAAAAATGTTTTAAAATAATTTCATTAAGAAGTGATCATAGTGGAGAATTTGAGAATCTAGAATTCAATTCCTTTTTCACAAATATGGGTATTAAACACAACTTTTATGCACCAACAACACCTCAGAAAAATGGAATTTTTGAAAGAAGAAATAGGACTATTCAAAAAATAAAAAGGACTATGCTAAATTATTACAGTCTTCCTACCTATTTCTGGGCAGAATCTATAAGTACAGAATGCTATATAATGAATAGAGTTTTAATCAGACCAATTTTTAAAAAGACACCCTATGAACTCTGGAATAAAAAAAAACCTAATGTAAATTACTTTAAAGTTTTTGGAGGCAAGGTTTACACCTTAAACACCAAGGACAATCTTGGTAAGTTCGATCCCAAATATGATGAAGGCATTTTTTTAGGATATTCTGCTACATCCAAAGATTATAAAAAAGGAAAGACCAAATTAATGAATCTAAATCTAATGAGAACATGAGACTTGAGAACTTAAAAGATGATTTTGAAAAAGATTTAAATGAAATTCAGTCCAGTCCAGAAGAACAAGACATTGAAGAGGCTAAGAGTGCAGTACCTAGACAATCTAGAACCCTAAAGAATCAACATTTAGAAACTGTTATAGGATACATAGACACTGGAATAAAACCTTGAATAAATGTAGGAAATCTTGTTGAATTATCTTCCTTTCTATCCCAATTAGAACCTAATACATTATAAGAAGCCTTAGTTGATGAAATTTGGATGATATCAATGCAAGAAGAATTAAACCAGTTCAAGAGAAATGAAGTTTGGAATTTAGTTGAAAGACCACATAACTATCTAGTTATAGGAACTAAATGGTTCTTTAGAAATAAAAAATATGATCAAAGAATAATAACTATAAAAAAAGCAAGAATAGTAGCTAAAGGATATAATTAGGAAGAAGGTATAGATTATGATGAGACCTTTGCACCTATAGCTAGATTAGAAGCAATAAGAATCATTTTAGCCTATGCATCTCATATGAACTTTAAATTATTTCAGAAGGATGTTTAGTATCCCTTTTTAAATGGTTATTTATTAGAGGAAGTTTATGTTGAGCAACCTCCGGGTTTTGAAAATTCAGAAAAACAAGATTTTGTTTTTAAACTTACTAAATCACTTTATGGCCTTAAACAGGCACCTAGAGCTTGGTATGAAAGATTAAGTTCTTTTATTTTAAAAAATGATTTTACTATTGAGATGTTAGATCCAACATTATTTAAGAAAACTATTAACTCTAATATTTTATTGGTTAAAATTTATTTTGATGATCTAATTTTTCATTCAATAAAAAAAACTGTGTCATGAATTTTCAAATTTAATGCAAAAAAAATTGAAATGAGTATGATGAGAGAATTAAATTTCTTTTTAGGACATCAAATTTATCAAATGAATTTTTTAAATGTTTTAAATCAAAGAAAATATATTAATAATTTACTAAATAAATTTGGACTTGAAAACAACAAGACATATACAACTCCTATGTGTACTAATATAAAACTAGATTTGCATGAAACTGGAAAATTAGTTGATAACAAGTTATATAGAGGTATGATTGGTAGTGTCACGAACCGGATCTGGTTGACATCAAACCAGCACCAAACCCAGCCCATTCCAAGGACCGAAGGGCGTTCCCGATCACCACGGGCTGGCACAAGTGCCCGGGTATCATATAATGAAAATTGGGAATGATTTACCCGATTTTATAAACATTAAACAACAAACAAACTCAATAAAACAAATCTGGGTTTTTCAACTAAAACTATCTTTTAAAAAAATTAGAATTAAATTACATAAGTTAAAACTATGTTTAAATACCATTACAAAGGTACAAAACCAAATAAGGACAGCACAAGAACCCTCATGTCAAGGGGAACCGCCCTCAAGCCATCTTCACAAGACTTCACCACCAAGGACCTATTAGAAACCCGAACCACTGGAACTAAAAACTGTACCCAACCTGTGACAAAAAAAATAACCAAGTATACTTACACCCAAGGGTGTAATTAGGGTGTGAGAAAAATCCCAATAGGATACCACCGCTAATAGATTCCATGTGATAAACATTTAATGATGAAAAGCATGCAAGTTTTTTAAAAACATGAGATGCTAGTTAATATTTCTAAAAGATGAAACATTAAATAAAAACAGTTTTCAGGTGGGCTAATTTAAAGAATAAGAACTTTTAAAATAAATACCATAGTTACTGAATTTTTCAGCCTCTCATACCGTATGTCGACGGTAAGCACAAAATATCCAGTGAGCCCAAGCAATGGGAAATAACCCCTAGGCACTAGCTAGTTGTGGGTCCCAGGTTCCTTGCATCTTGGAGAGAGTAACCATCACAAATATCTGTTCTCGTACACGATCCACTAGTATGAAACATACCCATAACCTATTGGTCCCCAATCATCATCATTATAGTTTAGTTAGAGTTGTAAGTATCAATCTTGCTAAGTGAAACTGAGGCCAAACCCCATGGATTCACTAGCATACTAGTACACGTCCACTCAACTAGATACCCAGGTTTTCCCTTTGTGCTCAAACAAGTTCAACAATTCAATGAATATACTTTTCACATGAAAATATCATTTCCATATCATAAATTTACCAAACAGACCACATGTATACAACACAAGTAACAAAAGTCCACTTTTCATTCAAATTGATTTTGAAATCCGACTCACACCAAAATAGCCCACAACACTTTTCACATTTCTTTAACACTTCCACAAACCCATTAAAAAATTTTATAAAACCATTCCAATATATTAAAACTCTCATAACTTCCCACTCACTTGTTAAATAATACCCTTTTTACCTTCAAAATCATTTTATCATCAAACTTACATGAAACAACCCACAAACAACTTTCGCTCCAACATCACAATTTATTAGAACATTTCAGAAATTTACAAAACATTATAAAAATGTTTGACATCTTAAAACCTCACTTCACCTTTAAAAACTCCTTAATCGGTGAACTCACATATCAAAGAATACAAATGCACCCTTTTCCCACTTTGTTTGACCAACTAAAACATTCTCAATTTTCATAAAAAGAACCCAAGTGGTGTCAATATATCTTGCACACAAAACCCATCTCAAAACTCTCATTTAAGACCAAAAACCAAACCAATTCCTATCCAAAACAAAATTGGAATCCCTAGAGACATTTATAAAACCACTTTCAAGTTTTATAAAATCACCTTGAATAATACTACAAAAGATTCAAATGAAAACACACATTTTCATAAAATGCTCTCAAGAAGTATAACAATGTTTTACACATAAAACCTATTAAAAAACCCTCTTTTTAGTCCCACATGACACTAATACATTACCAAACTTGAATTGGAAGTCCAAACAAGATTTATTAAACCAATTCCATATGTTATAAAATACACCCAAATAATACCCCATGAGTAACACATTAAAACACCCAATTTCAAGTTAAAATGTAAATATAAAATTAAACACTTAACCAAATCAATCATAAAAAGTTTTTGAACCACACCCAACATATGAGGAATATAAAAAATGACTAAATAAAGCAAGATAACTCATCAATAATTGTTTACACATGGAACCACCTACCAAAAGTGTTGAATCCATCAAAACTTGGTGTGAAACATCAACCGCACCACCACCGCATCACAAGGATGATAAATCCAGCCCTAGGCCACAATATTTAACCAAAAAGACACCAAATCAAACCATATGTTCGAACCCTAACTTCTGGACATTTTATAACATAATGAAAGAGGGAGGAAACCCTAAGGAGAATGAAGAAATTGAAGAGAGAAACACTTACTCAAAATAATCTTGAATAAAACGACCCAAATTCCACCAGAATATGAATTTGAAAACATCCAACAATTCAGGTTAAGTTTGAACAAGGATTATGAGATCATTTAGGAACAGGAATGGAGGAAAAATAGTAATAATTGAGAGAGTTATGATGGAAAGAACTTACCTCCTCAAATCTGCCCTATTTTAGAAACCCTGAGACTTTCATCACTCAATCGCGATGAAAACGAGCTCTAAAGATGGGGTAAAGGCAAGGAGAAAGCGTATGGGCCTCTTAGGGTAGATTGGGAGGTGGAATCACTGCAAAATTCATTATAATGAATAATATATTAAAAATTTAATGAAACAATTTAAAACTGGAAAAATGGGCTTTCGGGTTGGCCCAATTCTTAAATAAAAACCCAAATCCCCCATGATTATGGATTTATAAAGGCTCCAAATTTAAATGTTGGTGTTAAAAGTTCAGGGGAGTCCAAGTAGGAATTTTAATTGATAAAAATTTTGAAAAATTAATGAGTTATAAAAGAAACAAAATTTATTTTCAATTTGGAATTGGGCTCACGGTTTGGCCCAATTCATGAAAACTCACTCATTCCTCCATAAAACCTTGGGAAACCCCCAAAACGAAGAATGAATGGAAAATAAATTAAAAATAACTTTAAAATAAGTTATTTATGTGATAATTCTCCCCACATGGAAAACTTTCCGACCCGGAAAGTCACAGCAAGGTCAAAGAAACAATCAAACCCAACTGAGAAACCAATAAGTACTCCATTGCTAGGTTTCTCCCCCAAAGGCCAAAACACCTCCAGTGATCAATTAAGGAAGGATTACTCTCACAACCAAAACTTGCACCACTTTCCTGAAATGATCAATCACATTCATACTTTATCCAAAAATAAAACTACTCAAACATTATCCAAACAAGACTCAAGCAATTCACCCAAACGAACAACAACTTTGAACAAGGTTACACTTAACTTACTTTAACTAAACCATTGGGCGCTCTCCAGTCCAAACATTTACTAAAGGAAGATGTTGTTAGCTAGATAGATATGAACGAGACTATATACACGAAGCAAATAACATGGATAAATCTAAGTTACTCGTACGGGGGGACACAAATACGCTCCCCACCACAAGAGACAACCAATAATTCTTTTTTCAAGACAGAATCAGGACACTAATAGGGGGAGGCCTGAACAGACTCCCTGGTACATAGGGTAGAATTCCATTAAAAATTTCCAAAGTAACATACATGAGAATCATAGTGGTTCTACCCACCATAAGAACCAATCATCTTAACAGACCAGCATGGGCCGACAGAGAAAAAACCAAAAATTTCATGATTTGGGAAGGTCGCACGGTTAGTCCGCACAGTTTGTGAAACCGTGAACTAACTGTTATGATCAATATTCCTGCATGGATTCCAAGCACACAGTCACTCTTAATCGTTCACAAACCATGTTCTCAGCCTATCAAGACAAATTTCCAACCATTCTCTACAGACTCAATGGAACCAAAGGGGGAGGGAATGACATTGGGCGATGTCATGGGTACAAGGCCCTCCACCTATTTCCACCAAACGTGAACAACAGAGGAATGATAATGATACCAGAGGTTTAAACTCTTCCTATCTTTCATATTTAGGATAGTACTTTTTACAAGGGTTTAAATGACCCTGTGATTTCCCCTGACTACGAGCCAGCTTCTCTCTGAGACCTATGGCTAGAGTTCAAATGATTGAAGCATCTTCAGCCTCGTAGTTAGTCTATGGAAACCCACTGAATGAGAATTCTTCTTTAGATGCCACAAACAACTACACTGCAATCCCATATAAGTTTTTCAGACATAAAAAATTCCAAACTCACTTTACCCTATCCAGATATTTCACTGAAACAAGGGCTAAGAAGATGCACACACATCACACCTTATTTCTTCAGGTGAAAAACAATAGAAGTAAAGGACACCTACACTCACCTTCCTTTAAAATGGAAGATTTTGAAGTTTTTCCAAGGGAGACATCATCCCAACATAACAGGGACTCTCAAAGGATTTCTCAACTTTCACTTATACGGTCAATCGAGCACGTGATATCATAAGGCATCACTGAACATGACCATTGCAACTGATATAAACAATGCAGGGAGAGGGACCTTATACAACATCCCCAAACAATACACAATTCTAGAAAGTGGCCTTAATATCTTATCGTGACCATATTTCCCACACCGGTGGTTTAACATGAACTCATGCTTCAAAGAAACTTTAAAGAACCCAAAGGCCCTCTTAGACACCATTGAGACACTCATCCACACTAACAACCATAGACCACATCCACCTTCGATGAATCAGGAAACTTAAGAAACTAAGGTCTCTTTCAACCTTCCACAAGCACTCTCCCATTACGAGAGGATCTAAAAATAAAGGAACGTAATGGGTGTAGACTCAATCTATAGATCCCAAGAAAAAAATATTCCTTATATTGATCAACTGGAGGATTTTCAAATGGAAAAAAAATCTGGGTTGCACTTCAGTTATGCATTAACCCTTAATGGGGGCATACCTTATCCAACAAGAGATCCTAAATACCCAACCAAGCTTGTCCATTGGTCAAAAAGTGCCAAAAACCTGATCCAAACACATGAAGGGATCCACTATAAAGGTTTCCCAAAACATATCTCAGAGGAGACTACTAACCAGTCCTTCTACCCAGTTTACCGACCAAACACAAACCCAAAACATAGTTCGAACAGGAGGGGTTCTTGGACTCAAAACATCCCACAAAATCAACATTTTCCAAAAACACATAATATAAACCATCCCAAACAATTCATCAAGACCTCATTTTTTCTTTAAAAACATTTCTTTGAAAATAAATGGTTGAGCGGTTAGTGCATCCACCAATGGTACCCCATGGGCCTTACACATGCATGTTTCTGTGCCACACCGGGCACCCTCCCCATATCCATCCCGACACTCATCCAGTCATGTCATCAACCATAAATCTTCCCATATAACCCCATGCATGTGGTTTCTCACGAAAATACCAAAGGTTAAAACAAATATTCTTTCCACTTTTCAAAACCAAAATGGTCAACCAACGCATCCTTTTTCTCAAAACCACTAACCACGAGATCAAAATCCCAACTCACATCTTACAAAAATTTTCAGAAAGACACAACCATTTAGAAAATAATTCACTTTCAAGATATTTACATCAATTTCAAAACATCTCATCCCATTAAAACACACTTTTGTTGTCTAGAAAACTCTATTGAAAACACTTTTCAAAACCAACTTCAATATAGTTCCCGCTTTCAAAAGAGGTGTAAGAACACCATTTTCCATTTCAAGACAAATCTGAAAATTAGGTTCCTCCATTTCATAAACCAAACCATTCCCTCTTTATTTGAAAATCATTTCACAAAAATTTTATGCTTCTTAAAACCAAGTCAATTTAAAACCAAAGTGCCAAGATTTCAAAACTAAAGCACAAAACAATGCGAGAGGAAACTAGTTTCAGTGGGTGACTTGGAAATATGGTTGGTGTCCATATTCCAATCACTTAACCATCACAGAGAGTGTTCTAGGGAATATCACTGACTCCACATGGATTTCCAGGGCTTGCGACCTCAATGAGACCATTAACCCAACTCTCTTTTCATTTCCCCTAATCATCATCAAACCAAGAAAACCAAAGGAATTAGATAAATCATGACTTCCTCTGGCGACTCGAATCCCATAATGAGGTGTAGTGATCAGGAACACTACCCATAACCAAACTACCAAGTCCCAAAAATCCTAACTCTATATTATCTTGACTATTCCCTAAATAACGTGACCCAAAGAGTTAACTAGAACCTCCCTCTAATACTATTTTGTCACGAATCGGATCTGGTTGCCATCAAACCGGCACCAAACCTGGCTCGTTCCAAGGCTCGAAGGTCATTCCCGATCCCCACGGGCTGGCACAAGTGCCTGGGTATCATATAATGATAATTTGGAACGATTTACATGATTTTATAAACATTAAAAAACAAACAAACTCAATAAAACAAATCTGGTTTTTCAACTAAAACCGTCTTTTACAAAATTTCAGAACTGAATTACATAAGTTAAAACTATGTTTAAAGGACATTAAAAAGGTAAAAAACCAAATAAGGACAGGCCAAGAACCCTCAGGGCAAGGTTCACCGCCCTCAAGCCATCTCCACAAGACTTTACCACCAAGGACCTGCTAGAAACCCGAACCACTGGAACTAAAAACTGTACCCAACCTGCGACAACAAAAAATAACCAAGTCTACTTACACCCAAGGGTGTAAGTAGGGTGTGAGACAAAGCCCAATAGAATACCACCACTAATATATTCCATGTTATAAACATTTAATGATGAAAATCATGCAAGTTTTTTTTAAACATGAGATGCTAGTTAATATTTCTAAAAGATGCAACATTAAATAAAAACAGTTTTCAGGTGGGCTAATTTAAAGAATAAGAACTTTTAAAATAAATATCATAGCTACTGAATTTTCCAGCCACTCATACTATATGCCAATGGTAGGTACAAAATATCCAGTGAGCACAAGCAATAGGAAATAACCCCTAGGCACTAGCTAGTTGTGGGTCCCTGATACCTCGTAACTCGATGAGAGTAACCATAACAAATATACGTTCTCATGCACGATCCACTAGTAGGGAACATACCCATAACCTAGTAGTCCCAGATCATCATCATAATAGTTTAGTTAGATTTGTAAGCATCAATCTTTCTAAGTGAAACTGAGGCCAAACCCCACGGATTCACTAGCATACTAGTACACGTCCACCCACCTAGATACCCGGGTTTTCCCTTTGTGCTCAAACAAGTTCAACAAGTCAATGACTATACTTTTCACATAAAAATATCATTTACATATCATAAATTCACCAAACAGACCACATGTATACAACACAAGTAACAAAAGTTCACTTTTCATTCAAATTGATTTTGAAATCCGACTCACACCAAAATAGCCCACAACACCTTTCACATTTCTTTAACACTTCCACAAATCCATAAAACAATTTTATAAAACCATTAAAATATATTAAAACTCTCATAACATCCCACTCACTTGTTACATAATACCCTTTTTACCTTCAAAATCATTTTATCATCAAACTTACATGAAATAGCCCACAAACAAGTTTCGCTCCAACATCACAATTTATTAGAACATTTCAGAAATTTACAAAACATTATAAAAATGTTTGACATCTTAAAACCTCGATTCACCTTTAAAAACCCTTTAATAGGTGAACACACATACCAAATAGTACAAATGCACCCTTTTCCCACTTTGTTTGACCAACTAAAAAATTTTCAATTTTCATAAAAAGAACCCAAGTGGTGTCAATATACCTTGCACACAAAACCCATTTCAAAACCCCCATTTAAGACCAAAAACCAAACCAATTCTGATCCAAAACAGAATTGGAATTCCTAGAGACATTTATAAAACCACTTTCAAGTTTTATAAAATCACCTTGAATAATACTACAAAAGATTCAAATGAAAACACACATTTTCATAAAATACTCTCAAGAAGTATAACAATGTTTTACACATAAAACCTATTCAAAAACCCTATTTTTAGGCTCACATGACACTAATACCTTAAAAACTAGAATTGGAAGTCCAAACAAGATTTATTAAACCAATTCTATATGTTATAAAATACACCAAAATAATACCCCACATGTAACACATTAAAACACCCAATTTCAAGTTAAAATGCAAATATAAAATTAAACACTTAACCAAATCAATCATAAACAATTTTTGCACCACACCCAACATATGAGGAATATGAAAAATGTCTAAATACAGCAAGCTAACTCATCAATAATTGTTTACACATGGAACCACCTACTGAAAGTGTCGAATCCATTAAAACATGGTGTGAAACATCAACTGCACCACCGCCGCATCACAAGGATGATAAATCCAGCCCTAGACCACAATATTTAACCAAAAAGACACCAAATAAAACCATATTTTCGAACCCTAACTTCTTTACATTTTATAACATAATGAAAGAGGGAGGAAACCCTAAGGAGGATGAAGAAATTTAAGAGAGAAACACTTACTCAAAAAAATCTTGAAAAAAACGACACAAAATCCCCTAGAATCTGAATTTGAAAACATACAAAAATTCAAGTTAAGTTCAAAAAAGGATTATGAGATCATGTAGGAACTAGAATGTGGGGAAAAGAGTAATAATTGAGAGAGTTATTATGGAAAGAACTTACCTCATCAAATCTTCCCGATTTTAGAAACCCTCAGACCTTCAGCCCTACATCGCGATGAAACCGAGCTCTAAAGAGGGGGTAAAGGTAAGGGGAGCGTGCTTGGGATTCTTAGGGTCGAGTGGGAGGTGGAATAAACGAAACATTCATTATAATGAATAAGATATTACAAAATTAAAGAAAAAATATAAAACTGGAAAATGGGCTTTCGGGTTAGCCCAATTCTTAAATAAAAACCCAAATCCCCCATGATTATGGATTTATAAAGGCCCAAAATTTAAATATTGGTGTTAATAGTTCAGGGGAGTCCATGTAGGAATTTTAATGGATAAAAAATGTTGGAAAAGTAATGAGTTATAAAAGAAACAAAATTTATTTTAAATCTGAAATTGGGCTAACGGTTTGGCACAGTTCATGAAAAGTCACCCATTCCTCCATAAAAGCTTGGAAAACCCCCAAAACAAAGCATGAATGGAAAATAAATTAAAAATAACTTTAAAATAAGTTATGTATGTGATAATTAGTTTATTATATCTTACTACTAGTAGACCAGATATAATGTATTCAGTATGTCTTTATGCTAGATTTCAATTTGATCCTAAAGAATCTCACTTAAGTGTTGTTAAAAAAAATTTAGATATTTAAAAGGAACTATTTTTAAATTTATTATATATCCAAAAACTTATAATTTTAATTTAATTTCATATTCAGATTATTATTTTGGAAGTTATAGATTAGATAGAAAAATAACTTTAGATACTTTTCACTTTTTAGGAAAATCATTAGTGTCATGGTCTAGTAAGACATAACACTCAGTTGCCCTGTCAACAGCTGAGGCAGAATATGTATCTGCAGGAAGTTTCTGTACACAAGTTTTGTGGATGAAAAACACTCTTATGGACTTTGGACTAAATTTTAATAACACACCTATTTTATGTGATAATAAAACTGCTATAAATATTTCAAAAAACCATATTAATCATTCTATAACTAAGCATATTTATATCAGACATCATTTTCTAAGAGATCATGTTCTTAAAAAGGATATGTTCTTAGAATTTGTAAGTACTAAAATTCAATTAGCTGATATTTTTATTAAATCACTTCCCACTTCGAGGTTTTATTTTATTAAGGGGGGCTAGGTTTATTTAATTTTAAATGAAATCTTAATTTTAAATTTTACGTGTTTATTTTTTTTATTCCCTGTTTTAAATAATTTAATTATTTGTTTTTAGAATAATTTAAAATTTCATTTGTATAATTTTTTTTTTTCATGTAAGTATTATTTTATATAAATAATGTAATGATTATTATGTAAGTAAATGTCAGGGGAATCAAGGATGTCAAAAAACGTTTTAAATTTCAAACCTATTCATTTTCTCAAAACCTTTAAAAATACCAAAAACCCTTACCGCCTCCGTTTACCTTTGTCTAAACCTTCGAAACCCTGAACCATTAAGCCTTCAGAACTTTGAAACAGAAATGGCCAAGACATAGATAATAAAGGAAGGAAAATCTAGTAATTCCAAGCATCAGTGCATGGCAGGAAGAAAGATTCTATAGGGAAAAGTATTCGACCTGGGATGGTTGTATCAAATAGATCTCATACTGTCGAAAGCCCTCAATTTCTAGAATCTCGAGAAAAATTATAGTGGATAAAATACAATGTTTCTATATAAGTTATAGATTCATAAATTTTTCAAATCTGTTTAGTTCACTCTTGGAGATACAGAGGACACCATATTTGTGAAAATTAAAGATCAGGATTTTTCAATTTCATCAGTAGAAATAGCTAGAATCTTAAACTGCCCTCATGAGGGATTTTATCATTTTGACTTAAAGAATATTGGATATGATGAACATAATTCAGAGGACATTTTGTTATTTTTATTTGGATATACAAGTATAAGAAAAAATTTAGTAAAGGATCTGGAACCATATCAGATATTCTTACTGAGTTTGTGAAAAGAGGGATTGCACCTAGGATGTCAGAGATAGAGAAGATTTTGTTTCCTAACATGTAAATAATTTTTTTTATTATGAGTGAAATTAAGTTGAATTTTATGAGATATATGGTAAGATATCTCAACTACTGCTGTCAACCAGAGGCTAGAATGAACTTCTATCCCTATGGAAGTTTTATTTCAAAATTACCTTTTAAGTCTAATATGGTATGATTAATAGATGCCAGAGTAAGATGCCATCAAATCAATATTTTCAATGTTGTAACTCTAAGGAAGATTTGTTTCTTCTAGATTTCTGTGAAAGGCAATATTATGGTTGTTGGAGCTGAGGAAGACTAGGACTCATCTCAGGGGGAGAAACCGGTTAAGTCTAAGAAAGGCATGGCTGAATCAATAGAAAGTGGATCCTCAAGAAAACTGATATTTGAAGCAGTCGATCCACCTACTAATGAGGAAAGTCAAGAGGGACTTCAGAGGAAAAGACATTGAGTGGCTCCAACTGGTGAGGATCATGTTCATACAACTGCTGATGCAACTGAGCCTCTTCTAAGATACATATTTATTAGAGAACTTTCAGTACAAAAAATTGAACAACCAACAGTTTATCATATTGAGGTGACTCCTCAAGTGGATAAAGAAATTTTGCCTCAAACTATTGAAAATCCTAGAGAACTTGAAGTGGATAGACCTGAATCTGCTCAAACTATACAACATGCTAATATTTTTCAACAGGAATTAGCTCAAGAGGAACCTGTATTAGGTGATTCAGTCATGGAGGAACTCAATGAAGAATATGCTCAGGAATAACAACATTCTACTGAACTTATTAATGAAAATTTTTCTATGGATGAGTCAGTTCAATACTCTGAGGAAAAAAAATTGAGCAACAAACGAAGAAGGCTACATATTAGAGATTTGAGTCTCAATATTTTCCTTTAAATTTGTTAAATCAAGTTAAGAATCATGTAGTGGGTGCCTTTGATTCTCAGAATGATCATTTGGAGGAGTTAATCTGAAAATTTAATAAATTTAAATCCGAAAATGCTTCTTTGAGAAGATAATTAGAAAAGGAGAGACAGAAATTTCAGAACCTCCAATATAGTTAAGTTTCAAAAATTGAAGTGGAAGTTTTTAAAAAGAAAATTTAATCTGAAGTTGGAAAACTAAAATCTGAAATGGTAATAAAGTCAGATTTGGAAAATTTAATTATTTTCATGGAGCAACAGTTTGCAACTGTCAGGGATAGTCAACCAGGAACCTCACGTACTTCACCTGATCTAATAAAGAGATTTAAATCCATTACATTAGTAATGAGAAATATGAATGATAGATTGTAGGACTTACAGTGTAATAGTGCTCAATTATTTGTTCTTCTAGATAATCAAAAGCAACTTGTTGACCAGCTTACCTCAAATGAACCAAGGATCAAAGTTCTATTGAGAAGATTCACAGATAAGCTAAATGAGTTTATAGATAAGGAAGAGAGGTTACATGATTTTTTTAGAGTCAATTTGATTGAAGATATCCATCTGACTTAGGAATTAAGGGATCTCATAATCGATTTAGGCGATAGACTGATGAAAATGTTGTGACTGCAGATGTCATAGCTTAAAGAAGTCATTCAGAGGTTCTAAAACATGTTTCCCAAACGTTTTTAGCCCAACCTTTATTCTCATTTTCATTACTGTACATGTAATTATATTTTCAATAAGAAATACTTACATCTTATTTTCATATGTTATGATTTGTTTTATTGTACTGTCTATATTAAAATATCTGTAATCCAATTTCAAATATTAATAAATAGTTTATTATATCATTTACTTAAGTTCAATGCTATATTAAAATGTGTATTATTCCTTCTTTTATCATTCTTTTTTATATCACAAAAAAGGGGAGAAATATGGAAAAACATGAAATTTTTTATATAAATCTTTTACTCAGAGGGAGAAAATAAAACTTTTCATTTTAAGGGGAGAAAATTTTTTAAGATTTTTTTTAAAGAAAATTTTTTTAGATAAACACAAAATTTTATTTTCTTTATTTATAAATGAGGAGATATTATTTTACTTTATAAATAGGGGAAATGTAATAATTAAGAAATAATTTTGTTAAAATAATATAGAATTTTTATCTTTGCTAAATTTTAAACTATATACAATTAATTTTGTAAGATAATTTCATTGGTTATTTCATGGGTTTTTTTATCATCAAAATGAAGGAGATTGTTGAGCGAGTTCTATTTTCAAAAACACTGTATTTTATTTAGGGGAGATCATTGAGAACAATACTCTATCTCTTTATTATGATTTTAATGTTCACAAATACCCTTATTTTTTATTATAATGATTTTACTTTCTGTATATTTAAGGAAATTAATATTCATTTATTTTTCTATTTTGGAATAAAATTAAAGAATTCAATCCACGTGGAATATTTGACACAGTGCTTGGAAATCATTTTTTCATATTAGCATGTTCTGGAAACACTGTTCATGCTCTATGTGTTCAGAAATCACTCGATCGTGTTCTAGAAACACTGTTCATACCCTATATTGAGGAGTGTAGGGTAAGAATTGAATATGTTGTTTACTTTACAGCATATCAGAAAATTATGGTTAAACAACCATATGTTATAGACAAAAGTATGGAAGAAGAACCCTATGTTTGGAAGGAACCTTATGTTTGGGATATCAGAAAAGTATAGAAGAAGAATCCTACATTAATATAGAATGTTATGTTTGTTTCTCAAAAGTATGGTTCATCAACCTTACTTTTGAAAACAACCTTATGTTTTATCAGAAAGAATGGATCATATACCTTACATTTAGAAGAAAAAAAAAGTATGGTTCATCAACCATACTTTTCAAAACAACCTTACATTTTATCAAAAATTATAGATCATATACCTTACCTTTAGAAGTTGATAAAAGTATGGATCATCAACCTTACTTTTATAATGAACCTTTCAGATCATGTATCTTTTGTTTTGTTAAAAAGGAAAGTATGGATATTATACTGTATGTTTGAGAGTTGAAGAGAAAAGTTTGTTTGATCAACCTTACGTTTTGAACCTTACATTATCAACCTTACATTGTGAACCTTCGTTCATAGAATGTATGCTATGCAGTTCAACCCTACATTTTCCGTTGGAGATTTAAATTAAGACTTTATTGAGCAACAGTCTTTATGCAGATTATTAAGGTGATTTCATTCCAAATTCAAATCCTGATTTTAAAATCACATCTTTGAATAATTCAAATACGTTTATTTGTGATTCAAATGATTGATTTAAGGGGAGATTTTTATGCCGAATATTCAAGGGAGTTATGACTGCTCTATTATTCACACATTTGAATATCATGATTCTAAACTTGACTTTTGTGGATCTAATTTTTTAAGGAAAATGCTTATCGTTATTCTATATATATCTGTGATATTTTATTAAAAAAATAGTTTAAAATAATCAAGAAAATATATAAAAATCTCTGGAGTTCTTCATGACTACAGTTTTACAAATTCATTTGAGATTTACAGATCTATTGCTACCAAGATCTATCAAACTCTATTTTTCTGAAGAAGAAGAAGAAACACGTTGAAGATTCATCGATTCTACATCAAAGATATTTCTTGAATCCTTTGTTGTTGGAGTTTTTGAATTTATTTATATATATATTGCAACAGGATCAACTCAGAACTGCCCTAATCTGAAGAACATATTTTCTGAAGACAATGATCTATCTAATGTCAGTTGTGTGCTGTTGTAGCTATGAAGATCAACTGGAAAGTATTTCAAGACAAATACTCTTTTTATTTTGAGTAATCGGATTCTCATACTAAGTTGTGAATTTGGTTCTATGTATGAACCATAAGTATTTTTTTTTAGCCTTAACTTGTAAAGGTGTCAACTGCCTGCACTGAGTTGTGGACGGTTTTTTTTATAAGAGGACTAGATAGTGAAAATCACCAACCTCGTGGAGTAGAGCGTTGGTGGAGTGGACTAGGGGGATTTTGTTCCCCAAACCACTATACATCCTTGCATCCTATAACTGTTTATTTTATACTGCATAAACAATCTGAAAAAGATAAAAGGACAGACTCGTTCATCATCACGATTCGTGAAGAATTTTTAAAAGACACAATTCACCCCCCCCCCCTCTTGTGTGTATTTGGTATAACCCAATCCAACACTGTACATGCCATTTATATTCAAGTCATGTTGTGTGTCCATAAAAATTGTGAACACTATACAGATTGACCCAAGGAACAACACGCCATGTAATATCGCGACATGTTTCACATGCATACATGACATGTCAGTACCCAACACATGACAATGACCATACACAGCATTAGTCACACACCGTGTCAAGTGAAAGTATAAATTGTGTAATTTTTAAACACCATAAATGGGTTTAAAAAATAACAAAAGGGTACACACCATGTCACCACCAGTACATGCCATGTGTATATATTAAATTCTATATTGGATTTAATCTAACTTGGGGGCATACACACGTGTATATGTTCAGTACACACTGTGTAACAAATTATTTTTAATTAAAATTAATTAATTTAATCTATTTAAAATTACAAAGGATGGGAATCCCAATGACTATTATTGATGGATAATTACACTAAAATAACTAATTAATTAAAAATACAACTAATTTATCAATTTAATAAAATTTATCTCAATAAATAATGAATTTAAATTAATGAAAGAAAGTTTAAATTAATAGTCATTTTCGGTTTTGGATGTTCATGAGCTTGACTGACCTATGTATATTTTAGGTTTTTATTAAATTTAATTATTCCTTATTTGGGTTTTTGTGATAAATTTATTATTAAAATAAATATGAGTATATTTTTATAATCCCTTACTCTTTATTATGAATAGGTTTACATGTCCACGAATTATTTATATGACCTTAAACCCATGGTTCCCCTCACATGCATGTGAGTAAGTATTTGTAAAGTAAACCAGCTTTAAGAAATTAGAGACAGTTTAAGAATGAGCTAAGGTGAAACCAATCAAAGTGATACATAGATTAAAGGTGGAATGATACATCTTGAGCCAGGTATCATCTCAAAAAGTTATTTCATAATGGTTAAGGTTTGGTTTATCCTCCGCTCGATAAAATAACCAGTAGTTAAAATATCATGGTCATATCACGTGTTTATTTTTATTTTATCAAGTGTGCGGTTATTTATTTATTTATATGATGCAATTCTTATTTGATGTTTAAACATGATCATATAAAGTAAATGAATAATCAATCATGCATGTTGCAATAAAATAAATAGATTTAGTGTAAAATATTTTATCAAACATGGTTAATTAATTATATAAAATCCATATAATATTAACAAGAATATAAATGGGTAAAAGAAAGAATATGTTTTCATAAGTAAATCAAAATACCTCAAATAAAATATTAATTCATACATCACCTTCCACCACTTAAGTTAGAATTTAGCTATAGATCAAAGTGTTAGTTTTGACCTCATCAAGACAATTTAATTTATTGGGGAGTTCTAATTAATGTTTTGGTTTAGCGTAATCATGTTAGTATCAAGAGTATTTTCCCTTATAAGAAATGGCTTTACTTGGAGTAAAGTGTTTCATAAATCTGAGTATAGTAATTTAGGATTGGGGAGTCCAAAAAATAGATCAAGAAACTATGAGTTAATGTAGTCGGCAAAACCCCCTACTAAATAACTTTGATTAATTTGACCAGACCCTTATTGGGTTTTGATAAGGGGAATTTGAATCCTTAACACTAAAATATCCATGATATATGATATTATAAATTTAATGGTGAGGGTTGTTGGGATTTATTAAAATATTGGGGGACTACTAAAATAAATGTATTACATCACACTCGGTAATCATGATAAAATACTAAAATCTGATTTTATTTGTTTTAGATGATGGTAAGTGAAACCATTGGAACTCTGTGATCATTCTTGGACAGTGAAAATTTTCTCACCAATACAAATTTTCAAGAGTGGTATAGCCATTTATATAATACACTATTATAGTAAAAAAATTCTATTTACTGGAATCCCCTATTCAGGAACGTCCACCCCAAAGAGTGAGCGATGGTGAAATGATGCATATAAGTGATACATAGAGGATTACTCAAATGTCTATTTTACCATGTTATTATCTATGTAAAGAGATATTAAGATGAAACAAAAATACATGTATTCTTACACTATGATAACTTATCACCTAGAACATGAAAAGGAGAAAGATATGTTAAATATTTAAGATATTTCCACTACAATGTACAAGTGTAAACTCAAAGATGAGTACTTATCTAGTGATATTTACTTTAAGAAGCTAAATTAAATTGACCAATTAAAAAATTTCATCTTCTATATAGATAATAAATTATTCATTAATATCATATAATTATCCAAACCCCAAATATAATTCATATTTATCAAGAATTATATGATGAAGAGTATGGAGAACCTGCTAAGGAACCTTTTAATTATGATTTTCCATATAGATAAGGATTGGAGGAGACATGGTTTTTAACCCATTATGGGGTGAAATAAAAGTTTGAAACTCAAATTTAAAGTTTAAATTTGATGTAGCCTTTAAAAATCCTTCAAAGGGACAAAAGATTTATAGGGGTGGCAATGAATAGGATGTAATCTTCTTTGCATGTGATAAGAAATATCATTGAAAGAGAAACTATAGTGAATTAAAGAAGTGGTAAGAAGAATATTATACTTAATGTATATTATTCATTATATATAATATTTATATTTTACTTTTTGGGAATAAAATATAATATGTAATTTAAATATTTTTATTTAAATAAAATAACTATGAATGTCTAGAAATATTATAAGAAGAGAGTTGAATTCTCTTAGTTTCTGAGTGGTTGGATCCTATGTAATCATAAAGAATCACATTTATTCAGATTTATACATGTTAGGAGTTATGTAAACTATTATTTTTTATTGAGTTTTTCCAAAAAAATATCTCATTTTCTAGTTCTAGACATGATGATACATTATATCATATTTGAAATGAATTTTTTCAGGGTATTTTATTCTTAATATCTTATTAATAGTTAAATCATAGTTATCCAATATTGGAAATCAATGATAAATATAAAATATAATATACATAACCAATTACTTCAATATAATTCTTTTTCAAGTAAAACTAAGGTAATTGTCGAGTATATACCCATAAGGGTGTTTATACTATTTGCGGCTATAAATCTTAGGCATTTGACATATTTACTTATAAATTTTTAGAAAAAAAAACATTTAGAGATATAGGTATATCCAAAAATCTTCTATAGTTATTTCAAAAAGACATGATTGAACTATTATATGAAGAAGATAGAGGTACATTTATACACTCTATGAGATTATTTTAAGATATTTTTCAAATGTAAAGTGGAAGTAATGAATGAAATTGTTAAAAGATATATGATCCTCATGGTGGGATTGTTATAGAATATCTTAACCAAGTATTCATCAATAATTTAAATATATATTTGAGTTATTCCTAAACTCACCTAATTTTATACACATCAAATAAGTGATGATAGAACTTAAAGGATATATGAGGAGTATTATATGTATTTTAAGTCTTCCATAATTCCTTTCAAGACATATTTTCAAAATAGTAATGTAACAACTAACTATACACCAACTAGATTTAACAGAGGATATCATATAAGTTATGATATGATGGGAGTCCATTATGTCACAACCCCATGTATTTGATGAGAAATATTTGTCAAAGTTGTATATAGATACAAACATACATCAAGAAAAAATACTAAGTGAATATTGGTTTATTATCCTATAGCTACTTAAAATATTAATGTTCTTAATAAAGAATGATATTAGATAGGACAAAATATATTTATATAATAGGGAATCACATATATTTTGATATAGTGAGAGAAGGATATACTTCAATGAAGTGTGGGCTCTGGATGCACATGAGTTGGAATGAGAACATAAAACTCTAAAAACATCGATGTGAATAGTTGTTCCAAAGACATGTATTATATAGGTAAGTTTAAAACAAATATATGGTTTAATATTCCACTAGATCATTGATAAATTATTTGATAAGAATAATTAATCCTATAAGGAAGTAGTAAATAGAAACATTCAATGTTGATAAAGTTCATATGAATTAAAATATGGATTCCATGTACCAAAATCCAATTCTATATTTTCGAAGTTTCTTTAGTTGATATAATGTAATTTGCAGGAATTTGGGAAGAAACTAGACACCGATGGTACATTCTAGTACCAATATAGATTGGTTGGTTACTAATGGTTTCAATTGATTTCGATACATAGTATACGATAAAACCTCACACCAATCTTTGTGCTAAAGTACACTAAGTATTCTGATTGTCATAGAAACCATTCCACGATAATTATATTGACATATTGGATATCAATACCACCTTAAATAATTTAATAACTCTAAAATATGTATATATAATTCAACCAAAAGGGTTGGTGTGTAATGTTACAATATGGGTTCTACACACCGGTGCCCCAATCTGGTTGGTTACATGACCTTAGATGTGCCTACACCAGAGGCTACCGACTATCACTGAAGGCCAAATATATCAACATGTGGAGATTATACCCTCTTTATCAAAGTGACGTAGGGGTGGAAATAAATAACAACTATCAAATTATAATAATAAACAACCAAAATAATATAGTAACCAGAACAACCAAATATCACATGATGAACTAAAACAAGAAACAATATTCAAAACTAAACATGTAACAACCAGGGACCACTGACAACATAGACACCAAGCCTTAACATGATAATTGGTCCCTGGTCCACCAAGTACAACCAGTTTCCCCAAAGACATGTGGTCCCCTCCATGGGGCCCACCCATGTGCCTAAACGAGTAATCTGACTCATGAATGTCCCCACATACCAACACAAATTCTTTTCAGTGGGATTTTTCATCACCCACACACACCCAGAGAAACTTCCCAAAAGGTCACCCATCCTGATCACTACTCCAAGTCAAGCATGCTTAACTATGGAGTTATAATCCGGTATGCTCTAGAAAAGAAAGGTGCACCTTATTGATATGAGTCATATCATTTAGTAATTTAACCCTTTATCATTCTAGGATGTTACATTCACCCCCCCCCCCTCCCTCCTTAGAGAACAACATCCTCATTATGGACCCAACATCTCAACCCAGGCAGTGCACCATGCTTAAGGTTGGGTTCCTGATCTAATACCAATCTAACAACTGAGCCCCGATCACAACACAAACACCTTGCCTTAACATGGTCGCCGGTCCTGGCCCACCAAGTACCACCAATTTCACTGAAGACATGTGGTCCCCTCCATGGGGCCCACTCATATGCCTGAATGGGTCATCTGACCAATGATTGTCCCAATATGCCAACACATATTCTTTCCAATGTGATTTTTCCTCACTCACACACGCCCTAGTAAATTTCCCATAAGGTTACCAATCATGATCACTACTCCAGGACAAGTATGCTTAACTATGGTGTTCTAATCAAGTAGGATCCTGAAAAGAAAGGTTCACTTTATTGAAATGAGTCATATGATTTAGTCATTTAACCCTTTTTCAATATTATGTGTTATAAAATATTAGATATGTCATTCCATAATAAGTTTCAAGTGTCTAATGTAAAAAAAAAATAAAGACACTAACACTCCCAATAGGGTCCCAACGCCAAGTCCGGTTCCTTCATCCATACTCCATCCCAACTTAGTCATCTAATATAGGACTCTTATCCATATCATGTCTTGCAAACACGAAGTATATTTGGGTACTGATCAGGAATCCCATGTAGGGTGTGAGTATAACTCAGTAGGTCACCGCCAACGGCATTTAAAATAATGTCCAGGTAATAACAGTTTCTGCAGTTGTATAAAGAAAAATTACAATCAATAAATTAAAAAATTTACATATTCAATTACTATTTATTTAACCAAATATTTTCTTGGGTTCACAATGACATCCAAACCAAAAATACTTGCATTGGAACATGCTAAAGTTTAAACCATATAACATAAGGAATCACAATTCATTATATCATGGGATTTCATTATCCATTTCATTCCATTTCACAACACATCTATTTGGAACCATAGTATAATTCCAAACTTATGTCAAAGAACATAGTTTTTAGAATCCTTTGGGTATTTAGAGCATTAGTCTTTGTCCCACACCTCATGGGTATTTGGAGAATCATTCCATGTCCCATAAAATAAAATTAATGTTCATGAATTTGGGCCTATAACGTCACGGCTTGCACCCTGTGGGTAGTTGGAGTATCAATTCGTGTCACACACCCCATTTCTCAATCAATCACAAATATCGTGTATATCATATTTAAGAATATTAATCAACATTAACCCTCTAATAAACATTTAAAATCATGATATACCATTTTGATTATCTAATCAATCATAATACTATACTTTAATAATGTGGAGTAATATAAAAAAATCATCATTAAACCATTTGTCAATAATTCATTAAAATAACCCATTAACCATTCAAGTTTAATCTATACATCCATTTATTCCCATTATAAATCAATTCTATATCTCAAAAATTAACCAATTACACAATACAATTTAATTAACCAATTCCATAATCCTTATATCCCATAAATTTCATAATCACATCATTCAATTAATTAATTAACCAATTAATTAATAAAATTCAAGATTATATTTCCAAACATATAAATTTACATTTCACAATTACATATAGATAAATATAATCAAGACTATGGTATTTGAAATTTAGACCACCTACCTCACGATTTTTTACGGATGCTCTCCTACTGAAATTCCCAAATTAAAGTGGAACATTAAATTACACAACAAATAAGGATTTATAGATCTAAAACCTAGATCATGATAAAATAGAGTCTGATATAATAAAACCTAGATCTAATCACATCACCAATAGAGGAAAAAATAACTTCAAAAGATGGCAGAAATATGGGAGAGACGTAAGAAACCAATCGGTATGATAATCTCTTACCGGGAGAGGTGCGGATTTGTCAAATGGATCTACAAATCACTAAGAATGTAGTTTGGAAGGCCTTGAAATCCATCTAGGAGACTCCAAAAATGATTGAAAACTTTTTGGGTCTATTTTTGTCAAATGAGGGTGAACATCTGGGGGTTCAAATATTTTAAAACAATTTTTTGCGGGAAATAATTTTGTGCACATGATTTCCTGGGCAGGGGTGCATGGTTTTCCAAACTATTCACCCTAATTATACACATCACTTATCATACATTATCTACTAATAGGGTGCACAATTTGAAAAACCATGTGACAACTATGTGATTCCCCTATATTTTTGATTTCATAGTTTGTTGGGGAAGGGTGCATGGTTTGGGAAAACTATGGGCCAACTACGCACTGCCCAATACCCCTCCAAAAAATATCCAATTTCACTCGAAAGCTACCCAAAGTAAAACCCAAACAATGTATAACCATAAAATGATAAATATAACTTGAAAAATAGCATGGTATATCTCTATAAAATGATGGGATCTTATAATCACCCCAATTTATAATATCTCATCCTTAAGTTGTACTCCCAAGCTTCTCTAAGATTCTGAGGTAAAAAGATCGATCCACTGAGCATGCATATCTATTTCCCTCTCCCATGTTTCTTTATAAACATTCATAGGTTTCCTAAAAACTCAAACTATTGGCATAGTCTTTCCTCGTAACACTTTCTCACTATAATCCAACACTCGTATCAGATTCTCCTTAAAGGATGCCTCAGTCTTAAGCTCAACATCATCAACATCGATCACATGAGAAGGTTAGGGCTGATACCACTGAAGATGTGATACATGAACAACATATTTCATAGCACTATACCTCTATAGAAGAGCCAATAAATATGCCATCAACTCAATTATCTCAACTACCTCAAAAGTTTCAACAAACTCAGGGGACAAATTTCCCTGTCTCTGAATCCTATGGTGAACCAATATAGATGACACCAAAAGAAATACATGATCAGCCTCTGTAAACTCTAGGGGTCATCAACATCTATCAGCATATGAATTTTTATTATTCTAACCCATCACCATACATTTCCAAATCCAATAACCTATAATGACATCTCTTATACAAGACTCAGTCCCAACCACTCTAACACACCTTCCATTATCCAACGTAGAGGTGATTTTTAGGACCTAGCATAATGATCCTCATATCATGCCATATGATTAGTTCACTAATAAATATTGATATAGGAAAAATCCATAAGTTCTAGGTTATTCTCTGAAGACCTATTAAATTCAAGAACTCATGCTCGTAGTATATCCTCCAAAACTTGTATAGTACATTCTGACTACCCATCTATATGTGGGTGTAAATCCATACTCTCCAAGACCTATGTACCCATCACTTTATGCAATCCCTTATATAAGTGTGAATTAAAACATAATTCATGGTATGAATCTATATTTATTGTCACTCCATACAGATATAATATCTCCTGAACATATAAGTCTCCCAACTGGTCCACTAAGAAAGTCTCCTGTATAGGCAAGAAATGTGATACTTTTTTCATTCAGTCCACAATCACCTGAAGAGAATCATTATTCCAAGGAATCCTCATGAGATATACCAAAAAATACATAGTAACTTCATCCCACTTCCATTCCATAATTTTTAATGGATGTAGTAAACCACCAGGTCATCGATGCTCAACCTTTACCTGTTGATAGGTGTAGCATTGTGTCACAAAACCTACAATATCCTTTTTCATGTTTGGCCAACAATACTTTCAATGTATGTTATGGAACATTTTGGCCAAAATTGGATGCACCACCCACTTCAAGGCATGAAATTCGTGCATAAACTCATCCCACATACACATAGTCACAACAACATAGCTCCAAACATAGATGATGACATCATCATCTATTTTCTAATCGGAAGGTGTCTCCCCACTTTGAAGGCTTTCCCTCAAGGAAAAACACTTCAAATCCTCATAATGACCTCTCTAATATTTCTTAAAAGTGTGGAATCCATTTAAACTGGAATGAGGGTCATCTACTCCTGGCCCTCCTAAACGACAACATGCATCTCAAACAACAAAGTCGTCATCTTCTACTCAAAACTAGACCTAGAAACTACTTGAGTCTCAGTTTTCCTAATTAAAGGATCACCAACACAATTTCCTTTTCCTAACCAATATTCCATCTTAAATTCAAATTAATTCACATACTCCACCCATCTATGATGCTAGAGATTCAAGCCTCATTGAGGAAATATGTACTTTAAGCTATTATGATCAGTTTACATAGTAAACATTTCACCCAAAAGATAATGCCACCAAAGCTTCAAGACATAAACAACTACAGCTAATTCAAGTTTGTTTTTAAGTTAATTTAGTTAATTTAGACTAAACTCCCATGACCTATACACCACAACTAGATCCCATTACATTAAAACTACTCCAAGTCCTATCCCATAAGTATCACAAAACATCGTATACTTCTCACTTATCTTGGGTAGGATCAAGATTGGTGTTGTTTTCAACTGCTTCTTCAAATCCTGGAAATCATTCTCACATTCTCCCAACCCTTAAAACTTAACTCTCTTCTTGGTCAAGCCCAATAGCAGTGCTTCCAAGTGGGAAAATTATTGTATGAACCTTTGATAATAGCCTACTAACCCCAAAAAAACTATGGATATCTAAAATATTCTTGGGATACTCCCAATAAACAATAGCATGCACTCTCTCTGGGTTCATTGAAAAACCTTCATCTGAAATAATGTGACCTAATAAGTGTACCTGGTAAATCTGGAATTTGCACTTAGATATCTAGGCATTTAGCCAATTTTCTCCCAGTGTACTCAGGATAATGTCAAGATGTTGGGAATTATCATCATGCGTCTTGGTGTACACCAAGATTTCATCCAAAAAAACTACCACAAACTGATCCAAGGTAAGGTTTGGTTCATCAAGTCCATAAACACTACTGGTGGGTTTTTCATCCCAAACAGCATCATGATGAACACATAATGGTCATTGTTTCTTCTGGAAGTAGTTTCTGGTATATCATAAAGTCAAATTTTCAACTGATGATAACTTGATAACAAGTTAATTTTGGTGAACAAAAAATCTCCTTTTAGCTAGTGAAAGATATTGTCGATGGGAGGAAGAGGATATCAGTTCTTCACTATCATCTGGTTCAACTTCCAATAATAAAAACATAAGTATAGAGTCTCTCCAACCTTCTTTGTAAACAAAACTAGATAAACCCAAGGTAACGTACATAGATGGATAAATACCTTATCCATCAACTCTTCCAGCTGAGTCATAATCTCCTGATGATCTGTTTGTTCCATTTTATATGGTGGAATAGAAACTACTTCATCCCCTATCATGATCTCAATTATAACTTCCACATCTCTCTCGGGTGGAATCCCTAGGAAGTCCGCAAGAAATACATCCTGAAACCTATCCCCTATGGGTGGAAAGGCATAAGGTTTCACACCCCCATCATCTAGCAAAAGACTTGCTACCTAAGTGGTAAGCTCCCCCGTTTGTTGATGAATTGTCCCTATTTCGCATGTTTGGATACACCATTCTTCATGATGTACATAAGTGTCAGCCTGAGGATATGTAAAGGTCACTCTATAGAGGTAAAAATAAATATCATCTTGATATGCTACTAAGTACACCATACCAAAAATTAAGTAAAATACTGACATGTCAAGTATGTAAGGATCCCAAATAAAATGAATCTCTCTAACCTTGAGAGAAGACCTCTTTCACAAACAAATGTCTCTCAACTATACTCTCAATGGTGTATCGATTTTCATAACCACACTAACATACTCCACCATCAGACTCAACCCAATCCCTAGTTTTTAACATATAAAGGATTGAGAGACACCAGTATCAAATATGGCACTATAAAGCATATAAGCTAAAATAATAGTACCTCTAACTATTTATGGTCTAGCCTCGATATCCATAAGTGTAAGTTAAACTACATGTAGTTTTCTTGACCCTATTATATATGACATAGTCTAAGTCCCCTGAGTTTCACCACTACAATGATTCAGCTGATCTTTCCCAGAAGCACTTCATCTACTACATCAACCTCTACATCCATAAGAACTCCAATTTCTGGAATGATAAGGGATTGAAGAGCCCCTTCTAGCACTATGATTCTTTTTATCTCCTCCATCACTACCCATATATCATGGGTTCCTACAGAACCAATGTAGATATCTCATTTTACCATAATATTGGCATTCAACTGGTGGTCTGGGACAATTCCTATGAATGTGACTCAGCCTACTGCATTGGTGGAAGAGCACTCGGGTAATATCTTGAGTAATTGATCCTTTCCCCTGGCCACTTTTCTTTCCACCACTCTGGTCAACATTCTTATAATAATACTTCCTACTCTCACAATTCATACCTCCTATCATCCAATAAAAACCACTTGTCCTCCACTAAAAGACACTTCAGGGTTCCCCTCATATATGAGAGCCTGATCCACTACCTCATAAAATATCTGTAACCAAAATATGTTAAACTAAGACATAATCTTACATTTAATCCCATTATAAAAATTTATACTCACAGTTGTCTCATCCCCTACCAGTATAGAAGAAAAGGTATGTAAGTTAGTAGAGTGACCAGCATAGTCCATCATAGACATACTCCCCTCGGTCAGCCTCATAAACTCTATTTCCCTATACTACCTCGGTATATGTGGATAAAAGTGCTCTAGAAACTTCTCTTGTAAATTATTCCACATCATGTGTTCCAGATTCTCATTCAAATTTTGAATATCCTACCATTTCTTCATTTATCCTCGCAACATATAAGCTATTAGTTTGACTCTCTTCATAGCAGGAGTCTCTAAGTGTCCAAGAATCTTTTGAATAGACTGAATCCAAAACTCAACCACCTCAGTTCCATCCTCTCTAATGAAAGTTGAGCAGTCTACAGCTAAAAATTCTATGTCAAGTTATAAATAATTTTCACAACCTACCCTAGTTCTATTTCCATAAACTGCATATAGTAAGAAAATTTCTCAGGAAAATTTTCTCTGGATTCCTCACTTGGCACTATCAGAGCCTTAGATTCCACTTTTGGTGGATCATTTTTATCCACTTCCTCCCTCGATTCTACCAACAAACTTCTTCATGGATTCATATCTCTAAAATTCCAAACACATGTCTTAGGACACATAAAACATCATTATCGCATTTTAATAAGACTAATTCACATAAATCCATAACAATTCATCCACCATATCCACATGGTCCAAGCTAAGGTATTATCACTACCCTTAACCATATTATATCTAGATCATGGTTAACAAAGTGTAAACACATTATCATATTCAATTTTCTCATTAGACACCCATTTCCCACATTTTTGATCATTTTAATTTTTTTAATTTCACATTAGGCACCTCTTTTCATTAAAATTTATACAAGAAATAAATGCAATTTCATATAAAAAACACATACCAAAACCTTATTTTCCCATGCACACCTAAATTTATGCATGTCACAATAATTTCTGAGTTCCTAGAATGCTGCATCTATACTCAACTCTCATGACATACAGGTCTATGAGTCAAATCTTATAAAATCTCAGAAATCATTAACATCACATAACAAGTGAATCAATCAAGTTGAAATAACATCCAAATATAAAAACAAAAATCAATAATAGAAAGACTTCCCTAGGTACTTGGTCTTTACCCTCATACATGGGATAGCTACTACTATGAATGAGCTCTTTACCAAGGCCAAACTCATCCTAATATCCTTTCTACCTCTCCCAAATAGTAATTCAAAATAAAAAAGAAAATAAAAACCTTGGGATACAACTTTTTAATGTCCTGTCCTAGGTTTCACACACTGTTATCATGATCCATATAGTTACAAGACCTCTGGCATACGGGGAGGTGTACTTGAGATCACATAACCAACTGCCTTGGGGCACTGGTGTGTGGCACATGGGTCGGGGCATTACATGGTGACACCAAAGAACTCCAATAAGTTATATGAGATATGGAAAATCAAATTATGTATTAAAGTAATAATCATGATTATAAAATGTTTTTTTTAATAGATATATAAGAGTTTTTTTTTACTAAGAATGAGTTTTATCTATTTTTCTATAAGTTTTTAGTGGAAGAAATATAGTTTTAAAATTAAAATATGTGGATAAAATATGGAAAAAAGATATTAATTCTTACAGTTTTCTAAAACTAAGTAAAATATAATTCATTAAGAATTACTTAATATAGAAACCCAAGTTTTATGGAATAATATTTACAAACTAGGATACATGGGGTTTCGTAGATCTAGTAATAATACATACATTTTATAGGTATTAAAAATAAAAAATGGACCAATTTAAGATCAAATTATTACTTATGTGGCATGGAATAAAATATCTTCAATTTGATGTGTCAAAGAACATGAGGAGATTCTTATGATGAATAGAATTCTATATTCCTTATAATAGTTTAGAATATATATTATATTCCATGATATGTACTCAGATTTTATATTTATTATGCATAAATAAAAGAGGGGAAATATCAAATTGAACTAAGAGAGCTATATAGGATGGTAGTCAAAATTGTTAGACAGTACTTTAGATAATAAAAATGGAATGTTACTAGTACTTGGAGAAATAAGGATTTAATTTTTTCAAGGGGATACAACACTATCCTTATTTAAAATAATGTTATCTAGTATCATAGTAAGTATACGGTAATAATAAAGAAAATCTTATTAAGATAGTTTTTTCCATATCTTCATAGAACAAGTATGTTGTGGCTTTAGATACAGATTAAGAAATTATTTAGAAATTGTTTTTTCCAAATTTTAAAATTGTACCTAGATAGTAAAGTGTTATCATAATGATAATATTATGACTATGATATTATCTAGGATGTCAATAATGACATGGGAAAAATGATAAACACTCAGTGATATCACTTCTTGAGGGATTTTCTCAATGGAGTGAAGTCACGGTAAGAATAATATCCATAGAATAATATGAAACTACCAAAAAATATAGACATACCTCAATATAATCCTGTTCAATATGTGAAATCTAACAGGACCTTTATAAGTTGGATATAGTGAAAGTGGGATTTTGTTGGATATAGTTCCCTAAAACTAACTAAATTTGTACTTTTTATTACCAAAATATTTAAATACATTCATATTAATTAGTATCTTATCACATCATGGGTTTACTTATACATAAAATTAATGTCATAATGTCTTTGGAATATTTATGACATCAAAATATTATATCATCTCTCCATTTTAATGAGAACCTATAAATTCTATGAAAATATTATTAAAAATATGTTATATGGTTTCGATGAAATTTGTATGATAAGAAAAAAATGATGTATTTATTATCATGTTTGAGATTATCATAAGTAAATTATTCTTTTACTTATGAAGTTTATCACTTGGTAATCTCTAAGAGAGTGGGTTATGATGACATGCTCGTGAATAGTAATTACACATTTTTTATGTTTGATTGTATATTCCTATATATATACATGTTTATTAGTCTTTAGAATTGATTTTAGTATTAAGATATATCATTAATCATGTACTTTTATGTATTTATGAAACACATGAGGATATATATCAACGAAGAGTTAAGATACGTTTGTTACATTATAAGTTATATAACATTAATTAAATAAGTTAAGAAAGGATTTTTTCCTTTCGAGTTATGAAAACTGATATCTCTAGCCCTTTGATTGAAATGGAAATGTATGATTAAATATATATCCCTAGTATTTCATCGATGTGATTATTTGTAATGTATTTGACCTTTCATCCCAATAATTTATGAAACTCTAGGTGTTAGAGGTGTTGGGAGAAGTTTGGGGGAAATGGAGTGTTTTCTGGGGCTAAAATTCCAACTTAGTGCAGTAGGTCATAGTGTGGTCATTAGGGTCATGAAATTAAGGATCAAAAATAATAGATTTACAGTTTTATATTCCTTGTCCATGGTGTGATACCATGATTTTATGTTGAAACATGTTCTAGTAATAGGTGGAGTTTACACTAAAAGAGATTCATGATGTACATATCATGGTGCTTTGGAGGTAGATTCTAGGGAATTTGGGATGGTGTGGTTTACTGAGCGACTCTACCTATAACAATGAAAATATCTATAGGTTTGTTTTTGGGTGCTTCTCTCTCAATTGGTGTCATATTATGGTGGTATGGGTTGTGGTGTGACCTTTCTCTAGTTGAATTGGATCAAATTTTTTGATGAAGTTTAAGAATAATGAGATTTGGGGGATTTTTGGAGATAATTTTAGATCATTGGGGGAGATTAAATTAACATGGTGTGAGCATAATTTGGGGAACCATGGTTCAAGGTTACTTGGATAGTTGTGGCATATCGATTTCATGTCACGTCATGGCCTTGTATTTTTCTATCAAGATATAAATCTAGTATCCCACTAAATTTTCCTCAGATACCTTTATTTTATCATGAGCTACTCATAACCTTAGGGGAATTTTTTGAGTATCTTGAGTCCACTATGATGAATTTTAAATCCTTGACTTTGTATTATCAATAATTCTTCAATATAATGTGATTTATTACCATTTTTTCTAGTTTATTATTTGTTTTTTTTTTTTGAAGAAGTTTGTGGATATGGATTAGTTTTATTAGGTGATTTAGTGGTGATTAGTTGTCATTTTTGGTTATGTTCAATATTTGTGATATTCCCTTTACATTATTCAGCACTTGAGATCATCTTATCTTCATGTTTTACTTTCAAAACAGTCATCAAAGAATTTATTGAGGTAGGGTATTAAATAACTCTCTTCTTTATGTGTAGATTTTTTGTTTTACATGCTTTTTTATACTAAAATAAATTGAATGGATTGGATTAATAAATATAATGAACCGAACCTAATGTAAATTGAAGGGTGTGGGGTGAATCAAATCTGATTACTTGTTTCCATAATATTTCTCATTATATTTATGCACACTTCCACATGTTACTAAAATTCATTTCTTTTATTAATCCTTCTATGTAAACAATGTGAGTTTTTTTTTAATCACCTCTCATAAAATTATAATAACATAAATATGGTGATTGAAATTCTTGGGTGAATAATTTTATTAGATAATAATTTTTCTTACAAAAAAAGGGTTTTTGTGGTGGTTGTTTTTGGAATTGGTAGTTAAGGTCTTATTGTTATTTTATGGGGTTTATTAGGAATTTATTTTGGTTATATTTTTGTGGTTAATGTGAGGGATATCATGCGGTGGTTGATATGTCTTGTTTTGGTCAGTGGGGATGTGTTGGTCTGATTTTTTATGCAGTGTGGATATATTAGTTAGATGATGTTGGGTATTGGGGTTGCATGGGTTGGAGTTTTTTGGGAAGTGGGGCTTTTATTAGTTATCATGGGATGCATTTTGGGTTGGTTTTGTGATGGTTGGAATATTTTTTGAAGTGGTCTATGATGGTGAGAATTGGATGGTAAGTAAGGCTAAAAGTAGAGAGTATTGTGATAGAGATAATGGTTGTTGATTGTGTTGGGTGTGGGGATACTTTTGTAGTTTCTTGATATAAATGGAATGGAAATGGTAATGATAAAAACTACAGTGGGTGTGGGATATAATTGGAATAATAATGGGCTATGAATAATTTATTAATAAATGTTAATGAAGTGTAATTGGAAAGCATTAATGTGGGTGTCAGATATAAGTGGTTTGTTATTAATTATATAATTGAATGGATTATTGAACATAGAAGGGATATTAATGATGAATATAGAAATATAATACTAGTATGATTAATTGGGAAATTATAAATTCTTATAGTGGTTTTTTTATGTGAGAAAGTGGGTTGGTGCTTGTTTTTATAAATAGTGGTAGTGGTGGTGTATGGTGATAGTAGTATAGTAATGGTTATAAGTTATGGTGGTGTTGTATTATTGTTAACCTACTATATCAGGTTTTTATGTGGATATATATATATTATTTTTATTTAAGTACACACCCTGCTCGAGTTGAATAACCATATAGACACCCAATATTTTTGGGGTTCGGTTGTTTTCCCCAACATCTAGGTTAGTTAGGATGGACAACTAGCTACCAACTCTTCTCCACTCTCCCAACTAGGTTTGGTTTAGTGGATTGAGTCTACGTATTATGTGATAAGATATGGTGGGGGTTATATATAAAAGGAGGATGTAATGAGGGAGGCATCCTTTATGTTCATGATACCCTGCTATACTAAGTATTTGATGTGTGGCAGTGGATATTATACAATAATGATTATGTGGTTCTAGATTGTAATATGGTTGTGGTTATAGTATGAATGGAATGATTCCAACATGGGATGTTAGACCCTGTGGTAGGTTAGGTAAGGTATCATTGTGACCCTACCCACATCTATGTTGGGGATATTGAGAATAAAAAGTTTTATATTAGGGTGTGAGGGAAAAAATATATGGGGAAGTGGTTTTGGGTGCATGTTTTAATATATTATTGATATTATGTTATTATATATGGATGTGATACTTGGTGGGTGAGCCTTAAAGAGGTTGTGAGGTAGTTCACCTAATAGGTTTTGATTGGTTTTGTTGTTTGTTCATTTGGTATTCATCTTCCAAATTTTCATGAGATATATTGAGTATGATCCTACTGATTATACATGTTATTCTCACCCCTATATAAAAACTATTTTTTAGGTTTATAGGGTGTGTTTGGTGACTGAGTTAGACAATAATATCTTGGAACTTTGGTTTGGATAGAGTTTCTGCCAAAAATTTAATCAGTATTATATCTTGGGATTTGTATTTGTTTGACATATTCATGCATTGTGGAATTAATATGGATCTTGGATTATTTATATTATGGTTTCAATCAATGGTTTATTTATGTATTCCTGGGGTATATGAGGGTAATTCCTCTAATTTACATGTAAAATACCATTAGTTCTAGTCTCCAATCTAGGATCAATTACAGGTGGACCTCGGGGGTTATTCTCATATTCATCATTGACTCAATATGGGTTCAAATTGGTGGTGGGTTATGATGGACTTATATCAAATATTTTAGTTAATAGATAGGATAGATATTTGAGTTGGACACTAATAAGGATTTCATTAGATTGTATGGAAACATTAATAACTAGACATGGATCATGATATAGATTGGGGAGACCTACTAGAATATGGGATTTTAGGGCCCCTATTTATTTGATGAAAGGACCCTAAGTTTTCCAAAAAAAACAAGTGAAATGTTGATTAATTCATGATAGACACTTAGGAGAGGTACATTTATCATTCTTGATTTATCATGTGTTTGAAATGGTGTGATTTTGTGGGAATTAAATGAATCCAATTAAATTAATTTGATTAAAAAAATTACATACTAATAGTATTATGAGTTTATATCCTTATTTATAGATATTTCATTTGGTTTTAATTTGTCTGTGGTTTTGGTTGGTGAGGTTCAGCAGGCTGACCTAGTTTTCTATAGGATGGTTGATCTTGTTGATGAGGATGAACTATGGAGGATATAATTTTATAAATTACATCACTGAGGACTAGATATGTGTGATGGGGGTGTCTTTGATCAGGAGATAGATCACTGGCTAGAGGAAATTGAGATTGATTTTAGTCTAATCTGAGCTAGGGTAGAGTATCAGGTTCTATTGACTGTCAATTATATGTGAAAATCAATGCAGTTGTGGTGGATCTTATATCTATGGTCAAGGAAGGTGACATATGTTTATTGGGATGATTTTCATTAGTAGTTTCAAAATTATTTTCTATAATCTATGATAAATGTGGTGGAGAGGCATGATATTCTCTCTATTCAGTATGGGATCCAAAGTATCTAGGAACTTGGAATCAGGTTTAAGGCCATTTTTTATTTTCCCCCAATATTTTTCAGATGATTCTTTCAGTGCTTAGGACTTAAAAGGGGTGTTTCACTTTTTTATTTGATATGCAGTAACCCCATTTACAATGGATATATACTTGGAAGTGTATAAAATGATGAGGTGATTGATAGGATACATTATCATTAAAAATTGTCTCAAGATGTGATTCATAAGGGTTACTTATGGAGTAGGTCATTTTTGATAGATCATAGGTGTCGTGGAAGTCAAGATTCTATCTGGTTGGGAGTTTTCATTAGCATTTTTCTCCCTCTCATTTATCTAGGGTAATTAGTTTCTATGCAACCATTGGGAGATTTTCCCCAATGTGATTTTCTTATAGAGATCATGTCCACTGACATTATCAGTGTTCAACCATTCTTTGGGATCAATATGGTGAAGATAGATAGGTCCCTTATAATCCCCAGTAGAAGCAACTACCACAAAGTATATATTAGGAATATGTACAATGGGATTAAATTTAGTTGAGAGGATATGGATCTAGAAGTGGTTATCCCCATCATGTTCCTCTCCCATTGGGGTACAGGGCTAAGCATGACCATAGAGGTGGTCATCAGTAATTAGGAAAAGGATTAAAATGTGGCAATATTCATGTTATAGATGTTCCAACACCAAAGGGTCTAGAGATTGTATAAGGTATAATCTTTTTATCTTTTACCATGTCTTAAAATTTGTTTTATTCGGGTGCATCACACTCCTTTATTATACCGATCTTATTTGTTCCTTGGGACTCAAGGTGGATAGGCTTCCAATTTCCTTAGGTTTGACTTGGTCATTTGAAGGTTAGACAATTTTACTTGATGTGTGTTAGGGTTGTGAGAAGGTGATGGGGTAGCATTAGTTATCTAAGTATTTCTTTCAGACTCACATACAGTCGTATGATGTCATTCTTGGTGTCAATTATTTATATTTTGTGCATGTGATTATTGATTTCTTACAAGGAATAGTTTTTTTCGATGAGTAAGGCCAATGTGTTGTGTTAGTCAGTGAGCAGAAGAATTTTATGGGTCATGGATATTCAATTTTTTTATTGTATCAGCTGAAAACGTTATTCATAGAATACGTAGAGGTGATGGTGGTGTAGTTTTTGAGATTCACAGAGGTGTTCCCTAAGGTTTTTCCTGATGAGGTTTTGGTTTTACACTCATGATGTAATATTGATTTTGGGATACAGTTACATTCCAACGGCTCTCTGATTTTGATTTATCATTATCATATGACACCTTCTAAGTTAAGAGATCAGAGGTTTTAGGCTAATGGATTAATTCAGAAGGTATTTATCCATTCTCATGTGTCGTTATGGGTTGATCCTATGTTATTCATTAAGAATTTTGGTGGTGGTCTGCGGTTGTGTATAGAATACTGGTGGTTGAATCAAGTGATAGTCAAGAACTATTACCCTCTCTCAAGGATTAAGGTTTTTTTTGACCAGTTAAAGGGATACAGGTAGTTCTTAAAGATCTATTTTTTGTATGCATATCATAAAATGAAGGTGAAGGAGGAGGATATTATGCATACTTCTTATAGGTGTCGGTATTGGCACATCGAGTTCACAATCATGGAATTTTTTGTCACAAATTCTAAAACTGTATTCATGAGACTCATGAGTTCCATGTTTTGAGAGTTCCTAGATTTGTTTTTGTTCATGACCATCAATGATATACTCATATACTCAAGGTATTATTAGTATAATGTTGAGAACATTGGGGACATTTTATTGGTCCTTCGACACCATCATATTTATGAGAAGATTTCTAAGTGTAGGCTCGGGATGTGGGAGGTGCAATTAATTAGACATGTGGTGTATTAACAAGGATTAGTGGTAAATCCATCAAATATTGAGGCTGTTTTTTCTTAGGTATCACTTAATAATATTTTCAAGGTCTATAGTTTCCTCATTCTTATGGTATATTATCTAAGGATCATGTCTAAAGTCTCTTATGTTATGAACCTATTGAAAGACTTGTCCAGGAAGAACCAAGCCTTTTTATGGACTCATTATTGTTAGAAATATTTCAAATACCTAAAGGATATATTGATCAGAGATCATGTTCTTTGGTTTCCCGATGAGGGAATGATGTTTGTGGATTTTTGTAACGTGACATGTCTCATCCTAGGTTGTGTCCTAGTACAGAATAGAGTAGTGGTATGATATGGGTCTAAGCAGTTACATACCCATGAGTATAAAAATACGACCCATGATATCAATTTGGTGGTAGTGGTTTTTCCTATGAATCTATGTCTATATTACCCAATCATTTATCCCTTTGTGATCTTCATGGATCACAATATCCTAAGGTAGGTTTTGTCTCAATGAGATCTGAATCTGTGATAGTAAAAGTGGATGGAGTTCATTAGGGATTGAAACTTAGAGATCTTTAACTATAACACTCATAAACTTTATGATTTATTTTATTCTTAACAAGTTCAATCTCTTTGATAGCTTCTTATGCATGCATCATCATGTTTAAACAAATCGCAACACACTATTAAAATATTATTATCTAAATGTGATGGTTATAACATACCCATTAAATTAATGGGTATGAATAGGAATAAATATAATACAATATATATATATATATTATACACATTAATTGGTTATATATTTATTATAAATAAAAATAATCATCATTTGACAATAAAAGAAATGTTTTTTGGAAAATAGTGTTTTTTCAAAGAAAACAGTTTCATCTCTTCTTGCACACTTATTATTGAATTAATTTTTGAAACTTTCTGAAAATTTATTGGATAAAATTAAATTAATTATTGAAATAATAATATCAAAATTATCTTAGGGTGAATTTTTGGGATTTTTCTGAAAAGTTTCATTTTTTGATGAATAGTGAAAATACTGATTTTTATTGAAACTGCCTTTTTCGTTTAAATAATTTTAAAAGTTAAATTAAATTTTAAATTGGGTTTAAAGTAAAATTATAAAAATTATATTATTATTTAAAAAATTTAAGTCATTGGGTTCAATTTTGTGTTCAATTTCAATATAAAAAGGTTCCACACTTATGAGAGTTTTCTCTTTGAAAACCTTCTTTTTCATCGCGTCTGTGGGTATAATTTTAAATTTTATTCTTCCAATTATGTGAATTTAAATTAAAAAAAATGGATTTAATATTTTTAATTATAATTATTTATATTATATAATAAGTTAAACTTTATTTTTTACCATTATAAATAGTAAAATTAGTAAAAATTAATTATCACGGTTAGGGTAAAACATTATTTACTGGGGTTAAGCTAAGAATATAAGGGTTCAAATGACAAAACAAAAATTTCAAAAACATGTTTTATGGAAATATTTATACCTTAAAACCTATAAGTTTCAATAATGACCCATTTTAGAGTATTTTTTCATGATAAAATGGGGGTGTAATTGTTTCTTTCTAAAAATTCTATGTGTGTCCTCTCACCCACTTATAAAAGTTTACCCCCTATCCTCCCATATTAACACTTAAAAAAGACATTTATTTATCCAATGACTACCCAAATAACTTCTATAATTACCTCATCTCATACTATAATCCTTTTTTGATCATAAATTCATCCTATTAATCCTTTTTTTGTAAACCTAAGGAGGATTTCCAAAAAAGAGCTAACGTTCTTAAATAAGCGTTTTTATTTTATTTCCCCTTACACCACCTTAAAATATTATTAAATAATGATATTATAATAACAACATTATATAAAATATTTTGGTATTTTATTATGTTAATTTAATTACCTATATCTATATCCCCTTACATAAAATGGGAAATGAAATCATTGATCATGTGTACGGCGAACTACCACCTAATGAACTGATTCAATTTGTTTTCCATAACCACCTTTAAAGGATGGATATAATTATGGTTTAACAAATTTATATTATATTTATGATATTATTATACTTTTTTTATTTTAAAAACACCTAAACATTTTTATGTTCCATTCCTTTTAAAATATAATAACGCCACTCGTGTGTGCAGCGGACTACTGCCTCACGAAGCAATGTGATTTGTTTTTCACTTATGGTTTACATGAAATTTAATAAGGATAAAATTAATAAATATATGTGATATATATGATATTATATGTATTGTTTAAAATTATAATATCACCCACTTCTTTACCCTTTCACTCATTGAGGTAGTGATATCGTCGCTCATGACATACGGCCTACCATCTCCACAAAGCAATGTGATTCGTTTTCCATTTAAAAATTTCATAGATGGTTATAAAAATTTATACACTGAGAAAATATTATTTTTATAACATTAAAATCATTTTGGAGATGATTTATATATATCCCATCCACAATAACAATAACTTTTATGGCAAAACATGCATGAGAAAACAAGGCAATTAACACCCGAAACAATGAACATAATGAATTTTTATTAAAAAATGGGTGGTAAAAATTAATAATAGGATCATATATAATGTTATAAGTATTGTTATTTTTTTTATAAATTAATAACATGATTAAAACCATTATACATTATGTAAAATCACTTTCAACTAGAAAAAATCATGAAGAAAGGGACTTCATCTCAATTTCTCTTCATTGAGGCATATTCTATTGTTGTGTACCTAATTTATTTTATATGGTGTAAATAATACCCATTTTACATGTAATATAATTATATATACATAATTAAGGGTATTTTAAGTTTTAATTTGAATTATTTCATCTGATTTTATTTGACATGAAACTTACCAAGTGGTAAAAAAATCAAAACTCAATTTCTTTTCAATTAGTTATATTTCTTCTTCATTTGCCTATGATATTATAAGATTATGTTTATAATAACTAATGAAAAAATTACCTATAACAATGGTTTGGAACTATTGGTATAGGTCCCCAAACTGTTGGTATAGCCAATACCAACGGTTTGGCAAATCGTTGGGTGATTTGGTGTGGGGATAGACTTAGCCCAACGGTTTGGGGAAAACCATTGGGAACCGTTGGGATAGGTCTTTAACAAATGGTTTTCCCCAAACCATTGGGATAGGTCTATCCCCACCACAAATCACCCAACAGTTTCCCAGAACATTCGTATAGGTATATTAAAAAAAAGTTACAGCAGAGGTTTGAACCCACAACCTCTAGGTTATATATCAAAGACTTTACCACTATCCAACAATTACCTTTGTGAATATATTTGGATATATATATATATATATATTTATATTTATATTTATATTTATATTTATATTTAATTTATATTTTGATTTATTTTATGATATTTGACAAAATAATTCATAAAAAATAAGGGTACATATCCCAGCGGTTCTCAAAACTGTTGGGATAGACCTTTCCCAACGGTTTTGAAAACTGTTGGGATAGGTACCCACCCTTTCCCAGTGGTTTGGACAAACCATTGAGAAAGGTGGCCTCAAGGTGGGGAAACTATTTGGAAAGTCATACCCTTTCCCAACGGTTTGGCCAAACTATTGGGAAAAGTGGCCTCAAAGTGGGATTTTCCCAATGTTTTGGCCAAATCGTTGGGAAAGCCATACCCTTTCCCAACGGTTTTGCCAAACCATTGGAAAAAGTGGCCTCAAAGTGGGATTAACTCGTTGGTAAAGCCATACCCTTTCCCAATAGTTTGGCCAAACTGTTGGGAAAGGGGACCTATACCAATGGTTTTTACAAACCACTGGTATAGATGTGTTGGTATAGGTTAGATTTCCAGTAGTGAATGAATTTTGATTATATTATATTTTATTTCCACTTGTTATATATGGATTTAAATTTTATACATAAAATTTATTTATTGATTAATTCTCACTTCAAATTTATAATCATTGTAAGGGATTTTATCTCAATTTCTATTTCATTGAGACATATTTTTTAATAAGCCCTGATTCAATTTTATATGGTGTATATAATACACCATTGATGTATTTAACATGAATACCTATTTATTAATGATGGTTAATTTTTCAATTATAGTTTATCCATATTCTTTGTATCATAGATTTGAATATTTTCTAAATTGTATACCATTCTTACATATGGTGTTTAATTTGAAAGTTATTTGATTGACTTGGGAAATATTGATAAATCCATGTTCCTTAATCAATGAGGATATTATTTATAAAGAATATTATTTATGAATTAAATAGATTATTTTATATATGAGTAATTTTTATATGTGCAGTAATGGGTGGTGGATGGAATTATATAGCCCCTCAATACATAGAAAAGTCTCATGATATAAATCAGTTGGCCAAATTAAATAGGTTTCTACCTGTAATTTCAAAAAATCTTATAAAAGATCTTAACAATAAATTTATCATGATTCTTGAGATCATTAAGTATAATAATTAATAATTTCCTTCATTTAGAATTTATTTATTATTATTATCCATGATATTTTTTCAATGATTTGATTAATGGATGTGTTTAATTCTTAGTTTATTGATTTAATGGTATGTGTGTTCAGTTATTTTGCATTCCATATTTATTATTCATTATATAATTATGATACACAAGTTATTAATTAAATTGAATGATTATTTAGTTATTTAACATTCTATATTGATTATTATTTATTTTACCATGATAGATTTTGTTGTACGTAACCATTATTGATCATTTGATCTCAAACTTATTTTGTTTCATTTCCCCATGAAGAAATATTTTAATGAGTTTTCAAGGATGTAGTTCATTTTATTTTGTTATATATTATGTTTAATTTTCTATCCAAAGAGTAAAAATGGTTAACATGTATGAATATAGTTCTCCAAAAATTCTAAACCAATCAGTCCTTTGGGATTTGACCCCCTTGTATCCATGTTAATGTAATAAAGTAGGCACGGGCTCTGGGTTACTGGAGTCCAGGTTGTTATAGATGGTATCAAAGGAATTTTAATAGAAACCTTAGGAACTAGATTAAGGAAAACATATATTAGGGAACATAACCCTATGATATACTTTAATGGTAATTATATAACAATATCCTAAGGTTTTAGTAAGGAAGATATTATGTTGTTTTTTCTAGAAAATATATCCTTCTATTGATACTATATGTGGATTTAGTTCTATCACAGATATACCTAACGGTAATAACTCTAAAAATTTTGCATTAGGATTGACCCAATCATAACCTGGTACATAAAAATGGGTCATACTACACACCTATTTTGACACTACTATGAGATATGCTAAGGATAATTTTAATTTTCTTTACAAACCATTATGAAGGATTTAAAAATAAATATATCCCCAAAGAAACCAATTTTATGATTTTGATATTAACAATGCATAAATTTTTAATTTATGTTAAGTGTTACACCATTTTTGGATTTATACATTATTATTTAAAATTCATAATTTTATAACCTAATATAGTATATGAAATTTTTTATAAATGATTCATATAAGGAATAAGGGTATCAATACTCATGGAAAATGTCGAGATTTCCCTACTTGGGAAGATATTACAACTAGTATTAGAACTAAGAAAATTATGGCTATATCAGGGCAGCTTAATCATTTTAAGAAAAATAACATTTCATGGATGGAGAAACCTATTTCATAGCATTATTCTCATATGTTGGATAATTTCATGTGACAGAATCCACTATCATTTAGTGGGACAACTAATCCAATACTAGTTGGGCAATTGATTCAGACTATGGATAAGATATTTATGGCCTTAGGATGTGATGAAAAGGAAATGGTTACACTTGTAGTATATTATATCCAAAAAATATTGATCAATGGTGGTTGTTGATCCAAAATACTAGGGAACAAGAGGATATAAAACTCATGGAATGGAAATATTTTAAGGAGACATTCTTTAACAAATATTTCTCTCCTGAGAAACAAACTAAAATGAGGAGAAAGTCCCTCATATTAAATAAAAAGGAAGAATAAATTGTTTTTGGGTATGAGGATACCTTTACAAAGTTAGATAGGTATGTTATGGATTACATATGAAACACGTAGTGAAATAATGACCATTTATTTTTAGGGGTTAAGTCAAGTCACCGTATGGTGCTGATCTATCAAAAAATTTCTTCATATGATGAAATATTTTTATATTACATAAAAACCTAGAATTAATTATATAGATCATACATATTCTAGTAAAATCAATAGAAGAAGAGGTTATCAAAACACCATGAAAAAGGTAATGCATAAAAGAAGAAGAAGAGAACACAATGACTTATACCTTGTAAAATTGTAAAAAAGAATAATCCTCAAAAATTTCTGATGGGCATGAGATTTTGTTATAAGTGTGGATATAAGGGTCATATGTTTCATGAATGTAAGGTAAATAAAAAAATAAATTATTTTAAGTGATTAATTTTTAAATAAATGGGTCATTAATCACACCAATGACCCAAGTGTTGAGGGAATCCTTCATAGAAGAGGCCAAGGAGAGAAGTTCAAGCTTATGTAATCACTACAGCTAAGATGGAAGTTCCTAATGATGTAGTGGAAAGTAATTTAATCATATTTTCAAATTTATCTAATGCTTTATTTGATTCTATATTCTCTAACTATTTTATATCTACCCATTTTTCTATGAAAATTATATATTCCCCTTTTAATGGAATAAGGGAGTTTTTATTCAAAAATCCATGGGGAAGTCTCACTGTAATAAGGATGTGTCAAGAAGTCCCTACTATGACACTCAAATGTTCTCTATTTTCATACTTTATTATTACACCAATGGTTGACTTTGATATAGTCCTTACTATGGATTTTATTTTAAAATATGTTGCACAAGTTTAGTGATAGAATAAGGAAATTATGAATTGTGATGAATATGTGGAATTCATTATATTTGGAGTGGAGAATTCATCATCTGACTCATGTTTATATCCACCCCTAGCATCTTCTATGAATACAATTCTTCGGAAGAATATAAAAAACGATGCATAGATAGATAATTTAATCTTCAAATCAAGTATTTACCAGGAATATATTGATGTATTTCTTAAGGAATTACATGCAGATCCACCAGAGTTTAAAGTTGAGTTTTCCACAGATTTAGCCTCTTTTGATAGACCAATATTAAATCCCCCAAATAGAATGGTCATTGTGGAGTTAGTGGAGTTGTAGAACAACAAGGGGATTTTTAAGATAAGTGATTTGTATGCCCAAGTATTTCACCTTATGGATCCCCTATTCTCTTCATTAAAAAGAAAGATGGATCTATTAGGGTATTCATTGATTATAGGGAAAACATTTCCATTATAATTAAGAACAAGTATTTTCTGACTCACATTGATGACTTATTCGATCAAATTCAATGAGCTCAATATTTTACAAAGATTGAACTCTAATATGGGTATCATCAACTGTTAGTAAAGAAGGAATACATTATGAAGACACTTTTCAAATAGAGTATGGAAATTATGAGTTTCAGTAATTCTATTTGTATTGACTAATGTACACTCTATTTTTATGGATATAAAGAATAGACAATTCAAGGACTATCTTGATGATTTTTTATGGTAATCATTTATGATATCTTGATGTGTTTTAAAATCTATGGTGACCATGAGAATCACTTATGGATCATTCTTGATACTCTAAGTGGAAAAGTGTTATATCAAAAATTTATTAAGTGTGATTTCTAACTTAAAGAAGTTTCTTTTATTATTCATATTATCTCCAAGGATGGAATCTAAGTTGATCTCATGAAGACAAATGTGGTTAGAGAATGGATTACATCATTAAACATACCTTAGGTATGTAGTTTCCTTGGTTTGGTGGGTTAATATCAGTGATTTATTTAGAATAATTCCTGATTGGATAACACATCATCCAAGCTTACACATAAAGGGGTTATGTTCATTTGGATAAAGGAATGTGAATACTTTTTTGATGAATTGAAGAGTATATTGGTCAATTCATGGATTTTTAATTTACTATTAGGAAATTATGGGTTTATTATATATAGTGATGCATAGAATAAATGATTGAGTTTTTTCCTTATGAAAAGTGATCTAGTTATTGAATATTCATCAAGGTGGTTGAAGACACATGAAAAAAAATATCCAACCCATGATCTTGAGTTGGTATCGGTAATATTTTATTTGAATATATGGATGCATTATCTCTATGGTGAAATATGTGAGATATAAACGTACCATAAAATCCTAAAATATATCTTTTTATAGAAAGATCTCAGCATTTGGAAAAATGGATGACTTGAGATACTCAAGTATTATGATTTCTTAATACACTACCACCCAAGGAAAAAAAATAAGATATTGGAAGCATTGATTTGGAAATATCATGGATTTATGATCCAAATGAGGATTTAGAGGGATCATATTTTCATGGATCTAGTAAATATAGATATGAGAATTATTAAGAAAGGGGATACATATCCCAATTTTCAAATGATTGCAAAACTATCTTCCTTGTAAATGATAAAAAGTTCTCAATTTGATGATAAGAATTTTAGAATAAAATTTAAGAATTCAATAATGGGAAGTTGTAGGAATTTGTTTACGATTATGGAATCCAAAAATTTGGAAAGAGAATATGTGTTTCATCTATACCTGAGATAAAAATAAAATTATTGGATTAGGTACATAGCTCTAATTTCTCTATACACCCTAGTAACACAAATATTTATAAGTATTTTAGGGAACATTTTTAGTGGGGTAACATGAAGCAGGAAATTGTGGACTATATCAAGATGTTTGATTTTTCAGTAGGTCAAGGCTAAGAGACAAAATCCTAGAGGATTCATTCAACCTATTCCTATTTCTGTGTAAAAATGTGATGACATTACTATTGAAATTTTTACAAGACTTCCAAATAATCCTAGAAATAATGGTCTAATATGGGTTATTGTCGATAACCTGACCAAATATACACATTTACTCAATATAATAGAATATTTACCACTTGAGAGCCTCAAAAGGCTCTATATTAATAAAGTTTTAAGACTTCAGAGTGCACCTATTTTTATTGTGTCTAATCATGATCCCCATTTTACATCAAAATTATAGAAGATAATTCATAAGTCTCTTAATAGTAAGCATAATTTAAGTACCACCCACCATCCTAAAACTAATTCAAAATCCAAAATAAATATTCAATTAATGGAAGACATGGTGAGGTCTTGCTCACTTGATTTACAAGGTATGTGGGGTCATTATTTACCATTGGTATAGTTTTCCTATAAAAATATTTTCCATTCATATATTCAAGTGGTTTCATATGAAGAATTACATGAAAATACATATTATAATCCAACTTGTTTGAATCCTGTTTGTGAACGGAAACTAGAAGAACTAAAACTTGTTAAATATTAAAAATGAAAATTAAAGATTATTCAGGATCACATTAAAGCAGCTCAAAGTAGGAAAAAGGGTTATGCTAACAATTGAACGAATGATTTGGAATTTCAAGTGGGATATCAAATTTTTATAAAAACGTTTTCCATGGAAGGATTTCAAAAGGTTTGGTGAGAAGGGAAAGTTGGGCCCCAGGTACATCGGACCCATTGAAATTCTATAAATAATTGGATTTGTGTATTATATTTTGTAAATTACACAAATTATTTCAAAAGTACATGATGTGTTCTATATATCACTATTAAGGAATGATATGCCAGACCCACTTCATAGCTCGTCTCTAAAATAGAATTGAAACTTGTTCTATCTTACTATGAAGAACCTGTCTAGATTTTGACACTAAAAAGAAAGTATTGAGGAATCAGATGAATCACTCTTAAAGGTAATTTAGAGAAATCACAAAATGGGGGAAGTGACATGGGAACTATAGGATAATATGAAAATTAACTTTTATAATAGAGAAGGATAAGATAACCTTTCTATTTATTACGCACCAATTAATGATTTATTACATAAGATTACACATAATACAACCTAAAATATTGAGAAGTCTAGTGACTTTGAAAATTAGGTATATTACATAACAACTTAAAACATGGGTATGACAACATTATTGAAAAATTCCTTTACATTCTCATATTATTCCATCGTACTTAAAACTGTATGGGATAACCTGGGGAAAAACATACGAAAGGGGTGAGTTATAAAGACCATTAAGGGAGTAAATATGGAATAATATAAAGAAAGTAATACATGTTAGACAATAGGAATAATTAGGGAATAAAAGGATACATAGTCATAAAAATTAATAATAAGACATGATATATTATGATAACATAAAGGTAACATAGGAAATGTGGTAACAACTTAAAATTCTTTATTATAAACATAGGTAAAGGATAACTACCAAGACATAATGATGGAAAAAGTCTCTAGGTGTATTAGATTCACTCCCTATTACATTTTATTACGTCTCATGAGAAAAAAATATTACCCAATGCATTGGAGTGCTATATAATTCTGGTTGTACCCATCACTTTCATTTCATTCTCATGCTTGATTGTGCCACATAGATCATAAAACATGGAATAGCTTATAATAAAATTTTATTCCATGATTAAGGAGTGTGTAATACATACATCTAAGTCACTAATCAAATAAGTATCAGTTCATAAAGGTGAAAACCCTTGATAAGAAATGGGAACAGGTATTCACTACATAATGTTTTGGTATTGAAAATCACAATGAAATTTTAGCAGCATGACGGGGGAATATAAATGTTCATGTAATGGATTAATAAGAGTATAAGGGGTATATAATAATTTATAAATAAAATGTCAAATAATAAGGATATGGAATAATATATCCCATCATTTTTATTGAGATATAAAATCCTTAATATACTGATGATGCTTGAATAAAGAGGAGAAGGACAGGATCTCTTACCTTGAGAGGGTGATTCCAAATTCCTGGGAGTAGCTTCTTGAGATATTGGGGGAACCATAGGAGGAAAATAGAGAGTTTAGGGCATATTAAAGATGTGATAAAATGTTTTTCCATGAAGATAAATGAGTTTTTGGGTTTATTTATGTAGGAAATGAGTGGGTAATTCTTTATTATTTCTCAAACTTAGATTTTGGACTCTATATAATAAAATAACAAAAACCAAAAACCATATCGTGGTTTTCCCATGGTTTATTAAAAATAAAGGTGGATTTAATTATTATATTATTCCAAGGTCCAAATTTTTTAAAATAATACCCTTTAAGATGTGTAAGTAAGACATGTTTATAAAGAAATGGATTTAAAACCTTAAAATATATTATAGGTTTTTTTGGATTCATAAAGGATTTATAAAATTAATCAAATAAACTTAATATAAAATTATTTTGAAGTTAAAACATATATTTGGACGTTTATACCCCTTATATTACTTATTACATCATTTTTTGGGTCGTCATGATTTCAAAATATGCACCATATATTTATATTATATTTAATTTTTACCCAAAAATTTGATTGACTTAGAAAATTATAAAAAAATTCACCATTGGATAATTTAGATGTTATGATTAAAAAATTAGTATTTATTTTTTCCAAATTTTATTCTAAATATGTAAATTTTTACTTTTAAAATAATAATCGACATTTATTGAGAAATACTGGTTTTTTATAAGAAAAGTTGGCGAACCCTTATAAAAATTACATTTTTATTCATAAAAAAATATATGATAATTTATATTTAATAAAAAATATTTAATTATAATATTTTAATAAAATATTATCTATTTCAAATATCTATTAATTCACAAATTCCTTGATTGAATTTTAATATTACTCAAAAATATATTTTTCTTTTTATAGTATAAAAATAAAAAATTGTTTATAAAGTGACAATAATAAGATAAAAATATATTAATTATTATATAAAATATATATATTCATATTATTAGGAACTTGATAAATATCCCTTTTATAAATTATAAAAATCTTTAAGTGTAAGGTGTACGATGGTGATAATTTCATGGGATGGTTCGGCATACATTTTTTGGGTCATGTTCTCAATGAGTTTAAACTTCTCCCATAAACAGTTTCATTTGTGCTTAATTTGTTGGATCTTAGATTGGTCTAGGTTGAGGTAAAATCCCAATAATACTATCTCCTTGAAATTATCAGATAAACCGACTTCATAGGGTACAATCCTACTGGTTGAGGCCATCACTTCCTTTTTCTGTGTCAATTGGATTTGTCAAAAACCTATATTTATACTAATCATATGATCATTTCTCAATGGTATATTATCAATTATAATGATACTTAATGATATTTTAAATCTCATATGATATAATAAAACTAAGTAAGTTCTTGTGTTTTTTATATCTATGATATATAATAATGTGTTTAATTAAATTGACAGGGGAATTTTATTTACAAAATTTCAGGTTGTTACAATCTTCCCCAAATTTAGAAATTTACCCCTTGTATTTTACTTTTCAAACACTAAAAATATGAGGGTAACTCTATTTCAATGATTCCTCTAATTCCCACATCAATTGTTAAACTTTTGGTTTATCCATAGCACTTTAACCAGGTGAATTTTTTTATTCTATAGAACTTTGTCTCTATGATCTAATATCTTCATCGGCTGCTCCTCATTGGAAATATTATTCTCCAATAGTATAAACCATAGATTGAGTACATGTGAGGGGTTTGGTATGTACTTCCTCAATATTGATATATGAAACATGTCATGTACTTGAGATAGTTCAGGTGGGAGTGTTATTAGATAATCCATTGCTCTAATGTGGTCAAGGATCTCAATGGGTCTAATGTATCGGGACTAAGCTTTCCATTATTCCCAAGTCTCGTGACTTTACTCCATGGATATACGCAAATGAATAACTTATCTACAACCTCAAACTCTAGGTCTCATCGAATATTATCATCATATATCTTTTTTCAACTTTGAGTATCCTTGATGTGATATTAAATGGGCTTAATTTCCTCAACCATTTCAAGACTTAGTAGTTTATCTTCCCCAACTTCATCCCAACATACGGGTGTTCTGAGAACCTTCCCATAAAGAGATTCATATGGATCCATTTGGATTATTGAGTGGAAACTGTAATTGTATGATAACTCTATAAGTGGAATATGTTGATCCCATCCTTCTATGAAGTCAATTGAGTAAGCTATCAACTTGTAGTCGAGTGTCGGTATAGTCTGATCAGATTGTCCATCAGTTTGGGGTGATGATCCATGCTGAATTTTAACTCAATATTTATAGAATGTTAGATAATCCTTTAGAACTTGGATAAAAATCTTGGGTCTCTATCAAATACAATTGATAGTGGTGTTCCATGCATCCTCACCACTTATCTAATGTATTTCCTTACAAGTTTTTCTATTGATAAGTCCTCTCAAATTAAAATGAAGTGATCAGTATTTTTAAGATGATCCACATAGTAAAAATATCATTATTTCCTATTGATTTATTTAGAAGACCTATGACATAGTCCATGGTGATGTTTTCCCATATCTCTATCGGTATGGGTAATGGTTTTAACATCCCCTTGGATTTCTTCCTTTCCACCTTCAATTATTGACATACCAGACATCTTGATGTATATTCCATGATCTCCTTCTTCATATTTTCCCACCAATAGTACTCTTAGAGATCTCAATACATCTTTGTGCTTCCTAGATGGATGGAAAAAGTCTAACTATGTGAACCATCCAACAACTCCTTCTTTAACTCATGATTTTATGGTATACATAGTCGTGACCCAAATCTCACAACTCCTTCTTCATTAACATTTAACTCTGGGAATTTCCCTTTTCTTATAGCTTCCTACATCATCTCTTTGGGAATCCTTTATCCTCTTTAGAGGGGATGTTTTAGAAATCATTTGTGAAAGGATTGATTATTATCCTCCCTTTATTATTCCCCTTCCTTTATGATTCCCATGTCCATGATTTTTAAATCTAAAAATATCGGATCTTTCTCAATTCTCATCAATGATAAAATAGATGGATCCTTTCTACATATATCATATTTTTCTTTATTTTCTTTCCCAAGATGCTAGTGGATTAAAAATTCATAATCCTTTATCAGCTCTAACCATCTTCATTGTCACGTATTCATCTCTTTCTACGTGAATATATACTTGAGTATTTTTTGATCCGTATATATTTTACACTTCCCCCCAAAGAGATAATACTACTATATTTTCAATGAAGATATCAATAAACCTAACTTTGGAACATGAATTGGGTATTTCTATTCACGGTCTTTCAATTTCCTTGAATCATAGGCTATCACTTTGTAATTTTTCATTAAAACACATCCCAATATATTCTATGAATCATTATTGTACACCACGAAAATTTTCTTACTTTTGGGTAGCATAAGTATAGGCACAATAATAATCCTCTTTTTCAACTAATTGAATCACCCCCAAATTCATTATTCCAAACAAAATTTACTCCCTTCCAATTTATCTTGGTTATAGGGTTTGAAAATCATGATAAATTTCTCACAAATCAGAGATAACACCCAATAAACCTAAGGAAACTATGGATTTATATCATTGATGTTAGCCTCGACCATCCTGAAATTTATCGTATCTTTGAAGGGTCTATATATATCCAATTTCTTAGGATAATATTCCCCAATAATGATACTTCTGTCAAATAGAACTCACATTTTTTGTACTTTTCATAAATCTTCTAATTTCATAATGTTTTTAGCACAGTGTACAGATGATCCTAATGTTTCTCCCTGAATTTAGAGTATATTATAATATCATATTTAAATATTACTAAAAAAATATCAAGTTAAACTGTAAAGACTCTCTTCATAAAGTCCATATATATTTTTTGCTTGGTGTATAATTACATTAAACACACAAACACACACATCATGCACACACTAGCCTAAAAGGAAGGTCATACCCCCCCCCCCCCCCAAGGGATAACCCACCCAACTAGCCACTTTGTTATAGAATTAGTGAGTCTAAATGGCATTAATATGGAATTATAGTTCTTGTACCTTGTACAAAAAGCAGTCTTGGGGATATCCTCCTTCTTCTCCCTTACTTGATAATATCCTAACTGAAAATCCACATTGGAGAAATATCGTTCTCCACGTATATGATCAAACAAGTCATTAATATGTATAATAGGATACTTTTTCTTTATCGTGATGTTTTAAAGATCACGATAATCAATGAAAAGGCATATTAAAGCATCCTTTTTCTTGATGAAGATAATCAGTGCACCCCAAGGTGAAGCACTTGGGATTGTGAACCCTTTATCTAGATTCTCCTATAATTGTCTCTTCATCTCATAAAGTTCCATAATATCCATTATATATGGAGTCTTGGATAATGTTAATTCTCCTGGTATAAGCTCGATTGATAATTCAACCTATCAACTAGGTAGGATACTAGGAGATTCTTTAGAAAACACATCAATGTATTCCCTCATAATGGGCATGCCTTCAAGGATGTTATTTTCCTTAGACTCGATCATTTGATCTAGATACACTTCCCATAATGCAATCATATCCATGCTTGAGATGTTTGTGGTAAAGAAGATTTATCCTACTCCTTTAACTTTTATAGAATTGGGGGTCGATTCATGATACATATATTAATTTACTTCTTGTGGAAATATATGTTGGATCGATAGAGGTAAATCAAATCCATACCCATATTTGAATTAAATTGAAATAAATTGAGTATCACAAGGTTCACTGGTAAATTTAGGGCACAAATTTTGACATGGAATGAGTTATATACTAGGGATGAAATAATTTTCCCATTTCCTATTTTCACCGAAAACTCTACTTCCATAACTTGTAGTGGTGTTTAAATAGTTCTAATAAACTTGAATTTTATGAAGCAATGAGTAGAACAATAATAAAAAATGTATATTCAAAATTCTTGAATGAATAACAATCATAATTTTCCCCACTTAGTGTTTAGGATCCACCTCAGTTGTTGCGATGACATAACCACACCATTTCTTCCTTGGAGGTTGTTGGTTGTATCTGAAAATCCTTGGCTTAGTGAATTGAATTGCAAAGTTTCCTCATTCCTTGCATTTTAAACAATGAACAAATTTCTTAGGGTTAACCGGAGCATTCCATTATTCCATCATAGAGTTCATTTCTTATATCAGCAATTTCTAGCTAGGATTTCTTCTTTCCCACACCTAAAGCATTTCCTCATCTCCCTTAGGCAATTTCTAGGGTGATTCATTCCACACTTTTGACAAGTGGGATATTAAAATTTCATAAAACCATTAGATTTATTCATTGGAATTCCATAATTAAACTCCACTTTACACTTCTTATCCTCATGATACACATGAGATTCACCAATATACATTTCAACTTTGAGGTCACATTAGATAATTTCCTTATAGCTATCAGAGTATCATATAACCAAGGATTTTTATATACTAGCTTTTATCCCACAAAAAATGCATTCAACATTGCATTAATGGGTAAAGAATAATCCTAAATCATATCATGCAAGTATTTTGAATTTTTCCTCATATTCTATAATAGATTCATAGCCTTTTTATTGAGGGAAAATAAATCCCTTTCCATTTTAAGTCGGGTATTGAGAGAGGAATATTTATTAAAAAATATCCTCTATAATTCCTTCCACCCCATCACTTATATCTCTTTCTCAGACTTCATATTTTTTATTAATTCCCACCACTGATCAACTTCTCCCTCTATATGATAAACATCCAATAGAACCTTCTCTTCCTCGGAACATTTAAGGATGCAGAAAATCTTCTCAATAGAGTTGATCTATTGTTCCATGATTAATGGACTGAATGATTCATTGAAATTTGGAGGCATTTATTGCATAAAGGTATCAATTGCAACTTATTATTTCTTAGGGATATTTGGTTGATCCTCCTAATCTGGGTTTCTATTTAGAACCTGATTCAGCTAAGAGATTATTGCCATAAAGTTCTTAATTCTTTCTCTCATTAGGTTAGGCATATTTTTTGGGAATTCATCACATTGACCTTCACATTGGTACTTTACTCGGTTCATCCTATTTTTGGAAAGTTTCTACACTAAATGTAAAATTTTAGATGAGTATGTTTTAAAACTATTAAACACATAAACAGGAATTCAATGAAATTAAAGGGATAACTTATAAATGAAATTTATTTCCTAACTTATGAATGTATAGGTTTCAATATATGTTTGAAATGATATATTTCCTAACATATATTCTTATTAGAATTTTTGTTCCATAAATAATAGTTCTTAATGAGATTGTGAATTTACCAAATCATATATCCTAGGAGTGTAAAACTAGGTGTACTGCATGGCCAGTTTTCATATACTAGTTCCCGAGTGAGTCTAGATCAACGCGGTGATTTCAGGTTTTACCCCTATATACATATGTTCTATAGCCATATCCACTTGTAGAATCTAGAAAAGGATATATTTTCTTGAAAACCAATTAATATATACTTTAAAAAAATTAGGGATGTTTTCTTATTCTTAGTTTTATCCCTAATTCTTTCACTAGAGTTTTCTAATCCTAATCCCAAAAAATAACTAAACTTTTCCTTTGATACCACGTATTAATTCATAATTTATTATATAAGATTACACATAATACAACCTGAAAGATTGATTATTATAGTGTCTTTTCTAATTAGATTCACTACATAAAAAATTAAAACATGGTATATGAAAACATTATATAAAACTTCATTGACATGCTTATATTATTCCATTGTACTTGAAACTCTATGGAATAACTTGGGGACATCCATAAGAAAGGGGTGAGCTATAAAGACCTGTAAAAGGATAAACATGGAATAAAATTAAGAAATTAATATATGTTAGACAATAGGTATATATATGGGGCATAAAAGTATTGATAATCATAAACATTGATAATAAGATATGATATAACATGATAACATAAAGGCAACATGGGAAATATGGAAACAACTTAAAACACTGCATTATAAACATCGCATAAGACTAACTGCCAAGACACTGTGATGGATAAATTACCATGATAGATTAGTTTCACTCCCTGACCCTTTTCATGATGTCTCATGAGACTAGAACATCACTCAATTCATTGGAGCTCTATATAATTCTAGGTGCACCAATCACTTACATTTCATTTCATTCTCATGCTTAATTGTGCCACAAAGATCATAAAACATGGAATCATTTATAATCAAATTTTATTCCATGATCATATAGTATGGAATAAATATATCAAATAATAATATCTTCATGAATGTGAACACCCTTGATAGGAAATGGGTGCGGGTATTCGTTATTCTATTGTTTCACATGGAAAATCGCAATGAAATTTTGATAGTATAACGGGGATGTATAAATATTCATGGTATGTATTACTGTGATTGGAATAGTTCTATCATAATTTAGTCATAAAATTTAAATTAAAGTGGATATGTAATAGTATATAATGTCATAATTAATTGGATATAAAATACAAAAGACAATGATGATGCCTGAATAAATAGGAGAAGGAGAGGATCCCTTACCTTTATAGGGTGATTCCAAATGCTTGGGAGGAGCTTATTAAGAGATTTGGGGATCCTTTATAGGACTCTAGAGAGTTTATAGAAGAGTAATGTCATTATATAAGATTTTTTAGTGAATAAAAATGGGATATTGGGTGGGTTTATATAGGAAATGAGTGGGTAATTATTTATTGTTTCTCAAACTCAGGTTTTGGACTCTATATAATAAAATAAAAAAATAAAAAACCTTCACATGGTTTTTGTGCATTATTTCTACCAAATTTGGGTGATATTCTTTATTTTATTAGTCCAAGGTATGAAATTATTAAAATAACACCCTTATTGAAGTGAAAGTAAGTCATGTTTGTAAATAAAGGATTTTAAAACCTTAAAATATATTATAGGTTTTGGAGGATTCATAAATGATTTATAAAATTAATAAAATAAACTTAATATTATATTATTTTAAAGTTAAAACATATATTTATTCATTGATACCATTCATATTATTTATAAAATCATTTTTTTTCATCATGATATCATAATACACAATGTATATTTATACCGTATTTAATTTTTACCCAAAAATTTAACTGTCTCGAAAAATTATAAAGAACTCACAATTGGATATTTTTTATGTTATAATTCTAAAAATAATATTTATTTTATCTAAATAATTTTTTAAATATTTGAATTTTCACTTTTAAAATAATAATTGACATTTATTGAGAAATCATGAGTTTTTTACAATAACAGTTTTCAAACCCTTTTGAAATTTACATTTATCTTCATAAAAATTATATGTTATTTATATTTAATAAAAAAAAATTAATAATAATATTTTAATAAAATATTATCTACTTCAAAAATCCATTAATTTGTAAATTCCTTAATTGAATTTGAATATTACCCAAAAATATAAGTTTTGTTCTATAGTATAAAAATAGAAAAACATATATAAAGTAACAATAATCAGATGAAATATATATTCATTATATTATAAAATATACATATTAATATTATTAGGTTATTAATACATATCCCTTTAATACACCATTATATTCTCTAATGGTAAGGTGTGTAACGGTGAGACTTTTATGGGGTGTTTTGGCGTACATGGTTTGGGTTTTGATCTCGATGAGCCAAAACTTATCTCATAAACAGTTTCAATCATTCTTAATTCGTTGTATATTATCTTGGTCTTGGTCAAGGTCAAATCCCAATGATACTATATCCCTCAGAAGCTCTGATAAATGGGCTTCATGGGGTATGATTTTATTGATTGTGGTCACCACTTCCTTTGTGTGTGTCGATTGGGTTCGTCAAAACCATATATTTATACTAATCATATGATCCCTATTTAATGGATATATTACCAATATAAATGATACTAAATGGACTTTTAAATCTAATAGGATATAATAAAACCAAGGAAGTACATGTGTTTTCCATTTCTATAATATATAATAATACATTTGATTAAATTGCAAAGGGAATTTTACTTATAAAATTTTAGGTCATTACAAATAATTTAATACCTTAATACATTATTATTTATATCATTTTAAATAAATTAAATATATTTGATAGCTTGTGATGTGAGAAACATTGGGTTCAAACAAAATACAATACTCTATTAAAATATTATTATTTAAACTTGACCATTATAACATAGTTGTTAAATTTTAGGGTATGAATAGGATTGTAACACCCCAATATTTTAGGATATATTTATTCTTAATAAATTAAATCTCTTTGATAGATTTCGGTTCACCCAGTGTAGATATTTTAAAAGAACACTGTGTTTGATTATGTATTCAACACACCATACCAAGATTCAACAAACCGCAAAATATTATTTTAAATGTTAACATTATAACCTAGATATTAATAGGTGTGAATTAATATTTTTTTCAAAATTATGAAATTTATAATGGTAAAACTCATTTCTAATTTATTAAGACTTTTTAAATAAGTACTCAAATTTTTAGTAAAGTAATTTTATTCTTTAAACAAAATTGGTTTTTAGGAGTGAATATTATAATTAGTTTCTATAAGTTTTAGAAAATTTATCATTCAAAATTAATTTCATTTTTGGATTCATCATTCCATAATTATCTTGTGATGAAATTTTTATTATTTTAGGAAAAGATTAATTTTCCAATGAATAGTGAAAAATATCGATTTCTATAAAATTGCGATTTTTATTTATATTAAAAAGTAACTTTATGATTTTAATTTTATATCAAATTAATTTAAATAATATTTAGTTATATATAATATAATTAATTAAATTTTAATCATTATTATACTTTATTTTGGTATAAGTACATTTTTTGGATTAAAACGCATTTTTCCAAATAACAGTTTTTCGTTGTGTTTTCCCAGTTTAATTTTAAATTGAATTATAAAACTTATATTTTTTGAATTTTGAAAAATGGATTCCATATTTTTAATTATTGGGTCCAAATTTATTAAAAATTTACCTTACATATTTGTTCAATACGTATAATAAACTTAGTAATTTTATTACAACACTAAAGGGTAAATCGGGTAATTTAGGTTAAACATAAAAGGATAAGAACCATTAAATGGCCCAAAAACTTACCTAAACCATATTTTATAAGTATATATAGACTATAAAAAACTAAGTGATTAATTTATGACCTTTTGGTGCCACATGGATATGATTGTGACCTTTATAGTATTTTATTGAATGAAAATTCAAACTTGTCAATCTCTTGTTTTTAATAAGTGTCATATTTTTAATATGGTGTTATATAGAGGATATTTACATTTATAAATATTATTTTAAAATATAAAATATTTATCTAAAACATGGTAATTTATTTTTAATTTTTAGTGAATAAATAATTAACTTAAATTCTTACGCAATGCAAATGCGGTGATTATTTAATTAATGGAATAATCAAATAAATGTTATTAAAAATATTAAAATTAATATAATTGGAGATATTTAAGGTGATAAATGAATTTTAGATATTACTATGACATTATTATTATATAATATAAAAGTTTTTTTTTGAATTTCACTTGTTTTCTTGATGTTTTTAAAGTCAAAGTTATGAATAGTGTCAAAATTGACAATAATGATATTTTATGGGATTAATATTTTTTAAAATTGCTTGAAAATAATAAAAAACATAAATAAGAACAAATTTGATAAAATATAGTTTAAGAAGTCATCCCCTATTCATTTATAGACCATTTATAAGAATTTGGATCAAGAATAGTCCTATTATATTTTAATCTTTCGATAAATTCCAAAAGTACCCCTCACCTCAATTATAAAAGGGAACCCATTTTTTCACTTATTTACACAACTATGATCCATATACATCAACCATAATCTATCCATTTATCTTAAAAACTTCATTATACAAATTATAAATGTGTTATTCCTTCAAAAAGATCAATCCAAGATCCCTTAAGAAGAGAACTAAAGGAATTCCTCTAATAAAGAGGTAATCATCTTTACCAACTCATTCAAGTTTATATCTTATCCTATATCCTCTTAATGTGTTTTTTCAATACTAAATTGATAAATATAGTATCATATATATTCTGATATGTTACTATGATTACAATATAACCAAATTCCACCTTTTATCAATCCTATGAAAAATGAAAGTCTCGTGCATGCGTATATACGGCTTATCATCTTCAAGTAGCGGCGTAGTTCGTTTTTCACCACCACTTTATTTGTATGGTTATAAATATGGAACTAATAAATATATATTATATATATGGTATGATAATAATTATTTAAAGGTTAATTATTCTTTACCAGTCTTTTTTCCAACCATCAAAATGTGAAAATAGTGTTCATGCATACATACAGCCTACTGTCTCCATGCATGGTGTAATTCATTTTTCTATATATATATATATATATAACTCTAAATATATGTATATATATTTAATATATATTATATTTAAACCAAAAATAACATTATTTATATGATGTAACTATTATAAAAGTATGTGGATTGGAACTTACCTAATAAAACATGCATGGGAAAAGAAGTTAACACCTGAAACACTGGTAATAACAAAATATTATTAAAAAAAGGTGATAAAATGATGTAAGGGGATCATATATGATATTATAAATATTAACATGGTTTAATTATAAATTAATAACATGTTTAAATACACTATAAATAAGTTTAAATTATGTTCAACTAAAGGTAAGCGTGATGTAGGGGTTTCCCATCTCACTTTTACATCCATGACACATATTTCATATTCACAACTTATTTATATTATGTTGTTTATATACTACCCCTTTGATATATTATATCAAAAACAACTTTTTCTTCATGGTATTTAAATTTTAATTTTAAGTTATTACTTTCGTGGTCTGACGATTCAAAAGAAACCCAAGTGGTAAGGGTTTATTTCACAATCTTATCATTAGTTGGGATTGTTTATTTTTTTTAGTATCACATGAGAAATATTTCTCTTATATATCCATGTTTTCTAAAAATATTTTCAAAAAGGATTTTACTATTATCCTAAAATTTATTATAGTCATTTTTAACCATGTTTTTTCTTTTTTTAAAATGTTTCAAAAGGAGTCTTCCTATCATTTTCCGAATAAAGTACTTTGTGATATTTCTAACAAAAATATGAAAGGAATGTTTTTAATGTATACAGCATGAGAATAATTTTATTCCTTTATGACATCTTAATTCTATGAATATTAATTTCTAATTTTACAATTTTATTTTAAAATAAAAAATTTTCCTTCATCTTTGCATAGTTTTTTTAAAGTGGATTTACAAAGTGAAAAAGATATTTTCCTCAAAAAAATCATAACATTTTTAGGATACTTTTATTAATCGAAGAAAACAATCCTTTAATTATATTATTAAAAAAAAGTTAAATGTTTTAATAATACAATCCTTTGAATCATTCACATATTTTGATCTTTAGATATTTCATTTATCTTAAATATATATATTCTTATATCAGGGATATGATTATTGACTAAGACGTATTCAATTTTTACATATAGTGTTACATTTTAAAAGTATTTGAATAACTGGGGAAATAATGTTAAATCCTTATTCATTACTCAACCTAGATACTTTTTGATGCGGAATATTGATTCATGAATTAAAAAATCATTTCGATATGTGAGGAATGAATTGCACTTGCAGTGATGGGTGGGGCCCAAAATTATATAGTCCCTCGATGAATCAGTAGGTCTCTTGAGAAAAATCAGTTGGCCAAATTAAATGGGTTATTACCTGTTATTTTAAACTATCTCTTGAAAGGTATTTATAGTAGTGGTATCATTTTCCTAAGACATGACATCCAATAATTAAGTATTTTCTTCATTAAGAATTAAATTATTATTATCCATGATATTTTCACAATGATATTATCAATGGATGCATTCGTTCTCAATTTATTGATTAAATTTCATGTTTTTTTAGTTATTTACCTTCCCATGTTGATTATTCCTTATATTACCACAATATTAAAGTTATTTAAATGGAATTTGCGTTTATTTATTTTCCTTTACATGTTGATTATTATTATTAATTCATGATAGCTTATGTTGTACTTAACCCTTACTAAGCATTTGATCTCACCGATTTCTTATTTTTTATTTTCCTCAAGATGCCAGGAAATATTTTATGATTGAAATATAGGGTTACACTAGGGGAATAATGGTGTTATAAAAGAAAATACTTTATGTATGTTATTTTTAAAATTTAATGTGAATTTCAAGTATATATCTAGTTTATCAAAACTACTAAACTATTCATTCTTTCAGGTTGTGATTCATTATATCTAGTTCCAATGTAATTAAATAATCACCAACTATGGGATATTAGATTCAGGATCATTATAGTCGGTATAAGAGGAAGTTTAGTAGATACCTTGGGAACTAGATTTAGGAAAACATATATTAGAGAACAAAACCTGATAACTAAATTGGAGGATAATTCTAAGTATAATATAATGTCCTATAATTTTGTTAAGCTTGAGATCATGCGGTTTCCCACTGTGATAATTTCTAATCACATTATTATTATTTTTTTTAGTTGATGGATGGAACCAGAAGGAACCATGTTAACATCAAAGGTGACGGAAATTTTTTTGATGAGAAATCAAATGTGATGATGACTGGAGTGAAGGATATTGTAATATATGATTAACAACATTCACCTTAACCAACTCTCTAAATCACCAAAGAAGATAAGGATATAGTTCACTAAGAGATAAAGTAGTATAAACCATGGTGGAAAGAAGATATGACTTCATATATGTCAAAAATGTGAAAAGAAACACCAAAGTGAAAATATTAGAGGAATGGGAAGATGTTTTGGGTGTGTAAAAGAAGGACAAAAGGTAATTAATTTCCAATTAAAAATGAAGATTTTGGTTAATGAAACAGATTAGAATAATGGTCTCCATAATGAATCAACGACAATTGAATGTTTTAGATGTGGAAATTATGGGAATTTTGAAAATCGCTATAATTGGGGAAAATATTGTGAAAAGAATAAGAAAGTTTGTATTATTAATGGTTATATTGTTGATAATTAAGAGACTAAAAATGATATATAAAATTAAGGTATCATTAAGCAATGAGATGATGAAGCGTATTTAATGGTTTAAGAATAAAGTGAAATGACTAAATTTCTTTTGTATTTGGATTCATGATTTATGTTTGTAAAAAAAATTTATCAATGATATTCTAGTTATAATAATCAATGGATATATAAGTTTTGTATTACATTACTTATTATTTATGTATTTGGAAGCATGTGATGAATAGTACTAATAAATAAGAGAAGTAATTTTTTGGAAAGTTGATCTTTTGGAAAACACGTGATTTGGGGAAGATAACCTTAAATGTTTTCCTGATGTTGATATAATAATGATAATTATATGTTTATAAGATAGTATTGGTAATCTTGAAAAAGGATAGTGATTTGGTGATAAAGTAATTAATGATGGAGTTTACAATATTTTATAGATTTATGAAATACATTCGATAATGTTAGATTTTATTTAAGGAATAAAGAGAGAGTTATTTCATGAAAGAATTCATGTTTTCATTAAGTTTTTATTGTAATATAGATTATTACCATATATGACAAAGTTGTTCACATATTTGGTATGTGACATTAAGAGAAAATTTTAGGGATTAATGTTAAGCTGTTTTTTTATTCCTAAGAAATTTAGTTATAAATTTTTTTGGGTTTTGAATTTGGTAAGACATATTTTAGAGGAGTTTTATGATTAACTACTTATGGATTGGATTAAGTTAAACCTTAGGTATTATTGTTGATGTTTTATTAATTAATTAATTTATCCATATTGGATAACTTATGCTAACCATTTGGGTTTTGGTTAATAACTAAAGATATGAGAATTATCTTGTTATTCTTATGTGAATTATGTGATCTGTTAGATGTTGATCTTAGTTCTTAAGGCATTAAATATTCATCTTATTCTTCTTTTTGAAGTAAAATGTGAGATTATGGCGGAAGTTTATGAAAGGATGAAATTATGGTTTTCAGGTAAGTATATTTCCTTATGTTCCTAGTCTAGATGGTAAATTAATGCCTCAACTCTAGGAAAATAATCTTAAGACAAAAATATTGTCATGTAACCTTCAATTTCGATGAATTTATTGTCTTTTCCACATATGTGGTTTATTGTTTTGTGATTATTAAATTTCTCAAAATCATTCAATTTCTTGTGATCAATAATCTATGGACATTACTTTTATTCCATGACCATATATTCACTTCCCACTAATGTTATCCTATTTAAAAACTTATTTATGTGGTTACCTACATACATCCATTTCCCTCTTCTAAAAGGAAATTTTATTAATTTTTTTTATGAATTGTATTTTTCCCAAAGGAATTTTCAAATGTCAACCCCTTTATTACCAATAATAAGTTCAAATTGCGATGAACTGATTTCCTGAAAGAGAGTAGAATATAACACCCCAATATTTTAGGATATGTTTCATTTTAAATAAATGAAATCTCTTTCATAGCTTTCGGTGAACATAGCCCTAAGACTTTAAAAGAACACTACGTTTGATAGTGTATACAAAACACAATACCAAGCTTCAACAGACCATAGAATATTATTTTAAAAGTGACTATTATAACCAATATGGTAATAGGAAGGAATGAATAGTATAAACAAAATTTTGAAATATAAAATGGTCAAAATCATTGATACTTTATTGATTCTTTTTAAATAAGCACTCAAATTTTTAGTAAAGTAATTTTATTCTTTAAAGACACATTTTTTTGGTTTTATGAGTGAATATTATACTTAATTTATGGTAGTTGTAGAAATTTTATTTGTAAAAATGAATTTAATTTTTGGATTAAATATGTCAAAAATTATCTTAGGATGGTTTTTTTAGAATTTTCTGAAAACATTAATTTTTCAGTAAATAGTGAAAATTATCAATTTTTATAAAACTAAAATTTCCTCTATATTAAAAATTCACTTTATGGTTTAACTTTAATATCAAAGTAACTTAAGTAATATTTAGTTGTATATAATCAAAATAATTATATTTTAATCATCCTTATACCTTGTTTTGGTAAAAGTGCATTTTTTAGCTTAAAAACATATTTTTCCAAAAAAAGTTTTACATTGTGTTTTCCAATTTAATTTAAAATTAAATTCTTAAAAAAAATGAATTTTTAAAAATATATTCCATAATTTTAATTAGTGGGTCAAAATTTATTAAATTTTTCTCTTTTATTTTTATCTATATGAATAGTAAACTTTGTAATTTTATTATCACGGTAAACAGTAAATCTGGGTAAATTATATTAAAAATAAAATGATAAGAACCATTAAGTGACCCAAAAACTTAACTAAATATTATTTTATAATTATATATCTACCATAATAATCCAAGTTTTGAATTTATAACCATTTGGGGCCACTTAGATATGAATATTACCTTTATAGTATTTTATTTAATGAAAAGTCAAACATGTCACACTCTTGTTTTTAATAAGCATAACGTTTTTAATATGGTGTTATATAGAGTATATTTTCGACTATAAATACTATTTTGAAATATAAAATATTTATATACATTTTGGAAAAAAAAATTAATTTTTAGTAAATAAAAAATTAACTTAAATTCTTACACAACGCTGATGCAGTAATTATTTAATTCATTGAATAATCAAATAAATGTTATTAAAAATATTAAAAGGAATATAATTGGATATATTTAAAGTGATTCATAAATTCTCTAGATTACTATTACATGTTTAGGATATAATAAAATAGTTTTTTTCAAATTTGACTTATTGTTTTGATGTTTGTAAATTTAGAGTAATGAATAGTATCAAAATTGAAAACATGGATATTTTATAGAATTAATATTGAATTAAATTTTTTAAAAAACATAAAAATTTTAAATAAGTACATATGGGATAATATATAGTCAAAAATTTCATCCCATGTTCATTTATAGTCCATTTTTAATCATTTTTCTCTAGAATAGTCTTTCTATATTTTAATCTTTTGATAAATTCCAATAGTGTCCCTCACCTAAATTATAAAATGGGTCCCCTTAATTCACTTATTTACACCAAATTGGGCCATATATCTTGAAAAAAATCTTCCCATTTCTATTATCAACTTCCTCAAAAAAATTATAGAGGTTTTTTTCCTTCCAAAAGACCAGCCCTAGATCCCTTAATAAGTGATCTAAAGAAATTATTCCTTGTAGAGGTAATCGTCTTTACTAACTCTTTCAAGTTTATATATTATTATACATCCTATTCATGTGTTTTTACATTATAAATTAATAAATACAGTATAATCTATATAATAATATGTTATTATGATTATCATATTATCATATTTCACCTTTTATCTATCCTATGGAAAACGAATGCACTATGTGTGCGTGTGTACGGTTTACCATCTCCACATAGCAGTGTAGTTCAATTTTCATCACCACTTTACATGGATATTTATAAATATAGAAATAATAAATATGTATGATAAAAATTACCAAATAATTATTCTTAAAAGGTAAATTATTCTTTACCATTCATTTGTTCCATATATCAAAAAATGAAAACAACATTCATGCATACGTATAGACTACCATCTTTATGAATAGTGTAACTCATTTTTCTATGTATAACTTTATGGATGACTCTATATATATATAATATATATGTTATTTAAACCATAAATAATATTCTGGAGAAAATGTAACTGTGATAAAAGTATAAGGATAATAACTTACATGACAAAACATGCATGGGAAAATAAAGTAGTTGACACTCACAACAAGGGTAATGATGAAATATTGTTAACAAATAGGTGATAAGATGATATAATAGGATCATATATTATATTATAAATATGAATATTATTTTGGTATAAATTAATAAAAAATTTAAAACTATTATATAGGAGGTTAAAGGATAGTCAATTAATAGGAAACGTGAGGTAAGAGTTTCTAATCTCACTTTTACTTTTGTGAGACATATGCCATATTCACCACATATTTCTATTATGCGTTTTATATACTTCCTCTTTGATATATTATATCATGAATCTATTTCTATTCATGGTATTTAAAGTTTAATTTTAATTTATTTCTTTCATGGATCTTACGAATCAAAAGAAACAATAGTGGTAAGGGTTTATTTCATGATCTCATCGTTATTCAGAAGTGTTAATTTTTTTAAGCCTCAGTAAGGAAATATTTATATTCCATGCCCATGTTTTATAATAATTTTTTTAAAAAGGTTTTTAATATTATAATATAATTATTTAAAGTTATTTTAACTAAGTTTTACTTTTAAAAAAATGTTTTAAAAGGAATATTCTACTAGTTTACCAAGAAATGTACTTTGTGACTTGTCTAAAAAAATATGAAAGGAATGATTTTTTTAATTTATATGACAGTAGTGTCTTTTTCTGCCATCTTGAAGCCTTAATTCATTGAATATTACTTTATAAGTTTAAAAGGTTATTTTTGATGAAAATTTTTCCTTCATCTTTGGGAAGTTTTTTTAAGTGAATTTACAAAGTGAAAAATATATTTTCCTCAAAAATGTATATAATAATCCTTTTATGGTACTTTTATTCATCAATTACAAAAAACCTTTATCTTTATTATTCACTATTTGGTATGTGTTTTAATAATACCATCCTTTGAGTCAATTTCTTATTTTTTTTATCATAGGATTTTTTATTTCTCTTAAATATCTATATTCATGTATCATGGATATTATTATTAAATAAATTTTACACCATTTCTATATACAGTGTTACATTTTGAAATTATTTGAATAATTGGGGAAATAATGTTAAATCTATATTCTTTACTCAATACAAATATTTTTGGAAAATTTGTGTTGATTCATGAATTAAATCGATCATTTAGATATGTGAGGAATGCATTGAATCAGTAGTGATGGGTGGGGAATAGAATTATATATCCCCCTGACAATCGGTAGGTCACATTATATAAATCAATTGGCCAAATTAAATGGGTAATTACTAGTAGTTTTAAACCATATTTTGAAAGGTATTGATAGTATAGGTATCATGTTCCTAAAAAAATGGTGTCCAATAATTAATCATTTCTTTCATTAAGAATTCAGTTATTATTAAACATGATATTTTCACAATGATCTTATATATGGATGCATTCATTCTCGTTTTATTGATTAAATGGAATGTCTTTTCAGTTATTTACCTTGTAATATTGATTATGAATTATCTTATCATGATAGTAAGGTTATATAAATGTAATTTGTGTTAATTTATTTACCTTTACATGTTAATTATTCTTATTGATTCATGATATCTTTCACCTTACTTAACCCTCACTAATCATTTGATCTCAACCTTTTGTTATGTTTTATTTTACTCAGAATTCCATAAAATGTTTTATCATTGATATGAATGGTTTCTCTAATAAAATAATGGTGTTCTAAAATAAAATACTTTATTTATTTTATGATTAAAATGTAATCTTAATTTCAAGTATGTATCTATTTTACCAAGACTATTAAACTATTCGATCCTTTGGGATTTGATTCCTTATATCTAGTGCCAACTTAATAAATTAACCACTAACTATAGGCTACTAAAGTCATTTTTGTTACAATAAATAACTAAATAATTAAAAATATATATAATTTATGAACATCCATTATTTATTTATTAATTATAAATAAAAATAATAATCTTTTAAAAAGTAAAAAAAATATTTTCTAAAAACTGTATTTTTTCAAAGAAAATGGTTTCATCGCTTCTAGCACACTTATGATAGAATTAATTTTTGATGATTTTAGAAATTTTATTATATAAATTTTACATCATTTTTGAAATCAGTATATCAAAGTTATATTAGGTTTAATTTTTTGGATTTTTCTAAAAAGTTTCATTTTTTTGATGAATAGTGAAAATACTGATTTTTATTTAAAACTGCCTTTTCTTAAAATTATTTACAAAGTTAAATTAAATTGTAAATTTGTTTTAAAGTAAAATTATACCAATTATATTAAAATTTAACTAATTTATTTCATTATTATCAATTTTATGATCAATTTTAATACAAACAATTACCTATTTTGGAATCTTTTTTCATGATAAAAACTTAGGTCTAATTGTTTATTTTCAAAAATTTCATGTGTTTCCTCTCCCCCACTTATAAAAGGCCACCAACTCTCTTCCCATATTAACACTTACAAGGCCATTTTATTTGGTTGAGACCCTCCCAAATTACTTCCCTAATTCCATACCCTAATATTATAATCCTTTTTTATCATAAATATATCCTAATAAGGATTTTTGTGTAAACCTAAGGAGGCCATCCAAAGAAGAGGTAATGTTCCTAAACAAGAATTTTTATTTTATTTATTCTTTAAACTAATTAAAATATTGTTAAATAATGATAGTATAATAACATCATTATATAACATATACTTATAATTCATTATTCTAATTCAATTGCCAATATCCACATCCTCTTCTATCAAGTGAGAAATGAAATCATCGATCGTGTGTATGGAAGATTAACAACTTGCGAACCGATTTAATTATTTTTCCATCACCAAATTAAAAAGGATAGATATTATAATTATGGTGATGGTTATTTTATAAATTAAAAACATGCTTAAGACCATTATATATGAGTTTAAATCATGTTTAACTAAATAAAAGTGTGAGGTAATGGACTTCATCTCAATTTCCCTTCATTGAGGAATATTCTATTTTTTTGTACCTAAATTATATTATATGGTGTACATAAAACTCCTACTAAATGTAATATCATAAATAATTCATACTTCATGGTATTTTATGTTTTGATTTGAATTATTTCATCCAACGGGTTTTGACATGAATATTACCAAGTGGTAAATAATTTCACAACTCAATTTATTTTTATTGGGTTATGTTACTTATTAATTTTCCATTGATATTATAAGATTATGTGTATAATGAATTTTTATTATCTTATTTTTTATTTACACTTGTTTTATGTGGATTTACATTTGATAAACATAATTTATTTATTTATTAATTCTCACTTAAATGTTATGATCATTGTAAGGTATTTTATCTAAATTTCCATTTCATTTAGAAATAATGTTAATATGAATTGATTCAATTTTATGTGGTGTATATATGACCTCGTTTATTTACTTAACATGAATAATTATTTATTAATTATGGTTAATGATTCAATTCAATTTAATCTATATTATTCATATCATGAATATGAATATTGCCTAAACTATATACCATTATTACATACAGTGTTTACTTTGAAATTTATTTGATTAACTGGGGAAATATTGATAAATCCATGTTATTCAATCAATGGTGATATTTATTGATAAGTCATGTTATTCATGAATTAAATTAATTATTTGATATATGAGGAATTCTTTAGACATGTAGTGATGGGTGGGGAATAGAATTATATAGCCCCTCAATGCATCAACAGGTCTTGTTCTTGCCCAAATTTACCCAAGTTTTAAGGGTTAAGTGGTCACTTGTAGTTTAGCTTGGGTTGTTAAATCCTCAAAGACATAAGAAGTGACCTACAAATATGTACATTATATGGATTGTTTTTTTCTATGAAGTTTCCAACTTTGGGTTGATTTTATATTTGTTTAAAGGATCACTAAACTATCTAATTTAATTCAAATTAAGATAATGAGTTGATCCTAGGTTATTGCTCAGGGTGGATTGGATAAATTCCTTTTTTAACAATTACAATTTCATTAAATCGAGAAGGATTCATTCAATGAATTCAAACTAACATCGTCACTTACTGATTAAAAACCTTCACAAACACATGATAATAACCTATACACTTGTAGGATCATTTTCATGATCAATCCAAGGTAAAGGATCTTATTATCACATAAAATTGGGGCAAATAAATATAATATGGAACAGGAAGAGAGAAAATCATCGAATAAAAGAAACTCAAATAAAAGAAATTAATATACATTTAGAGAGTGATAAATAACACCCAATCCTTCCCATTGATACTCCCTTGGATCAACTCATAAAATAGTTATCCCTCCATTGATGACATGTTCTCAATGGAAGCAGAAAGTAGACTTACGAGGGTGGAATTGAAGAAGTAAAAAACAAAAAAAATAACAATCACTCCACCATTGTGTGATAAATTTCACAAGGTATGGTGTGAATAAATTCACATCTTGAGGAAATGGTAAAAAAATTCTATTGATAAAACATAGAATAAGTGGAAAGGAAGAAATTTTATTACGAAACTAAGGTGAATTGAACAAATTACATGAGAAATAAATGTGATTTTAAACACAAAGTGGCAGCATAACACTACAATGAAACCAAGCACAAAATATCCCAACTCTTTCAACAACATTTTCTAAAATAGGCATTTTTGAATCCTTGGGTCGAGCCTCTAATATTCCAAGTATAATAAATTAATTTTGGTAGGCCATAAGTGGGTGGAAAGTTGAGGGACAGTTGATTTTTCCACCCTTGAAAAACAATCTGAGTCAACTATCATTACTCAAAAAATGTGTTCCAACGAGCATATAGATGGTCGAATTTTGGTGGGACATAGCATAAAAAAATTTAGATACTGATGTCCCCTGATATCCTGTAAAATTTGATTCCAAAATAGTTTATGTTTGTCTATATATGATTAAATTTGGGGGATGTTATTCTAGGCCCCAAAATCTGGCCTAATATTGCATCTTTAACTTGGGACACTTGGAACTCCATTAAAATATCCTAATTAGCTTTGGAAAATATAAAATTAAATTTTCCCCTTTATGTACTATATCTTTAGTTCAATTTTTACAATCATTGGTATTGTATATTGGCCTCTACAGTCTCTTTATTGGCCTTATGTCCAGTTTACATTGCCCAGAATGTGTTGGCATGAAAGCCCATTTTGGTGGTCTTCAAATGTGAATCTTTAAGTACTTTAAAAGCATGAATTGTTACTTATAGAACTAGAGAACTAAAAATAAAGTATGAAAATAAAATCAAGACCATTTTTTATTTTAGGAGGTGTTTAAAAATGTACCATGTAATAGTTCATTTTAAGAGGGAATTAAAATCATAATGTGAATTAAAGTTCAAAGTATAAAATGCACTAAAATGGTGTTTATTAATAATAAATCACATGAATATTATATATATTAAAAATGAATATTATCCTCATTCAGTGGATAATCACACCCCCAACTTGAGTTTTGCTAGTCCTGAGAAAAATATATCTCAAAAAATGTGAATTTTGAATACCCATTTCCAAAAACATTAATATACACAATGATCACCAAGAACCCTTATACCAAAAAATCATGAAACCCATCAAAATATTTTAATACAAGATGATTTCATAAGTATATCCCAATCTCAAACTCATTCCTTTATTCAAATTAATTGTCATATTTTATCCAATATCAATTAAGAATGATGATGTGTTGTGTATCACAATAGACATGGGGGTTTCATCTTTATTCAAGGGGGAAATTATGGAAGCGCTAGGTGGAATATCATTTAAATATTAAGATGATTATTCAATTTTGTTTTGTGTTTTTTTCCATTTTTCCATGGTAATTGAAATTTCACTCAATAAATTCAACCCATGTAGCAAGACTTTGCCGATGACTCCTAGGCTCAAAGACCTTAAGGCACCAAGTGAATCCCATATACTCGGGCATCATCTTGAGTTAACTCAATCAAAAATAAATTCAAATTACCACAAATAGATATAAAATTACTAACTCCGGGCCATACAACTATGGATTCATGATATCCAAGTGTTGAAATCCGCTCATTAGGTCATTTCATTGCTCTATGCATGAATTTATGGTTTTTTTTGTTTTTTTATTAAATAATCATATTAAAACTAAAATGATAACCAACCTTATGCTATTTATTTGGGGGACCCCATGAACTCAAACTAACACCCCACTATTCAAAGGATGTGTGTTGTGATTTTTTTGATTTGGATGAAAATATATATAATGAATATCACATTAGACAGCCAAACTTCCCAAAATCTAGGCCCATGAAATTTTATATGTATTATAATTAGAATCAGGGCATGCTAAATTATTTGATATTAAATTTCAAAGTGTGCAATGTGTAATATCATTTTCTAGGTTAAAGAAATTTTTCCTTCCACACATTTTTTTATGAACACAAAAGTAATTTTTTTTCTTTCTTTTCACCCCCCCCCCCCAACTTAGAATAACATTATCCCTAGTTTTTTAAGAAAAGAAAATTTAGAAGGGGGTAGAAGCATAGAATGGGAGTTCAAAAAGGAAATTGAAAATGAGGATCATTGAATGAAGTCACCAAGTGGTTGAAGTTGAAGTTATTGTTGCTCCCTTTTAATCCCTTGATCTCCATGTCACTTGGAGAATCATCATAAATGATGATAGTTTGTCTTTATATATCGGTGATTTGTCTAAAAAATCCATCAACTCGTCATCCCCTAAACGAATGCAATTGGAACACAATAGAAACCACTTGAGGTCCCATTAAATAAACAAAAAAAAGGAAAGGGAAAAACGAACCTGTTTATTTAATCATGCCAAAGTTCAATACTAGGAACAAGTAAAAATTAGAATTATATATATGTGTGTGTGTGTGTGTGTGGATATATGAATTTTAAAATATAATTATATATATAAATAAAATAGAAGAAGGAAACACTATAAGTTGTAGGTTAGTGGTAGGCGCACTCCCCTATCTCCCTTTAATCTCGGGTTTGAGTCACCGCAGCTTCTCTAGTTGTGATGGGGTTTTCCCTAGGACCTACGATGTGTCATTTTAATTTTTTTTTTTTTTTTTTTTTTAACCTAAAAACACATAAAAATAAAATAAACTGAAGTTTTATTGTCTTCTTTTTAAATTTCTGGGTAAGGTATTACTAAAGGATCACACCATGTGACATGGATGAATATGGTGCTCCCCTTTCATACTCATACATACTCATAATAGAAGAAAAGGTCAACATACTAAGGTACTATCATATTCAGAGTTGATTGATTAAGTATTTTTTTTAAATATCAAAATAAATCCTTAATACTATTTGAAAAATAAAGACAATTCACAATGATTGGAAACATGAAAACCATGGGTTGCCTACCGTGAAATTATTTTGTTTAACGTCATTACCCCGACATGTATCCTGAATCTATCAATTTTTTCCTAGTTTATAGGTTGGATCAGTTAACTCAACCTATGTTTCTTGTTTATTGAATGATTTAATGAATTGTTTTAACCTATGAACATTGACCTTGAAAATGTGACCACTTATGGGATTGGACTCAACCCATTTTGAGACATAATCAATAGTTAAGAGGATTTAGAGGTATCCCCTAGAGTTTGGGAAGGGTCCCATGAAATCAATTCCAAAACAATAAAAATTTCTATGACTATAATGGGAGTGAGGGGAATTTGATTCCTTTTGGTAAGGGATCCTAATTATCGATATTGAAGGCAACTTTTGTAGATTTAGAAGGAATCCTTAGTGAGTTTAGTCTAGTATAAAACACTTTGGAGGACCTTTTTAGTGGTTTTAATTGTGGAAAAGTGTTCTCCACATCCCTCTTCATGACAGAATTTTTGAATGGACTCTTGGTCAGACTCAGTAACACATCTCCTGATGATTTGATCAGGACAGAACTTGAAGAGGTAAGGATCATCCAACACATAGTGTTTGAAATCATAAATGAATTTTCTCTTAGCTTGGGTCCCTAGGAATTTTGGAATGTCACTAGTCAATAAATGGTTTACTATGCCAGCATACCTTGGGAAATCACTCACAGAATAGAGGTGCTTATCAGGAAATGAATCAGACACAGAAAGGTGATGTGAGTTGTCTTTCAATTACATCCTAGAGAGGTGATAAACTACAAAATTTTCAACACAATTTTTATCCTTAAAGGTTAAATCAAACTCTGGAAGAAGAAGGACCCACCTAATCAATCGAGCCTTGGCATCTTGTTTTTGAAAAAGGTATTTCAGTGCTAAATCGTCATTAAAGACAATTATGGGTGATCCTAAGAGATAGGACCTAAATTTCTCTAAGGAAAATAAAACAGCAAGCAACTATTTCTTAGTGGTGGTGTAGTTTATTTGTTCTTCATTTAAAGATTTTCTTGCATAAGAAATTACACATGGAGTTTTCTCACACCGTTGTCCTAAGACTGCTCCTATAGTGAAGTCACTCGCATCACACATGAGCTCAAAAGGAAGTTTCCAATTTATATATTTCATGATAGGTGAAGAGATAAGAGCAGATTTGAGTGTAGAGAATGATTCCTCACAGATTTTTATCCAAAAAATGGAGTATATTTCACCAATAGAGCACAAAGTGGCCGAGAAATAGAGCTGAAATTCCTAATGAACCTTCTATAGAAACCAGCATGTCCTAAGAAGTACCTCACTTATTTAATAGTTTTAGGAGAGTGAAGGTGACTAATAAGGTTTACCTTAGCTTTATCAACTTCAATCCCTATACCAGAGACTAGATGTCCTAGAAAAAGTCCTTCTTTTACCATAAAATGGAATTTTTTTCAATTTAGGATGAGATTCTTATCCTCACATCTTGAAAAAACCCTTTCAATATTTAGAATGAATCCCTTAAAAGTATCCCCAAATATGGAGAAGTCATCAATGAAGACCACTAAAAATTACCCCACCATGTCCGAGAAGATTCCCATCATGCACCACTAGAAGGTCCAAAGGGCATTACATAACCCAAAGGGCATGCACTTGAAGGAAAAAGTGTTGAATGGACAAGTGAAGGTTGTTATTCCTTGATCCTATAAGAAGACCTTGATTTGATTATACCCTAAGAATCCATCTAGGAATCAATAAAATTCATAACCCACCAATCACTCAAGGACTTGATCAATAATGGGAAATGGGAAATGGTCATTCTTAATACAAGGGTTGAGCTTCTTATAGTCAATACAGACACTCCATCCACTACTGAACCTTAGGGGGAGAATGTCACCATCCTCATTGGTGATCATAGTAATTCTATCTTTCTTTGGGACAACTTGAATTGGGCTTACCCACTCACTCTCAGTAATGGGGTAGAAGATACCTGCTTTCAATGACTTAAGAAGTTTTTTCCTTACCACATCCATAAGAGTTGGATTGAGTCTTTGTTGAGGTTTATGACATGGTTTGGATTTAGATTCAATAACAATCCTATGATTTCCAATGAGTGATATAATCCCAGGGATATCAGAAAGGGTCCATCCAATTGCTTTCAAATAATTTATTAGGACATCCAGTAGCATCATCTCTTGATTGGATTCAAGAGAGGAAGAAATAACAAGAAGAAAATATTGATTGTCCCATAAGAACGCATACTTGAGTGATTAAGGTAGGACCTTAAATTCGAGATCTGATTGGTTATCACTTTCCAAGAAAGGATGGGACTTTGTATTGAACTCAGTTTCTTTATTCATATTTCTTGATAGAATTGGTTCTTTGTAAATAGAATTTTCATCCACTAAATTAGCTGGATCAGTGTCATGAATGGGTATGGACTCAATTTTATTGATTTCACCAATGGTATCATTGATTAGTGATTTGATAAAATCATCAATAGATCTATCTGAAATATATTCAATCTAATGAGACAAATTTCCCTCAAGTGAACAAATAAAATCAATCTCTTCTTCACTTAAACATCCTTCAGTAATCCCTTGATGTTCCTCAAGTTCACTATCAACACTAAAAATACAATTAAAATCATGGATCTCTTCATCATCCCTAATTTTTGAGTTTTAATTATAGATGTTCAATTCTATACTCATGTTTCCAAAGGTGATGGTCATGTTCCCATTTTAGACTCGGATAATAGAGTTGGTTGTTGCAAGGAAGGGGCAGCCAAGGATGATTGGGTTTTTCTCCTTAGAACCCAATCTTGGGTTATTTTCAAGGACAATGAAGTCATTCGGGTAAATGAAATTTTCAAATTTCACCAAAACATCCTTTAACATCCCCTTTGGAACTCGAACACTACAATCAACAAGTTGAAGAGTGATAGATGTGGGTTGGAGTTCTTCAAGCCCTAATTGACAATACATGGAATAAGGAATGAGGTTCACACTAGTTCTCAGATCACAAATGACTTTGAAAATTTTGTTCAATCCCATCTCTACATTGATTTATAGACATCCTAGATCTTTGAACTTTGGAGGAATGGTCCCTTGAATGGTGGTACTCACATTAGTAGCCAAAAGGAATTGGTTTTTATGTGAAAATTTCTATTTAAAAGTTCACAAGTTCTTAAGTTACTTTGAGTAGACAGGAATGGTTTGGATTGCATTAACAAGGGGTTTTCAACTTAAACTGAGAGAATATTTCCCTCAAACTATCATTCAGGTTTGGTTTAGTTTTTCCTCTCGTGTGTTGAGGGAAAGGAGAAGGTTGTTTGATTGTTTTGTGTGGTTGTAGTTCCATCACATTCTTATTGGGTTTTTCAGAATCTATGGGCGGTTCTTCATCATTTTCATGCATTTTTTAAGCTTTTAATGGTTTTGGAATGGCTTGTTCAGGTTTCTCAATGGATTTCCCACTTCTTAAAAGAGTCACTACTTTGAGTAGTTCATGAGAGGTTTGTGTGTAACTTGATTCTCCCCTTAAAGTTGAGGATGGTATCACCTGAGTAGGCATGGATGCATTCCTAGTTTTAATGGTTTTTAGTTCATGTTTAAGTTATGATACTTCTTAGTTCATTTTATCTATTTTTTACACAACTTCTTAAGGATTTGAAGAGGGACAGATTGAGTAGGGGCTTTTTCTGGTTGGTTTAACCCAGAAGGATACTTTGGTTGTTGGATTGTTTGTTGCATGGGTTGGTGGATGGGTTGTTGGTATTGGATAAGAGGGTGTTGGTATTGGATAGGTTGTGTTTGGAATTGGTTATGGTTTTGAAAATTATATGTAGGGTAGGGGGTTGGTCTTTGTGGCTGACTAGGTTGTTGTTTGGGTAGTTGTTTATATTTCCAACAGAATCTTGGATGGTCATTGTACCTTAGATTGAAACTGTTTTGGTACTATGGATTCTGAAAGTTTAGACCATTGACCACTGTTGGTGGTCCTCCTAGAATAACATCTTTAATGGAAGGGGTGCTTAGGTAGTTGTTAGTCTTGTGGTAATGTTTTTCACAAATTTTGCCAACCGGGTCAACAGTTTGAATTTCATGGACCTTCCTAAGATCGATCTCCTCGACCTTCCTAATGAATGCAACAAGTATCTCCCTAAGGATTTCCTCCTCTCTAAGTGTGTGAATTCCACCAGATTTGGGTGTCTTCTAAAAGTAAGGTTATGTCCCCCATGTTTGGTTTTGTTCGTCCAGTCTTTCTAGATACTCATAAACATAAATTGTGGATTTGTTTTTGAAGGTTCCATTACACATCATGTTAATGAATTGTTTGTTTCCCAAACCCAAGACTTCATAGAAAATTTGAGCTTGTTCTGGGACTGAAAATCCATGGTGAGGTACCATGTTGAGTGTATCATTGAACCTTTCCTAGGTTTCATAAAATTAATCTCCTTCTTTTTCAAAAAAAAATTGGATTCCCTTTTTAAGTTCAATTATTTTGTGATGAGGGAAGTATTTTTTGTAGAACTCTCTTTGCAATCGGTCCCAAGAGTGGATTGATGTAGGTCTTATATTATTTAACCAATTCTTTTCTTGATCCTTTAGTCAGAAAGGAAAGATACTTATCTTAGCTGAATCAAGTTGATGTGGTGGGCACATGGTTTAAACAATGTCGTTGAACTTTTTGACATGAAGGTATGGCATTTCTGACTCTATCACGTGGAAGGTTGGATGGTGGTTTAGTACATGATTTCTAAAGTCATAGTGGGATTCTCCTAGGGAAGAATTCCTAATTAAAGAGGGTTCATTGGTCCAGGTAGGTGTGAGGTAGTCATTCATGGTTTGATCAACTGCATTCCCCAAGTTTTGGGATTCCTCATTTAGATTTCCATTTTGGTTCCCACCTAGGTTTATGAGTTTATTTCTATGAAGATCCTCCATTTAAATTGGATCAATTTTTGAATCTGGAGTATTAGGAATATTTGGATCTAATGGGAAGAGACCCCTGGGTGTGCTTGACTCCCCAACCCCAGTATTGTACACCCTAACTAGAGGGTTTGATTGGTCATAGGTACAGGCGTACATGCACCAAGAAAAGTGAAAAACAAAAAAAAAGGGAAAAGATAAGAGATTTTGAGGTGAGAAAATAGAAATAGAGAAAATAGAATGGGTGTTGAGATGACTTACTTGGGTTCCCGGTAACAGTGCCAAAATTTGGTCTCGCCCAAATTTACCCAATTTCTAAGGGTTAAGAGGTCACTTATAGTTTAGCTTGGGTTGTTGAATCCTTAGAGACCTAAGAAGTAACCTACAAACATGTACAATCTATGGATTGTTTTTGGCTATGAAGTATCCAACTTTGGGTTGATATTACAGGGTTTAAAGGATCACTAACATATCTAAGTTAATTCAAATTAATATAATGAGTTGATCCTAGGTTATCACTTGGGTGGATTGGATGAATTTATTTTTTAACGATTTCAATTTCATTAATATGAGAAGGATTCATTCAATTAATTCAAACTAACTTCATCACTTACTGATTAAACACATTCAAAAACAATGTTAATCACCTATAAACTTATAGGATCACTTTCATGAACACTCCAAGGTAAATAATCTTATTAGAACATAAAAGTGGGGCGAATAAATTCTATATGGAAGAGGGAGAGAGAAAATCATTGAATAAAATAAAGTCAAATAAAAGAAATTAATAAAAATTTAGAGGGTAAGAAAGAACATCCAATCCAATCCTTTTATACTCCCTTATATCAAACCATAAAATATTTATCCCTATATTGATGACATGTTCTCAACTGAAGCGGGAAGTAGACTTATAAGGGTGGAATTGAAGAAGTAAAAACAACAAAATAACGATCACTCCACCATTGTCTGAAAAATTTTGCAAGGTATGGTGTGAATAAATTCACACCTTAAGGAAATGATTTCAACGTAATATGGATGAAAAAATACAATAAGAGGAAAGTAATAACTTTTATTAAGAAACTAAGGAGAATTTACCAACTTGCATGAGAAAGAAATGTGATTACAAACACAAAGTGGCAGCATAATACTACAATGAAACCAATCACAAAATATCCCAACTCCTTTAAGAACAAGGCCTTAAATAGGAATTTTTAAAGCCTTGGGTCAGGCCTCTAATATTCCAATTCTACTCAATTAATTTTGGTAGGCCATAGGTGGGTGGAAAGTTGAGGGAGAGTTGATTCTTCCACCCTTGACAAACAATCTGAGCCAACTTTCATGACTCGACAGATGTGTTCAAACTAGCATATAGATGGCCGAATTTTGGTGGGACATAGAAGAAAAAAATTAATATACAGATTCCCCTGATATCTTGTAAAATTTCAGTCCAAAATAGTTTATGTTTTTCGAGATATTATTAAATTTTTGGGCTACTTTTCTAGGCCGTAGAATCTATCCCAATATTTCATCTTTAACTTGGGCCGCTTCGAACTCTATTCAAATATCTGAATTATCTTTTTTAAATGTGGAATTAAATTTTCCCTTGATTTCCTCTATCTTCAGTCCAATTTTTATAATCATTGGTCTTGTATATTGGCTTCTATAGTCTCTTTATTGGGCTTCTCTCTAGTTTACATTTCCCAGAATGTGTTGGCATGAAAACCCATTTTGGTGGTTTTCCAATGTGAATCTTCAAGTAATCCTAAAGCATGAATTTTTACTTATAGAATGAGATACCTGAAAATAAAATATGAAAATAAAATCAAGACCATTTTTTATTTTAGGAGGTGTTCAAAAATGTACCGTGTAATAGTGCATTTTAAGAGGGAATTACAATCATAATGTGAATTAATGTTCAAATCATAAAATGTACTAAAATGGTACTTATGAATAATAAATCACATTAATATTATATATATTAAAAATTAATATTATCCTCATTTAGTGGCTAATCAGTTCTCATGAGATAAATCAGTTGGACAAATTAAATGGGTTTCTACATGTAGTTTTAAACCATATTTTTTAAATGGTTTATATCTTTTTACCTACTAGAGGTTTTATTATTCTTATAATTTTCCTATCAAAGTTTGTATAATATATCATAGATCCTTTTATTTTAGAGTTGTGTATTCTACAAACTATTCAACATGGTATTTATTTAAATATTAACACTTAATAAAATTTTGGGGTGTTACATTATCCTCCCATTCAATAAATGTTTTCCTAACAATTTTAATTATTATTCACTAATGAAAATATATAAGGGTATCTATATGATAGATAAGACTCAATATATAAGTTCTAACTCACTATAATGGGTAAGACTATAGAACTCATTTTTTCTTTATAATAGTCATATATCGATATTCTCACCCATTTATTCCAAATATGCATCCTTGGATGTCAATAAGTCTTATGGGTTTCTAGAGACAAAACTTTCACAACTTCATTTTTATGATCACGTTTAACCAAATAATAAAACCAAAATTCTTATTCTAATATCCAATAAAATCAAAGTAAATGTTCATAAGAATAAGAAAAATCAATCATAAGATGCCTTATCCTACAAAACCTTTATTTAAACATATGATTATTTTGGTTCAACTATGATATTATTGGATAAAACTATAATAACTTCAATTTACCAAGGTTTTACATGGTCATTTTCCTATTTGGTTCTCTAACCTTACTAACTGCATATTACATCATCAAATTCTATAAAGAATACTTCATAATTTTTAATAAAAATCATGTAAATCACCAGAACATATCCTCCAGGAGTATCAAACCAGGTGTGCATTTAGGCCCACTTTCTTTATACCGAATGAAGATCGAGTTAACACACAACCAACCTTTTAAGGATTATTACCCATAAGTTCATTTATGTCATAGATTTCACTAACCTTTTGTATATAGAAAGGGATGTAATTTCTAGGAAACCATATGCTCTATACTTAACCAAAATTTTAAGATGTTTTCCTATATTTAATATTATACCTAATGTGACAAGCCCAACTTATATTCCCTCTCAATATTGGTGCTCGAACTGAATTTCCACATACATGAAGGGTGTCCCCAATCCCCACGAGCTGGCATCTAGAACTCGGGTATCAAGAACAAACACATTGAATAGTTTCACCCAACTGGAAGAATACAACTTGACATATACACATATGGATAAAGAAGCGGTAGAAGAAAACAAGAGTGTATATGTCATAATGGATAGAGAACAATAGAAGTGATACAATTGAAAAGGTAGCAAAACAATCTCTAAAAAATAATTCTAACTTCAAAGGATTAAAATACCAAATAGCTACTTCAAAATTCTCTATGTGATAGCATGGGAAAACTCCCACCATCTCACCACTGATTACCCAAACCCATTTGATAGAAATCCTCACCACCTCACTACGGTGCCTTGCCTTTACCTGCATCAAAATACATAACAAGGTATAAACACCGCCGAAGGGGTGAATAGGGTGTGATTTAAGTGGCTCAGTAGGGTCCCACCTAGGTATTCCATATCAAGTATCTATACAATAATCCAAGAATTATCAATTTAAAAAAAGCATGATAAATAGTTTAATAGTTTTATATCAAAAATCATGGAAAAACAATTTAATTTCCCCTTCTTCCAATTTTCCAAATAAGTAAATAAATCAGTTCAATTCATTTCTTATACAAAAGGTATTTATATCAAAACAAAATAGGTATCATATACCATATCAAATCCATGACTGTACAACCAAAATAGTACACGCCAAAATAGATCAAATTGGACAAAGCATAAGTAACATCATGCCAAGGATCACACTAGGTTGGGATAGATAGAACAATAATACCCCCAATATAGACAATAGTGTGTGCATCAAGCCCCTAGAAATATGCATCAAATCTAGGTAGTATAGGAACACCCCAGAAAGTGAACTTCCCAATAATGTCTACTAAGTCCCTAGAACAACATGCCTAAGGAGCAGAGGAACACTCCATGAGTGAACCCTTTGACAATATCAACGGATGAGGCCTATTACTACACCTTCCAACTAGGTACTCAAGGAATTATATATTTTCTATTTTCCAAACCATTTCATAAAAAACTATTCTTTGAAAACCATTTCAGAAATCCATTTCACAATGCTTTGAAGAACGCTTTTCATTTACCAAAACTAGTTGAAACCCATATTTTATCAAAAAACCCCCATTTTCAAACACCCAAATCAATTAAATCAATCATTACATTTCATTTATAAAACAATTTATCAAAACTTAAGTAATTAAATTCACTAACATGGGTTAGATACAGAACCACCTACCTCAGAACTTGGGTCACACATGTCATAACAAAATCCACCACCAAGGAAGAACACAAAAATGAAAACGGAGACCCTTTAATCAATCTACACATCTTGGAATTGATTCAATTTAACAAAATTATAGGAGAATATGGAATATCACAATATACCTCAAGAACACACACCTGTCGCACCATAAGAAACAAAGTATTGGACCCAGGAATAAGAGCACACAACAGATCTAGAAGAAATGAGATAATTACCAAAACAGATAAATGGATATGATAGTGCAATGAAATGAAGATACCATAATCAAATTCAGAAAATAAGTTGTAAGTATTACTCACCTAGAGATATGAAACCCAATTTCAATAGAGATAAATCACTAAAATAAATGATTCAGATGGAGAAGAGGTCCCCAAAATCACCGGAGAGTGCCTCTAGGTTGAGAGGGAAGAGTGTTGTTGAAGAATGAAATAAGAATTATCCATGCATTGTCCTAAATCCATAACTCACAATATTTATATTTCATGAAACCCCTTTACACATCATGTAACACAAAGAGCCCATATGCACTGAAAAAAACCCATCACCATTTTAATAAAAACTTTATTTTTAACATTACATAGTGTGTAATATTTACACAGAATGTACTCTTTTATGTTGTGTATTCATCTCATGACATGAGCCTGATGATCAAATATATGGTGTGTAAACTAGTTACACAACATGTAATAACCCAAAAAACTACAAAAATATCATATTCTTACATGAAAACCCAAACCAACTCAGCCATTCTCTTAAAATGAGGAGAACCACACTAAGACATTAATTCACTTATAGTTGGACTCAATTAATTCAAACAAACATAAATCCTTGAACATTAGGTCATTTTCTACAAAAAATTATCTCCTTCCATGGGAGCCCCATGATTCACCCAAATAAAGATGAAAATAAATAACGAGAAGGAAAAGAATTGAAATATAGTAATGGTATGTTACAAACTCCCTATCATAAGACTTTCCATCCATAGGAATTCATGTGGAAGAATGAAGTCCAGTAAATAGGTAAGGCCACTACTCCCTCAACAATGAATCACACTCCCATGTCTCATGAGAATCTGATCTGTGTTTACCTAACACTCTAACCAATGGTATTTGACTTCCCACATAATAATTTCAATTGCAGGTCAATGATCTCCACTATTTTCTCCACAATAGAAACATTTGGATCTAAATAAACATATTCCTATATCATAATGTGAGTGGGATTAGGATGTTATTTCAGAAGTTGTGATATGTGAAAACATCATGAATTCCTATCAATTGAACCAATAATTCCAGTTGATAATAAACCTTCCCAAGTAGTTCATTGATATCAAGTATTCCAACATATCTTAGACCCACATTTCCCTATTTTCCAAGCTGGTGGTGACCCAACTGAGGAGAAACTTTCAATAAAACCTAGTCACCTACGGAAAACTCCAAATGAATATGCCACTGATCCACATAATATTTCTATCAACTCTGAGTTGTAACCAGATTCCAATGTATATCATGAATGATCACATACATCTCATAATCCAAACTGAGTCACATCAAAGAAGTTTCTCCCACCTCTACCTAAAAAATAGGTGATATGCCTGAGAAACCATACAAATCCTTGAAATTATCCATTATTATTGATAACCAATAACTATTATTATAACCAAACTCAACTATTCCTAGATGTCTATAATATGATACACCAAAATCTAAGACATAGTCACAGATCATATCCTTCAGGATCTGAATAGAAGGCTTTGTCTAACCGTCAGTCTGTGGATGATAAGTTGTACTCAACCTGACCCAATTCCATATCACCTCTTGGAGACTCATTTAGAACCTCAATGTAAACCTATGATCCTTTTATAAAATAATGGTATAAGGAACCCCATTTAACCTCACAATCTCTTGCACATACAACTTACCAAGATCTTCAACTTTTGTGGTTTACCTAATCAGAATAAAATTAGCCGACTTTTTCAACCAATTAATCACCACCCAGATAGCATTTCAACCTCAAGGAGTCTGTAGTAATTCAGTAAAAAATACATGGATACATCATCCCATTTAAAACCCATCACTAGAAGAGTTTGGAGAAAACTATAATGTTTCATATGCTCTTTCTTTATCTGTTGGTAGGTGTAATAGAAGGACACATAATCAGCAATTTCATGCTTCATACTTGGCCACCAGAATTACTGTCTCATGTCATAATACTTCTTTATAGTGCTTGGATGAATATATCACAAAGAAATATGACAATACAATGAAACTTATCTCTTCACAGATATTTGTATGACAAACCAATTCTCATAATATAGAATATCATTTGAAGAAAGAGACCAATCATAAATGGTCACCCCAACGTATAGGGCTTCTTGAATTTATATGAACTCATCATCCTATTGTTGAAACTATAAAATAGACCTAAGGAGAGATGATAAAAACTAAACACTGGTTAGAACCATACCTAAAACATTCTCATGAGCATCAAAATACAACTGATCAGAAATCCCCAAAAGGTTTCATTCTTCCTTTGATTCCAAAATAGTTTGTAATGGTGATTTCCTGATAAGATCATCTGTAATGAAATTCCCCTTCCCTAGGGTTTAGGTGATGTCAATGTAAAACTTCTATTGGTATTTAACCTAACATATTTATCTAATATTCAATTATTTATAAGAAAAGATATATATCAAAGTCTTATGGTCAGAAAATATTGTTAACCACACCCCAAAAAAGAGTGTGGACAACACTTAAGAATAAGCATTACTGTAGAAAGATATAAATCATGAGTGGGGTAATTATTATCATGCAGTAAAATCTAATGAGATCTGTAAGATACCACGTGATCATATTTCATAAGCACACAACCCAATCCAACAGTAGAAGCATCATAGAAAACCACATACCCCTTACCAAGCTCAGGTAAGATTAGAATAGGAGTCAATGTAAGAAGTCATTTCAGTTCACTAAAATAAGATTGACACTTTTCATACCATATGAATTTCACCCCTTTCCTGGTAAGAATATCAATGGTGATTCCAACTTGGATAAATCCTTAATGAACTATCAGTAATATCCAATAAAACCAAGTAATATCCAAATATCAAAGACTATATGTGGTTCTTCCCATGAAAAAACACCCTTCACCTTCTTAGGATCAACTGATAATTCATGATTAGAAATCACATGCCCTAAGAACATCACTTCTTGAATCTAGTAATTACATTTCAAAATAATTCCATACAAATGGTGACTCCTCGATATTTCTATAACCAAACCCAATTAGATCTCGTGCTTTTGGCCAAATATTAAATAAACCAAAAATATCATACATGAACACTACCAAAAAAGGGTCGACATAATGATGGAATATCTTATTCATAAAATCCATAAAATATACAAGAGTGTCAGTCAAACCAAATGGAATAAAAATATATTATTAATGTCCATACCTACTCCTAAAATCCATCTTCATTATATCTCCCTCTTTAACTCTGAGCTGATGATAACCTAGCCAAAGATTTATCTTTGAAAACAACTTTCCCCCCTTATAACTGGTCAAACAAATCATCTACATGAGGAAAAAGATATGTGTTCTTAACTATCACCTAGTTCAAATTATGATAGTCCACACACAATCAGAGTTAACCATCTACCTTCTTGTAAAAGTGCACTGGGGCTACCCAAGGCGATACACTGGTAAGAATAAAAACACTTCACCCACAAATCATCCAACTAAATCTTGAGCTCTTTCATCTCCACTGGAGCCATATGATAAGAAGGTATTGAAATAGGTTTCATACCTAGAACCAGGTTAATAATAAACTCCACCTCCGTATTTTGGAGGAATATTGGATAAATTGTCTAGGAAATGTCAATAAAAAACCCGAACAATGGAGGTAACATCAATAATAGAAGAAATGTCATCGGGGTCAACTTCTATGAGAGATAACAAACTCTAAGACTCTGTTCAAGAAGGTCCTCCATGAAAATACTTCAAATAATACTCTCCCTAAATTCATGTGATCTCCCATCAGCTGTAAAAAATGAGACATGCCAATGATAAAAATAAACCTCAACAGGAAAAGAAACAAGACAATCTATCATAATGATGACATAAAATAGATCCAAATCGAGGATAAAAAAACTAGACTAACTACACATCAGCTATTGATAACACAAAATAAGGGAAAAACCCTATTCTTTCCTCTTCCCAAGAGGTGTCTCTAACTCCATAAAAAAGGACATGATCTCTGCCATAAGTTTAAAAATATCAAAAAAATGACTAGATATAAATTATTGGGAAGCACCAGTATCAAATAATGCAATTTTTAAGATGAAATAAAGATGGTACCTCTCACTATCGCTGGACCCACATCTACCTTCATCGAAAACTCATCTACTACATGAAGTTCCTTCACTCATGAGGCATGTGGCTAGATCCCTGTAGTCTTTGAAGCATCTGAATGCACCATAGTAGCCTTTGGAGATGAAAATTCCTAACAATATCAAGATGTAGACATAGCCTAACATAAACTATAAAGATGACCATAACATCCACAACCTTTAAACGTCTTTTTAGTTGAAGGATAATAATGTCGAGTGTGTCCAACCTTTCCACACGGGTATCTTGTTAGGGGAACACTGCTAACTGGAACTAAAGGTGTATAAGAGGCCTTTCACTGAGAACCATCTCCACCACTCCTATGATGACCTTTATACTTCCTCTTTTTCCTTGGTGCACCACTGAAGATTCCACTAGGTGGAAGAGAAGGGGAAGAAAATCCAACCTTTTCTATCATGTTCATCTATGTCATTATATCCATTTATACTATCTCCACATAGGTCAAATTCTTCAGCATAAAAACCAGAGATATGATATATGGTTTCAAATCCTACAGGAACTTCTAATCTTTCAACTAGTCATTCTTTACAACCTCTAGTGAAAAATGAACCCAGCTCATCAAACTCATTGGTGTATTCTAACACTGAATATTCTACCTACTAAAAGTATAGGAACTCTATATACTTTTTCATCTTCAACGTCTCTTGAAAAAACTTCTAGGATAATGGAGTATTGAAACCCTTCCATTATAATCTCATGTTTCTATCCAATTGTACCATATAATCCCACCATCAATTAATAGGATATTCAAGTATGAATGTTGCGCACTTCACCTTGATACTCTCAGGTGTATCCAGGAAGTCAAAGATCTGATCAATCTTTTCCAGTTAGTCCTCCACATCTTTAGGTTCCTTCATACCTTAAAATTATGGTGAATTCTCCTAAAAGAACTCTCATGATCAATATTTGCCTCCTATATCTCCTTTATATACCTCAATAAATGTTTCATGGACTTTCAATACATTTTGGTTGACAGCACAAACTGACCGCATGATAGCCTCGATCAAATTCTGATCCAGGGGAAGATTACCTTAAGGAGAATCAGTTACATCCTCCTGGGGAACCCATAGAACACATCTTGGAGGAATAATTCTACACATAGAAATAGAATAAATGATAATAAAATAGATTAATCTCAGTTCAAACCATAAAACCATAAGAAAAAACTAATATTAATATCAATAACTCAAAATAAGAGACACATAACCCAACATCCAATGGTAACTTGAGTCTTGTTATGATAAGATTTATCCAAGAACTCACCACAACCTACCTATCAAGTTTCAAAAATCCTATATCCAGTGTACCAAACATCCCAAGACAAGGAATCTTGAGTAAAAAACTCCTTTGATACCAAACTTTGATGACGCTGAACCATATACCCTCTCAATTATGGTACTTGAACCGAATTTCCATGCACCTAAATGGCATTCCCAATCCCTGTGGGCTGGAATCTAGCACCTGTGAATCAAAAAAATAGAGGTAATGATTTCACAAAACCTAAATAATACAACATGAACTATACACATATTCACTAAGAAATAATAGAATAAAACATGAGTATAATTTCATAATAGATAGAAAAAAAAAATAAGTTATAGAACTGAAAAGGTAGGAAAAAAATATCCAAGATACAAGTCCAACTATAAAGGATAAAAAAACTAAATAGCTACTCCAATAGTATCCATGTGGTAGAGTGGGAAAACTCCCACCATCTCACTATTAACTAACTAAATCCAGCTAATAGAAAACATCACCACCTCACTATGAAGCCTTGATTTTCCCAACATCGAAAGATATAACAAGGTCTAATCACCATCAAATGGGTATGTAGGGTGTGAGATAAAAATCATAATAGGGTCCCAATCAGGTGTTACATATCAATTCTTTGAATAATAATCCAAGAATTCTAGACTTTAAAGAAAACAAGCCATTACAAAAAAAGTTTAATAGATTTATATCAAAAGGATTGAAAAAAAATATTTTCCCCTTCTTCCATATTTTCAAATAAATAAGGTAAATCAGTTTAATTTATTTATTATATAACAAGAATTAATATAAAAACAAATTAGGTATCACATATCATATCAAATCCATAGCAGTATAACAAAAATAGTACAATCCAACAGCCAAAATCAGCCAAAGCATAGGAAACATTATGCCAAGGATCAAACTTGATTAGGATATCTAGGACACTCATACCACAAACACGGACAATCATGCACGCATCAAGACCCTATACATATGCATCGATTAAAAGAAGTATATAAACACCCTATAAAGTGAACCTCTAAAGAGTGTCTACCATGTCCCTAGAACAACAGGCCTATGGAGTAGAGGAACACCCCATGAGTTAACCCCCTGAAAGTATCAATAGGGTAGGACTATTATTACACCTTCCATTTAAGTACCCAATGATTCCCATGTTCTCTATTTTACAAATCATTTCATCAAAGAAATTCTTTGAAAACCATTTCATAAATCTATTTCATTGTTATTTTAAAAACTGTTTTAATTTACCAAACCCAAGGAAAAATCATATTTTTTTTAAAAAAAATAGTCTCCACACACCCAACCCAAATCAATCAATCACACTATTTCATTTATAAAATAATTTATCAAAATTGGATTAATGAAGTTCACCAATATAGGGTAGATATGGAACCACCTACCTCAAAACTCGGGTCGCAAATCTAACAACAGAATCCACCACTAGAGAATGATACAACAATGTAAAAAGAGGACCTAGAATCAATCTATGCAACTTAGAATTGATTCATTTTAACAAAAGGGTCAGTGAAGAATAAATATCACAACATACCTCAAGAATTCACACCCTCTCCACCGTAACCAATAAAGGATCGGTACCCAAAACAAGATCACACAACAAATATAGAAGAAATGAAATAATTACCATAACATATCAAAGGATCATATAACACAACACAATAGAACTATCGTGATCAATGGAAATGAAGAAGTAGGAAGAATTACTCACCAAAAGATATACAATCCAATTAAAACTAACATATATAACTAAAAAAATTATTTGGATGGAGAAGAGGTCCCTAAAATCACTATAGAGTTCCTCTAGGTTGAGAGGGAAGAGGGATATGGAAGAATTAAATAAGAATCGGTCATGCAGCACCCTAGATCCACAACTCAAGATACTTACACAACATGTAACCCCTTAACACATTATGTAATCCATGAGGTTTATATATTCAGAACAGTCCATTGCCTTTTATTAAAAATATGACTTTTAAGATTACAAAACATGTAATATTTACATGGTATGTACTTTTCCACTCTATTCATTCAGCTCTTGACATGATCCTGGAGATCAAATACATGGCGTGTAAACCAATTACATAGTGTGTAATCACCCAGCAAACTACAAAAATAGAAAATTATTACATGATAACCCAAACCACCATGGGAATTATCCAAAATCTAGAAGAATCTCACTAATCCATTAACACACAAATACCTAGAATCCATTAATTCAAACAAACATACATCCCTAAACTTTAGTTCATTTTCCCTAAAAAATGCTCTTCATCCTTAGGAGTCCCAAGACACAACCTAATAAAGTGGGAAAAAATAAAGAGAATATAAATACCAAAAATATGGTAATGGGAAATTACACATAGGGCTTTCACTAATGTTCTCTAGTCCTAATAACTAAAGAACATAAAATTGCATACCAATAAATATATACCTTAATCATGTATGCTCTAAAAAGGTATTAATATTTTCCAAAAATATAATAACTTTTCTTGACATTAAATCGCATACCAACCCTAAGGTAAACATATACATATATCATGCATTGTTCCTAAACTCTAAAGTTAACTAATCGTTGATTTGATACCAACTGTAATGCCCAGAATCTTTACGCTTGGGTTAGATGATAATAAACATATTCTTTACATACCATCTTTTATATCATTGTAGCGACTAAGTCCCGCTGATAGCATAGGCACCCTGTATTTTTAATTTGGTCATTAGGTCCTGACCCATCAAGCACCTCCATCTTCCCAATAGACACATGTTGTCCCATCCTTGGGTGTGACACCAAAAACCCAAACTCTAAAATCTAGTACTAAAAAAATATTTTTTACATACCATCTTTGAATACCAAGTGAAATGCCCCAAGCTAAACATGCATATATTTCAATAATTGAAACACTATATCTCAAAATATAAATGCAGTCCTAAGAATGGTATGTTTTGAATCTTTGAGTATCAGCTACATAATAAACTTATTTTACAATACTTGTGAACTTTTATCTATAATTTAACTACACTAGACTTCCTTCTATATTCCTTATACATTATACTCATCTTTATAACCTTAATTCTTACCTCTAAAAAAAGCACTTTAAAATTATTATGGATTAAAATATCTCCTTTAAAAATTTGATTAAGGCTTTTATAGGTGGTGTTTTGAGAATAAAAAAACCTCTAAGACATGCCTAGGTAAATTAAGGAGTTATTTTGGTAGAGTTTTTCCAGATATAAGAGGCTTGGGGTGTGAGGAGGAGTGGGGTTGTGACGGATCCTTTTATAAGAGAGAGGAGTGACATTTTTGAAATAATATAAAAGTAAAAATAACAATTTAATGGTCAAATGGATCCAATAATGTAAATTAATGGAGTGGGGGACAATCCTCAACCATCCATTTTTACACATGTTTTTATCATGTTTTTTTGTCTTTTACTGCAATATTTTTTGCTTTTGTCATTTTTTGTTTCTATTTTGGTAACTAATTTTTACCTTAGTAATTTAATTTTAATTCCTAAAAATAAAATAAGACTTATTACATAATTTGAACTTAATTATTCAAAATATGAGATTAATTTTGGAAATCAAAATTTCTAAGGGTGATAAAAAATAATTTTATTATTACCGTACATAACGTTTAAAACCCGATTTCAAAAAAAATGTATTTTATGATTAAAATTTATGAATAAGAAAATTTTATCAATATTATTGATTTATATGACATTAATTGGTTTATTATTATAAAAATAATATTTATGTGTCTTTGAAAGCAATCAAAAATCGAATTCCACCTAGAGAAAACATAATTAAAAGAAATGGACCAAAATATTTTTTATTAAAATAAATATTACTTAAGTTTCAAAAATACTAAACATGGGTTTTATAAATTCAATTATTTATTTTGATAAGTATTTTTTATATAAAAATGTTTCATAAACATTCAAATCATTCACGTATTATGCCAATTTCATAAAAATGCAGTATTTGTAAGATCAGTATTTTTCATTATTCACCCAAAATTCAAACATTTTAGAAAAATCTCAAAAAATAATCCTGAGATAATTTTGATATTCTAAATTTAAAAATAAATTTTATTTAATAAAATTAAATTTCTAAAATTTAAAAAAAAATACAAAATTTAAAGAAAAATAATTTTTATTGAAAATGATGTTTTTATGTGTTCTTAATATTATATTATATCGATTTCTAATTTGAGGAATTTTAATATATTAGTTTATATATAATAATGTTTTAAAATTTATTAAATTAATTTATTAGGAAAAAATATACAACTCTTTAAAAAACAGTTATTTGAGAAAGAATAATCCTTTTTATTATTAAATCATATTAATTATTTTTCCTTTAAAAATAAGTAATTTTAGTTGAATAATATCTTCTTATTTACTATAGGTTTTATTATTCATATAATTTTCTTAATAATATTCATATAATATATTGTGGATCATTTTAGTTTATTTTTTTGTGTGTATAAATTTATCAAAACATTGTATTAATTTAGAGAAAATATATATTCCAAATTCATGGGGTGTTAGATCCCCCCCCCCCACCCACTCCTTAAATAAATTATATCCTCATAATTTTAATTATCACTCACTAATGAAAGAAGATAAAGTAACCATAAAGAAATAAAGATATATTTTCTACTGAGATATCAACCTCACAATCTTAGATACAAAGAGACTCATCATTTCCCAAATAATATGCATGTATTGATATTTTCCTTTATCTCAAAAATTTCAACCAAATATTTTTCCTTAGTTGGTAATAGTAGTTTCGGGGGGACATAATTTTTATAGCTTTATTTTTCATGATCCTATTTCCAACCAAATACTAAAACCAAAAAGGTTATGATAATATCCAATAAAATCAAAATAATTGATCTTATGAAAACTCAATCCTAATATTTATTCTCTAATAATACCTTCATTTCAACCTATGATACTTTTGTTTCAAATTTGAAATAATTGGATCAACCAATAACTCATTCAATAAAACCTAGGTTGTATGTGGTCATTTTCCAATTAAATTTTATAACCTAACTATTTATATATTACATCATCAACTTCCATTTAAATCCTTTATAATGATTTGTAAGTGGTATGTGAATCAATGAAGAATATCCACTACAGAGAAACGGGCGTTTCACGGACGTTTTTTCGCGGCGGTTTTAAAAATCGCTGTGAAATAGCTTTCGGGCCGGTATTTCGAGGCGGTTTTAAAAACCGCCGCGAAAAAACCACCGCGAAATGTGTGAAAATTTTTTTTATTATTTTTTTTATTTTTCTGAGGATTAGCAGCGGTTTTTTAAAAAACCACTGCGAAATAGCTGCGGTTTTGGTAAAATCGCCGCGAAATGAAAAGAAAAAAACAAAAAAACATAAGAAACCCCGAAATCACTAAAACAACCATAACTTTTGATCTGGGGATCTGTTGGAGCGCCACGACGAGTCAAATAGAAGATCATAAAGAGATATAGAGGCACGTGTAATCAAAACTATGAGACGGTCTAAGGTACGGAAGATATGAGAGTTATAAGAAAGTTGAAAAAAGTTCTCCAACTTCAAACGGCCATAACTTTCGCTCCGGGTGTCCGTTTGGGCTCTACCACATATCAAATCAAAGTCAGCGAAGAGAGATACGCACCAGTTTGACACAATAAAGCTTCTATCGTGTTTTTAGACCCCAAAAACCCCTCTAAAGGCCTCTAAAACCCCATTTCTGTCACCTGTGTCCCGTCGAACTTGTCTTCAAACGGACCTAACTTTTGATTCGCGTTTCAGTTCGGACTCCTCCACCTTCCAGATCGTAGTTCGTTCCATGAACTTCAGTCTGACTAGTCGCGGCACCCACAAGGACTCCTGGATCATAAGTTATGGTCTTTTTAGTGGGTATCGGGTTTGTTGTGTTTTTCGATGCCTCGTTTCTAGCACCCTTCCCTGTCAGTTTTTCTTTAAATGGCCATAACTTCCGATCCACCGGTCCATTCAGTCGCTTTCACCTATCAGCTCGAAGATCATTTTAGGATCTTTGATTTGACTGGTCGCAGATCTAGAACGGACTCTTGGATCATAAGTTATCTTCGTTAATGTGAGTCCAATGTTTTGTCACTTTATGACCGTTTTGACGGGTTTTAACGGTTGCTCCATTTATTACTGTTTATTTGAGTTTCCATGACTTGTTATCTTTATCAATGGTTTTTTGTGGGTTATTATGATGATTATGTTGAATTATTAATGGGTTTTCCAAAGTTTTCATGAGTTTTCATGAGTTTTCATGCGTTCTCATGCTTTCTAATGCTTCTTTCTTCATGATTCTCCATCTGTTTTCATGCGTTTTCATAATTTTTCATCTTTTATCACTCATTTTCGTACTTTTTCATGTGTTTCATTTATTTTTTATTTTTTTATTTTTTTATTTTTTATTTTTATAATATACTTTAATTTATTTATTATCTATTATTTGTTACTGGTTATTTATTATTTATTATTTGTATTTATTTATTATTTATTTATTATTTATTATTTATTATTTATTATTTATTATTTATTATTTATTATTTATTATTTATTATTTATTATTTATTATTTATTATTTATTATTTTTTATTTTTTATTTTTTATTTTTTATTTTTTATTTTTTATTTTTTATTTTTTATTTTTTATTTTTTATTTTTTATTTTTTATTTTTTATTTTTTATTTTTTATTTTTTATTTTTTATTTTTTATTTTTTATTTTTTATTTATTATTTATTATTTATTATTTATTATTTATTATTTATTATTTATTATTTATTATTATTAATAATATTTGTTACTCGTTATTTATTATTTATTATATATTATTTATTATATAATATTTATTATTTATTATTTTTTATTATTATTATTATTATTTTATTTATTATATATTATATATTATATATTATATATTATATATTATATATTATATATTACATATTATTGTTTATTGTTTATTGTTTATTATTTATTGTTTATTATTTATTATTTATTACTTATTATTTATTATTTATTATTTATTTATTTATAATTATTAATTATGTGTTATTTATTATTATTATTATTTAATATTTATTGTTTATTGTTTATTATTATTATTTATTATTATTATTTATTATTATCATTTATTATTATTATTTATTATTATTATTTATTATTATTATTATTTCTTATTTCTTATTTATTAGTTATTATTTATTACTTATTATTTATTATTATTATTATTTATTTATTATTTAATTAATTATAATTATTAATTATGTGTTATTTATTATTATTATTATTTATTATTTATTATTTATTGTGTATTATTATTATTTATTATTATTATTTATTATTATTATTTATTATTTATTATTTATTATTTATTAGTTATTATTTATTATTTATTATTTATTATTTATTATTTATTATTTATTATTTATTATTTATTATTTATTATTTATTATTTATTATTATTTATTTATTCTTTATTATTTATTATTTATTATTTATTATTTATTATATATGTATTATTATCTATTATTAATTGTTGTTTATTATTTACTATTTATTATTATTTATTGTCTTCTATTTATTATTTATTGTCTTCTATTTATTATTTATTATTATTTATTATTATTTATTATTTATTATTTATTATTTATTATTATTATTTATTATTATTTATTATTTATTATTTATTATTTATTATTTATTATTTATTATTTATTATTTATTATTTATTATTTATTATTACTTATTATTATTTATTATTATCTGTTATTTGTTATTTGTTATTTGTTATTTGTTATTTGTTATTTGTTATTTGTTATTTGTTATTTATTATTTATTATTTATTATTATTTATTATTTATTATTATTTATTATTTATTATTATTTATTATTATTTATTATTTATTATTTATTATTTATTATTATTTATTATTAGTTATTTATTATTATTTATAGTTTTTTATTTATTATTTATTATTATTTATTTTTATTATTTATTATTTATTATTATTTATTATTTATTATTATTATTTATTATTTATTATTATTTATTATTGTTTATTATTATTTATTATTGTTTATTATTATTTATTATTATTTATTATTATTTATTATTATTTATTATTATTTATTATTATTTATTATTATTTATTATTATTTATTATTATTCATTATTTATTATTTATTATTTATTATTTATTATTTATTATTTATTATTTATTATTTATTATTTATTATTTATTATTTATTATTTATTATTTATTATTTTTTTTATTATTTATTGTTTTTTCTTATTTATTATTTCTTATTTCTTATTTTTTATTTGTTATTTATTATTTATTATTTATTATTTATTATTTATTATTTATTATTTATTATTTATTATTAACTTTTATTTATTATTATTTATTGTTTCTTATTTATTATTTGTTATTTATTATTATTTATTATTATTTATTATTATTTATTATTTATTATTATTTATTATTTATTATTTTTATTTATTATTTATTCTTTATTCTTTATTCTTTATTCTTTATTCTTTATTATTTATTCTTTATTCTTTATTCTTTATTATTTATTATTTATGCTTTATTCTTTATTCTTTATTCTTTTAATTTCGTAATTTTATTATTTTATTATTTTATTTTCATAATTTTATAATTTATGTAAATATTATTATTTGTTATTTATTATTTATTATAATAAACAGGAAATAATAATAAATAAATCAATAATTATTAATTATTAATTATTGGTTATTAATTATTGATTATTGCTTATTGTTTAGTTTTTATTGAGTTTATATCTATTAGTTATGTATTATTTGTTTTTCAATTAGTATATATAAGTATATTAAATTCTGTTTATTAACCACATGACGAGCTTGCTGGAGTGGTAAAGTCTTTGGAAAATATGCAAGTGGTTAGGGGTTCAAATCTCACCAAACGCAGTATTTCTTTATATTGCATGGGCATGGGTATGGGCATTTGCATGGGCATGTGCATGGGCATGAGCATGCATGCATGGATAAAGTAAATAAAGTAATGCGAATTAAATGAAATAAATAAAATAAATACGAAATAAATAAATAAAATATGAAATAAATAAATAAATTACGAAATAAATAAATAAATTACGAAACAAATAAATAAAATACGAAATAAATAAATAAAATATGAATAAATAAATAAAATAAATACGAATAAATAAAATAAATACGAATAAATAAAATAAATACGAATAAATAAAATAAATAAAATAAATAAAATAAAATAAAATAAAAAAATAAAAATAAAAAAAAAATAAAAAAAATAAAATAAAAATAAAATAAAAAAACTAAAAAATAAATAAAATAAATAAATAAATAAAACTGCCGCTAAATCATTTAGCGACGGTTTAAACCGCCGCTAAAAAACAATTGCGAAACGTTCTACGTCAGTTTTCAAAACCGCCGTGAATAGTTTCCCAACGCACGATTTAGCGGCGGTTTTTCAAAACCGCCGCCAATCGATTTTGCGGCGGTTTAAACCGCCGCGAAACGAAAAAACCGCCGCTAAATCTGAATTTTGTCGTAGTGATCCCCCAAAAATTTTCTATCCAGGTGTGCAGTTTTAAACCCACTCATTATGTACCAAGTGAATATCGAGTTGATACTCAACCAACCATTTTCAAAGTGATTGCCCCTAGGTGCATCTTTTCTACAACCACATGCACTTACCAGTATCTAGACATGGATGTAGTTTCTAGTAAAACCAAATACTCAAAAATTTACCAAAATTTCAATACATTATCATATATTTAGAATTATCATTAGGTTTTTCACTAAATTTATCTCATCCTAATATCCAAAATAACTATACTAATCCCTAAAAATAACTAAATTAATCCTAAAAAATAACTAAACCCTACTCCGATACCTACTAAAGTGATCTAGACACACACTCCCAGTTTCGGTGATAAAAATATATTATTTTTATACCATATTTTAATACCAAGTGAGATGTCCCAAACTGAACATATGTATATTTAAAAAAGTTAAACATTACATCTCACAATATACATACAATCCCAAGAATGGAAGGCATAGTGTCTTTAAGGATTATATAAAAGAGAAATTACAATACTAATAAATATTTCCCCATAATCAAACCACACATGACCCCCTTATAGACTCCTTATATGTTATACTTGTCTTCATAACCTTAATTCTTGGCTTCTACGAAAGCACTTTCATAACATTACTCCTTGGAAGAGTTCCTTTGAAAATTAGATTAAGGATTTGAGAGGTAATATTATGATATGAGTAGAACCTATAAGATATATCTAGTATTTTTTGGAGTTATTTGGGCAGATTTTTGTTGAATCTAAGAGGTTTGGGTGTGAGGAGAAGTGGAGTGGTGATGGATCCCTTTATAAGGGAGATAGAGAGAAAGTGAGGGGAAACCCCATTTTATTGAACACCTTTATAAGGGAGATGAGTGGTGTTTTTGTAATAGTATAAAAGGATAATTCACTATTCAAAGGTCAACTAAAACCAATAATGTAAATTAATAGAGATGATTAAGGGTTATGGTTTAGAAATCCCCAACAATACATTTTCACACATGTTTTTAACATATTTTTAAATCTTTTACTCTTAGATTTTTCAATTTTCTCATTTTTGGTTTTTACCGTGTTAACTAATTTTTACCAAAGTAGTTTAATTTTAATGCCTAAAAATAAAATGGTACTTATTAAATAATTTATACCTAAATATTCCAAATATGAGTTCTATTTTTTCTAACAAAATTTCTAAGGGTGAAAATTTTAATTTTAAATTAGCACACATTATGAATAAAACCCAATTTTAGAAAAAGTGTATCTTTATTCTTAAAAAATATAATTAAGATAAAATTATAAGTTTTTTTATTTATATGACATTAATTGGTTAATTATTACAAAAATAAGAGTTATTTGTCTTTCAAATCAAGACAAAATCGAATTCCACCTTAAGAAAACTTAATTAAAAGAAATGAACCAAAAATAATTTTTATTAAAATTAATATTACTTATGATTAAAAAATGATAAAAATGGGTTTCATAAATTAAATTATATATGTAAATATATATTTTTTATAGAAAAAATATTTTATAAACATTAAAATCATTCTTCTATTATGAAAATTTCATAAAAGTATAGTATTTTCAAAATTTGTATTTTTCACTATTCAATGAAAATCCAACCTGTTTAGAAAAATCAAAAAATATCATCATCCTCTAATTTTAAAATGATTAATTTAAAAATTAATTTCATTTTATAAAACTCAAATTCAAAAATTTATAAATCTATCTTTCAATACAAAATATAAATATAAGTTCCTTTTATCAAAAAATGGTATTTTTAAATGTTATTATTATTATTTCATATAAACTTATAATTTAAAGAGTTTTGATATACTATTTCATATATAGTAATATTTTATAATTGGTTAATTTAATTTATTAGGATAAAATATATAAAACTTAAAAAATTTATTTGAGAAAAGAATGACCATTTTTAATATTAAATTATATTAATTATTTGTTCTATAAATGTAAGTAATTTTAATTGAATAATATCTTTTCATTTACTATAATTTTTATTTATATTATAATTTTCTTTATAATATTCATCTAATATGTCATATATCATTTTATTTCAATGTTGTGTATGGAGTAATCCATCAAACATGGTATTAATTTTAAGAAAAAATATATTCCAAAATATCAAGGTGTTACACTAGGGACCAACCAAGTTCCTAAACAAGTCATCAGCTGATGATTGTCCCCACATGCCAACACATATTATATCAGTGTACTTTTCCCTCACTCAAACTCTCTGGTAAACTTCCCATGAGTTCACCCATCCTAACAGTACTCCAATCCAAGATCGCCTAACTATGGAGTTCTAATCAATTAGGCTCCTAAAAAGAATGGTTCACCTTATTGACATGAGTATCAACATTTATAATTTTAATCCATTGAGATTATGGGGTGTTAAAATCATGCCTTGAGGGGTTTTATTTTTTAGCCCAAGATGAAGTGGTCAAAGGCAGAGTTCTTATCACAGTAGTTGGTATGCCAGTAGGTGAAGGTACAACAACATGTTCCAGGTGGTTTAAAGTGGCAGTTGGATGTCCTATAGTGTAAATGGAAGCATATATCTATGGAATTCATCATTGGTCTATCACAAGCCCAGAGTGTATGCGGTGATTTTTTTCGGGGATCATGGATTGGTTGAAGAATTCATCCCACTTCTTGGTGATTAGGGAGTCGGGTTCTATGGGATTTTGGTGAGGCGATATGTGGATGAGTTGGTACGACATCACGGGGTAATGAGGTCCATAATTTCTTATTTGAATCATTATTTCACCTCATGATTCTAGAGAAGAGTGTAGAAAAATTTGGGCTCCCAGTTACACCTTAACATTACTTTACATCCCTATAAGGATGTGAAAATTGAGAAAACCATCCCGACTTTGGAGGATATGTTTCAGTCTTGTGTCTTGAATTTTGGTGGATCTTGGGTGGGGCATTTTTCCTTGGTTTATTTTTCTTATAACAACATCTTCCACTATTCCATTGGAATAGACCTATTTGAGTCATTGTATGGGCATCCTTTACATTCTTCATTATACTGGGATGAGGTTGGGGAGTCATTAGTTCTTAGTATAAACATGTTACATAGCATTAAGGAGAAGATTTATATGGTTCAACAGTGTATGAAAGCATTATAGAACCATCATAAGCCATATACAGATCAGCAGAGAAGAAATGTGATGTATGAGGTTAGTGAACATCTATTCTTTAAGGTTTCCCCTCATCATGTTCAGTAGATTTTTGATTGGGGGATTAAGCTTTATCCTTAGTTTATTAGTCCTTGAGAGGAATTGCGTTATGTTAGTGAGTAGCATATCAGTAATCACTTCCTCCATAATTGGGTTGGGTTAATAATGTGTTCCATGTGTTAGATATTCATCTATATCTTCATGATTATTCTCATGTCATCAATTGGGGAGATTTGAATATTAAAGAAAATGAATTGTTCATAAAGAATCCATTTTAGATTCAAGATCAATGGGGGAAAGTGTTTTATGGGTGTGTTATTCCTTTGGTGTGCATTATGTGGAGTCATTGTGGTATGGAGAAGAGTACATGGGAACTAGATTCATGGATTCATGCTCATTATCCTAATATGTTATGATATTATTATTTTCCCTTTTTAATGATATGTTTGATTTGTTTTGAATTGTATGATATGGTTATTTCTAGATTTTTTTCAAAGTTGTTCCTACTAGAGATAAGTTTATTGGTGCGGGTGGCATCTTGTTTGAGAGGTATCTCTCAAGGAGTGTTTGGTATGAGGCCTTTGTGGGTTTAGTTTTGATTCTCAAGGATGAGAATTTTTTTATAGGTATCTGATGTAACAACCTAAACATTTCCATATGATACTTTATGAGATTAAGGGTAATGGAGTCATTGGGATGATTTTAGAGGAAGGGGAGCACAATTGGAGTTGAAATTTTTTATGGGAGAAGTAGATCATGGCATGGCCATTTGAGTTACATTGTGAAGTGTTGACAGTAGTAGATTGTAAATTCTTCAGTTCTTGGCCACAATGTGAGATCTTTCTTTCACGGAATGGTATGTTCTAAGAAGTGCTAGATTTTAACATGGATGAGCTTCATGGAACGTTCATGGGATCCATATAATGTTGATTTGGAGTAAGATTATGGGGAATTTGTAATGGTGTGATTCATAGTGTGGCTCTATATTTCTTAAATCAAAGATCTATAGGTTCTTTTTTAGGTTCTTATGTCTCAGGTGATGTTTTGGTGTGGTGGTATGGGTTAAGGCACAATGTTTAACTAATTGAATCAGATCAAACTATTTCCTTGAGATTAAGGTGAGAACAATTTGGAAGATTTTCATCATGAATTTTGGATCTTCAGTGGAGATTAAATTTCTTCATTGTTACTATAATTTTTCACATCGTGTTTTATGGTTATTGGTATGGTCACAGCGTGTTAATGTCTTATCATTTCATGACTGTGTTTTTTTCTGAACAGATATAAATATGACATCCCCCTAAATTTCTCTTAGATCCAATGTTTTTTTAGCCTACCAGTTACATGATGTTCATTTTAGAGTATCTTGATCCCCCGTTTATGAATTTTAAATCCCTAGCTTTATAAGACCAATAATTCTTTCATATGATGTAAGTTCTTCCCCTTTTCCCATTTAATTTCTTATTTATTTTTCATAAATAATATTTTGGTTTTGGAATTAGTTTTTTTGGGTGATTTATTTGTGAGTATTTGATGGTTATGGTAGGTTTAAATATTGTTGATATTCCGTTCGTGTGAGTTGTTCCTTGAGATCATCTCTTCTCTGCATTGTGCTTGTGCATTGGTCATCAAAGCAGCAGTTGAGGTAGAGGATCTGAAAAATCTCTTCTTTATGTGTAAATTATGGGGATTTCATGAATTTTTTTCCTTAGATAAATAATATGGATTGGTTTAATAAAAAAATTAATTGAACCTGATAGAAATTAAAGGGAGTGGTGAATTGCATATATTTACTTGTTTCTGTGATATTGGCCATGAGATTTATTTATTCTTGTTGATATTATTGAAAATTGTTATTGTTGTTAATACTTTTGTGTTGACATATTGAGTTGTTTTTTAGAATAACCTCTCATAAAATTTAAATCACATAAATATGGTAATTGAACTAGTTGTGTTGGAACTTTTATAATGATAAGATGTTTTATACAAAAGAAAAGGGGTTGCAGTAGTGTTTTTTCTTGGAATTGGTTGTTATGTGTTTTTTATGATTTTTTTGTCCTTTTAGAAAAAATTTTGTGGCTATGTTTATGTGGTTAATGTGGGATTTTACATGGGGTAGTTTTTATGGATTGTGTTGGGAAGTGGATCTATGTTGGTTGGAATGTCTTTGGGAATGGGGCTATATTAGTTAGATCAGTTTGGGTCGTGAGACTTCATTAGTTTGAATGTTTTTGGAAGTAGGGTTGTGATTGGTTAGCATGGAATGTATTGAGGGATACTTTTGTGATGTTTGGTATATGTTGGGAAGTGAGGTTTCAATGGTTAGTATGGGTTGGGTAGTGAGGTTTTTGTTAAAGAGTATTGTGAAATAGGTGGGGCTTTTCCTATGATGAGTGTGGGGATTTTTTATAGTTTCTAAAAAATAACTGAATTAGAATGGTAATAATAAACATGGTAATGGGTGTGGTCTATAAATGGATAAATAATTGGATATAACAAATTTATTAATTAATTTTAATGAAGATGAATTTTGTATAATTAATGTGGGTGTTGGATAGAAGTGGTTTTTCATTAATTACAAAATTGAATGTCTTAGTGAACATAAAATGACTAGTAATGATGAATCTATAATTGAAATAATGTTAGGATTAATTGGGTTATTATAAATGATTATAGTTGTAGTTTTTTATGGGAAAGTTGGTTGGTTTGTGGTGTTATAGATGGAAGTGGTGGCAATGTGTGATGATGGTATTGTGGTGATAGTTGCAAGCTATGGTGGTGTCATATTGGTGTGAACCCTATTGGATGGACTTATGTGTGGCTATATATATATGATGTATTTTTTTTATTTCTTTATACATCCCACCTGAGTCAGATAACCTTATTGATGCCTTAATGTTTTTAGTTCTAGGTGTTTTCCCAAATATCCAGGTTAGTGAGGATTGATGGATGGATACCCCATCTTCCCCAATCTCCCTACTAGGTATCGTACAATGGATTGGATCGATGGATTATGTGATGACATGTGGTGGGTTTCATTCATGGTGGGAGGATGGTGTGAGGTTAATTTCATTCATGTTCAAAATATTGTATTGTACTAGATATGTGACATGTGACTGTCGGTATGGGATGATTAGGATGATGTGGTTGTGTCTTGTGGTACGGTTATGGGTATGGAATGTATGGAATGATGTCAAAACGAGGTGTTGGACCCTATGGGGCATTGGGGTAGGTAGTTTTTGTAGGTTCTAGTCATAGTGTAAGTGTGTGGATGGGTGTACCCAACTTTGATTTTTCCATTAACAATGATCAATTTGAGATCTGTCACAATGATAAACTCTGGATCTTCATAATAGAACAAAGAACAAAAGGAAATAGGGAAATATCGGAACCATGGATAGGATTATCATATGTTGTTTATAATTAATTTAATTAAAATAAAAGAATTACATTGATGTGACTCTCTCTCCGTTTATGTTTATGATCACGATCTGATATGATCTGTCGTTGCGTCGCAGAAGCCAGGTGTAGGCTTCCTCTAGTAGTGATCCACACATATCTATGGATGTTTCTAAAGGAATCTCTGAGTGATAGCATAGAAGATCCTTCTCTTGCGATGTCGGTCTTCGATCACTTTGAGGGTAGCTTCCAAAGCACTCTCCTTGATCTGGTGGAGGAGTATATCTCTAATAACTTGAGAGCATTCTTGGAGTAAAAGAATTATCTCTTGGCTTGAGAGATTTTTCCAGATCCATTGTGCACAACCACAAAGATTTTCTTGGATTTATGAGAATAATATAATTGGTATTTTATTACTTAGAATAATAAAGTTAATTAATTACATGAAAGTATTTATTAATTTAATTTAATTCTTAGTAAAACCTCATGTCTAATAATAACAGTTCATTATTATTATTACTTGACATGCGCCCAGCGAATTACACCTAATATTATTTAATTTAATAAATAATATTATTTCTCACAAATCCCTAGAAAAAATACACGGCATATATATTAATATACATGGCGTGCACTTTTGTTTTTATATTTTCTTTATTTACTCCACCACATTTATTAGACCTTGAATAATGAATATTTATTTATTAAATAAATATCACTTCATTAATGACTAATAAATATATATTTTTTCGCTCACAATATATTCTCTCGAATAACTAGTATAGAAATAAATCTGATCAGTAATACTTGAATAATTATTAAACCACAATCAGAAATAATATTTATTCAACTTGTTAAATGAATATTTAACTAAGATACATAGACACACTTAGTGTATGAACTTCTAGGCCTATTTGATGCACTCCTATCACAGGGCATGGACAAAAGAAATAATAAATTTTATTAGTGTAGCATAGAGGCTAACCAAGGTCGTCTCTCTTGATGATCCTTTCAGTTTAGGTCACTTACATTATTCTAATTCACCTAAACAATTTCTTTTTGTTGTTTTCTATTTAAATGAAAGCGATGAAAATATTTTTGTTTTTTTGATTATTTAAAAATACGAACTATCATGAAATGAAAACAGAATGATTTGATGAAGAAAGAACTTGGTTTTGGGGATTAGTCTTAGGTTCAATCATTATTTTTCTTTATATGTTTGATAATAGTTTGATAACTCAAACATGAAATATCATGTTTGAATCACTATTATTTTCAAGAATATAAATATTTTGGGTTTCATATCATTGGGGCCATCACCCAATCGGGGAAATTCTCCTCACCAATGCATACTACTCAAATTTACCACAAACTTAAAGTAAACTTTAAAGAAAATTCAAGAACACCTTGACCTCCCCCTGAGCCAAGGTTTGGGGTTAGCCTCTCATTTCTGAGAGTAGGAGATCACAATGGTGGATGGAGGGAGAGATAGAAATGAGAGAGGGGGGGATAATAAATAATTTATAGTGATTTTTAAAATAATAATAATAATAATAATTAATATTATAATTATAATTAAGAAAATAGTTTTTGAAAAGGAGATGGAGAAAATAAAATAGATTTAAAATAAGAATGTGATAATTATAATAATGATAATAATAATAATAATAATATTATTATTATTATTATTATTGATAATAATAACTATTATTAAAATAAGATAATTGAGAAAAATAATTGTGGGATTGATAGAGAAACAGAAATGCATGGATTAATAAAACTAAAATTTGAATTACAATTGAAATTAAACTAAGAAAAAACTAAAATGAAAATAAAATAAAAATAATAGATGAGGGGTGAAGAGAGGAGTAGCAGCAGCCCATGTCTCGGTGGGATACATCCTTGGTTGTGGGTTTTAAGCTGATGATTTGGGAAGGAAGCGACGACCTCCTTTTATAGATAGAATGTTATTATTATAAATTTTATGCATTTTTAGCACTATATATGGTTGATTCACGCATTGACCCATTCATAATAGTTGTTTAAAAATGGGTTTTCAGTTCACCCTCCAACTTTCAGCTCATTTGGACACTGTATGAATGAGTTATTAATTTTTCATTCGAGATTTCTTTTTAAGGATGTAGATTTTAGGAATATTCCTTCAAAAATATAACCATCAAGAGCCACACTAATGACTTTAAAACTCCCCAAAATTTGTTTTAGATCCAGACCTATATGTTCTCATGCTAACCTAGGTTTATTAACTTAAATTGAAGGTGATAAGACCGAGTTGTGCATCTGTTACAGTGGTGGGGTCCACGTTGTCTGCCCAAAAAAGTTTCCAACTTCAATGAATTTTTTTGGGCTAATAGATCTTGGAATCAGCTCTAGGTCCTGAAGATAAAGTTGAAGGAAATAAAATCAGGATTCGAAAATAAAATAATCTCAAATTTTGGAATTATATTTTTTACAAAATGAAAAAAATACCCTTCTGGTAAAAATATGTCAAAAATCCAAAAATTATGCACTTTTCTCAATTTTGCTCAAAATTGTTTTAAAATTAAAATTACCCATTATTTTAATAAAAAAATTAAATAAATGGGTTTTATCATTGAAAAACATTAAGAAATTCTCATTATTTGATCAAAAATATGCACACAAATTTGCTCTGTCAAATACCCCCACAATTAAACCATGCTTTTCCTCAAGCATAAAATCTCAACATAGAAATCAGAGGACACCAATGTTACCAATATTCAAATTCCAATGCAATAAAATCAAAAAAAATGAGAAATCAAAATTTTAAAAATATGAATAAAATATCAATTTAATTTCCCATTTTTTAAAGAAACAACCAAATCGTTTATTTTACTTTTTCTCTTTGAATAATGATGGAACTTCTCATTTAATTCATTAAAGCTCCTTGATTCATTATTATTACACATTTCAAGTCATGATTTACCTCACTTTTGATTCTTTTCTCTCATCACTCATGATACAATTCAAGTAAAGTTATGCTCATATAACGAGAACATTCTCCTTATCCATATGCTTGTAAATGAACTACTTTCTCTACTTTGTAAAGACAAAACGCACATAAAATCATGAGGACTTGCAATTAAGGTTCTATTTACTCTGAGGTTTAATTTTTGTAGGATTTTATTATTTAAAAATAAAGTCTCAATGATAAGGTTTATCTCTTAAGTACAATACGTGATATCAAAAAGTGTAATGAAATTATCCCCTTTAAAGTAGCAACACCCACTTCCCAAATCTCAAAGTAATGGTTATGATCAAATTATGTATAATGAATGATTTTTCCTCTTTTGAATATATTTTTTTACATTTTTTCTTTTTTTCTTTTTTTTTCAAAAGTTATGATTTGATCAAACCTCACATCCATTACCTAACCACATACGATTAGAAGATCGTCGGTCTGGAAAATGGTGATTTTTGGTTCTCCCAAATCACAACACATTTTTCTCTTTTTGTTTGGTTCTTTTTGTTATTTTTTTAAATTCAAAAGGGGAAAACAATAGAGCATAATGAATGATTCCACAACCTTTTATAATTCCCACAATAACACCCCCACACTTCTTCCTTAAAATGTATATCATCCCATCCACCATGATTCCCTTTACCCCCACACTTAAACTTTAAAATATCATGCAAATACCAAGAGTAGGGTAAGAATGGGTAAAAATGGATTTAAACATGTCTCATCCCTATAAAGGTCATTCATGGTCTCTATGGGATAAAATAAGGATTGATATAAAGGTTGTCTTTTAAGAAAAAGTAGATTTTAAAAGGATGCCTCAATCATTTTAAATGTGTTTTTGCACAGTCATAGCTTTGAAAAGTTTCAATACGAGTTCTGGTCAGTTACATGCCCCAAGATCACTCAATAAATATGATCAATAATAAATAGGAATTACTTGGTCTATAAATTCTCTTAGGAATTAGACATGATTTGAGACAATCACTCGAGGCATGATTAATAAAAACAAATCAATTCACATAAATTTCAGAAATTCAAAGCATGAAATATGGTAGGGAAATTTCATTTACATGAATCAATCACTGGATAGAGGTAGGTATTTGGGCTCCTCCACCTCGAGTTTGGCTTTAACTTCATGGATGTATTCAGTGAAATCAGGGAAGACCGGTGACACTTCCTTCTTGGCCTCGAATATTTTTAAGTCAGCTTGGAGTTCATCGACCGTGTCCATCAAATATTTCGGTGATATCCGTGTTGTTATTCCTCTTTCCATGTTCTTGAACATTATCATAAGTGCATCATCTCTTCATTTAAGGGCCACCTCAGTGTAGTATGTTTCTTGTTATTGCACCTGTGAGTAATTTTCAGTCCAATTAGAATAATAATCATTTAAATTCATCATGGAAATAATATTTTTTTGTTTTTTTTAAATTTTATAAAAAGAAATGAAACCTATATAATATGTAAAAATAAAAAATGTAAATGAATAACTAATTAGCTCCCCAGAAATGGTGCCAGTTTTGATTCACACCTATCGTGGGGCATGGACAAAAGCAATAATAATTTTTCCTAGTACAGCATAGAGGCTGACCAGGGTCATCTCTCTTGAGGATCCTTTCAGATTAGGTCACTTTCTTTATTCTAATTCACCTAAACTATTTCTTTTTTTTCTATTTAAATGAAAGCGATGAAAACATTTTTTTGTTTTTTATTATTTAAAAATATAAACTATCATGAAATGAAAACATAATGATTTTATGAATAAATAACTTGGTTTTAGGGTTCAATAATAGGTTCAATCAATATTCTCCTTTATATGTTTGATTCTAGTTTGATAACTCAAACATGAAATCTCATGTTTGAACCACTATTATTTTCCAGAATAGAAATAGTTTGAGTTTCATGTCATTGGGGGTCTTCACCCAATCGAGTAAATTCTCCTCACCAATGCATGCTACTCAAATTTACTACAAACTTAAAATAAACTTTAAAGAAAATTCAAGAACACCTTGGCCTCCCCCCGAATCAAGTCTCAGGGTTAGCCTCTTATTTCTAAGATTAGGAGATCACAATGGTGGAAGGATGGAGAGAGAGAAATGAGAGATAGAGAGAGGAGAATAAATAATTTATAATGATTGTTAAAATAATAATATTATTATTAATTAATATTCTTATTATTATAATTAAGAAAATAGTTTTTGGAAAAGGATATGGAGAAAGTAAAATAGCTTTAAAATAAAAATGTGATAATTATAATAATTATAATGAAAATAATATTAATATTAATAATAATATTATTATTATTATTAATACTAACAATATTTATAATAATAACTATTATTAAAATATGATAATTGAGAAAAAAAATTGTGGGATGGATGGAGAAATAGAAATGCATGGATTAATAAAACTAAATTATGAATTACAGTTGAAATTAAACTAAGACAAAACTAAAATGATGATAAAATAAAAGGAATAAATGAGGGGGAATAGGAACAGAAGATTCCTATGTCCTAGTAGGATACCTCCTTGGTTGTGGGTGTCGAGCTGATAATTTGGGAAGGAAGCGAGGGCCTCCTTTTATAGAAAGAATTATATTCTATGAAAGTTTGATCATTTTTGGCCCAATATCTAGTATATTCACACGTGGACCCCTTAATAAAAGTTTTTCATAAATGTGTTTTAAGTTCAACCTAAAAATTTCAGCTCATTTGGACATCGGATGAATGAGTTAGGAATTTTTAATTGGAGGTTTCTTTTTAAGGATATAGGTTCCAGGAAGCTTCCTTCAAAAATATAATCATCCAGAGCCAAATTAATGAATTAAAAACTCCCCCAAATTTTTTTCTAGCTGTCCCTATGTGTTATCGTGCTAACCCCGGTGGAATCACCTAAATTAGAGGTGAGGAGACTAATTTTTTCATCTGTTACGGTGGTAGTGTCCACGATGTCTGCCGGGAAAAGTTTCCAACTTCAATGAATTTTTTTGGGCTAATAGATCTTCAAATCGGCTCTAGGACCTGAAGAGAAAGTTTAAGTAAATAAAATCCGGATTCTAAAAAAATAATCACTAATTTTAGAATTATTCTTTTTACGAAATGACAAAAAATACCCCTGTGGTAAAAATCTGTCAAAAATCCAAAATTATGCACATTTCTTAATTTTGCTCAAAATCATTCTAAAATTCAAATTAACCATTATTTTAAAAAACATTGAAATTAATTGGTTTTATCATTGAAAAATATTAAAAATACTCATTATTTGATCAAAAATATGCATGTAATTTTCTGTGTCACTCTTTCTCAATGGTATTAGGCAGAGCCTGCCTAAAATCCAAGGTTAACATCTTGCAACAGGCCAAGGAACCCATAGAGAAAGAAGTTAATGTTGTAATGATGTGTCACCTCCTATAAAATCTTACCATGTAATGTATTCCCTTTTTCATGATATCTCCAATCAAGATGGTTTCATATAGTGTCATCAACCCATGTGCTTGATTATTCTATCTTTGAATTTCTGGAATTGAACTTGGTCATTCCTTACCATGGCCATTGATTTACTTAGGATATATCAATTCCATAAAAAGGCCCGAGATATAAACTTCTATTATGGAACAGAAGGGACAAATCATTTCTCCCATTATCTATTAATGCAGTATTACTCATGACGCACCCAGCATATCCTACCTCACTAAAAATAGTGTGTCATCACAGTTTTGGTCAACACATCTAAGTGCACAAGTTGTAAAACCCATTAATAATAATCTTAAATTATAAGGACCAATAGACATGTCCACATATAGGAACATCCAATGAAACTAGGAAATGTGTATTTCCTACTTGCGGGTCTCGTTCTCATAATATCCTCCTGGATATTACCTAGGGTGCACACCATGAGAAGGTGCCTCAACGTTTTGTAAGTAATCACCCCTAATGCCATGTATTATTTGTGTCCCTAAAATAAAATCATCCATCCATAGAACATATATTCAATAATAGTTTTATGGCACTTCCGGGTTCTCATCATAGTAAGGATCTACTATGCCCCTTTAGTGCAACAGCTATCCTTAGTACATTATCACATGCATTATCACACAGAAGAACAATCAAGATGTGATATGTTATTTATTAATACAAGTTTATCATAAAGTACAAAGTAGTTGGTTCTAGGCCACCAACTCCAACAGAATCTCTCTTGTACTAGATCCAACTACTAACAACATTTAGCCTGCAAGTTCTCACATGATATTCATGCTTTGGCTGAGATAGGCCTTTAGTCATGGGGTCTTCCACATTCTCTTCTATGGACACTCTACTCAATGCAACTTCACCCCTTTGATAGAAATCCCTCGAGAGGTGATACTTCCTGAGAATGTGCTTTGTCTGTTGATGTGACCTTGGTTCTTTTTCAAGATCCACCACTACAGAATTATCACAATACAATGTGATGGGGTCTCTACTGCTAGTCACCACATCAAGATCCTGGGAAAAGTTTTGAATCAAATTGGCTTCCTTGGCTACATCAGAAGCCACTATATATTCGGACTCCACTGTAAAATCGGAGATAACTGGCTACTTTGAACTCTTCCAGCTCACGGGTTCTCTATTGAGACAGAAAACATATCCTGATTGCGACTTCAGATCAGTTTGATCTTTCTAAAAACCGGCATCATCATAACCTCTGATGAAAAGCTCATTGTCTCCTCCATACACTAAGAAAATATCATTAGTTCTTCTTAGATACTTAAGGATAGTCTTAACAGCAGTCCAATGTTGTTCTCCTAGATCTTATTGATATCTTTCCACCATGCTTAGTGCATAGGCAACATCAATCCTGGTACATAACATGACATACATAATGGATCTTATAGCTGAAGTTTATGGGATATTACTCATCCGATCTTTCTCATGTTGTGTCTGAGGACACATTCTCCTAGAAAGATGTAGGCCATGTGATACTGGAACCAATCCCCTCTTGGATTTTTCTATAGAAAATATCTTTAGTATATGTTCAATGTATATACCCTAACATAGTCCAAGTAGCCTCTTGGATATATCAAGAATGATCTTGATCCTTATAATGTAGGCAGCTTCTCCTAAGTCCTTCATGGAGAAACACTTGTTCAACCATTCCTTAAATGACTATAAGACTGGTAAATCATTTCTAATAAGTAATATGTCATCAAAATATATTGTAAGGATAATGACCTCATTCCCATTAAAATACTTATAAACACATGGCTCACATTCGTTCTTAATGAAACCAAATTACTTTATGGATTCATAAAATCGAATGTTCCATGTCCTGGATGTTTTCTTTAATCCATAAATGGATTTATACAACTTAAAAACCCATTTGGATTCACCTAATGTCACAAACCCTACTGGTTGTGTCATATAGACATCCTCCTGAAGGTTCCCATTAAGGAATGATGTTTTTACATCCATTTTCTAAATCTCGTATTCATGGTAAGTTGCTATGGAAAGTGTGATTCTTATGGATTTAAACATGGAAAATGGAGAAAAGGATTCATCAAAGTAAATTCCTTTATGATGTCTGAATCCTTTAGAAACTATCCTTGCTTTATATGTGCTAACTTGTCCTTCCATGTCTATCTTTCTCTTGAATACCCATTTGCATCCAAGAGGCTTTACATCAACTGGATCATCTACCAAAACCCAGACTTGGTTTTGATACATGGAATCCATCTCATAATTCATAGATTCTATCCATCTTGTAGGTTTTGAGATCTCTACTACTTCCTTTTATGAGAGAGGTTCATCATTGTCCAACAATAATGATTCACCATCCTCGGTGACTAGGAAACCAGATCTCTTTGGTTCCCTTACCTCCCTTGAACTCTTACATAGTACTTGTGTTTTTGGAACCTCTTCCATGGAGACCTATGGAACTTATTCCTATACCAACACTTGTGTATCTTGAGCATCAACTTTTTCGAAGTCAATATTTCTCCCACTATCCCTTTTGAGGATGTGCTCCCTCTCAAGAAATATGGCTTGTCTAGCGAAAGTTCCTTTCTTGTATGAAGGATTATATAGGTAATATCCTTTCATTTCCTTGGTATATCTTATAAAGATACACCTCGTGCCTCAGGGTGTTAGTTTGTTGCCTGAGAAGGCCTTAACAAACGCCTCGCATCCCCATACACATGTGTACGACAAAATGGGTTTATTTTTATTCCATAACTCTAAGGGAATTCCATTTTCCGCCTTAGTTAGTACTCGGTTTAATGTGTATGTTGTATTTTGTAATGCATATCCCCAAAAGGATAATGGAAGATCTTCATGACTCATAATCGACCTCACCATTTCCAACAAGGTTTGGTTCCTCCTTTCACTAACACCATTACATTGTGGTTTATAAGGAGGAGTGAGTTGAGATAGAATCCCAAACTCCCATAAAAGGTCGATGAACTCTTGGTTTGGATATTCTCCACCTTGATCCAATTGAAGCTTCTTTATCTTCTTACCATGATGATTCTCTACTACATTCTTGGATTCCTTAAATTTCTCAAAGGACTCTAACTTATACCTCATTAAGTATATATAGCCATATCTACTCAAATCATCAGTAAAAGTAATAAAGTAATAATATACACTTCTAGCTTCTACTAGAAATGGTTCACAAACATTCGTGTGAACCAATCCTGGAATATCTGTGGCCCTTTCACCCTATCCACTGAAAGGCGGCTTCGTCATTTTACCTTGTAAACAAGTGTGACATCTATCAAGTGGTTTTAGCTCAATAGAGTCTAAATAACCATCCTGGTAGAGCATTGTTAGGAGCTTCTCATTTACATGACCAAGACGGTGATTCCACAACTTGGTGTTTTATGAGTCATGTGAGTTTGTTTCTTTATCGATTTTCAGTACTTGGTTTTTATAATTTAATACATACAAACTATTATTTAAATACTCTATACCATAACATATATTGTTCATATAAAATAAACAAACATTATTTTCAAACTTAAAAATAAATCCATCCATATCCAAACATGATACAGAAATTATGTTCTTGGTAAAACTAGGCATATAATAACAGTTATGTAAAACCAAAAGCATCCCAGATGGAAATGAGAGATGGTAATCGCTAATGGCCAACGTAGCCAACCTTCCACCATTAGAAGCTTGAAAATCCACCTCTACTCTATAAATATTTCTAAATATACTTTGTTACTATATTTTAATATAGACGTGTGCCCCAAAATCTGTATCTAATAACCAATGTGTAGAAATGGAAAGATTACACTCGATAAAGAACACACCTTTAGTGTCCCCACGCTTCTGGGTGCAGTTCCTCTTCCAGTGGTCTAGATTTTCACATGAAAAATGCTCCTCCTCCCATTCCTTTCCAAGCCTCTAGATCTTCCCCTTCTTGGAGGGACAGTTCTCGGGGTCTTTAGACCATTTATAAATCCTTGGCCCCTTTTCCTTGTCCTTCCTTTTCTTATTCACCATAATGACTATGGGTTTGTCACACCCCATGTCCTTATCTACCTGGAGAATCAAGGTCAGAAGTTCTAATAGAATTTTCTCATTATTATTCATGTTTTAGTTGATAATAAATCTAGAGAAGGTCTTGGGCAGTGATGATTGGATGATATTTGTACGTAACTCATCCGGGAACTAAATCCCTAAGATGTAAAGGCGTTCAATGTATCCAATAATATTGAATACATGAGTCACATCTAGCACATACTCTCCAATCTTAGTTGTGAAAAAATTGTTAGAGATCTCATATCTCTCATGTCTCACATTCTCATGATAGAGATCCTTAAGGTGAGACATCATGTTATACACGTCCATGTTTTCATGTTTTTTCAAGAGATCATTATACATGGCTGATAGCATGAAACATTGGACATATGTGGTATCATCCAAATTTTTCATATAGAGAGATATTTCCTCATCACTAGCCTCTTTTCCAGGCACAACTAAAATAGGACCATCCAGAACATACAATTTCCTCTCATGGCGAAGGATGACGCGTAAACACCTCTTCCATTCCTAGAAAGTAGTGCTGGTAAGAAAGTTTTCCTTTTTGATTATGGTTTATAATGATATGGTTAAAGTCATTTTTCTTTCCATTTCTACAAATTAAGATGATAAAAGATTTAGTACTTTATCATGATAAAACTGAGACAAATAAATAAATTTATACTTATTAGTCCCCCACTATTTTATCAAAATCCAATAGCCCTCACCATTGACTTAGAAATATTATGTAGCCCAAATATTCTAGTGGAAAGTATCCATATTTACATTAACATTACCCCAACTATGGTTATTCAAGTAACTTTAATGGTTTTAGGTAGGCATTCCAAATGCCAACTGCATTAACTCGCAACTCCTTGATCTATTGAGTGGACTCCCCAATCCTGAAATCCTTTTTATTTTGGATTTCCTCAACCTTTGATTCTTGGTCACACAAATCCTAATGTGGAAGTCAACCCTTGATTTGATCCAAGACAATTCAACCCAAACCCTTGAATTAGAATTCCCCGATAATTGAAAGCACCCCAAATAGGGTTGGTCAAGCACTTTGAACTATGGTTCGATTTTAACCAAGATTATGGAAGGCTATATCGACTTAATATTTCTTTGAGGGACTTTATCCTTATACATAAATTTCCATTTTATTATCTTTATTACATTCTTTTTAATATTAAGTGGGATATACTTAAGTGATTAACTATTTCTAAGATAATATTTACACATAAGTCGGTCTTATTTTAATTCCATCTTGCTTGCTTGTTTAATACATTGATTGTGTGATCGTGACAACACACCCACAATAAATAAACCATGAAACTGATAGAAATAAAATAAATGGAATGTCCATGAGATTGTTCTATTGGTTAGTTTATCTACTGGTTGATAAACTAATCCAAGACCTAGGGGAGAAACACCTTGAACCTTTTGGGTTTATGTTTATAGCTTTCCATATGTCCACCTTTGTATCTACTTGGGATTGGTTTCAAGTTGGGTATTAACTTAAGCCACCTCTACTATCTTGGGAGATCCATTCATTAAATATTCTTTTATGTCACTCATAGGTGAGGGTTAAAATGGGGTTTTACATAAAAGAAACCTTGGGCCTACAGGCCCTACATATTAATGAGGAGAAGGCTCGCAGGCCAAAAAAATTAATTTAAATAAATTAATTAAAAGAAACCACCCATATACAAAGTTCTTGGTCTAGCTCATGATCATTGATACATGTAATGATATTTACGCATAAATAAAATTATCATTCAATTCTTTAATCGTTCTTGTTTAAGATAAATCACGCTCAAATCAATTAATTATCTTTAATTAATCAATCCTTTTATCTTAAACCCTTTTCTGAATTTCCTTGATATTCTCATCCATCATAATTTTAAACAAATAAATTCATTTAAAATTATCTTTGAACGTAACTTGTACCTTGGAGGAAACCTGGTGAATTCCTATTCATAACTACCCAATGAGCAGAAATGAACATTACACAGATGTTAAATTAAACACATATATATATAAAAACATATCACGTTTTGTGCCTCAGCTTTACGCTCGCACCATAGTACACATCACAAGGTTTTTTATAACATAATAATAAATTTTAATAAATATATGTAATTTGGATGAGTACACGGTGTGTATTTACAACTACACAGTGTGTACTATTGTTCACCATCCATCAAAAGTACACGCCTGGGGGTATAGCGTGTAAGTGTACTTTATAAATCCTCGGAGTGCACGGCATGTCTAGTGGGCCACATGTCATGTAGTATCCGCATTATACGGTCTCCAGGTGGGAAAGTTGTGTACGAGGTACATGGTCCAACCCTATCCTGAAGGGACTACACGTTGTGTCCAATGGGCCACATGGCGTGTAATCTGGAAACTGTGTGCCTCAAATAACATCATATAGCTATAGAACATATATTCAAGAATAGTGTTATGGAACTTCTGGGTTCTCATCATAGTAGGGATCCGCTGTGACCCTTTAGTGAAACAGTTATCCTTAGGACATTATCACATGAATTTTCACGCAGAAGAATAATCAAGATGTGATAAGTTATTAATTAATACAATTTTATCATAATGTACAAAGTAGTTAGTTCTAGGCCACCAACTCTAATAGTTTTTTGGCCTGACCAACATTAGTTTTGGAGGTATTTAGCATAGGATGTTTGATTTTGGGGCATGAAAGGAGAGAATTGGTAATAAAGTGGTTATGTGGTACATGTTTTAATATAGTCTTCATTTTATTTTATTATACTTGGTTGAAATACATAGTGAGTGGGACTTAGTTGGGTTCGGTGGTAGTTGACCTGATAAGTTTCAGTTGGTTCTGTTGTTTGTTTACTGTAGGATTAGAATGCTTCTTCCATATTTAAATGAGTGATATTGAGTATGATCCTTCTAATTTTACATGTTATGCTCACCCCTATATATATAAACATTTATTTGGGTTTCCAGGGTGAGTTTGGTGACCAAGCTATATAGTACTAGCTTGGAGCATGGGTTTGGTTATGGATTTTCTGCCAAATACTTCATTGGTATTATATCATGGTATTTTTATTTTTATAACATATTCAAATATTATGGTATTATTGTGGATATTGTTTTAATTATATTATTGTGTTGATTAGTGGTTTATTTATGTATTCATGTGCCATGCCCCGACTAAATGGGGCTCGAGACACAACTACAATAAGTCTGCCTCCAATAGGCTAGGGGATGGAAACCAGTGCCAAGAAGGCACATCACACACATGGGAGGAATTTTCCTTAGGTACATGCATACACACACACATATCTAATCCCATACAATTATGAAATGTAAACAACTGAAAACAGTGCATGCATACATCTATAAAACCACAACCAGTGTACAAAAAAAATACTAGAAAGCGTAAAAAGGGTCCAAATACAAGCCAAACCAAAAACTAGAAAGTAAAATATCACCTGGTCATACATAGTGGATTGATGTCAAAAGAAACACTGGTATAAACCTCGGTATGTATATCCTAAACTACCTCCACCTACTTCTAGTCCACCAAGGACTCAGCAAAAAGATTTGTCGTCTGCATAAGATATGATACGTGTGGGCAGAGCCCATGTAGGGGTGAGTATAACAATACCCAATAGAACACCCCAAAATCACCAAGAACAAATAATAAAGAGTAATATTCAGACCTACATAGGTATATTTCTATTGAAAATATAACATGAATATCCATATATACTCAACAAGGACACATAGTCTCAAAGTTATAATCACAATTGTAACGCCATCCTAGGGTTCCTACACAAGGGTTCCACGTAGAAATCATCCGGGAGAACACACTCCACGAGTCTGATAGCAATGATGATGTCCATCCAAGAGGTAGTGATTTTAAGGTATCATCATAGAAATACACATTGGAAGTATGAAGAGATACAACGCATAGATGAGGATCAAACCTAGGGCTATGGGGGATGCCAACAACTCAATCTGGAATAACCCACTAATTAGAGGATCAGAGCTTATGTAGTGTTGGTCATGACAATACCAATAACTCCACCTAGGTAAAGATGATAGAGGATCTCACTCTAAACCTCGTGAAAGGATTCCAACAACTTGAAGGGATCATTTTCCAATGTGTAGGATGTGATTTCATACTAACCCTCAAGAAATAGATATGGGTAATGATCCCTAACAAAACTTTTCCAAGATATGGAGGATAAGTGAACAAAGTCAACATGAAGGGAGTAAAATGTGTGTAGTTGGGGTACATGTCATGTCCCTTTTTCCCTAGTTCTTTCCCTTATAAATGGTTCAATTTTGTGTCCATGTATTAGTACATGGTGTGTTTTTTCCCATGTACTTCTGCCTGTATACTAGTACACGGCTTAGCTTGTGTACATTCTAGCTAGCTGTGTCCATGTAGGATTATAAGGAGTGCCCATACCCATGTACTACATCACATTTCTATGTACCTGCTAAGGTATATGTTGAGACACCGGGGAAGGAACCACATTCCATGTGATAGGGGTCACACACCATGTGATCTTTAACCTCACACAGAAACCCTAACCACCACAAAAAGGTCCAACAAGCCATGTAATCTCAGATTACATGCCGTGTAGATTGGTATTTCCAGAATCCCATGGTTCTTCTTTATGTGGATTCATACACTCCTCTAACACCAAATCAAAACATTATTCTCATCGAGAATGGTTGATCTAGTCTCACTGACTATTTCTGTCACCATTTTTTGGATTCCATCTATTACATTTGTATAAGAATCGGTGCTCGTTCATCCTGTCACTGCCTTATGCACCACATGAACCTGGGGATCTCCAATCTATTCTAATCCATTCTCCACTACCACTTTCACATTATAATCATGCCATACCTAGTCCAAATTTGTGATATAGGATCATTGATCCAAGAAATGGATGTGCAAAGATTGATTCCTCGATATTTGGGTCAAACCACCGGGTAAACGAAACCCTAACGATGAACAATGAAAATAGGGTCGAAAATCACAATGAAAAATCATGATTAATAGACCTCAGTAAATATTCATGTTAACCTTGACTTTTTCCTTTTATAATGATAAATGATGAGATAAATAAAATAACTATAAAGAAAACTACCCAATTCCCAGATAAAACTAACCCATCCCGCAATACGCACAACCCGTGTATCAATCTTTTGGTTGACTGATTCAAATTCCTAATAAACAAATATGATAAGGAATGAATCCAATAAAAAAATATTCTACCTCATATTGGAGAAATTGTGATTAAGAATGAATATGCATCGTTGTCGTTTTCGTTGTTATTGGTGAGATCCTCAAGCTATGTTGGCATATGATCCTCGATATGATCTTGATCCATTGTCATTATCCAATAAAACTCTCCTCCATCAGCACCTAAGTATACAGGGTTTATAATCCAACCCTAATACGAGCTCTATAGCTATATATTTAAAGAGGAATTTAGTCCCTACATCAAAAATAAATAAAACAAAATTATTTATTTATTTATTTTATTCTTTTATGCTTGTGATGAATTTTTTACAAAAGTCCCACATTGATAAATATTATGCCTCTCCTAGGTTAAAAACACATTCTAAACTCAATAGTTCCCTCAAATTTATTATTTAGGCCTCTATTTTGGATTTATTATACTTTTGTAGTAAAACTACACCTACATACTTCTTGATATATTTAATATGTTTCAAAAGTTTATTTCAGGAACACCGGACCTTGGAATCACATGTTGTCTTAGCACCTGACTTTGAAAATATTCCAAGAAATATTCTAAAGTATTACACCAAAAAAACTAGAACATTAAATTATCTCATTTATACAAATATTTTTGTCCCTGAAAATAACAACTAAGAAAAAGGGAAGGATACTGAATTCTCAACTAGGCCTTCCACTCTCATGAGTTCTCCGAATGATTTTCTATATTTTCAACAACCATGCACCCAATGAAAAAACTCACCCACAAAGGTTATTCCTCCTATAATATCTCAATATTAACAAATCCTTTAAAAGTAAACTCTGCTCCCAGGTCCATCTTACCTAGTTCAATATCACATAATGAGTCATGCACATACCTCCTCAGCTCTGACATGTGTGGAACACTAGAAACCCTAAAAATACTATGGATTCAGGGTTAGGTTTCACACCACCTCACTAACCCAACCTAATAGTAAGAATAAAAATGGCCTAAGATTCCTGGAGATATCCTACTACCCTGGATAAAACTCCATAACTCTCCAACTCCAAAATCATTTATCATCAACCCATTGAGGACTCCTCAAGTTTATCGGGCATTCATAATCCTCCCATGTATGAACTATACCCTTTATAGTGATCATTAAAATCAAAACTAAGACCCAAACATTGTTACCCACTGGCTCCAACTAACATATCAATATCCTGCATGGTCCATCATTCATGGACTTGGAAAATGTGATACTCCGGTGGTGGATTGGTAATCATAATGATATGAAAACTTCACTAATGGTAGATGATCCTCCCAATTGTGGCTTAAAACTAACATGAAATTCCAAAGCATGTTCACCAGAACCGGAATGATCCATTCTACCTGAACAATTAGCTGGGGGGAAATATTATGCCCAACTCTATCTAATTCCCCAATGGCTGGTCACATCCTCTCCATAATCATTCCATGAAGTAAGCACCACATTCAATAATGATCATTGAGGGAATTACATAAAGTTGAACTGCCTCATGCATGCATAAGTGTCATAAAATCTCCGTAAATATTTTTCGTTCATCACCCACATACATCTAAAATAATAAGAGTTTAACTCAGAAACACATTACAACTCCCTACGATACCTAAACGATACCAAGAGATCATGTTACATCCTTAACTTCTCTAGATGTATTGATAATGGAAAACAATTCCCTTATCACATCTTCTCACATCAAGACTGAAAATATCATCTATTCCTAGAAAAAGGATTACATGATTCCCACCTTCAAGGAATTTCCATTATGAACATATCTATAAGATATCTAATCTCATGAGATATCAACAATAGATATTCACAAGTCATTCCTCCCTAACTTGCTGATGAAGTGAAGGGGTTTTAACCATCGATTGGAGGTACACTATACCATCCTCGTCCCAAAAAGGGCCAACTTCAAAGTGGTCAACTTCTATGAAACCTCTTCTAAAAACTGAGAACAATATCTCCTATTGATGGTGTCTTCCACCATGTTACCCTTCCCATGAGTATAGTAAATCTCAAATTCATATTCCTGGAGGAAATATAGCCATCACCTCTATCTAAATTTGATATCCTTTTGTGAAAATATATAATTGATACTCTTATGGCCATATTAAATGATAAACCAATCTTCCATTAGTTAGTGTTTCCACATCTTTAGTGTGAATACTACTAATACTAGCTCAAGAACATGGGTCACGTAGTTCTACTCCTATAGTATCAACTAAAATGAAACATAGGAAATAATAACATGCCTCTAAATTTGAACACAACCAAGTATATTCCCTGATGAATCATAGAACATTGTGTACTAAACAACCTCCTTTGGAAATGTCAATATGGGATCACTCGTCAAACTCTACCTTGGCCCCTGAAATCACTACTCGAAACTTTTAGTACACATGAAAGGTTTCCCCTTCTAGATCTAAGCTATCAAGGATGTTTCCACTCTAGAGAAATTGGGTATAAAACATCGATAGTACCCTACCAACCCAATGGGAATATATTCCTTAGTAACACTCTTGGGTGGATCCCAAGAAAGCATTGCTTTAACCTTCTTCAGTTCCACTACTAATCCTACCTCTAAGATGAGTTTCCCATGAATAGGACCTCTCAGATCCAAAATTGACAATTTGATATATTATCATAAATATGGTACTCTTGGAGTGTGCCTAGTATTGTCCTCAAGTGTATTTCATGCTCCTCCTTGGATGCTGAGGACACATGGATGTCACTGATGAAGACTACCATGAACTTATACTAAGAAGGGTTAGGGATCTGGTCCATAAGTCTCTCAAATTTATATGGAATAAAACTAACTAAAGGGTATCACCACTAACCCAAAATATCTGTAGTATCTTTATGAATATACTTAGGGTATATCATGCTCCCTAACCATAGTAGGTGACAACTCATCTCAAGTCTAGCATTGAGATCTACCTTGTCTCCACCCACTGGGAAAAGGGAGCCATCAATTCTCATGACTGGATACTTTCTCTCGTTTCACCTAGTATATGTGACACCCATCCACATCCAACGTCAACCAATCATCCTCCTCTCAATAGAACACCACAAGGCTTCCCAAGAAAATACATTGGGTTTTACAAATCCCTTTACTCCGAAAACTCTGGACCGCACCTCCATCTCTAAAAACTACACGGGGTCACTTGATATGCTAGCACAGATATTGGGTCATCCTTGTTGAAATTCCATTCAGAGAAAATACTCTTAATGGTGAGGTAAACCAAAAATTTCCTCAAGAAGGATTCCCTCACATTACTCCACCATCATAGAAATTTAAATATCATAGCATCTGCTACTCCAAGGGTAATACTAGACAGCCGATAGGGAAACAGATGTAACCTCCTATGAATGAGCTCATCTTTCTCTAAATAGGATCACTTTTTATCAAAAGGGTAAAAAATCCATCCCATAAAACTATAAGAACTACTACTCTCAGTGACAGCAACCATCTAATCATGGAGGGTAGGCAACTATTCCATAATGAGGAAAAATATCATAGGGTCCCACTACCACTACAGAAATATTTTCATGTGAGGCTCTCCCACTCCTTCTAGATTCAGGTCACACTACCAATAGAAGCATGCAATCACTGATCCTCTCTATAAGAGCCTCCAACACCAGGTTCAATCAAAAGGATCCACTAGTATCACTAGATCTTTAATAGAATATACACTGAGGTAAAAGTGGCTAATAAATTCGTGTGAAAATTACAATAGGGGAAATGAAGACACACATCGTACCTCAAACTACACTCAAGCATCTGTCCAATCCCACCGCTTGGAACTTATTCTTTCAATATCCCATATTTTCCCCCACCAAGGCTAGATCTGACACCTTATTATGACCAAAAACCTAAAATGCACAATTCATAGAAACTCATCCACTACACCTTGACACTATCTGCTTTATGTGGCACTGACTCTCCCATACGGATTTGGATCACGCCTAAAGGATGCGCATTGGTGGGGGAATTGTTCCTATTACTTTTGTGTATAATTTTAAATCAAAAACACTACAATAGGGTTCTAGAAATTTTCTAAGTCACCCTGGAGAAATCTCATAGCCTAGACGACCATTAGAGAGGGGTATCATCCATGCAGGACATCCACACTATAGGTTCACATCAGTCCTCCATTATAAGGCCCCAGCCTTAAACCTTACTTAATCTTGAGTTATTACAAGATTACACATTGAGGATCTTTTCGGGTTTAGAGTTTTAGAGAATTAGATCATAAAACTTGCATTACATTCAACATATAAACAAAGTGGTTACATAAAGATAGTGTTATTCATTCCCATCAATGGAAACACATTTAAAATAAAACATGGATTAATTCTTGACACATCCTTGACTCTATCATCTTATCATGTACCTTTCCCTTGACCTGTGAAAAACATTTCAAAAACTTGGGATGAGCATAAAAACTCAGTATGGGTTATAAAAAAAACATGGAAAGGAAACATGAGTTCATATATACATAAGAATGAAATCATACTTTACCCATAAAACATTGGCACTTTAACATACCTCATAAAATCACGAATAAATCATAGAAATCATAATACATAAAGGTAACTTGAGGCATTCATAACATTCTTACATAGGGAGTAACCCTCTTGGTTACGTTTGGAATACCCATCACAGTATATTCCCTAAAATCTCTTCGGAGAAACCTTAACGTTTCACTCCTTCGTGTTACCCAATGCATTGGAGAGCTATAACGGGCTCACCCGCCCTTAGTTTATCACGGAATCACCCGTCTTCATAATAATTCCCAAGAACCATAACATAATCATATCACATAAAACATGCATAAAGGAAACATAACATTTCCACATTTCAATCACGAGATATCAATACAACACATTGATATAATAACATTATGAAAACCATTTTCAATACCAAAATAAAAGAAAAGTAAAACATGGTATTTATTTTTCTTTAAAAAAGAAGGTATGGCTTGTAGAGGAAGCCGAAACTCAAATAACGGTTACGACTGCGGAGAAGTCGTTGTCGCCGCATACGTACGACAAAAACATTCCCTTTTGTCGTTTAGTAAACGCTTCGTATAAAAAAGATTCCTTTTGAATAAACGTAAAAGTCAAAGGGATTTATACACCGTATAAAAGAAAGTTGTGTATAAAATAAAATATGCCTCAATGAAAGGAGATTGAGACAAAGTCCCATACCTCGTATCCGACTTGACTCGACCCTTCTTTAATCTCCTGAATAATAAACTTGAGTTAATATCTACTTGATTATGAATCTTTTAAAGTTCATTATTCCTTTTATACCATGTTATGAACATCATGTAATCAGTTAAGTTAATAATGTTCATTTTGTCGGTATTTGGTTCTTAAGTCAAAAATAGACTTCTTACACTTACATGTTGTTAATTTGGTCAAAGGTTCATTATATCCAGAATGGTATTCATGATGTAGATATCATATATGTCATATATATCCAGTACATACATGCATTTATAATATTACATAATTTAGAGGTAAGAAATGAAATGCACCGTTCATTGAGACGGTAAGCCGTACGTACGCATGAACGCTACTTCCATTTCTATTTCATATTTTCTGGAATGGAATCATAATGATATAAGATTATATTATAATTCCAGTATAATAACATATATAATATCATTAACTTTATCCTTTACACATCCCACATATGGTATTAACGAATCAAATCACTTTTTAGGGGGCGGTAGTCCGCACTTCCTAAAATGAAGATATCGTGTTTTACCCATAATGGAAACCATAAAGGTATGCCCAAAATGAAAAAAAAACAGAAGCTTAAGGAAAACATAAATATATTATATATCATATATGAAAATAGTGACATCATAATGTCCACCTTTGAAGGTGTTAAATGAGTGTTGAACAATCATCGTTTCGGGAGGCAGAATTTCGCCATCCACGGAAACCGTATGTTCTTTAAGCATTTGATGTAGTTGTGTGAGAGTGTAGCTCAAATAAATATCATAACAACATCCTTGTATATTTAAGATACAGGTGTTGTTACAAAATAAGTAAATAAAAAGATTTTAGGGGGTTGGAGAAGCAAAATAAAACAAATGAACATTAGAGAATGAATTACCTTAAAAAGTGTAACTCCTTTTGATTTGAGCCTAAAGGCTTCCTTTGAAAGTATTCTGCCCAAAGGTAATCCTCTAGGATGAGTATAGGGATGTGGAGAGAGCAAATGGGCAGGGGTTGGCCGAGCCAAAGGCTTGAAGAGTGTGTGAAATGAGGTAGAGGTGGGGGCATTTTATAAGAGGAGAGGAGGGGCACTTTTGGAAAGTAAAGAAATATTACTTTATTTGAAAATGTGTTTCGGTTTTAAAAGGTCCCACATTGATATAATTCGTGGATAAGGTGATAAGGGTTCGAAATCCACTCTTCCAATTGGTTTTGGCCATGTGTAGGTTTTAGATTTTTCATTATCATTCCATTTTATTTAAATCGTCAAATAATGATGTCATTGATGCATCATTATTATGTCATAAATAATTTAATTTATTTAATGTCTAAAAATTATAAAACAAATACTATGATATATTAAATCCTTTTAGCTTTCCAATTACTATTTATAATCAAAATTTGGACTTGTATAACCCCACTTAAAAATTGTTTTCGTAAAACATATTATGTTTGTGTCATTTTCACTTTAACATTAAATAAAAATTAATTTATGTCATTTCCCAACAAAAGTGGATCCATGGGGTTCCCAAGTTGAACCATGGCATGTCATGGTCGGCCATGACACAACTAATGAGGTTGGGACATGTTTCTAGGTCATTTCATATTATTAAAGCCTTATTTAGACCTTAAACTACCCTAATTACCACTAATCGTGATTAAGAACTTAATAAGTTACTATTCACCAAAAAATTATTATAATCTCATTGAACCACAGTTTACATACTAATGACAACCATGTATGTCGGATTTTTAAAATTCAATACACATTAGTGGTAAACTTTCATTTAACTGAAAAATCAGTTTGCTTGATTACCACTTAGTGGTTTCACTATTCATCAAAAATTGAAGTTTTTCAGAAAATTACCAAAAATTCACCCTAAGCTATATTTGATATTATGAATTCAAAAATGAAGTCTATTTTACAAAATTCAAATCATATAAGTCACATTAATTAATTTAATAATTAATTCCCGCTGCCAGAGCAAAAAGCGTGTTTTTACAAAACAATAAGTATCAAAAGATTGACACCAGTTTAAGTCTAATTTCAAAGTGAAATTGATTCCAATGACCATCATTGGATAAAATGGTAAAAATATATTCTAATTTCACTTCAAAAGAAATTCAAAACATAATATAATCATATAAATAAATTAGATTAAAAAGCAGTTTTGATGTAAAATGCAGTATTTTTCACTATTCATTAAAAAATGAATATTGTCAGAAAAATACCAAAAAATCACACAAGGTAAATTTTGATGTCCCAATCATAAAGGATAAGTTTATTTTGACAAACATAGTTTATAAAATTGTCAAAATATAGATTCAAAAATGGTTTTCCATCAAAAGGCAGTAAAACAATCTTTTAAGAATATTAGTTTATTCCATGCATAAGATTGTATTTATTTACATTTTAAGCCTCTAAAACACTGTCTTAATCATTAATAGACATGGATAAAAATATCTATTATTCATTACTTACTTGGGATGTTACATCCTTCCCCCCTTTAGAAAATTGTGTCCCCGCAATTTATTTACTTATCAAAATAAGTGGGGGTATTTATCCCTCATAGCATTTTCAGATTCCCACGTTGCCTCTTCAATCACATGGTTTTTCCACAAAACCTTTACCTGATGAATCACCTTATTCCGTAACACTTGCTCCCTGTGGTCAAGAATCTGGACCGGTTGTTCCTCATAAGATAGGTTCTCTTCCAGCTAAACTACCTCTGGACTCAAAACATGAGATGGATCTGGCATATACTTTCTCAACATCGAAACGTGAAAAACATTGTGTACCTGAGATAAACTCGGAGGTAAAGCCACTCGGTATGCAACTGATCCAACTCTCTCCAGAATTTCGTATGGTCCAACAAACCTTTGACTCAACTTTCCTTTCTTACCAAATCTCATCACACTTTTCCAAGGAGAAACCTTGAGAAAAACATGATCACCTACCTCGAAAGATAGATCCTTCCTCCGGTTATCCGCATAACTCTTCTGCCTGCTCTGAGCTGTTCTCATGTGTTTCTGAATCAGCTGAACTTTTTCTGCCATCTCTTCTACCAATTCTGGTCCCATCAACTTCCTTTCACCCACTTCATCCCAGAAAGCTGGAGTTCGACACCGCTTCCCATATAATGCCTGAAATGGTGCCATCTGTATACTGGAATGAAAACTGTTATTATATGAAAACTCAACCAAAGAAAGATGTTGGTCCCAACTTCCCTGATAATCCATAGAACAAGCTCGTAGCATATCCTCCAATGTCTGAATTGTTCGTTCTGACTGCCCATCTGATTGAGGATGAAAAGTTGTACTAAAATTTAACTCAGTACCCAAAGACTTCTGAAGGCCTTTCCAAAAGTTAGAAGTAAACCTGGGATCACGATCCGATACAATGGAGAGAGGAACTCCATGTAACCTGAATATCTCTTTAAGATACAAATGGGAAAGTTGATCAAGAGAGAAAGTATCTCGTATAGCAAGGAAATGAGCAGATTTGGTCAAGCGATCAACAATAACACAGATTTCATTATTACCTCGAGATGTCCTCGGTAATCCCACAACAAAGTCCATGGATATGTTTTCCCATTTCCACTCTGGCACTGGTAAAGGCTTAAGAATCCCTTTTGGTAACTTCCGCTCTGCTTTAACCTGTTGACATGTCAAACACTTCACAGTAAAATCAGCAATATCTCTTTTCATTCCATCCCACCAGTAATACTCCCACAGATCTCTATACATCTTAGTACTGCCAGGATGAACTGAAAACGGGGAACTATGAGCTTCACATAACAACTCTCTCTTCAACTCTGAATCACAAGGCACACACAATCTCTTCCCAAATCTCAAAACACGATCATTATCAATGTTGAATTTAGGCAACTTACCTTTCTGAACCAGCTCTACCTTTTTCTGCAACTCACTGTCTTGCTTCTGTGCTTGTTTGATTCTATCTGATAGAGAAGATCTCACTAATACCTGAAACAAAACAGAAGGACTTCCTGCACCAACAACTTCTATGCCAAAGTTCATCAAATCCTTAACCAAAGGATCACGTTCCAAACGCAACATTGTTAATGAAGCATTACTTTTTCAACTCAAAGCATCAACCACCGAATCATCCTCCTGCCTCAAATCTAGGAACTTTTTTTCCATCCTAATAAGAACCACCTTAGGAAAATATTTCTCAAGAAACATACCTTTGAATTCTTCCCAGTGAAGATCCTCAATCTCATCACTATCCCTTATATTTTTCACCATCGACCACCACTGATCAGCTTCACCTTCAAAACGGTAAACAGCAAGACTAACCTTTTGATGTTCTGAACACCCCATGACATCAAAAATCTTCTCCAGTGCTTTAATCCACCCTTCAGCTTGCACAGGGTCATATGATCCTCTGAATGATGGGGGATGTTGCCTCATGAAGTGTTCCACCACTGACATGTTCCTCTGTGGTTGATCTGGCTAATCTCGTGCATGTATACCACCACCATTTATAGCCTGAGTCAACTGTGCCATCACTGCAACAAACTGTTCAGTTCCGATTCTGACCATCTCAGGTTGCTGATTTGGAAGGTTATCTTCCTCCTGATGTCGTCCCAACATAGCTGCTTTGTTTCCTCTACGGAAAACCATTCTGAACACAGAAATATCTTAGGCGAAGCAACATGGTAATCCGTAAATGCTATATCATTTAAATCATATTATAATTTAACACTTTTCTAACTCCTAAATTTGTCTAAACCGACCTTTGATACCAACTATAAGGCCCTAGCCTTAAACCTTACTTAATCTTGAGTTATTACAAGATTACACATTTAGGATCTTTTCGGGTTTAGAGTTTTAGAGAATTAGATTATAAAACTTGCATTACATTCCACATATAAACAAAGTGGTTACATAAAGATAGTATTATTCATTCCCATCAATGGAAACACATTTAAAATAAAACATGGATTAATTCTTGACACATCCTTGACTCTATCATCTTATCATGTACCTTTCCCTTGACCTGTGAAAAACATTTCAAAAACTTGGGATGAGCATAAAAACTCAGTATGGGTTATAAAAAAAACATGGAAAGGAAACATGAGTTCATATATACATAAGAATGAAATCATACTTTACCCATAAAACATTGGCACTTTAACATACCTCATAAAATCACGAATAAATCATAGAAATCATAAGACATAAAGGTAACTTGAGGCATTCATAACATTCTTACGTAGGGAGTAACCCTCTTGGTTACGTTTGGAATACCCATCACAGTATATTCCCTAAAATATCTTCGGAGAAACCTTAACGTTTCACTCCTTCGCGTTACCCAATGCATTGGAGAGCTATAACGGGCTCACCCGCCCTTAGTTTATCACGGAACCACCCGTCTTCATAATAATGCCCAAGAACCATAACATAATCATATCACATAAAACATGCATAAAGGAAACATAACATTTCTACATTTCAATCACGAGATATCAATACAACACATTGATATAATAACATTATGAAAACCATTTTCAATACCAAAATAAAATAAAAGTAAAACATGGTATTTATTTTTCTTTAAAAAAGAAGGTATGGCTTGTAGAGGAAGCTGAAACTCAAATAACGGTTACGACGGCGGAGAAGTCGTTGTCGCCGCATACGTACGACAAAAACATTCCCTTTTGTCGTTTAGTAAACGCTTCGTATAAAAAAGATTCCTTTTGAATAAACGTAAAATTCAAAGGGATTTATACACCGTATAAAAGAAAGTTGTGTATAAAATAAAATATGCCTCAATGAAAGGAGATTGAGACAAAGTCCCATACCTCGTATCCGACTTGACTCGACCGTTCTTTAATCTCCTGAATAATAAACTTGAGTTAATATCTACTTGATTATGAATATTTTCAAGTTTATTATTCCTTTTATACCATGTTATGAACATCATGTAATCAGTTAAGTTAATAATGTTCATTTTGTCGGTATTTGGTTCTTAAGTCAAAAATAGACTTCTTACACTTACATGTTGTTAATTTGGTCAAAGGTTCATTATATCCAGAATGGTATTCATGATGTAGATATCATATATGTCATATATATCCAGTACATACATGCATTTATAATATTACATAATTTAGAGGTAAGAAATGAAATGCACCGTTCATGGAGACGGTAAGCCGTATGTACGCATGAACGCTACTTCCATTTCTATTTCATATTTTCTGGAATGGAATCATAATGATATAAGAGTATATTATAATTCCAGTATAATAAAATATATAATATCATTAACTTTATCTTTTACACATCCCACATATGGTATTAACGAATCAAATCACTTTTTAGGGGGCGGTAGTCCGCACTTCCTAAAATGAAGATATCGTGTTTTACCCATAATGGAAACCATAAAGGTATGCCCAAAATGAAAAAAAAACAGAAGCTTAAGGAAAACATAAACATATTATATATCATATATGAAAATAGTGACATCATAATGGCCACCTTTGAAGGTGTTAAATGAGTGTTGAACAATCATCGTTTCGGGAGGCAGAATTTCGCCATCCACGGAAACTGTATGTTCTTTAAGCATTTGATGTAGTTTTGTGAGAGTGTAGCTCAAATAAATATCATAAAAACATCCTTGTATATTTAAGATACTGGTGTTGTTACAAAATAAGTAAATAAAAAGAGTTTAGGGGGTTGGAGAAGCAAAATAAAACAAATGAACATTAGAGAATGAATTACCTTAAAAAGTGTAACTCCTTTTTATTTGAGCCTAAAGGCTTCCTTTGAAAGGATTATTCCCAAAGGGAATCCTCTAGGATGAGGAGAGGGATGTGGAGAGATCAAATGGGCAGGGGTTGGCCGATCCAAAGGCTTGAAGAGTGTGTGAAATGAGGTAGAGGTGGGGGCCTTTTATAAGAGGAGAGGAGGGGCACTTTTGGAAAGTAAAGAAATATTACTTTATTTGAAAATGTGTTTCGGTTTTAAAAGGTCCCACATTGATATAATTCGTGGATAAGGTGATAAGGGTTCGAAATCCACTCTTCCAATTGGTTTTGGCCATGTGTAGGTTTTAGATTTTTCATTATCATTCCATTTTATTTAAATCGTCAAATAATGATGTCATCGCTGCATCATTATTATGTCATAAATAATTTAATTTATTTAATGTCTAAAAATTATAAAAAAAATACTATGATATAGTAAATCTTTTTAGATTTCCAATTACTATTTATAATAAAAATTTGGACTTGTATAACCCCACTTAAAAATTGTTTTCCTAAAACATATTATGTCTGTGTCATTTTCACTTTAACATTAAATAAAAAGTAATTTATGTCATTTCCCAAAAGAAGTGGATCCATGGGGTCCCCAAGTTGACCCATGGCATTTCATGGTCGGCCATGACACAACTAATGAGGTTGGGACATGTGTCTAGGTCATTTCATATTATTAAAGCCTTATTTAGACCTTAAACTACCCTAATTACCACTAATCGTGATTAAGAACTTAATAAGTTACTATTCACCAAAAAATTATTATAATCTCATTGAACCACAGTTTACATACTAATGACAACCATGTATGTCGGATTTTTAAAATTCAATACACATTAGTAGTAAACTTTCATTTAACTGAAAAATCAGTTTGCTTGATTACCACTTAGTGGTTTCACTATTCATCAAAAATTGAAGTTTTTCAGAAAATTACCAAAAATTTACCCTAAGCTATATTTGATATTCCGAATTCAAAAATGAAGTCTATTTTACAAAATTCAAATAATATAAGTCACATTAATTAATTTAATAATTAATTCCCGTTGCCAGAGCAAAAAGCGTGTTTTTACAAAACAATAAGTATCAAAAGATTGACACCACTTTAAGTCTAATTTCAAAGTGAAATTGATTCCAATGACCACCATTGGATAAAATGGTAAAAATATATTCTAATTTAACTTCAAAATAAATTCAAAACATAATCTAATCATATAAATAAATTATATTAAAAAGCAGTTTTGATGTAAAATGCAGTATTTTTCACTATTCATTAAAAAATGAATATTGTCAGAAAAATACCAAAAATTCACACAAGGTAAATTTTGATGTCCCAATCATAAAGGATAAGTTTATTTTGACAAACATAGTTTATAAAATTGTCAAAATATAGATTCAAAAATGGTTTGCTATCAAAAGGCAGTAAAACAATCTTTTAAGAATATTAGTTTATTCCATGCATAAGATTGTATTTATTTACATTTTAAGCCTCTAAAACACTATCTTAATCATTAATAGACATGGATAAAAATATCTATTATTCATTACTTACTTGGGATGTTACATCCATCATCCAAGAAAGGGGGTCTGTCCAACCATGAAACCTATAAAATATATAAACAATGAATCTTGAAATGAACACTTATCATAGGTGTGTCATAATTTAGTACCATCGGATCCAGAAGCTACTCCATAAAGAAAAACATGTTGCAAGCGCAACCATTTGACCAGTTGAGGTCCGTACACACCAAAAACCTAGACCACTACCTCAAGTCATCCCTGTACTATCTGAGGGTCTATCTCATCATGGAAACTAAGAAATTCCCAACGTTGGACCTCACATAACATGCCAAGCCTTTATGTACCATTGTCATGTCCTGTTGGAGTTGTCGGCTTATCGACACACGGACGATCATCAGCCTAGTCCACAAAAGGATCCATGTGCTACTCAACAGTAGTTATCACTGTTTGATGCCCACATAGAGAAGAACACTTCGTGAGTGGGTATCTGAACTAAAACCTAACTAGTCATCTAGTATTTATCATGACATTGTCTTGGAATCTTAGCTGGCTATCACCATAGAGGTATCTTGAAATTTATCAGGACATACCATGATCAATGAGTATATCTGGAGAGGTGACTCAAGACGGATATGGAAACCACAACCCCTTTATATATGATACATATACCAATATTTTCCTTACATCCAGTTTCAATACATAATAATTCAAAAATAGGGTTATCAAGTTCCTAGTGAATGGATACACCAGCTTATGCACCAACACTGGACACCCTGGCCTAAAATCCATACTCGAAACACGTTTACATTGTTTCCCTAGTTACCAAACCAAACCTCTCATCTTGAAAAAACAAACTCCAAACTCCAATCCTAAACTTAGTTGGTGTCATAACACTTTGGGATGGGTACCCTCTGATATTATTCTATCATGTCCCAACCTGATAGGGTTTGAGATGAAACAACCCTAATCCCACCTCCAATAGGCCAAGGGTTAGAAACCATCACCAAGAAGGAACATCACACACATGGGAAGAATTTTCCTTAGGTACTTGTATTCACACACACATATTTAAGACCATACAATGTTAAAATGTAAACAACTAAAAACAAATCATTCATGCATCTATAAACCCACAACTAAAGTATGATAAAAAGTAATATAAAGTGTAAAAAGGTGGAAAATACCAAACCAACTAAAACTAGAAAGTAAAGTCCCACCTAATAATATATAGGGGACTACTATCAAAAGAAACATTGTTATACACCTTAGTATATCTAACCCAAACTAGTTCAACCTGCTTCTAGTCCACCAAGAACTCCAAAAAAATTCATCACCTACATAAGACAAGACATGTGCGGGAAAACCCCATGCAAGGGTGAGTATAAAAATACCTAGTAAGACACCCCAAAATCACCAAGAACAAAGCATCAAGAGTAATAGTTATCCCCACAGGTATTTTTCTATAGAAAAATAACAATAATATCCAGATACACAAAACAAGAACACATAGTCTCAAAGTGAAGATCACAACTCTAAATCCATCCTAGGATTCCTACTCAAAGGTTCCAAATAGCACTCATTCAGGAGAATACACTCCAATAGTTTGATAGCACTAAGGACGTTCATTAAAGAGGTAGTGATTATTGGGTCTTTTTATAGAAATACATGTTTGAAATCTGAATAAGTATGATTCATTGATGAGAATCACACCTAGGTCCATGGGGGATACCAACAACTCAATTTAGAATAACCTGCTAAGTAAAGGATTAGCTCCCATGTAGTGTTGGTCATGACGATACCAAGAACTCCATATTGGGCATGAAGATGATAGAGGATCTCACTCTAGGCCTTGTAGAAGTATTACAACAACTTTATCCAAGGATTATTGTTGAAGGGATCGATGCCCTATGTGTAGGAGGTGATTATATACTAACCCTAGATAAATGGATATGGGGAATGAACCCTAATAAAACTTGTCCAATATATATATAAAAAGGGATCCAATCTAACCTCAAGGGAGTATACGACATGTAGTAGGGGTACATGACATGTCCCTTCGACCTTGGGTCTGGAACATGTAAATTTCTTGTGTCTGTGTCCATGTATTAGTACATAGTGTGATGCTTCCCATGTACTTCTTCTTATGTACTAGTACATGGATTAGCCCATGTAATTCCAGTTGGTTGTATCTGTGTAGAAGTACATGGTGTTTCCATGCCTGTGTACTACATCCCATGTTTTTGTACCCTCTAAGGTAAACACTGAGACACCAACGAAGGAACCACATGTCGTGTGATAGGGGTCACACACCATGTGATCTTTAACCACACATAGAAATCTTATCCACCACATAGAGATCCAGCACACCGTGTAATCCCGGATTACATGTCGTGTAGATTGGGATTTCTAGAATCCCATTGTTCTTCCTCACATAGAGTCTTACACTCCTCTAGCATCAAATTTGGTCATGATTCATACCTAAAATGGAGAATCAAATCCATCTAACAATTTTCTTCTCCGCTTTTCAGATTCTTTCCATTTGATTCATATGAGAATTGTTACTCATTCATCCTATTATCGCCGCATGCACTGCACGAACCTGGGGATCTATATCTTGGTCTTATCTATTAAACTCTACCACTGTTGCATGATCCTAATTCCATACTGAGTCTAGAACTATGATATTGGATCATTGCACAAAGAAATAGGTGTGCAGAAATCGATTCCTTGGTATTTGGGTCGAACCATCAGGCAAACAAAACCCCGATGATGAATAAATGAAATAGGGGAGAAAAAAACTATGAACAATAATGAGGAACAAACCCCAATAGATGTTCATGTTGACCTCAATTATTTTCTATTAGAATGATGAATTAATAGATAAAAAAAATACCACAAATAAAACTCCCCAATTCCCAGATAAAATTAACCCATCCTATAATATGAATGACCCACGGATAAATATGTTGGTAAATTGATTCGAGTTCATCATATAAAAATAAAACATGCAAGGAATCCAAAAAAAATATCATACATTGGTTTTTATTGATCGTTGATGAAACAAGACATTGCATCATTGATGTTGGTGAGATTCTGGAGCTCTGTTGGTACATGATCCTCGATCTACTCTCGATCTGTCATCATTCTCCAAGAAGTCACTCTTCCATTGGCTCCTAGGCCTCTAGGGTTTAGTGTAAAACCTGGATACAAACTCCATAGTCATGTATTTAAATAGTAATTTAGTCATTGTGTCAAAAATAAATAAATAAAAATTATTTATTTATTTATTTTATTTGTATATGCTCGTAATGACTTTCTCATAAATAGCATGTGCCAACAAATATTATGTCGTTCCTAGGGTAAAATCTACATTTTGAACTCAATGGTGCCCTCATATTTCTGATTTGGGCCTTTGTTCAGAATTTGTTCCACTTTTTCTGGAAAATTGTGCATGTGTGATACTTAATATATTTAATATATTTCATGTTGACATAATTATTATTTTAATAAAAATATTATATGTGAAAATATCCCCTAAATGTATAATTTGAGGATTCATTAATCAATTTTTTATAATTTTATCAGAAGAAACTGATGAAAAACTTTTTTAGTCATTCGCCTGGCCGCTTCAAGTGTAACTAAGGCACCACAAACTTGCACTCTCAGATATAGTTCTAAAAACACTTTATTTAAACATTAATTTTTTATAAAAACTAAGGAGACCCAATCTAAAAAAAAATCTATTTTACATGACTTTTATAAGTTAAAAATTACATATCACAATAATTCCACAACCCAAAGAATGAGAGGTTTAGTGTCTTTGAGGATCAGGTATATAAGAAACTTATTTTATAATACTTGTGAACATTTATCTATAATAAAACCACACTATACTTCTTATAGGTTATACTCATCTTTATAACCTTGGGAATAGAAATATCATAAAGTGGTGATCTCAAATGCTCAGTAAGGGAAAACATGTTATCCAAGTTTGAATCATAATCATATGAGAAAAATAGATAAGGGTAGAATTATCTTATTGAAAAGAATATGGGACAATAAAATTTTTCCATAAGTAATGATATATGGACATGTAATCTCAAATTAACAAACATATACCTTGGGAAACAAGAGATAATAAACATGGTCTATGGGGCATAATCATATGTAAATGACATAAAGATGTGGAAAATAATAATAAGGAACTATGGAACAAACATAATCATATAAAATAATGTGAAAAAAGATACGCACATCACATTCATGCAACAAACATGTGAACAAATCCATTCACCTCACATTCATGCAACAACTTGTGAACAAAGTTACATGCATCATGTTCACAAACCAAGCATGCTAAAAAAATATACATGTATCATGTTAACACACAAAACTTGTGAAAAAAGATACCCATATCATTTTCACACAACAAACCTATGAACAAAACTATCAGCATCATTTTCACATAAAAAACTTGTGAAAAAAGATACTTGAATCAAGTTCGCATGAAAAACTTGTGAACAAATCTACCTATATCACGCCCACACAACGGTTCGCTATATAATATGATATGAAAACTTAACGAATGTATTTTATTTTAATATAGTGCCCCACCCACCATTATCCATACATATTTTTTTCATATCAATCTTTCATCATACCATGAGAACCTATGTCAATAAAATGGGCTTAATATCATTTACAAATGGTATTGTATAATTTGGTAATAAAAGTAGATTGGTTGTAATACCAAATAAATAATCACCCAAAACGAGTATTTAATAAATGATTATATAGGATTATTCATAAAACATAACACTATATGAGATATATCATTTGGATTTTAAGAGAAAAATGGTTGCAAAACCTAAAAGAGTCTTTAGAATACATTTCTTAACATTATCGTAAAAAAGTAAAAGTTATATGTCACTTTGTAAAAGATAAATTTTAATAAATTTAAAGGAATTAATTTTTAAAGTAATTATTTGGAAAGAAATTTAAATAATGAATCCTTTAAAAAGTTAGAAATTTTTCTAAAAGGTGAGGAGAAAACTTTTTGAAAATATTAAATTTTAAAAAGAATATTTAATAATGGAGCCTTAAAAATGATATAAATATTTTAAAAAGGTGAAGTGAAAATATTATAAAAACACTTCATTTTAAAAATAATTTTCTAGAATAGATTCTCAAAAAGACATAAAGATTTTCTAATGTGAATGTTGAGTGGAATATAAAACATTTTATTATTAAAGGATGGAAAACCATTTTAATATTTTGAAATAACTTTGTTGAAACCCCACATCATAAAATGAGTAAAAAAACTTTATTTTTTAAAATGAAACTGGAAATATAAATTCCACATGAGATAAAAAATAATTAGTATTAAAAAAAATAGCATCGGTTCATACTCGAAACACATTAAAATTGTTTCCCTAGTTCCCAAACCAAACCGCACAACTTGAAACAAGAAACTCCAATCCTAAACTCAGTCATTGTCATAACAATTCGGGATGGGTAGCCCTCCATACTCGAAACACATTAACATTGTTTTCCTAGTTCCCAAAACAAACCTCACATCTTGAAAAAAGAAAATCCAAAATCTAATCCTAAACTCAGAAAGTGCCATAACACTTCGGGATGCGTACCCCTCTGATACCATTATATCAAGTACCAACCTGACAGGGCTCAAGATGAAACTATCCCAAGCCCACCTCCAATAGGCCAAGGGTTGGAAAGCATCACCAAGAAGAAACATCACACACATAGGAGGAATATTCCTTAGTTACTTGTATGCACACACACATCTTTAACCCCATACAATGCTAAAATGTAAACAACTAAAAACAATGCATGCATCCATCTATAAACCCACAACTAAAGTATGATAAAAAGTACTAGAAAGTGTAAAAAGCGGAAAAATACCAAACCAACTAAAACTAGATTGTAAATTCACACCTAATTATATAAAGGGTACTACTATCAAAAGAAACATTGGTATACATCTCAGTCTATCTAACCCAAACTAGCTACACCGACTCCTAGTCCACCAAGAACTCCACAAAAAGTTTCATCACCGACAAAAGACAAGACACGTGCGGGAAAACCCGATGCAAGGGTGAGTATAAAAATACCCAGTACGACACCCCAAAAATCACTAAGCACAAAGAATTAAGAGTAATAGTTATCCCCACACAGGTATATGTCTATAGAACATATAACAATAATATCCAAATATACTCAACAAGGACACATAGTCTCAAATTGAATATCACAACTATAAATCCATCCTAGGATTCCTACTATAAGGATCCGGCCTTAAACATTTCATAACCTTGAATTAAGTTAATAATTCACATTGAGGATCTTTTCAGGTTTAGAGTTTTAGAGAATTTGGACGTAACTATTACATTAAATTTCAAAAATTACAAAGTAGACACCTCTACTCTATCAAATTTTTTTCACAAAATAAAAACTCTTAAAAAAAGAAACATTTATAGTTCCATGTTTTAGACATCATGACTTTTCCCTGATCCCATCCTTGACCCTATTTGTCTTGAAGTCCTGTGGAAAACATTTAAAAACTTGGGATGAGCATAAAAAGCTCGGTAAGGGTTATAAAATAATGAAGGAAAACATTAGTCCATGAATATATTCAAATCAAATAAATCATACTTTTCAATATTAAAACATAATATCTTTAACATACCTCACAAAATCATAATATTTATGAATAACACATAGAAATCATAAATCATAAAGGTAACTTGTGGAATCCATAACATACTTACGTTGTCACTTTCACAACTACGTAGGGAGTTATGTTTGGAATACCCATCATAGTATATTCCCTGAATATCTTAGGAGAAACATTAACATTTACCTCTTTCACATTACCCAATGCATTAGAGAGCTATCTCAGGCTCACCTGCCCTAGGTTTATCACGGAACCACCCATATACATAAAAAATTCCTATGAATCATAACATAGTCATAACACATAAAACAAGTATAAAGGAAAGATATAATTTCCACATTGTAATCACAATATATCATTTCAAGATATTTACATAATCAATGCTTTATCAAACCATTTTCAAAACCATTTAAAACATTTAATAAAGAGATTTTTAAATCAAAGTGTCTCATACCACTTTCAAGCTTTTGAAAGAAATTTTAATTTCAAAACATCCATGTCCATATAAATATATCCTTAAAACCATTTTTAAAACATGGAAATTAATGAGAAATATTCAGAAGAATAAATCTTTAAAACACTGAAATGATATTTTAGTTAAAGAGTTCTTAACCAAATGAGAGGTGCTTAAATACAAATAATTGAGGAACAAAATTATTCAAAGATTATAATATCATGAGAATAAGGATATTCATGATATAATATGTCATTTTTAAGTTCATACACCATATAAAATTGAATTTTTGTATAACAACAAAAAAAAGTCTCAATGGAATGTAAATTGAGAGAAAGTCCCTTGCAAAGATTATATCCTTAGATTAAGGAAAAATCAATGACATAATTATGTGTGACAAATAATAATTCACCCAATTTTAGTGGATATTAAGTGTAAAAAAATCATAGGTCATTCCCACATACTCATAGCACGCCATAATCAAGAAGTAGAAGTTTAACCCAAAGAATGGAAATTGGGTTAAGAAGTTCTCTTACAAAAATTCGACAGCCTAACAACGTCGCTTTAAAATTCAGAAAATGAGTTGATGATAGAGAAAGGGGTATCTCATCACTTGGACATAAAATGTATAGAAATAAGGATATATAAGAACATATCCCAAAATAAGATAATGTAAATTAAAAAATATAACATAAAAGAAGTCCCTGACAAAAATAGGAGGGTGAAAGGTTCCCTTACCAGTGGTCTGATGTGTTGGTGTTTTACGATGAGCTTGCTCTGCACTTGGTTTGATGTTGCGGTTGAAGATGACCAGTGGTCTGATTTGTTGGTGTTTTATGGTGCCTAGGATGATCTTCAGTGGTTGGACGATGATTTGTGGGGTGATAGGCTCGTAATGACAGTGGTGACAGGGCGGATATGACGACGGTGGGTCTCATGACGATGGTAGGCGCGGTGACATGACTCCGACTGATTTGGATTCTCATGGCTTGAGGACTCCTTTTGAATTTGTGTGTTTTTAAAATTTGAACTTATTTTGGCTTCTTCAATCTATATCCCGCATAGGATTTGGTTACCACTCATCCATAAAGTGGTTTTTTGAAAATCAAAAAAAGATAATTTTTAGGAAAGGTTCCCTTACCGATTTGGTAACTCACGAAACATACACCAAATGAAAGAAGGATCATACAATGAAGATGTAAATACCCATAAATTAATTTATATTACATAAGGAATACAATAATGGGCATTATATACACCACACAAAATGAAATAGTTTCAAATATAGCATGAATCTCATAGGAATAAAAAGTGAGATGAAACCCCTTACCTAAAGTATGACTTCTCTTGTATGTTCCTTGTTCTTACTGAATAATAAACTTAAGTTAATTTCTAATTGATTAAGAAACTTTTTCAAGTTTATTATTACTTTTATATCACTTATTACCTTTCCATAATAATTAGTTAATTATTTTAGTTCATATCGTACAATTTGTCGATGTTTGGGACTTGACTAAAACAATGAACTTGTTATAATTACAAATTGTCCATGTGGTCAAAAGTACATTATCTTCAGAATTATATTCATGATTTATATATAATATAAATAATATATATTCAATATATATGTATTTATAATAGTCCATAACATTTGGACATAAGAAATGAAATGCACTGTTCATGGAGACGGTAAGTCGTACGTACGCATGAACGCTACTTTCATTTATTTTTCATTTTTAAAGGAATGAAATCTAAAATATACATAGGTATATTATAATTCAAGTATAATATATATTTTATATATGTCACATAAATTCATAAAATCCATCCTTTATGTGTTCCATGTATGGAATGAACGAGTCATATCACTTTGAGGGGGCGGTGGTGCTCACTTCCTCAAATGAAATTATCGTATTTACCCATTATGGAAGCCTTAAAGGTATTCTATAAATAAAAAATAAAGAAGAATAGAGACAATATAAATATCATATATATATCACAGATAATTATACTACCATCATAAGGGCCACCATGAGAGGTGGTAGGAGATATTTGAACAATCATCATTTCATGAGGTAGTAGTTTGTCGTCCACAGAAACAGTATGTTCGTATCCATTAGATAGAGGTGTGTGGAAGTGTAGTTAGAATACTTATCATAACAACATCATATTACATTTAGGATACTGTTTTTTTTATAAAATAATGGAATAAAGAGATTTTAGGGGGGCAGAGAAGGAAAATAAAAGAAAATAACTTGAGAGAAGACATTACCTTTAAATCAGGTAACTCCCTTTGGTTTGAACCAAAAGGCTTTATTGAAGTGATTTATACCTAAGTTAAGGCTTCTAGAAAGAATATATGGATATTTAGAGATTATTTTGGAATAATTTGGATGATCCAATGGGGCTTGAGAGGTGTGAGTAAGGGTTAGAGAGGATGGCTTTTTATAAGGGAGATGAGGGGCTCTTTAGGAATGTTTGAAAATATTATTTTATTATATAATGATTTTCAGTTTATAAAGACCAAAAACTTATTTAATTCGAATATAATGTTTATATAAGTCGAAATAAAATCATCCAATAAGAATTGGACAGGTTTTGGATATTTTTTAATCCTTATATTTTTTATTTAACTTTTTATTAACTTATTTAACTTTTACCATGTCCTCTTATATATTCATACTATATAGTTAATATATTTACTATAAAATTTCAAGGGACCCAAAATGGATCATTAATGAAATTTGTAACATCATATATGTCATTTGGAAGAATATTATATTTTTAGGACTATTTTATCATTTAATAAAATATTGATTGATTTAAAAACTCTTTCAAGTCAATTTTAATACTATTCATATCATGACTTTTTAAAAAAATCCAAAACAACTTGATTATTTCAAAAAAAACTTCATTAATTCAATTATAAAAAGTCATCCTAATATATAAAATTCTTGGATGAAACAAAAATATTCAAAATAAATTTATTTTAATATTTCTAATATCACTTATTTGAATCCTTTATTAATGAAGAAATTACTACATCACCATTGTGTCATAAATAAATTTATTTATTTAATGTCTAAAAAATCTAAATAACCATGATGTAGGAAATATTTTTATATTTCAAAATAATATTTATATTTTAAGAGACTCACTTATATAACCCCATATACATTTGTTTTAATAAAAGATATATGTTTATGTTATTTTTGTCCTTACTTTGAATTAATTAATATAAAGTGTCATTTTCACTTACAAGTGGCTCCATGGGGTCCCAAAAATTGATCCAAGGATGCCCATGGTCGGACATGTATCATAAAATAGTATTAAGACACAATTTAGGGTAATTTAATATTATTATAATATTATTTTTTACCCTTATTTACTAGATTTACCCTTTAACCATGGTAAAAAAAATATTTACTAAGGTAAATATTCATAATTTCTAAAAATAAAAGTTACCTATTTACACAATTTGGACCTCCTGATTCCAAATATAGAATCTATTTTTCCAAATTCAAAATAGATAAGTTAAAAAAATTAATTTAAAATTAATTCTCGTTGTTAAAACAAAATGCGTGTTTTTAAGAAATTATAACTATCAAAAGATTTACCTTTTTTATGTCCAATTTAAGAGTGAAATTAATTAAAATGACCAACATTGTATTAAATGGTGAAAATATAATCCAATTACACTTTAAAACCAATTAAAATAACAATCTAACTATAAAAATAAATTAGATTAAAAGGTAGTTTTGAATTAAAATGCAGTATTTTTCACTATTCATTAAAAAATGAACATTATCAGAAAAATATCAAAATTTCATCCAAAGTAAATTTTGATGACCTGATTCTAAATAAGAATTTCATTTTGTCAAATATTACATATAAAATTTACAAAAACTATATTTAAAAATGGTTCACCATCAAAAGGTGTTAAATCAACCTTTTAAAGAATATTAGAGTATTTATGCTTAAAATTGGATTCATTCACATTTTAAGCCTCTAACTTTTATTGGATAAATGTAAAAACATTTAATAAAAAATGAAGGCCTTCAGGACATTTAAGAAAAGAAAATATTGTAGTTAGTTCTTTTCATTCTCACCAATACAACGGGTTGGAGTTAACTGCCAATTAAAATAATATTATATTATTATTTTTTATTATGACTCAGCCTTTTATGAAACATGAGATTTCATATAAACCCATTGTTACATGTTGGGTATTCCATTTAACATAGCATCCCATTTAAAGTAAAATTAATATTTAATTCACAAATATTAATAAATATGAAAATTCCATATTTTTTATTTACCTGGGATGTTACATACTTCCCCCCTTTTAGAAATTGCATCCTCACAATTTTAAAATTGGGCTCAGAAACTTCATTGAAATTCCCACATCAGAAAAAGAGTCAATAAAACTATCACTTTAAAATAAATAAAGATAAGTAAAAAAGTCCACCCAAGATAACTCGTACTAGGATTCCATGAAAACATGGATATGGAGGAGAAACTAAGTGTCAAGTTCTAATGGAGAGTGATAGAAAACATGATCAGGAGAAAATTAACTCCCAGAAAACCATAAACTTGTGATAGGTTAAACGGATTTTGATTCCCCATTAGGAAAAGTAAACGGACAACATTTTTTTTAATTTCCTTTTCATAAATTTGAGGAATTATTTTACTAATTAGAATAAGATCATGAGGAAATATACTTACCTTTCAAGTAGAGTTTCTTCCTTTTATAAAATTCTACCACAAATTCATCTATTCTCCAAATGATGAGTATTCAAGATGACTTGGTCACACCTGAAGCACTAGAATCAACTTCTATAAAATCAAATAATATATAAAAGATTAACCATATGTTTCTCCTATCTTTAGACATTAACCAAAACCAAAAAGGTCAGTACAAGATTAGATAATCCTTAAAAAGGGTAATATTTTATAAAAAAATAAATACTACTCTTAATCTCTAAAATTGAAAAAAAAATACCCAAAGTTTAACAAAGACCATTAAATAAACAATTGTCCTTAAAATCCTTCAATATAATCCAAACTAAGATTTAAACCCAAAATTTAGAAGGATTAGATCATATAGTATTCCAAAAAAATGTTAACATTTATCACCAAATAACATTGACTACTCTTAAAGTATCATAATTAAGAGTAATTAACCTAATCACATATTATCTATGATAGGTTAATCATTTCCATAAATAACCCAAATCACCATATGTCCACAATAAAAACATAGATTCTTCCAAAATAAAATTTCAACCATTACTCCACAAATGAAATCCCATAGTATTCTATTTTCCTTAGGCATATAGTATTCCTAAAAGAGAGAATGTTAACCTTTATCACTTAATCACCAAATAATTTTCCTATACTAAGGATATCCATTTGATAAAACATAAGTTCCCAAAATCAACTTATTCTTGATACAAAAAAATCATCTAACTAAAAATAGGTAGTCATACTAACCAGGGACTTCACGTAGGCCAGTGGTAGGCGATGTGCCCTTGTCGCCCTTCAGTTGTGGGTTCGATTCCTGTGGCCTTTCCGGACGCGGCGGGCTGTCACCCATCTTACTGGTTGTCCTTTTTGTAAAAATCAAAAATAACCCTAACATGTTTTAAACTCAAAGGTTTTCTTATACCTTTAATTTTCATCTCAATATAATAAGACCTCAACATCTTATATATTGTCATTTTTTTCACCTCCATGTAATAAAATAAAACTATTCACAATAGAAATAATATCATACCTTGATCATGGTGTTGATATGGTTTCATCATCATCTTGTTCACATCGGTATAAGGTCCATGAATTGAAACAATGATTTATAGATCCTTCAAAATCATTTGATTCCTTCATTCAAATACACCTTGTACAACTTGGGTTATATGGGTGTTTGCAGAAAAATTGTTTCAGAAAATAATCATGTATGACATATAATTTCAAAACATCTGATAAAACATGATTTTTATAAAACATTCATACCGATTTTGAGTTGAAACTTTCAATAAATAGTCCTTTTAAAATACCATAAGTATGTGCTAAGAGACTATATTTTAAAAGAAAAAATATATAGGTTGCGCAAGGTTCTCCTACTTGAGAACCTTTTTCAAAATCATAATATGCTTCAAAATCTTGTCATAAGGTAAAATATTTGAAAATTCCTTGATAATATTTACCTTTATTGAAAATATGAGAATATTGAAAAAATATGATTTAATTAAATACAACCCATGATCCACAATGATATCGAGTTATATTGGAGGTGTTTGATATCTCAAACAACTTCTTTCAAGTGAGTTTTATGCTAGAAAAATTTTCACAATCATCTAAACATGAATTTGTAATAATTATTGCAAGCATGTCATCAGGAAGAGATAGGAATTTTGTTTTAGATCCTCCTCCTTTCATTATTAACCAACTTTCATTGATCTAAAAAAGTTATAAAACAAGGATTTAACTAAAATAATAGACATAGGGACCAACCATGTGTTTAACAAAAACTCCAAATCCCTAAAGTTTCCTAAACCGACCTTTGATACCAACTATAAGGATCTGACCTTAAACATTTCATAACCTTAAATTAACTAAATAATTCACATTGAGGATCTTTTCAGGTTTAGAGTTTTAGAGAATTAGGTCGTAACTATTACATTACATTTCAAAAATGACAAAGTAGACACTTCTACTTTATCCAATTTTTTTCACAAAATAAGAACTCTTAAAAAAAATAAACATGTCTAGTTCCATGTTTTAGATAGCATGACTTTTCCATGATCCCATCTTTGACCCTATTCATCTTTAAGTCCTATGGAAAACATTTGAAAAATTGGGATGAGCATAAAAAGCTCAGTAAGGGTTCTAAAATAAAGAAGGAAAACATTACTCCATGAATATATAAAAATCAAAGAAATCATACTTTTCAATATTAAAACATAATCTCTTTAACATACCTCACAAAATCATAATATTTATGAATAACACATAGAAATCATAAATCATAAAGGTAACTTGTGGCATACATAACATACTTACGTTGTAGATTTCACAGATATGTAGGGAGTTACGTTTGGAATCTCCATCACAGTATATTCCCTAAATCTCTTAGGAGAAACATTAATGTCTACCTCCTTCACGTTACCCAATGCATTGGAGAGCTATCTCGGGCTCACCCGCCCTAGGTTTATCATCAAACCACCCATATACGTAAACAATACCCAAGAACCATAACATAGTCATAACACATAAAACAAGAATAAAGGAAAGATAAAATTTCCACATTACAATCACAATATATCATTTCAAGATATTGACATAATCAATGCTTTATCAAACCATTTTCAAAACCATTTAAATATTTAATAAAGATATTTTTAAATCATAGTGTCCCATACCCATTTTAAGATTTTGAAAGAAATTTTAATTTCAAAACATTCATGTCCATATAAATAAATCCCTAAAACCATTTTTAAAACGTGGAAATTAATGAGAAATATTTATAAGAATAAATCTTTACAACTTTTAAAATGATATTTTAGTTAAAGAGTTACTAACCAAATGAGAGATGCTTGAATACAAATAATTGAGGGAAAAAATTGATCAAAGCTTATAATATCATGAGAATAAGGATATTCATGATATAATATGTCAATGGGAAGTATATACAACATATAAAAGTGAATTGTTGTATAAAAACAACAAAAAAATCCTCAATGGAATCTAAATTGAGACAAAGTCCCTTGAAAATATCATATACTTAGATTAAGAACAAATCAATGACATAATTATGTGTGAAAAATAAGAATACACCCACTATAATTGGATATTAATTGTAAAACAATCATAGTTCATTAACACATACTAATATAATTCCATAATCAAGAAGTAGAAGTTTAACCCAAAGAATAGAAATTGGGTTAAGAAGTTCTCTTACAAAAATTCAACAGCCTAACGGTGTCGCTTTAAAATTCATAAAATGAGTTGATGAGAGATAAAAGTGTATCTCATCACTTTAACATAAAATTTACAGAAATGAGGATATATAAAAACATATCCCAACATAAGATAATGGAAATTAGAAAACATAACATAAAATAAGTCTCTGACAAAAAGAGGAGGGTGAAAAGTTCCCTTGCCGATTTGGTAACTTACAAAACATACACCACATGAAATAAGGATCATAAAATGAAGATTTAAATACCCATAAATTAATATATATTACACAAGGAATACAATCATGTTCAGTACATACACCACACAAAAGTAAATAGTTTCAAATATAGCATGAATCTCATGGGAATAAAAAGTGATATGAAACCCCTTACCTCAAGTCTGACTTGTCTTATATATTCCTTGTTCTTTATGAATAATAAAATTAAGTTAATTTATAATTGATTAAGAACCATTTTCAAGTTTATTATTCATTTAATATCACTAATTACCTTTCTATAACAATTATTTAATTATTTGAGTTCATATCGGACATTTTGTCGATGTTTGGGACTTGAGTAAAAACAATAAACTTGTTATAATTACAAATTGTCCATGTGGTCAAAAGTAAATTATATATAGAATGATATTCATGATTTAGATATCATATAAATCATATATATCCAGTATATATTTATTTATAATAGTCTATAACATTTGGACATAAGAAATGAAATGCACCATTCATAGAGACGGTAAGTCGTATGTATGCATGAACGCTAATTTCATTTCTTTTTCAATTTTAAAGGAATGAAAACTAAATGATAAATAGGCACATTATAATTAAAATATAATATATATATATTATATATGTTACATGAATTCATAAATTCCATCATTTATACATTCCATGTATGGAATGAACAAGTCATATCACTTTGAGGGGGCGGTAGTCCGCACTTTCTCGAATGAAATTATCGTATTTACCCAATATAGAAACCATAAAGGTGTAATATAAATGAAAAATAAATAAGAATATAGACAATATAAATATCATATATATATCACATATAAATATAGTTTCATCATAATGGACACCATGAGAGGCGGTAGGAGATATTTGAACAATCATCATTTTGTGAGGCAGTAGTTCGTCGTCCAGAGAAACAGTATGTTCGTATCCATTAGATAGAGTTGTGTGGAAGTGTAGTTAAAATACTTATCATAAAAACATCCTAGTACATTGAGGATAATGGTGTTATTATAAAATAATGTAATAAATAGATTTTAGGGGGTCAGAGAAGGAAAATAAAAAGAAAAGAACTTGGGGGAAGACGTTACCTTTAAACCGGGTAACTCTCTTTGATTTGAACCAAAAGGCTTTCTTGAAGTGATTTCTGCCTAAGGTAACACTTCTAGGAGGAAGATAGGGATATTTAGAGATTATTTGGGCAGATTTTGGATGATCCAATGGGGCTTGAGAGGTGTGAGTAAGGGTTAGAAAGGATGTCTTTTTATAAAAGGGAGGAGCGACTCTTTAAGAATGTTTGAACATATTATTTTATTATATAATGATTTTCGGTTTCTAAAAGTCAAAAAATTATTTAATTCTAAGATAAGGTGTATATAAGTCGAAATAAAATCATAAAATAATAATTGGACAGGTTTTGGATATTTTTTAATCCTTATATATTTTATTTAACCTTTTATTAACTTATTTAACTTTTACCATGTCCTCTTATATATTCATATTATATGGTTAATATATTTACAATAAAATGTATAGAGACCCAAAATGGATCATTAATTATATTTTTAACATAATATATGTCATTTGGCATAATATTATATTTTTAAAACTATTTTATCATTTAATAAAATATTGATTAATTTAAAAACTCTTTTATGTCAATTTTAATACTATTCATATCATGACTTTTTAAAAAAATCCAAAAAAAATTATTCTTTCGAAAAACCTTTATTAATTCAAAGATAAAAAGTCATAATAATATATAAAATTCGTGGATGGCATAAAAAGGTTCAAAATATATTTATTTTAATATTTTTAATGTCACTTATTTTAATCCTTTATTAATGAAAAAATTACCACATCACCACTGTGTCATAATTAAATTTATTTATTTAATATCTAAAAATTATAAATAAAATACCATGATGTAGGGAATATTTTTAGATTTAAAAACACAATTATAGTTGTAGATATAACTTATATAACCCCATATACATTATTTTTACTAAAAGATATATGTTTATGTTATTTTTGTCCTTACTTTAAATTAATTAATATAAAGTGTCATTTTCACTTACAAGTGGCTCCATGGGGTCCCAAAAATAGACCCAAGGATGCCCATGGTCGGACACGTATCATCCAATAGGATTATGACATATGTTAGGGTAATTTAATATTATTATAATATTATTTGTTTACCATTATTTACCATATTTACCCTTTAACCATGGTAAAAAAATATTTACTGAAGTAAATATTCATAATGTCTAAAAATAAAAGTTACCTATTTACACAATTTGGACCTAATGATTCTAAATATGGAATCCATTTTTTCAAATTCAAAACACAAAAGTGGCAGAAAATAATTTAAAATTAATTCCCGTTGTCAAAACAAAAAATGTGTTTTTAAGAAATAATAACTATCAAAATATTTACCTTTGTTTATGTCCAATTTAAGAGTTAAATTACTTCCAATTACCAAAATTGGATAAAATGGTAAAAATATAATCCAATTAAACTTTAAAACAAACTAAAATAGCAATCTAACTATATAAATAAACTAGATTAAAAGGCAGTTTTAAATTAAAATGAAGTATTTTTCACTATTCATTAAAAAATGAACATTATCAGAAAAAATACCAAAATTTAAACCAAAGTAAATTTTGATGTCCCAATTATAAAGAAGAATATTATTTTTTAGAATATAACATATAAAATTTTCAAAACTAGATTTAAAAAGTGTTCTCCATCAAAAGGTGGGAAATCGACCTTTTAAGGAATATTAGAGTATTTATGCTTAAAATTGGATTCATTCACATTTTAAGCCTTTAAATTTTATTAGATAAATGAAAAAACATTTAACAAACATGTAAAATCATATTTTAGTTAGTTCTTTTCATTCCCACCAATACAGTTTCTAGGAGTTAACAACCATTTAAAATAATATTATATTGTCATTTTTCAGTATGACTCATCCTTTTATGCAACATGAGATTTCAAAGAAACCCACTGTTGCATGTCTGGTATTCCATTGAACACAGAATCCAATTTAAATTAAAATTAATATTTAATTCACAAATATTAATAAATATGAAAATTTCATATTCTTTATTTACCTAGGATGTTACACCTACTCAAAGGTTCCACATGCCACTTATCCGGGAGAATACACTCCAAGTGTCTGATAGCACCAATGACGTTCATTAGAGAGGTAGTGCTCATTGGGTATTTTCATAGAAATACTTGTTTGAATTATGAAGAGTTATGATGCATAGATGAAGATAACACCTAGGTCCATGGGAGATACCAACAACTCAATCTATAATAACCTGCTAAGTAGAGGATTGGCGCCCATGTAGTGTTGGTCACGACGATACTAGGAACTCTACATTGGGCATGAATATGATAGAGGATCTCACTCCAGGCCTTGCAGAAGGATTCCAAGAACTTTATCCAAGGATTCTTGCTGAAGGGATCGATGCCCTATGTATAGGAGGTGATTACATACTAACCCTCTGGAAATGGATATGGGGAATGAACCCTAACAAAACTTGTCTAATATACATAGAAAAAGGGATTTAATCCAACATCAAGGGAGTATACGTCATGTAGTAGGGGTTCACACCATGTCCCTTAGACCTTGGTTCTGGCACATGTAAATTTCTTATGTCTCTATCCATGTATTAGTACACAGTGTGCCTCTTCCCATGTAATTCTTCCATTGCACTAGTACATGGATTAGCCCTTGTACATTCCCGCTGGTTGCATTCATGTAAGAGTACATGGTGTTTCAATGCATGTGTACTCCATCACATGTATGTGTACCCTCCAAGGTAAACACTGATCCACCAAGGAAGGCACCACATGCCGTGTGATAGGGGTCACACACCATGTGATCTTTAACCACACATAGAAACCTTAGCTACCACATAAAGATCCAACACACTGTGTAATCCTGGATTACATGTCATATAGATTGGGATTTATAGAATCCCACTATTCTTCCTCACATAGAGTCATCCACTCCTCTGGCACAAAATTAGGGCATGATTCATACCTATAATGGAGGATCTGGTCCATTCAACCATTTTCATCTCTGCTTTTCCGATTCTTTCCATTTGATTCATTTGAGAATTGTTTCTTGTTCATCCTATTATCGTAGCATGCACTGCACGAACCTCGGGATCTCTATCCTGGTCTGATCTATTCACCTCTACCATCGTCGCATGATCCTCATGCCATACCAAGTCTAGATCTATGATATCGGATCATTGCGCTAAGAAATAGGTGTGTAGCAATCGATTCCTCGGTATTTGGGTTGAACCATCAGGAAAACAAAACCCTGATGATGAACGAATAAAATAGAGGAGAAAAAACAATGAACGATCATGAGTAACAAACCTCAGTCTATGTTCATGTCAACCTCAATTCGTTTCCATTATAATGACGAATTAATAGATAAACAAAATAACCACAAATAAAACTCCCCAATTCGCTGATAAAATTAATCCATCCCATAATATGCATGACCCACATATCAATCTATTAGTTTATTGATTCGATTCCATCATAGAAAAAGACAACATGGAAGTAATCAAAGAAAAAACATCCTACATTGATTTGGATTGATCACTGATGAAAAAATAATTTGCATCGTTGATTTTGGTGATATCCTTGAGCTCTATTGGTTCATGATCCTTGATCTAATCTCGATCTGCCATCGTTCTCCAAGAAGGATCTCTTCCATTGGATCTTAGGTCTCTAGGGTTTACTAGAAAACCCTACGACAAACTCCATAGTCATATATTTAAAGAGTAATTTGTTTCAAAAATAAATATATCAAATTAATTTATTAATTTATTTTATTCGTTTATTCCCATGATTAATTTTTCATAAATATCTTGTGCCAACAAAGATTATGTTGTGCCTCGGGTAAAACCTTCATTCTGAACTCAATAGCGCCCTCAGACTTCTAATCTGGGCCGCTTTTCAGAAATTGTTCCACTTTTTCTATAAAATTGGGCACGCATACTACTTAATATATTTAACATATTTCATGTATACATAATTCTTATTTTAATTAAAAATTTAAATGTGAAAATATCCCCTCTATGAATAATTTGAGGTTTCATTCATCAATTTTTTATAATTTTATCTGAAGAAACTAATGAAAAACTTTTTTGGTCATGTGCCTGCCTGCTTCAAGTGTACCTGAGGCACCCCAAACTTTTACTCTCATATATGGTTCTAAAAATACTTTATTTAAACACTAATTTTTTATACAAACTAAGGAGACCCAATATAAACATTTTTTTTATTTTATATCACTTTCATAAGTTAAAAATTAAATCTCACAATAATCATACAACCCCAAGAATGATAGGTTTAGTGTCTTTGAGGATCATCTATATAAGCAACTTATTTTACGATACTTGTAAACATTTCTATATAATCAAACCACACTAGACTTTTTATAAGTTATACTCATCTTTATAACTTGGGGGATGGAAATATTAGAAAGTGGTGATCTCAAATGCTCAGTAGGGGAAAACATTTTATCCAAGTTTAAATAATAATCATATGTGAAAACTTGATAAGGGTAAAATTATCTTATTAAAAAGAACATGGGACAGTAGAAGTTTTCCATAAGTAATGATATAAGTACATGTAATATAAAATGAACAAACATATACCTAAGGAAACATGAGATAATAAACATGGTCCATAGGGAATAATCATATGCATATGACATAAAGATGTGGAAAATAATAATAAGGAACTATGGAACAAACATAAGCATACAAAATAATGTGAACAAAACTACCCACATCACATTCATTCAACAAACATGTGAACAAATCCATTCACCTCACATTCAGGAAACAACTTGTGAAAAAAATTACATGTATGATGTTCAGACACCAAACATGCTAAAAAATATACATGCATCATATTCACACAAAAACTTGTAAACATAGATACCCATATCATTTTCACACAACAATCATATGAACAAAACTATCAGCATCATTTTCACATAAAAACTTGTGAAAAATGATACATGAATCAGGTTCACATGAAAAACTTGTGAAAAAATATACCAATATCATGTTCACCCAATGGTTCGCTATCTAATATAATATGAAACCTTAACCAATGCATTATATGGTGATATAGTACCCCACCCACCATTATACATACATATTTTTTCCATATCAATCTTTCATCATACCATGAGAACCTATGGAAAGAAAATGGCCTTAATATCATTTACAAATGGTATCGTATAATGTGGTAATAAAAGTAGATTGGTTGTAATACCAAAAATATAATCACCCAAAAGGAGTATAAAATAAATGACTCTATAGGGTGGTTCATAAAACATAACACCATATCAGATAGATCAGTTGGAGTTTAAGATAAAAATGGTTGCAAAACCGAAAAGAGTCTTTAGAAGACATTTCTTAACATTATCGTAAAAAATTAAAAGTTATATGTCACTTTTTAAAATATCAATTTTAAGAAATTGAAAATAATTAATTTTTAAAATAATTACTTGGAAAGAAATTTAAATAATTAATCCTTTAAAAAGTTACAAAGTTTTCAAAAAGGTCAGGAGAAAACTTTTTAAAAACATTAACTTTTAAAAAGAATATTTAATAATCGAGCCTTAGAAAATATATAATATTTTAAAAAGGTAAAGTGAAAATATTCTAAAAACACTTCATTTGAAAAATAATATTCAATAATATATTCTCAAAAAATACATAAATATTTTCTAATGAGAATATTTAGTGGAATATAAAACATTTTATTATTAAAGGATGGAAAACCTTTTTAATATTTTGAAATAAATTTTTTGAAAACCCACATCGTAAAAAGAGTAAAAAAACTTCATTTTGAAAAATGAAAATGGAAATGTAAATTCCACATGAGATAACACATAATTAGGATTCAAAAGAATGGCATTGGTTCATACTCGAAACACGTTAACATTGTTTCCCTAATTCCCAAACCAAACCTCACATCTTGAAAAAATAAACTCCAAACTCCAATCCCAAACTCAGTTAGTGTCATAACACTTTGGGATGGGTACCCCTCTATACTCGAAATACGTTAACATTGTTTCCCTGGTTCCCAAACCAAACCTCACATCTTGAAAAAAGAAACTCCGAACTCCAATCCTAAACTCAGCCAATGTCCTAATACTTCAGGATGGGTACCCCTCTGATACCATTATATCATGTCCCAACCTAATGGGGCTCAAGACACAACTACCCCAAGCCCACCTCCAATAGTCCAATTATTGGAAACCATCACCAAGAAGGAACATCACACACATGGGAGGAATTTTCTTTAGGTACTTGTTTTCACACACACATCTTTAATCCCATGCAATGCTAACACGTAAACAACTAAAAACGATGCATGCATACATCTATAAACCCACAACTAAAGTATGATAAAAATTATTAGAAAGTGTAAAAAGGGTAAAATACCAAACCAACTAAAACTATAAAGTAAACTCCCACCTAATCATACATAGGGGACTCTTATAAAAAGAAACATTAGTATGCACCTCAATCTATCTAACCCAAACTAGCTCCACCTACTCCTAGTCCACCAAGAACTCCACAAAAAAGTTTCATCACCGACATAAGACAATACACGTATGGGAAAACACTATGAAAGGGTGAGTATAAAAATACCCAGAAAGACACCCCAAAATTAGAAAGAACAAAGCATTGAGAGTAATAGTTAGCCCCACACAGTTATATGTCTATAGCACATATAACAATAATATCCAAATATACTCTACAAGGAAACATAGTCTCAAAGTGAATATCACAACTCTAAATCCATCCTAGGATTCCTATTCAAAGGTTCCACATAGCACTCATCCAGAAGAATACAGTCCAAGAGTCTGATAGCACTAATGACGTTCGTCTGAGAGGTAGTGATCATTGGGTCTTTTTATAGAAATACTTGTCTGAAGTCTGAAGAGGTATGATTCATAGATGAGGATCACACCTAGGTCCATGAGGGATACTAACAGCTCAATCTAGAATAACCTACTAAGTAGAGGATCGATGCCCATGTAGTGTTGTTCACGACGATATCAATAACTCTACATTGGGCATGAAGATTATAGAGGATCTCACCCCAGGCCTTATGGAAGGATTCCAAAAACTTTATCTAAGGATTCTTGCTGAAGGGATCGGTGCCATATGTGTAGGATTTGATTACATACTAACCCTAAGAATATGGATATGGGGAATGAACCCTAACAAAACTTGTCCAATATACAGATAAAAAGGGCTCCAATCAAGAATCAAGGGAGTATACAAAATATAATAGGGGTACACACCATGTCCCCTGGACCTTGGGTCTGGCACATGTAAATGCCTTATGTCTCTATCCATGTATTAGTACACGGTGTGTTATTTCCCATGTAATTCTTCCTGTGTACTAGTACACGGATTAGCCCATGTACATTCCAACTGGTTGTATCTATGTAGGAGTACACGGTTTTTTCATGCTTGTGTACTCCATCCCATGTCTGTGTACCCTCCAAGGTAAACCCCGAGCCACTAGGGAAGGCACCACATGTCGTGTGATAGGGGTCACACATTGTGTTATCTTTAACTACACATAGAAACCTTAGTCTCCACATAGATATCCAGTACACTGTGTAATCCCAGATTACATGTCATGTAGATTGGGATTTCTAGAATCCCACTGTTCTTCCTCACATAGATTTGTCCACTCCTCTAACACAAAATTAGGGAATTATTCATAACTAGAATGAAGGATCTAGTCCATACAACCATTTTTGTATATGATTTTCAGATTCTTTCCATTTGATTTATATGATAATTTTTGCTCGTTCATTATATTGTCGCCACATGCACCGCACAAACCTATGGATCTCTATCCTGGTCTGATTTGTTCACCTCTACCACCTTCACAAGATCCTCATGACATACCGTGTCTAGATCTATGATATTGGATCATTACGCTAAGAAATAAGTGTACAGCAATTGATTCCTCAGTATTTGGGTCGAACCATCGGGAAAACAAAACCCCAATGATGAACAAATAAAATAGGGGAGAAAAAAATAGTGAACAATCATGTGTAATAAACTTCAGTTGATTTTCATGTCGACCTCAATTCATTTCCATTAGAATAGTGAATTAATAGATAAGAAAATAACCACAAATAAAACTCCCCAATTCCCAGATAAAATTAATCAATCCCATAATACGCATGACCCACGGATCAATCTGTTGGTTGATTGATTCGAGTTCATCATAGAAAAAGACAACATGGAAGGAATCCAATAAAAAACATCATATATTGATTTGGATTGATCACTAATGGAAAAATAATCGACATCATTGATGTTGGTGATATCCTCGAGATCTTTTGGTGCAGGATCCTTGATCTAATCTTGATATGTCATCATTCTCCAAGAAGGCTCTCTTCCATTGGCACCTAGGTCTCTAGGGTTTAGCTTAAAACCCTAAGACAAACTCCATAGTCATATATTTTAAGAGTAATTTGGCCATTGTATCAAAAAAATAAAACAAATTAATTTATTAATTTATTTTATTCATTTTATTCATTTTATTTATTTATGTCCATGATGACTTTTTCATAAATAGCATGTTCCAACAAATATTATGTCGTGCCTAGGGTAAATCCTGCATTCTAAACTCAATAGTGCCCTCAGATTTCGGATATGGGCCTCTTTTCAGAAGTTGTTCCACTTTTTCTATAAAATATTTCATGTATGATACTTAATATATTTAATATATTTCATGTCAGCATAATTCTTATTTTAATTAAAAAATTATATGTGAAAATATCCCCTCTATGAATAATTTGAGGTTTCATTCATCAATTTTTTATAATTTTATCTAAAGAAACCAATGAAAAACTTTTTTGGTCATGCGCCTGGCTGCTTCAATTGTATCTGAGTCACCCCAAACTTTCACTCTCAGATATGGTTCTAAAAACACTTTATTTAGACACTAATTTTTTATACAAACTGAGGATACCCAATCTAAAAAAAATATTTTACATTACTTTCATAAGTTGAAAATTACATCTCACAATAATCACACAACCCTAAGAATGAGAGGTTTAGTGTCTTTGAGGATCAACAATATAAGAAACTTATTTTATGATACCTATGAACATTTATCTATAATAAAACCACACTAGACTCCTTATAGGTTATACTCATCTTTATAACCTAGGGAATGGAAACATCAGAAAGTGGTGATCTCAAATGCTCAGTAAGAGAAAATATGTTATCCAAGTTTAAATCATAATCATATGTGGAAACTTGATAAGGGTGGAATTATCTTATTAAAAATAACATGGGATAATAAAATTTGTCCATAAGTAATGATATAAGGACATGTAATCACAAATGAACAAACATATACCTTGGGAAACATGAGATAATAAACATATTCCATGGGGCATAATCATATTCATATGACATAAAGATGTGGAAAATCATAATAAGGAACTATGGAACAAACATAAACATATAAAATAATGTGAACAAAGCTACACACATCACATTCATGCAACAAACATGTGAACAAATCCATTCACCTCACAGTCATGCAACAACTTGTGAACAAAGTTACATGCATCGTGTTCACACACCAAACATGTTAAAAAATATACATGTATCATGTTCACACACAAAACTTGTGAACAGAGATACCCATATCATTTTCACATAACAAACCTATGAAAAAAAATATCAGTATCATTTTCACATAAAAAACATGTGAAAAAAGATACTTGAATCATGTTCACATGAAAAACTTGTGAACAAATCTACCTATATCACGTTCTTGCAATGGTTCACTATCTAATCTGATATGAAACCTTAACCAATGCAGTATATGGTGATATAGTACCCCACATACCATTATCCATGCATATTGTTTCCATATCAATATTTTATCGTACCATGAGAACCTATGGAAATAAAATAGGCTTAAAATCATTTATAAATGGTATCGTATAACGTGTTAATAAAAGTAGATTGGTTGTAATACCAAAAATATAATCACCCAAAAGGAGTATTTAATAAATGATTCTAGAGGGTGATTTATAAAACATAACTCCATATGAGATATATCATATATATTTTAAGATAAAAATGGCTGCAAAACCTAAAAGAGTCTTTAGAAGACATTTCTTAACATTATTGTAAAAAAGTAAAAGTTATATGTCACTTTCTAAAATATCACTTTTAAGAAATTAAAAATAATTCATTTTTAACATAGTTATTTGGAAATAAATTTAAATAATTAATCATTTAAAATTTTAGAAAGTTTTTAAAAAGTTGAGGCGAAAACTTTTTGAAAACATTGACTTTAGAAAAGAATCTTTAATAATGGATCCTTAAAAAAGATATTAATATTTTAAAAATGAGAAGTGAAAATATTCTAAAAACACTTTATTTTAAAAATAATATTCAATAATAGAGTCTCAAAAAGACATAAATATTTTCTAATGGGAATTTTTAGTGGAATATAAAACATTTTATTATTAAAGGATGGAAAACCTTTTTAATATTTTGAAATAACTTTGTTGAAAACCCACATCGTAAAATAAGTAATAAAACTTTATTTTTTAAAATGAAAATGGAAATATAAATTCCACCTGAGATAACACATAATTAGAATTCAAAAAATATCATTGGTTTAAATAAAAAATATGGAGATGGAAGAGAAATCATCATTAAAGAGAATGTTAATTATTTTTATCAATGTCATACTTTTTTGGGGAAGATATTCATCAAGAGGGGGAGATTTAAATAAAAAAATAATTTTACATAAATATAAATATAATATTAAATATAAAATATTAGTATGGAAGATACCAATAATATAAGAAATAAGTTCAAGATGAAATATTATAACTCAAAGAAATGGGGTTTGAGTAAACAAAATCTCTTACAACTTCGTTATCTTTTGAATCATAAACCCATGAAAGGTATAAAATTTATGTCTTTTTAAATAACTTTAATTTCATGAATAACATGATAAAAATATATATGTGGGTATTTCATACACCACACACAATTAAACAATTTTTGAATATAGCATAAGCCTCAAAGAATGAAAATTGATTATAGAATACCTTACCTTTATGTCCAACTTTCACAAAAGAACTTTACCCTCCAATATCAAAAAATAATCCATATAAATAAAATATTTAATAACCTTAAATATATTTATTACCTATTATAAACTTTATTTATAGTCATTTATTATGCATTCATTCATTAGTTATAGTGTATTTTCTTCATTAGATGATAGTAATTTCGATTATTTCGCAACGGTTTCATAATAGAAATGTTGAACCCTATTCCATGATACCAATATCATTATTACCAAATTATAAAATATATTATAAGAATTTTATTTCAATTATTTATTCATATAAATTTTCAATTTATGTAAACTATGGGCATGGTTTGCGAGAAATGAATCCATGATGATCTTGTTTCGGGTAATTTTTAACGAACAAAGGGTGGTATATTAATAATAAGTTAAATCTTAATATAACCTTTCTAGAAAATTAAACCAAATATTATTTTATATTTAAAATATAATAATACCAATATTTAATAATCCATAGTCTTCCATTATATAAATTTATAGCATTGTCCATGTATGTGGTTAAACCATCCCAAACAAGAATATGCTATAATTGTTGGGTGGGAATGGTTTAGAAACATATTCATTTGAAATAATATCTTTATTACAAAAGTATAAAGATATTATTTATATTTTTTTAATAAGGTAAATTATATTTTAATATAGTTTTAAAAATAATAAAAGTATAGATGAAAAATGAAACATGTTACTTCATGGCGTCGGTAGTCTGCACGTACACACAGGTGACGTTCTCATTTTCCATAGAATGGAATTAATGTAAGAATTGGTTTATATTTTTAGAATATTAATAATATTTTAAATATTATATTTATTAATTAAATAGGAAATTTGAACCATTCATGTAATCCAGTTATGAAAAATAGATCATGTCGCTTATAGTAGTGGTAGTCTACACGTAACACGGGTGATGTCTTCCTTTTTCAAATAGTTGGGAGGAAAGTAAGAAATGGTTATCCCATAAACATAATAAAATTTTAGTATAATTATGATACTAATTTAAGTATTTAAATATGGTTATATTTTATTTTTAGAAATTATAATAGGAAATAAAGGAAAATAAATGAAAAATGAGTATTTTATAATTTTATCTCCTTCTCAAGCTTGAAGGCCTTGTATTTTTATTAATTTTTTGGATAACCCCTCTATTTAAATTGGGTTGAGAGGGAACCCTTATATAAATCATAGTACCATAGATAAAATTCATAGTATATGAACCAAGGCCCCAAGGGAAAGATGCATAGAACAACCCCTCCTCAACTCCTTCCCTTGATTCTCCTAATCTCCCACCTCGTAGAGATGAACGACAAAAATTTCCCCATAAAGAATTTAACATTACCTTACTCCTTGGAAAAGATCCATTGATAATTTTAATAAGGCTTTGAGAAGTAGTATTTTGATAAGAACAGAACCTTTAGGACATGTATAGAAGTATTGGTGAATTATTTAGAAATATTTTTGTTAAATATAATAATAAGTAGGGTGATGATGACTTCTTTTATAAGTAAAGGGAGTGGCATTTTTATAATAATATAAATAGAAAAGTCACTATTAAAAGTTAAATTGGATCTAATATGGGATAATAATAGATTGGGATAAGGTTTAAGTTCAATCAAGCCACTACTATAAATTTTCATAGATATTTTTAAGTATTTTACTCTTATGTTTTTCACTTTTTCTATTTTTGTTTTTTACTGTGGTAACTAATTTTTACCTATTTAATTTAATTTTAATTACTAAAAATAAAATGGTACCAATTACATAATTTATACCTAATGATTCCAAATATTAAATCCATTTCTTCAAATAAAATTTATATAGTTGATAAAAATTAATTTTAATATTAGCGCACATAAAGTGTAAAAACCCATTTTTAGAAAAAGTGTATTTTTTAGCAAAAAAATATGTTTAGGATAAAATTATCAATGTTATTTATTAACATTAAATTATTTGTATTATTGTTAAACAAATAATATTTTTTTATTTAAAATCAAGAAAAAACTTACTTTCACCCTAAGACTATTTAATTATAAGAAAAGTCTAAAATCAATTTTTATTATAATAAAATATTACTTAAGTTTCAAAATGTTAAGCATATGTTTACTTAATTCAACATGGTATGAATAATTTTACTCCTTGAATACATTTTTATAAGTTTTTAAGTCATACTTATTTTATTATAATGATATAAAAGTTATGGTATGAGTGAAAACTATATTTCTCACTCTTCACCAAAAAATAAATGTTTTTAGAAAAATCCCATAAAAATAATCCTAAGATAATATCGTTATAATAAGTCCAAAAATAAAGTTCATTTTATCAAATTAAAATTCTAAAATTTTAGAATTTTATTTTTAAATAAAATCATAAAATACAGTAAAACTATCATTATAGGAAAATAAACTTTTAGACTTTAAATATTCTAAATATTATTTTAAATCAATTTATAATTAAATTTGTGTTAATATATTAGTTTAAAAAATTGCATATTATAAAAATCATCTTTTAAAAGTGATAAATTTAATTTATTAGGTAAAATACATGTCACTTTAAAAAAATTGTTTTTTAAAAAATACCCCTTTTAACATTTAATAGTTTTAGTCACATTTAATTAATTATTTATCTTATTTCCCTTAAATTTAATTAATACATATATCATTATTTAAAATAATAATAATATATGAGGAATTTAAATATATATTTTTTAATAAATAATGTTAGTATCTTTTTATTTACTCGAGGATTCATTGTTATTGTAACTTTTTTTAATGTTTCACATTATATTGCATTATTTTAATAAGGTGTGTTGTAGTTAGTTTTTGTTTGGTGTTTCATGCATTTAAATATATTCAAAATAATATTTATTTAAAGGGAAATTAATACTAAAATCTCGAGGTGTTACATTCTCCCCCTTAAATAAATTGTGTCTTCATAAGTTTAATCATCTCACATGTGAAAATGGATAGTATTATTCTTATCATAGTTTTCAATCAAGATATAAAATTTAATGATGAATATTCCTTAATATCTTAGGCTAGACTAATATACTTATCTCTCCCCTAACTCTGTTATAAAAATATCTATCATGAATTATTATTAAGATCCATAGGAAGACTATAGCTATCCCTATACTTATAGATGATCATTAGATGATGTTTTATTTCTTTATATCATCATTTAACATGGCCTCTATTTAGAGAGATCCAATTCATACCTAGTATGAAATCGAATTTTACTAAGGGGAGAGGAACTAGATTTTTTGGAATTATCTTCCAACAAACCTTAATCGAAAAATAGTTTTAAACTTGGGATACAATCATTTCCCCACTAAGAGTTTTAATACTTATCCCTTTATGTGTTAATTTAATTATCTTAAATAACTTATTAGATATAATGGAGTGTCTAGAACAAAAATAAAATAAGGAAACCATAATTATGGAGTGGAGGATATGTGTACCTCATTATAATTATCCACATCCATGGTAGCCATTGCATAAACTCTTCCATGTTCTAAAGGTTTCTCATCTAATAATATTCATTAGCCCTTGGGTTAGGGAATCTATTTTCATAATGTCTAATCTTCCCACATTTAAAATATAGAACCATTAGTGGTACCTTAAGTTTAAATTTATTCCCCTTCACTTTGTTAACCAAACACTTCATTTTTATTTAGCATCTTTTTGCTTTATACCCTCCTTTTCTATGCATAAAACATCTTCATGTTACTTTTAGGAATTTCTCTGGGTGTTTATTCTAATATTTTTCACATATATAATATTGAATCTTGTTTCCTATATGGTCTTTAACACTTTAACTTTCAATAAACTCCATTTTTCTCTTATTTAGAGTGTTTGAAAACTCATATATGTTCAAGTTATTAATCGTAACCACAATATATCTTACTCTAGTTCCTATATCATTTGGTTTCTCATTAAGAGAATCACCACATTATCCATTTCTCCCATTCTTAACTCTTTTTTTCTAGGACCAAGCCATTAATTTACATAAAGGAAATTTGAGGTGTGCGAATACTTAAATAAATAAATGTGAAAGGAAAACTATAATCTTAGAAGGAATAACTCATAAATGACATGTATAACCTAACTTAGTAATCTATAAGTTTTAATATATGTTAACCATAATCATTTAATTATTAGGTTCTCTAACATAAATATATTCAAATCCCTCATAATAGTTCATAAGGATTATGTGAATTTACAAAACATATCCCCTAGGAGTGTCAAACTAGTTGTGTAGTTAGGCCTCTTTTTCTTACACCAGGTGAAGATTGATTTAATAACCAACCATAATTTTTAGGTTTATTACCCCTAGATGCATCTATGTTGGAGACTACATCCAATTGTTTGTATCTATCTAGAGATTTCATTGCTATGAAACCACAAACATGATACATTAAAAACATTTCAGGATGTTATCCTATACTTTGACTTATCCATAGGGTTTTCACTAAATTTATATCATATTAATAACTAAACTAATATCCAAAAATAAAATAAAATAATCCTAAAAAATAATTAAACCTTACTCTAATACCAATTGAGTGTCCATATACCCACACTCTTAGATATTATGCTAAAAACACTTTCTTTAAACACTAGATTTGATACAAGCTAAGGAAACCTAAGATAAAAAGATTTTTATTTTATATCATTTCCATAAGTTAAAAATTAAATCTCATAATGATCAAACAATACCAAAAACAAAAGGTTTAGTGTATTTTAGGATTTTCTACATTATAAACTTATTTTATGATACTTGTTAACATTTATCCATAATCATACCACACTAGACTCCCTTCTATACTCCTCATAGGTTATACTCATCTTCCTAACCAAGGGAATGGAAAAATAATAAATAGGTGTGACCAAACGTTCAATAAGTTAAAACATGTCATCAATGGTTATATCATACATAGGTGAGAAAACATGATCATAGGAGAAATATATTATTAAAAATAACGTGGGATAATAAGAGTTTTCCATGGGTCACGATAGAATGAAATGTAATATCTAATTAACAAAGATATACCATTGAATAAGATTGTGGAAAGATGAGAAAATAAAAATGATCAATGTGGAATAACCATAGGCATGCGATATAAAGATGTGGAGAAGACTAATAAGGAACTATGCCAAAAATATAAGTATAGAAAATCATGTGAATAAAGATACCTACGTCATTCTCACACAACAAACTGGTGAACAAATCTATCTACATCATGTTCACACAACAACTTGTGAATAAATCTACATGCATAACATTCACACAAAAAACTTGTGAATAGAGCTACCAGTATCATGTTCACATAAAAAACCTGTGAACAAAGCTACCTATATCACGTTCACACAAAACAAATATGAGAAAATACATTGACATAACTTTTATGAAAAACGTGTGAACAAAGATACCCACATCTTGTTTACATGAAAAACTTATGAAAAATCTACCCACGTCATGTTCATATGAAAAAATTGTGAACAAAGCTACTTGCATCACGTTCACACAATAATAAATTATCTCATGTGAAATGAAACCTTAAATAATGCATTGGAGGGATATATTTGACTCTATACATATTCATCTATATATATGTGTTCCATATCAATTATTCATCATACCATGAGAACTAATAGAAAGAAAATGGGTTTCATATCATTTCTAAATGGTATCACATAATGTGATATAAAAAGTAGATCGGTTGATACCAAAAATAAAATCACCCAAAAGGATTATTTCATAAATTAATATAGATGTTGATTAATAAAACATAACTCTATAGGTTACATATTGTTTAGATTCAGATAATAATGTAATAAAAACTTAAAAGTTTCTTTAGAAAACATTTCTTAACACTTTCATAAAAAGAAGAAGTTATAAATTACTTTCAAAAATATCTCTTTTGAGAAATTAAAATGAAGTCATTTTCAAAATAGTTATTTTTAAATAAATGTAACTTATAAAGCCTTGAAAAATAAATAAAGGTTTCAGAATGGTGAGGTGAAAACCTTTTAAAAACATTTACTTTAAAAAAGAATTTTCAATAATTGAGCCTTTAAAAATACATAAAGGTTTCAAAATTTTGAAGTGAAAACATTGTGAGAGAACTTACTTTTAAAAAGAATCTTAAATAATGATCTTGAAAAGATATAATGATTTCATTATGTAATTCTGGAGCGAAAGATAAAATATTTTGTTATTAAATGATGGAAAACCTTTTTAATACTTTGAAATACCTTTATTGAAGACTCACATCGTACAAAGAGTAACAAAAATTTTGAATAAAGGGAAAAGGGAAATATGAATCCCACAAGAGATAACACGTAATTAGGTTTCTAAAAAAATATAACATTATATAGAAGAAAAAATATGGACATGGAAGAGAAATCATCATTAAAGATAATGGAAATTATTCTTAACAATGTCATGCTTTTATTGGGAATAAATTTATCAAGGAGAAAGATTTTAATAAAAAAATTAATTTTCACCAAAGAGAAATATAATGTTAAATATATAAATTTAGGGTGGAATAAATCAATCATAGAAGAATTAATTTCAAGATGAAATATTATAACTCAAATAAGGGAGGTTTGAGTTAACAAAATCCCTCTTGAATTCATTATCTTTCAAATCGTAAACCTATGAAAGGTGTGAAATATGATATATTAGTAAATAAAATTAATTTCATAAATAACATAATAAAAATAAATATATTGTAAGTATATACACCAAAAAAAATTAAAAAAAATTGATTATGACATAAGTAAAAAAGAATGAAAATTGAGGTGAGAATCTCTTACCTTTATTCCCAACTTTCATGAAAGCACTTTAACCTCATGTATTAAAAACTCATCTATATTGATCACTTATTTAATAAACTTAATCATATATGTTACTTTTTATACACTTTATTTATAATCTTTTATTATGAATTTATTTGTTTGTTATTATTTATTTTCATTATCAGATTATAGTAATTTCAATTGTTTCAAAAATATTTCACCATGGAGACATTGAACCCCATTCCTTGATTCTAATTTAATAATTCCCACATTATAAAAGATATTAAAATCATTCTATTTTAATTATTTATCAATCCCCGTGTTTATTTGATGGAAACTATGGGCATGGCTCATGAGAATGAAATCTGTGATGAGCTGTTTCAAGTAATTTTTAACAAAGGGTGATATATTAATAATAAGTTAAATCTTAATATAACCTTTCCATAAACATAAACCAAATATTATTTTCTCATTAATTTCTAAAAATAATAGTATTTAATTTTCCATAGTCATTCATGATATAAATTTATAGTATTGTTCATATAGGTGGTTAAACCGACCCAAATAAGAATATCTTGTAATCGATGGGTGAGTATGGTTTAGAAAGTGATTCATTTGCAATAATATCATTATTAAATAAATATAATGATTTTATTTATATTTTATTAATGTTTTGAATCATATTTTAAGATATTTGGATCAAAAATAAAAATTTATATTAAAAAATACAATCATTCATGGAGGTGGTAGTCCACATGTACACATGGGAGAAGTTCTCATTTTTTATAGAACAGAAAGAATGTATAAATTTGTTTATATATTAATAATATTAATAATTTTATAAATATAATATTTATTCATTAAATACCCCCCCCCCAAGCCATCCATGTAAGGAGGTTATGAAAACAGATCATGTCGCTTATGGAGGCGGTAGTCCGCACGTAATACAAGTGGAGTTTTTTTTAATGGTTGGGAGGAAGATAGAAAATGGTTATCTCATAAATATAATAAAATTTAATATAATTATGATCCTTATGTAATTATTTAAATATGGGTAGATTATATTGGGAGGATGTATAATAATAAATAAAGGAAAAAAATTAAAATCGAGAAATTGAGCATTTTACCTCACTCCTTGGGAAAGATCATTTTCAAAATGGATTAAGGCTTTGAGAAGTGGTTTTTTTATAATACAGGAGCCTATAGTAAATTTATAAGAGTTTTAATGGGTTATTTATTAATATTTTTGTCAAATATAAGAGTCTTGGTGTGTAATGGGAAGTAGAGTGGTGATGGATCCTTTTATAGGTAAATGGAGTGACATTTTTGTAATAATATAAAAGGATAAGTCACTATTCAAAGGTCAAGTGGATAAAATAATGACCAATAATGGAGTGGTGGAATTAGTATGGTCAAGAAATCCTTTCACACATGTTTTTAATAAATTTTTAATTATATTACTCTTATATTTTTTACTCTTACTATTTTTGGTTTTTACCGTGGTAAATAATTTTTACCTAAGTTAATTTTAATTCCTAAAATTAAAATGAGTATTATTACATAATTTAGACCAAATTATTCCAAATATTAAATTTATTTCTTCAGAAAAAAATTCTAAGGTTGATAAAAATTAATTTTAATATTAGCGCACATAATGCGTAATCACCGGTTTTTAGAAAAAAGTGTGTTTTTAAGCATAAAAATTATGTTTAGGATGGAATTATCAATATTTTTTATATCCACGACATTAATTGATTTATTATTAAATAAATAAATTTTTATAGCCTTAAAAGAAAACAAAAACCAAATTTCATCATTTGAATATTTAATTACAAAAAAGGCTAAAAATAGTTTACTACTTGATTAATTTTACTACTTGAATAAATTTAATACTTAGTTTATGATAATTTCATAAAATCTACGATATTAGTGAAAACTACATTTTTCACCATTCACCTAAAATTCAATGTTTCCAGAAAATCCCAAAAAATCATCCTATGATAAAAAATATATGAACCCAAAAATGAATTTCATTTTTTAAAATTAAAATACTAATATTTTTAAAAGGAAAATTAAATAAAATCATAAAATATAATAAAAACTATCTTTATAGAAAAATAAACTTTTAGAATTTAAATGTTCTTAATAATATTTCATTTAAATTTCTAATTAAATGAGTGTTAATATATTAGTTTAAATATTACTTATTATAATAATACTATTTTATAAGTGATAAATTTAATATATTAGGTAAAATACACATCACTTTAAAAATATCTTTGAAAATATCCCTTTTAAACATTTTATTAGTTTTAATCACATTTCATTATTTATTTATCTTTTAGCCCTTGAATTTAATTAATAAACTAATCATTATTTAAAATAATAATAATATATCATGAATTTAAATATATATTTTTATAATAAATCATTTTATTATATTTTTACTTACTTTAGGATTTATTGTTATTGTAACTTTCTTATTAATATTTCACATCACATTGCATTGTTTTAATGAGGTGTGTTGCGGTTCATTTTAGTTTGGTGTTGCGTGCATCACAAGCTATCCAAAATAAAATTTATTTAAAAATAAATTAATACTAAAATCTAGTGTTGTTACAGTGCCACGAGACTTTCACTTCATACTGTAGATGTAAAAATTCAAAAACCTAGGGTGAAATTGAAATAATCACATAAGAACTCAATGAAAATTTGAAATGAAATGCATAATCCATGTGGATAGAAATAATAGGTTAGCACATGTTATAGAATTAGAGGTCAAAAACCATGTGTGAAAGAGGATATTAGAAGATGATGCCATCATCCCTAAATTACAATAGAAGAATAAATCATGAAGGTGATATAAGATCGAGCATTGGGAGAGATGAGACACAAGGGACACTACTACATAAACACAAAAAAAAGATCATGTTTATCAGAGTTTTTAAATTTTTAAATTAATGTTAAAAAAGGTGACCATTTCATATCATTTTTAAATTTAACTCTGAGAAACAGTTGATTTTTATAAGCACTAAAAAAATATGTTCTGAAAAGGATTTTATTAAAATTTTATTTTCTATAAAAACCATACACCTATGGTGACTTGATATATATTTTTGTTAAAACCCTACACCTAGAATAAACTTCCCACCATAGGAATAGAAGAATGATGAACTTCATTTTTGAAGAAGGATGTCCTTATCTTTACGATATTTATAAATTTTAATTAATGAAAAAACATTTTTTATTCAAATATTATTTTAAAAATTAAAATTTGATAACTAATGCATCTTCATCAAGATATTAACTACTATAGAATATGTTATATATAGTGCTACCCTTTAGTAGTGTTAAAAAAATTACTAATAAATAGCACCTTTATCAGTTCCAAAAAAAGTGCTGATAAAAGCACACCTTTGTCTGCACTTTTTTTAGTGTTCATAAAGATTAACTTTTGTCGGGGTTTTTTTAATGTTGATAAAGGGTGGACTTTATCAGCACTCTTTTAGCAGTGATAAAAGGTATATTTCATAAAAAATTATATATCATTTGAAATCATATATTTATATATTTATATATTTATATTTATATAAATATAATATATTTTATTAAATATGATTTATATAAGAATAAATATGCATTTACACTTAATATATAGGATATTTGGTGAAAATAAATAAATAATAATATTAATTAATAATTTTATAACTATTATTGAGTAATGGTAATTTAATAACAATTTGATGACATAAAAATTCAATAAATTAATGAATAATATAAGATATGTTGAAAACATGAATTGAACTTTAAACAGGCATAATTGTTTATCTGAGTACCCATTTGGGCCTTACCGCATATCAAATTTAAGTTTTAAAAAAGATATAAAATATTATAACTTGGGGGATCCTCATTTTATGTCTCTTCGATGTCAAGAAAGGCCATGAAGACCTCTAAATTTGAGTTTTTTTGGTACCTTGATTTTTAAAATTTTGATGGAATTTCAATATAGTTTGTCTTTTTTTAGTGTAGATTAAATTTATTCTTAGGTATTTCCCTTATATGGATATTATAGTGTTTAAATTTTACTGATTTTCATATTTTAGTGTTATTTATAATTATACATATATTTTTCATATATGTATACATATAATAAATGAATTATACAAATAAATATTTAAACATATTTACATAAAAATGTATTTTTAAATATATCAACCACATGGAAATAAATATTTTCTATTCATTTTATTTAAAATAAAAAATTATCCATTTTATTTACCATATAAAAATTCATTAATATATATATACTTATACAAGTAATTTTTATATATAAATATGTGTGTGTTAGTAAACAAATGTATATTTAGGTGTATATTCTAATATGTGTAAATATAATACATATATATATATATGCGAAATATAAATAAATTTATTTTTAAATAAAAGTTTCTAGTACTTCTAAGAGTGTTCATTATTTATATCATGTATTTGATCAAGGATATTTGTCAAATGATATCATCCACCTTATTTATCTGGATAGATTATGAAATTCTCTTTCACATCTATGGGAAAATTTATCACTGCTTCTGTCATGCCTAATCATCCACTTGTACATGCATGATTTTCTTTCAATTTATTTCTTCTATGAATGTTATGTGTTTCATTATATGATTGAAGGGTGTTCATCTATATTCCCAATACATATATTGATTGGTGGGATTTTTTCTAAACTATATATCCTTTTATTTTATGGTGTAAATACCATATGCTTAATTATCTTTATTGAGTGTTATTTATATCGAATTATTCTTAAAGTTATTAGATACCAATTTATTTTTTATGGGTTTGTCATGATATGTCTGTTAATGGAATTATAAATTCTCCCTTGGGGGACCACTTGAAAATGATATAAAACACATTTTATTTCCTTGGGTTTTTATGATATGTTGATTGAAACCATGTGGCACACAGATGTATGGTTTTCATTGTATTATGAGTGGGATCAAAATTATATATCCCTCTAATGCATTGGGTAATGTTTCCATGTAATGCAATGTCATGGTGTGTGGGGAGTGGGCCTAGACAACTATGGTGTGTGGGAAGCTAACCTAGCTAAATGTGTTATGTTATCAAGGCAGGGGGCCATTAATTATGCTTATGATGTCATGTTTTATGTACTTTCCTCATTTAATATGATTTCATGCTCTTATGTTATAGTCATTGTTTAATCCATGTTCATGTGATATCATATCTTTATTCCATGATTCCATGATTATGATCATCCTCATTATGATATCATTTTATTCCTCACATATTTTATTTTATTCTATACTATTATGTTTACCCTTACTGAGCATTTGACCTAACCCCTTTCTTATGATTCTATTTCCCCATGTTATGAAAGAAAAGTATTAAGTATGCTAATCCTAGAAGAGTATATTTTGTGAAAAAATTATGGGCGACAATGTAGACTTATTATGAATTTTTTTAGTTTCTTATATTGTGGGGAAAAGGTGTCCATTGGATGATAAAGATATCTATTTTATTATTTTTTGATTCATCCTAATTATATAAAACTCTAAACTAAAAGGTACTTGGTTTGTAAATTTGATAAATATATTATAAAATTAGATGTGTATCAAATCTAGTTTTAAAAATTATGTGTTTTCAGCACTATATATGGGAACACAAGACTAGGGACTCTATAGTTTGTATCAGATGAGTGTTTAGATAAATTTATAGGTTATGATGCTATTTTTTGGGTATAATTTTTGATTTATGAATGAAATAAATTTTTAATGATTTAAGTATGATCTTAGATAAACCTTTAGTTTGAGAGTGTTTAATATCTTATGTTTTTTGGGGATTATTATAAGATAACTTTAGTGAAAACCCCAGGCATCGGTCTAAGTATAGGATAATCTCTAGAAATTTTAGTAAAGAAGATATTGTGTGGTTTTCCTAGAAATTACATCCATATACAAATATCGGAAAGTAGATATAGTTTTGGCATAGATACATATAGGTGTAATAATCTTGAAAAGAGTTGTTCAGGTATATCTTGGTCATCATTTTGGTGCACGATGAATAGACCCTAACTGTGCACCAGTCTAGACACTCCTGGGGATATGCTTGGGATAGTTTAAATTCTATTTAAAAAAACATTATGAAGTATTTGATAATATTATTTTATAAAAGTTAACTATATCATAGAAATTAATAGTAAAATAACCATGGATAATATAGATTAAAGTTAAAGACTCATAAGTTAGGTTATTTACATCATTAAAGAATTATTTCTTCTGGTCTCATAGTTTTCCCTTTATATATTTATTAATTAAAGTATTCTCTTCTTGAAATTTTCTTTTAAAGTAATGGATGGATAAATAAGGAACTGGTCTAATAATGGATGCAATGGAAAATGAGGTGATTGTCCCAACCTACAATATATTTGGACAAGCACTGGGGTTATATATCTTATTATTATTCTAAATAAACTATAATGACATATTATTAATAATGTGAACATATTTTAATTAAAAAACACATAAAAGAAAATAATGACGGATTCTCATGAAAGATCAAGTAACAAATATAATGAAGGAAAAAATGTTCAATTTCCTTTATGTCAAAAATGTGGGAAGAAACACATTGTATAATGTCACAAAGGAAATAGTAAAATATTTATGTGTAGAAAAGGAGGACATAAAGCATATAGTTATCAAGGGAAAATGAATCATTCAGTTTACTCGATGGAGGAGGAAGATTTTTCTTCTGGTTTTACTTAGGATATTTCCTTTGAAATTTTATCTTAAGTTATGTCTATCTTTTTTTGACATCCTTGATTAATTTTTTTTTGTTAAAATTATAAGGATTCAATTTATTTAAGGGGGAAGAATGTAACAACCCAATATTTCAATATATATATATATATCTTCCCTTAAAATTCGATAACTTTATTCACACGCACAAAAATGAAAATTATGGTACATTAATAAATTATATTGATCACCTTTAAAATATTATTATATATCAATATATGATCTAACATGTTAAAATTATTTCAATTGGAATGTTTATATAAAATAGTATTAAAAACACCATCAGTCAATAAAAGTGTTTTATCCGTATATTGTGTATTTTCAATTAGAAGGTAAAAATATATTTTTTAGAAATATAATTAGATAAAATTAACTTTATTTTTTATACTATAATACTAAAATTAGTTTAGTATAATTTTTTGTGATTTTTTTTTGAAATTGATAATTTTTAGGTGAATAGTGAGAAATATAGGTTTTGACTAATTTTATTACTAATTTCGATATTATCAACTTAAATATTCATGAAACCCAATGTATATATAATTTAATAAATTTATTTAATATATTTAATATATCACATTTACAAATCCATGATTAACATTTTTTAACATAAGCGTCATTTTGTTATAAAACTTGTTTTTTGAAATATTATATATTTTAATTTAAAAGTAAAATTTCTATTATTTAAAAAATGAATTAAATTAAATGAAGGATAAATTTTGATTCAAAACTTTTAAATTTTTTTGTAAGGGTCCTATAATATTTTTTTAGTAATAAATTATTACCATGATTAATATTTAATTAAGACTAATTGGTGTCTAAATGACTAATCTAAAGTGGATAAAATTTTACTAAGTTTACTTGAACTTTATACATTATATAGCCACTTTTATAGGTTTTAAATTCTTACCCACATGTCTTACCAACCTTCCCCCACCTAACTCGCCTCACTTTCTTTCCTTCGCATTCTTACCCCTTACTTACAATTCTTTTCCATGAAAAAACCCCTTTTATTCACTTATAAAAGGAGACCACTTCTAACCCTTCTATAACTCACCTCCCATTCTAATTACCTAGTGAAAATCTACCCATTATTTAATCCCATTACCCTTTACTATGAACCATATCCTTTTTTCACCCTTAATTAGCCTAATCCCTTCATTTCCATGGAGAGTTTCAAGGGAAATCCAAGTCTTTGACGTGAGTGTTTCTTCTAATTAGTCTTTCTTTTTTAAAACTTTTCTTATCCATATCTTCCCTAACTCAATTAATATGATTGATTTAATATCATTTATTTACTAAAGTTTTATTATATTTATTTAAAAATAATTATCCATTCTCATGCCTCCACTAGGAAAAACATAAGCATTGATCGTGTGTTGTGTGGACTACCGCCTCCACGATGTAGTGTAGTTTATTTTTCACTCCATATCTTAGGGATGTTATTTTGAATAGGTTAATGAATAATTATGTTTTTATGTCAGTTATAAAAATTTTAAATGATCACATTTTACATTTATCATCATTTTTTCCATTTGTTAAGGAATGTGATCATCAATCATACATATGTGTGGACTACCGCCTCCATGAATGACACATATGTTTTCCATATAAGACATTTTTAACCAAATAGAATAATTTTTAAAAAAATTCCTTATGAATTTATCTTTTCTACACCTTTTTTTAAGAGACTTACACTCTTTTCCTTCAAGTTTTCAAAAAATAGAAATTATTATTCTCATGGTTTAATAAAATATTCTTTTTTAAATGTTTTTAAAGGATAAGGGAAATTATTATTTTCAAATAAATATTATTAATGCTTCTAAAAATTTTCATCATATATGTTTTGTGTTTTATTAAGGGTGTTCTTCAAAGGAAACCATCCACCTTCATTATCTGAATAGATTATAAAATTCTCTTTTACATATATAGGATAATTCATAACTTTTTTTCTTACCTAATAATACACTTTCATAGTCATGATTTTATTCTAATTTCTTTCCTATATGAATGCCCTATGTTCCATTGCACAATTGAATGGTGTTCTCCTAGATTCCCACTACATCAATTGATTGGTGAAATTTTTTTCTAAATCGTATATCATTTTATTATATGGTGTGTGTACCATATGCTTAATCATCTTTACTGAGTGGTATTTACCTAGAATAATGTTTAAATTTATTATATGCCCATTTATTTTACATTGTTTTATAATGATATGAATCTTGATGAAATTATAAATTAGTCCTTTGGGAACCACTTGAAAAGGATATAAAATCCATTTTATTTCCTTGGGTTTTTATTATATGTTGATTTAAACCATGTGGCACACATATGTATGATTTTCATTATGTAATAGGTGGGCCCAGAATTATATATCCCTCCAATGCATTGAGTAATGGTTCCATGTCATGTGATATCATGATGTGTGGGTAGTGAGGCTAGTCAATTATGGTGCATGGGCAGTTACCCTAGACAACTATGTTATGTTAATGAGGTAGGGATCCTTGACTTATGCTTATGATATCATGTTTTATGTAGTTTCCATGTTTTTTATGATGTCATGATCATTGTTTAATACATTCTCATATGATATCGTCTATTTATTCCATTATTACATGATTATGATCATCCTCATCATGATGTCATGTTATACCTTACATCTCTCATGTTATGATTTATTATTATGTTTACCCTTACTGAGTTTTTGAGATTACCCCTCTCTTATGTTTCCATTTTCCTGGGTTATAAAATAAAAGTATTAATTATATTAATCTTATAATATTATATTTTTCAGAGAATTTATGGGCTATGTTGAAGCTCATTGTATATTTTTTATCTTCTTATATAATGGGGGGAAATGTGTCAATTGGATGTGAAAGATATAGGTTTTATTAGTTTGTGATTTTTTCTAATTCTTTAAAAGTATAAACTAAGATTTACTTGGTTTTTAAATATGATAAATATATTTTAATCTTATATTTCTATCAAATCAAATGTTTTATGTTATGTGTTTTCAACACTATATTCGAGAGCATGAGATCAGGGCCTCTACAGTTGGTATCAAAGGAGTGTTTAGATAAATTTAGAGGTTGGGATGTTATTTTTTTAGGATAATTTTATATTTATGAATTAAATCAAGGGTTGATGATTTAATTATGATCTTAGATAAACCTTTAGGTTATAATTGTTGAATATATTATGTTGTTTAGGGGTTATAATAAGAGAATTTTAGTGAAAACTGTAGGCAAAAGTCTAAGTATAGGAGAACCTCATGAAATTTTGTTAAAGAATATATTGTGTGGTTTTCCTAGAAATTATATCCATATAGGGATAATTGAAATTGTATGTGGTTTTTTCATAGATACATCTATGGGTAACAACCCTAAAAATATTTGGTTGGGTATATCTCGGTCGTCATTCTCATGCATGATGAATGGGCCCTAACTACAAACCTAGCTAGACACTCCTAGGGGATATGCTTAGGTTAATTCAAATTCTCTTTATAGACCATTATGAAGGATTTGAAGATATGATTTTATGTAATTTGACTATATTAGATAACCTAAGAGTAACATAAACATGGATGACCTATATTGAAGATAAAGACTCATAAGTTTGGATATACACATCATTTATGAATTATTTCTTCTAAGATCATGTTTTTTCATTTATAATTTTATTAATTCAAGTATTCTCATCCCAAATATTTATTTTAAATTAATGGTTGGAGAAAGAAGAAACCAAGATAAAATGGATTCAATGGACAATGTGGTGATTTTCCCGACCATCAATATCTTTGGATAAGAACTAGGGTTATAAATCTTATTATTATACCAAATAAATTATCATGAAATATTATTAACAATGTAAACATAGTCAAAGTCCAAAACACGCCAAAGAAAAGAAGGATGGAATGTAATAAAATATCACATGATCAATATGATGAAGGAAAAAATGTTCAATTTCTTTTATGTCAAAAATGTGGGAAGAAACACACTAGGGAATGTCTCAAAGGAACTATAAAATGCTTTATGTATGAAAAAGTAAAATTTATGTATCTATATGTTGAGGTAAAATAAATCAGTCAGTTAACTCAATAAAGAAAGAAGATTTGTCTTCTTGTTTTACTTAATATATTTCATTTGATGTTTTATCTTAAGTTATGTCTATCTTTTTTTTTACATCCTTAAATAATGTTTTTTTGTAAAAATTTTGATGACACAATTTATTTAAGGGAATATAATAAATTGACCTAAGATTTCATTATATATATCTTCTCTTTAAATTTGATAACTTTCATCACATACACTAAAATGAAAATTATTATACATTAATAAATTATGCTAATTTCCTTTAAAATTTTATTATGTATCAATATATGATATAACATATTAAAATACTTTCAAATGGATTTTTTTTATAAAATAGTATTAAAAACACTTATGATTAAAAACACCTTTGGTTTATAAAAGTGATTTTTCTATATATTGTGTATTTTAAATTAAAAGATAAATATATAATTTTTAGATATTTTATTTAGATAAAATTAACTTTATTTTTTATTTTAGAATACCAAAATTATATTAGTATGAATTTTTATGATTTCTTCTAAAATAGTTAATTTTTAGGTGAATAGTGAGAATATTTGTTTTGGAAAATTTTATCACTTATTTAAATATTGTCTACTTAAATATTTATGAAACCCTTTTTCTATAAAATTATTTATATTTTTTTAATATTTTTAATTGATCATTTTTGAAAACTCATGACTAACATTTTTTAACATAAACGGTGTTTTATTATAAAAGTTGTTTATTGAAATATTATATATTTTAATTTAAAAGTAAATATTATCTTATTTATAAAATGAATTAGATTAAATGGTGGCTAAATTTTGATTTATAAGATCAAAATTTTGTGTGAAGGGTCCTCTTATATTATTTTAGTAATAAATTAGTAACCATGATTAATATTTAATTAAGCCTAATTAGTGTTTAAATAACTAATCTAAAGTGGATAGAATTTTCCTATATTTAATTGGAATTTATACATTATAGAACCCATTTTTTAGGTTTTAAATTCTTACCCATGTGTCTTACCAACCTTACCTCACCTAACTCACCTCACTTTCATGCCTTTCCATTCTTACCCCTTATCATTCTTTTCTATGAAAAATCCCCTTTTCTTCACTTATAAAATGATACCAATTCCAACCCTTACATACCTCACCTACCATGTGGATTAATTAGTGAAACTATTACCATTAATAAATCCTATAACCCTATCCTAGTAACCTTATATTTTCTTCACCCTTAATTATCTTAATCCCTTCATTTCCAAGGAGATTTTTAAAGACGATTTTAATTCTCCAATGTGAGTGTTTCTTCTTCTTAGTATTTCTTTTTTTAAATTTTTATTATACTTATATTCCTAAAATACTTTAATATAATGGATTCAGTATAATTTATATACTTATGTTTCATTATATTTATTTAACAAAAAAATTTCATCCCCGTGCATCCACTAAGAAAAACATAAGCATCGATCGTGAGTTGTGTGAACTACTACCTCCAAGATCTAATGTGGTTCATTATTAATCACCGCCTATTATGGATGGTATAAAGGATATATTTTATGAATAATTATTATTTTTATGTCACTTATAAAATTCTGAAATTATCACCTTTTACATTTACCATCATTTCATTCATTCGTTAAGGAATGAGATCGTTAATCGTGTGTGTGTGAGGATTACCGCCTCCAAGAATGACGTGTATTATTTATATTAACCACATAACATGGATTTATAAAAAATTGTAACTAATTAAATATTTTTATTTTTATTTTGTTATTATAATTATTCAATGATAAATTTTTATATATCTTCACTTCGTCCATTCATTGAGAAATGTGTTCGTTAATTGTGTGTATGTGCAAACTACCATCTCCACAAACAAATAATTTCATTTGTCATCACTACCCATCATTAATGATTATAGAAATGGATTTTATGAAGATATATAATATATATTACATGTATAAGATTCTGTAAATTTTATATTAACAATATGTAATAGCACTTTCTTACTCATTCGTCCATTACGATAAACTTTTGTTTTTCTCGGTTTACTGCCTACTTGAGCGATGTTGTAATGTTTATATAGTAAATTATTAAGGAATGTTATATAATTTTAATGAAATTTAATACTAATTTATTAAATATGTTTTAAATTTCATGGATTTATAATATTAATATCTAAACATGTTAATAATATATCATCTTTGTTCTTTAAAAAACTGCTAAAACAAGTTTATCTCTGACTTCATCTTCATGAGTCGTAATTAAAACTATCATAGGATGAAAGTGAAACATTATAAATAATAATGGGATATATATTACAAAACCATATGTCATCTATGAATTATTCACTTGTTATTTAATATCATTGATCAACATTAACATTACCAAGTGTATGCAAGACAGCTAAAGGTGTAAACATCCAATGTTAAAAATAAGTTATAATAAACAACTATATTCATAGTAAATAATTATAAATTAAGTATATATGGGGGTTATAAATGTTAATAAGGTTATGAAATATATAATTAATATATTTATGGTTGTTTTACAGGAATTTGGAGTGTGATCAACTAAGCGGGGAAATAATATGAGGGATTTTCGTCTCAAACTTCCTTCATAGAGACATGTTTTACTTTATGCACCAATTTACTTTTATATGTTGCATATGATGTCCAATTGTTATATTATAATAAAATATATTTTATTTATGGTATTTTAACTTCATTTTCAATATCTTTATCTCTCAAGGTTTTTTATTAAAATGTTTCTCAAGTCATAATTTTTTTCTTGACTCAAGTCCTTTTTCCCATTAGTCGTGAAATATCTTCTTGATTTTGATCTTCCATGTCCCTTTTTCCTACCATTATATTTTCAAATGGTAGATTTCCTTTTTATATGGGGATATTAATTGCCTTCATTAATTTACTCCCCTTTGATTAAATTCTTCCTCAAATAAAATCATGATGTTTATGAAAATAACTTATATACTTTCCAATGGATATTTTTCTTCCATATCCATGTTTTACTTATTGAAAGTATTTTCTATAATGGTTCAACTGAACTTCATACTTATTTTCACCTATTATAAATTTAATTTTTTATTATCCATTTTATGATGTGAGTTTCACTAAAAAAAATTAATATAATTTAACCATTTTCTACAAGATTAGTTTTAAAACATGTTTTCTTATAAAGTAATCTTTAAAAATGTTCCAAATTGACTTATTTCCAAATTCTTTTAAAAATGGAATTTTCAACTACCTTTAATTTCTTAAAAAATATTTTTAAAATGAAATTATTTTTTAATTATTATAAGAGTGTTCTTCATCTATATCATATGGTTGGTCAAGGGTATTCTTCAAATGATACCATACACCTTCTTTGTCTATATATCTTATGAAGTTATCTTTTATATTTATGGTATGATTCATCACTTATTTTGTATTACCTGGTCATCCACTTGTATAGGCATGGTTTTCTTCCAATTTAATTCCTATCTGAATTCCCTATGTTCCATTACATGATTGAAGGGTGTTCACCTAGATTCCCAATACATTGATTAATTGGGAAATTGTTGTTGTCTAAACCGTATATCCTTTTATTATACTATGTAAATACCATATTCTTAATCATATTTATTGAGTGTTATTTACCTATAATGATGCTTAAAGTCATGGGATATCCATTTATTTTACATGGGTTTATCATGTCATGTATATTTAAAGAATTATTAATTCCTTATGGAACCACTTGAAAATGATATAAAACCCATTTTATTTCCTTGGGTTTTTACGATATGTTGATTGAAACCATGTGGCACACATATGTGTGGTCTTTATTATGTGACATGTGGGTTTTGAATTATATAGCCCTATAATTCATTGGATAATGTTTCCATATCATGAGATATCATGGTGTGTGGGAAGTGAGCCTAACCAGCTATGGTTTTTGGGAAGTTAGTCTAGCCAACTATGTTATGTTAAGGAGCAAGGGAGTCTTAACTTATGCTTATGATTTCATGTTTTATATAGTTACATATTTTCTATGATGTCATTCTCTTATGTTATGATCATGGTTTAGTCCATGCCCATGTGATATCGTCTATTTATTCCATGGTTCCATTATTATGATCATCCTCATTATGATATCATGTTATTACATTATGTCTCTCATATTATGATTTATTATTATGTTTACCATTACTGAGTGTTTGATATCACCCCTTTCTTATGTTTCAAATTTTCCAAGTTATGAAAGAAAATTATTAACTATGCTAAGCCTATAAGATTATCTTGTGTGGATAATTTATGGGTGATGTTTAAGAATCGTTGTGGTTTTTTTAGCATCTTATATTGGGTGGAAAAGTGTTCATTTGATGAGAAATTCATGAGTTTTATTAGTTAGTGAATTTTACTAATTCTCTAAAACTCTAAACTAAAAGGTACTTTTTTTGTAAATATGAGAAATATATTGTAATATTAGAGGTGTATCAAATATATTGTTGTAAGTTATGTGTTTTTAACACTAAATCCAGAAGCGTGGGACTGGGGGGCTCTAAAAGGAATGTCTAGATAAAAAACAAAATATATTGCTTCATGGAGGTGGTAGTCCACATGTAGACATTAGTGACGTTCTCATTTTCTATAGAACGGAAAGAATGTAGGAATTGGTTTATGTTTTCAAAATATTAATGATGTTATAAATATAATTTTTATTCATTAAATACCCCCCCTTTAATCCATACATGTAAGGATGTTATGAAAAATAGATCATGTCACTTGTGGAGGTGGTAGTCCGCACGTAATACGAGCGACATTTTTGTTTTTTGAATGGTTGGGAGGAAGGTAGAAAATGGTTATCTCATAAACATAATAAAATTACAGTATAATTAGGTTACATATGTAATTATTTCAATATGGTTAGATTATATTAGGAGGCAGTGGAAGAAGAAATAAAGGAAAAGAAAAGAAAATGGAGTAATTGAGTATTTTACCTTACTCCTTGGAAAAGAACCTTTGAAAAACATATTAAGCTTCTAAGAATTTGTGTTTTGAGGATTTAAAAAACCTCTAGGACATGGTTAAGAGTTTTTTGGAGTTATTTGGGTAGATTTTGGTCACATTTAAGAGGCTTGGGGTGTGAGGGTAAGTGGGGTGGTGACGGCTCCTTTTATAAGTGCAAGGAGTGACATTTTATAATAATATAAAAAAGAAAAGTCACTATTTAAAGGTCAAGTGGATCCAATGTTATATAATAATGGAGTGTGGGAATCAATAAGGCTGAAAAATCCTTAACCATACATTTCACACATTTACTTAACAAATTTTTAAGTCTTTTACTCTTAGATTTTTCACTTTTACCATTTTTGGTTTTTTATCATGGTAACTAATTTTTACCTAAGTTTATTTTAATGCCTAAAAATAAATTGGGACTTGTTACATAATTTGGACCTAATGATTCTAAAAATTAAATCCATTTCATCAAATAAAATTTCTAATGGTGATAAAAATTTATTTTAATATTAGCATACATAACGCGTAAAACCCATTTTTAGAACAATTGTATTTTTAAGTATGAAAATTATGTTTAGAATAAAATTGGAAATTTTGTTGATATCCATGAAATTAATTGGTTTATTATTAAATAGATAATATTTTTTCTGCTTTCAAACCCATCTAAAACCAAATTTCACCATCAGAATATTTAATTACAAAAAAAGACGAAAATATTTTTTATTAGAAATAAAAGATTAATTATGTTTCAAAATGTTAAACATAGTCTTTCTAGATTCAAAATAGTATAAATAATTTTACTCCTTGAAAAAAAAATATAAGTTTTAAATTCATACTTAGTTTATGATAATTTCATAAAATCTACGGTATCGGTGAAAACTATATTTTTCACTATTCACCTAAAAATCAAGGTTTTCAAAAAAATACCAAAGATTCATTCTATGATAATATTATTTTTATGAATACAAAATTGAAGTTAATTTTTTAAAATTCAAATCCTAAAATTTGATAATTAATTTTTAAATAAAATCATAAAATATAATAAAAGGTTGCCTTTATAGAAAAATAAACTTTTAGACTTTAAATGTTCTTAATAGTATTTCATATCAATTTATAATCAAATGAGTCTTAATATATTAGTTTAAAATATTTCATATTATCATAATCATCTTGTAAAAGTGATAAATTAAATCTATTTGGTACAATACACATCACTATAAAAAAAGTTATTTGAAAAATACTCCTTTTAATGTTTAATAGTTTTAATCATGTTTCATTATTTATTTATCTTCTAACCCTTAAATTTAATCAATGCATAAATCATTCATAAAAATAATAATAATATGTCAGGAATTTAAATAATTTTTTATAATAAATAATTTTATAATATTTTTATTTACTTAAGGATTTATTATTTTTGTAGATTTCTTATCGACGTTTCACATCATATTTCATTATTATAATACAGTGTGTTGCAGTTCATTTTAGTTTAGTGTTTAATGCATCGCAATCCATTCAAAATAACATTCATTAAAAATAAATTAACACTAAAATCTTGGGGTGTTATAGTGCCACAGAACAGTCACTTAAGACCGTAGATGTAAAACTTCAAAAATCTATAGTGAAATTGGATCAATCACATAAGAACTCAATAAAAAGGTGAAATGGCTTACATAATCCATATGGAGACAAATAATAGGTTAGCACATGTCATGGAAATGTAGGTTGACTGCCACATGTAAAGGAGGAGATTGGAATATTCATCGATCATCCCTGACTTGCAATTGAAGAAGAAATCATGAGGGAGATATATGATCGAGCATCGAGGTAGATGCGATGCAAGGGACAAAATTATAGGTTTTGGGCGCAGTGGAAGCACAGTTGGGCCGAGCACCCAACTTTAAATTTTACCATGATCAATGATTATTTCGGGATCAATACGATGATGAACACAAATATCCACAGATTAAAATTAAAGATTTAGATAAATAAGAAAGAGGCTTGGAACCTAGAGAGAGGATTGAAATAATTTATTTATAATTAATTTAATTAAATTAAAAAATATCGCCAAGGTTTTCTTTCTTCATTGACATGTCTGAACACATATCTATGCTGATTATTTTGTTACTTTGTAGAGATCAAGAGTAGATCTCCTCTAGTGGTAATCCACACGTGTTCCATGAATCTCTAGACTCCATCAAAGGAGTCTCTGGGTGATAGCATGAAAGGTATTTGTGCTTGCTCATCCACCCTCAATCACCTTGAGAGATGCTTCCAAAGTGTTCTATAATTCGGTGGAGGATGGCCACTCTCATTCTTAAGAGAGTTCTTTGAGAGAGAGAGAAATCTCTCGAGACTTGAGAGTTTTTTCTCTAAAATGTTGTACATAACCAAAATTGTCTCTATAGCCTATGGGTTTCCCCCTTGGATAATAAGAGAATAATATATAACTGGGAATTTAATTCAGTAGGTAATAATAAATAATTATCATAAGTGTCATTACTTATTTTTATTTTTCCATGTGGAACCCCTATATCAAATAATAACAGCAATATAATTATTTCCATGACATGTTCTTAGCTTGCAGGTTACAATTAAATATTATTTTAGTCAAATAATATTTAATATTATTTTCTCACTAGACCCTTTAACTCGGTCCACCCATCCTTCAAAATATATATCAAACCTTAAATAAAAACTATTTATTTATTAAATAAATCTAACTACATTATTCACTGATAAATAAATAAAATGTTATCATACATACCTAAATAATTGTTAAACTATAACCGGTGATAATATTTATTCAACTTGTTAAATAATAAATTATTTAACTGAGATTCTGGATACACTTAGTTTGTGACCCTCTAGGCCTCTTTCTCAGTGGCATTAGGCGAGCCTACCTAAAGTCCAAGGTTAGAATCTAGCAACATGCCAAGGTACCCATAGAGAAACAGTTAATGAAATAATGACATGTCACCTCATACGAATGCTTACCATGTAATATAATCCCTTTATCACAATATCTCCAATAGAGCAGGTTGTATGCCATTGTCATCAACCTATATACTCGATAACTCATTCTTTGACTTTATGGAAATAGAACTTTCCTATCAAACACCATGTCCATGGATTTATTTAGTCTATATAATTTCCATCAAAGATCCTAAGATATTTACTTTTGTTAATGAACAAAAGGGATAAATCTTTTCTTACATTATTGATTAATACAATACTACTCGTGACGCACCCAATGTATCCTACCTCACCGCTAGCATATTTCGTCACGATTTTCACCAATACATCAAAGTGTGTGACTCATAATATCCATTAATAATATTATTAATGTCTAAGGACCATTACACACGTCCACAGATAGGAACATTCAATGACACTTATAATGTGGATTTCCTACTGTCGGGTGTCGTTCTCATAATATCCTACTAGATATTACTAGGGGCGTACACCATGAGAAGGTGTCTCAAATTCTTGTTAGTTTACACCCTTGATATCCAGTATCATTTGTGTCCCTTTAAATTATATCATCCAGTCATAGAACATTTATTCAATAATAGTGTCATGGCACTTTTGAATTCTTATCATAGTGGGGAACTACTATGACCTTTTAGTGAGAGAGCTACTCTTGGAACATTATCACATGCTATGTTATGTAGAAGAACAATCATGATATGATAAGGAATTTATTAATATTCAAAACCATGAATATAAGTTTATCATAAAGTAAAAATAAGTTGGTTCTAAGGTACCAACTCCAATAGACTCTCACTTGCACTGGAGCCAACTGCTAACAACCTTCAGTCCGCTAGCTCTCACATGATATTCATGTTTTTTCTGAGATAGGCCTTTAGTCAAGGGTTCCTCCACATTCTCCTCTGTGGACACTCTGCTCACTGCAACTTCACCCCTCTGATGAAAATCTCTCAAGAGGTGATAATTTCGAAGTATGTTCTTTGTATGTTGATATGACCTTAGCTCCTTTGCAAGAGCTGCTACTGTAGTATTATCACAATACAATGTGATAGGTTTTCTACTACTAGGAACTACATCAAGATTATGGACAATGTTCTGAATCCAGACAGCTTCCTTGGTTGCATCATAAGTTGCTATATATTCGGACTCCGCTGTAGAATCAGCAACAACTGGCTGCTTTGAACTATTCCAGCTCATAGCTCCTCCATTGAGACAGAAAACATATCCAGATTGTGACTTTAGATCATTTTGGTCTATCTAAAAACCATCATTAGCATACCCTCTGATGATAAGCTCCTCGTCTCCTCCATACACCATGAACATATCCTTCGTTCTTCTTAGATACTTAAAGATAACCTTAACAGTAGTCCAATGTTTTTCTCCTGGATCTTCTTGATATCTGCCTACCATGCTTAGTGCATAGGAAACATCAAGTCTATTACATAGCATGGCATACATGATTGATCCTATCACCGAAGCATATGGGATCTTACTCATTCTAACTTTTTCCTGTTATGTTTGGGGAAACATTTTCTTAGAAAGATGTATATCATGTGACACTGTAACCAATCCCCTCTTGGATTGTTCTATACTAAATATCTTTAATATCTTGTCAATGTATTTACTATGAATTAGCCCAACCAGCCTCTTTGATCTTTCAAGGATGATCTTAATCCCTAGAATATAGGCTGATTCACCTAAGTCTTTCATGGAGAATCACTTGTTCAACCAGTCCTTAACTGACTGTAAGACTGGTATGTCATTTCCAATAAGTAATATGTCATCAGCATATACTACTAGGATAATGACTGCATTCCCATTAAACCATTTTTAAACACATGGCTCACATTCTTTCTTAATGAAACCAAATTCCCTTATGGATTCATCGAATTGAATATTCCATGACTTGGATGCCTGCTTCCATCCATAAATGGATATCTGCAACTTCCAAACCCTTTTGGCATAACATGGTATCACAAACCCTTCTGTTTGTGTCATATAGACATCTTCCATAAGGTTCCCGTTAAGGAACGCGATTTTGACATCCATCTACCAAATCTCATAGTCATGGTAAGATGTTATGGAAAGTATGATTTTGATGGATTTAAACATGGAAACTAGAAAAAAAAAGTTTCATCATAGTCAATTCCTTGACTTTGTTTAAAACCTTTATCCACTAGACTTGCTTTATAGGTACTTACTTTACCTTCGATGTCTAGTTTCATCATGAATACCCATTTTACATCTAATAGGTTTTATATCCACTGGCATATCGACCAGAACCCAAACTTGGTTCTGATACATGGAATCCATCTCAGAATTCCAAGATTCTAGCCATCTTATAGTTTATGATCTCTCTACTACCTCCTTGTATGAGATAGGTTCATTATTTTCCAACAATAATGAGTCACCATCCTTGGTGACAAGAAAACTATCTCTCTCTTATTCCCTTACCTATCTTACACTCCTATGCAGTACTTGTGTTTTAGGAACTACATCTTCCACGGGGACCTACGGAACTTATTCATGTACCAACTCTTGTGTATCTTGAGCATTAACTTTGTAGAAGTCAATCTTGCTCCAACTATCCTTTTTTAGGGTGTGCACCCTCTCGAGAAAGACAGTTTGTCTAGAAACAGTCACTTTCATGTTTGAGGGGTTGTATAGGCAGTATCCCTTTGTTTCCTTGGGATACCCTATAGAGATACACCTCATGCCCCAGGGTGCTAGTTTTTTTCCTAAGAAAGCCTTAACAAATGTCTCGCATCCCCATACATGTGTATGCGATAAAATGGGTTTCTTTCCACTCCATAACACGAAGGGGATTCCATTTGTCACCTTAGTTAGTACTTGGTTTAATGTGTATGCCACAGTTTGTAATTAATATCCCCAAAAGGATAACAGAATATTTTCATGACTCATCATCAACCTTACCATGTCCAATAAGGTATAGTTCCTCCTTTCACTAACGTCATTCCATTGTGTTGTATATGGTGGAGTGAGTTGATATAAAATACAAAACTCCCGTAAATGGTCGATGAACTCTTGGTTAAGATATTCTTTACCTCGATCTGATTGAAGCTTCATTATCTTCTTACCAATCAGATTATCTACTTCATTTTTAAATTCCTTTAATTTCTCAAAGGACTTGGACTTATACCTCATCAATTAAATAAATCCATATCTACTCAATTCATCAGTAAAAGTTGTGAAGTAATAATATCCACCTCTATATTCTAATAGAAATGGGCCACACACATCAATGTGTACCAATCCTAGAAGCTCTATGGACCTTTCACCTTGTCCACTAAATGGTGGTTTTGGTCATTTTCCCTTATAAACAAGCATGACATCTATCAATTGGTTTTATGTCATAAGAGTCTAAATAACCATCTTGACAGAGCTTTGTCATGCACTTCTAGTTTACATGACCAAGGTAGTGATGCCAAAACTAGGTGTTATATAAGTCATGTGAACTTGATTCATTATCGATTGCCAACACTTGGTTTTTGTAATTTAATACATATAGGTCATTATTTAAATGTTTCATACTATAACATATGTTGTCCTTATAAAAGAAACAACATTTATTTTCGAAATTTAAAATAAATCCATCTGTATCTAAACTTGATACAGAAATTATGTTCTTGGTAACACATGGTACATAATAACAGTCTCGTAAAACCAAAATCATTCTGGTTGTCAATGAAAGGTGGTAATCACCAATGTAAAGAGCAGCCGACCTCAAACCATTGGCAGCCCGCAGCTCCACCTCTCCTCTAGAAATTTTCCAAAATCTACTTGATTCCTACATTTTAATACATATGTGAGCACCAAAAGCTATATCTAATACCCAAAGTGTATAAATGGTAAGATTACACTCGATAACGAATGTACCTTTGGCTTCCCCTTGCCTCTGGGTGCAGTTCCTCTTCCAATGGTCTGACTTTCCACATGCAAAGCATACTGCCTCCTTTTCCTTGCTCTGCCTTTGGATATTCTTCTTCTTGGTTGGACGGTGCTTGGGAGTTTTAGACTATTTATAAATCTTAGGACCTTTTTCCTTGTCCTTCCTCTTATTATTCACTATAAGGACTGTGGGTTTTTCATGCCCCATTTCCTTATCCACTTGGCGAATTAGGGTCAAAAGTTCTGATAAGATCCTCTCATTATTTTTCATATTATAATTCACAATAAAACTATAGAAGGCCTTGGACAGTGATGATAGTATGAGATATGTATGTAACTCATATAGGAATTTAATCCCTAAGATGTTTAGATGCTCAATATAGACAATAAGATTGACTACATGTGGTCCAGCTGGAGTAGACTCTCCAAGTTTAGTAGTAAATAAACTGTTGGAGATCTCATACTTATCTTGTCTCACCTTCTCTTGATAGAGATCCCAAAGGTGATACATCATGCTATAAGCATCCATTTCTTCATGTTGATTCACGATCTCATTGGTCATGGATGATAGTATGAGGCACTGAACATCTGTAGCATCATTCAGATGTTTTTCTTACACATAGATCTCCTCATCACTCGCCTCATTCCTAGGTGCATCTTGTAAAGGTTCTTCCAGCACATATAGTTTCCTTTCATGGAAAAGGATAACCTAAAGGTGCCTTTTCCACTCCTGTAAATTAGTTCTAGTGATAAGGTTTTCCTTCTCAATTATGGATCACAACGATATATTTTATTTTATTTTTAATGTCATTTCCACAAATAATATGAACAAATTTTTATAAGTTTATTTGATAAAATTAAGACAAATAAATAAATAAATATTCATTAGTATCCCACTATTTTATCGAAACCCATTAGCTCTCACTGTTGGAATTGGAATATCTTGTTTTTTGGATATTCTAGTGGCAAGGATCCATATTCTATTCTCATCACCCCAACTTTGGATAGTCAAGCAGCTTTAATGGTTTTAGGTAGGCATTCCAAATTCCAACTACATTAACTCATAGTTCCTTGATATGTTGAGTGGAATCCCCAATCCTGAAATCATTATTTTAGATTTCCTCAACCCTTGCCTCTCAGTTACATCAAGTCCTTATTTGGAAGTCAGCCCTTGATGTAAACCAAGTTAAGTCAGCCCAAAACCTCAAATTAGAATTCCCTGATAATTGAAAGCACCCTAACTTTGGCTGGTCAAGAACTTTGAATTATTGGTTCGATTCTAACCGAAGTAATGGAAGGCTATGCCGACTTAATATTTTATTGAGATATTTTATCCTTTGTGCATAAGTTGCCTCTTATTATCTTTTCACATGATTGTTAATATTAAGTAGGATATACTTAAGTGATTAACTATATCTTGATAATATTTACACATAAGCTATTTTATTTTAGTTCCATCTTGCATGCTTGTTAATTCATTAATTATGTGATTGCGACAATAGATCCATAATTAATGACCACGCAACTGATAAAAATAAAATAAAGGGTACGATCATAAGTTTTTCTAATGGTTAGTTTATCTAGAAGTTGAGAATTGTTGAGCCAAAAAAATTCTCTCTCGAATCCTCTTCTCTCCCCTATCAAGAACGAGAGACGTTCTTCAAAGCTGAAGAACAAGCGATCAAGAATGACCGACACAAGACACTAACTTCGCCGCACTAGCACCTGGAGAACGAGTGGTGTTGATCAGAGGCCATCAGAGCACATGTGGATCACCACTAGAGGGATTCTAGTTTAGATCCTTACAAGCGCAATGAGATAATCCAGAAGGGTCAATCTGGATGATCAACATCGTCAACGAAGAAAAATACCAAAGACACGGGTATTATTTTTTTTATAAAATTAATTAAATTAAGTATAAACATGATGTGCAAGATCATCTCTAAGGTTTTAGGCCTCTTTATTCTTTATCTAAATCTTTGATTATATTCCGTGGATACTGGCGTTCATCATCGTATTGATCCTAGAATAATCATTGATCATGGTAAAAATCAAATTTGGGTGACATCCCAACCACGCTTCTGATGCGCCCGGAACCTTCAAGTGGTATCAAAGTGGTTACATTATAGTTTATAATTATTTAAATATTTCATTGATGAATTACGTATTTAATAATTTAGTTGTTTCAATTCAAGTTAATCGTTCTGCAAATCTAAATCTTGAGATATATTCCTCCTCTTTCGTTTCTCATTCACCTTACAGAAATGATATTTTATTTTAATTTTGATTAAAATAAAATAGAGGATCTCATCCCGAGGTGCCAAAGCTTCCTGACCGTACAACACCAAAACACACAGTGTGTATTCGGTAGTACACATTGTGTAGTCAAGATTCAATGCATCAGACCGGTCTTCCAAACCAAGTCATGTGTTTGAGTCTTTCTAAGTCTTAAATGACTCCGTGTGTTGACTAGGAACAGGTGGCACGTGGTTTACGGATTACACGCCGTGTGTCCAAATGGACACGGTGTGTAGTCCCTTTGAGTTAAGGTTGGACCATGTACCCCATACACAGCTTGCCCAGCTGGAGACCGTGTAACGAGGAACTACACAGTGTGTGGCCCACTGGACACATCGTGTACTCTGAATATTTCTAAAGTATACTCACATGTCATTTCCCCGAGTGTGTACATCGAATAGACGGTGAAAAATAATACATGTCGTGTACTCATCCAAATTAAGCTGATTTATTAAAATTTATTATTATATTATACAAACCCTTGAGATGTGTACTATCGTGCAGGCATAAAGATGAGGCACAACACATGATAGGTGTTTTATATATGTGTGTTTAATTTAACATATTCGTAATGTTCATGTCTACTCATTGGGTAGTTATGAATAGGAATTCACCGGGTTTCATCCAAGGTACAAGTTACATAAAAAGATAATTTTAAATGAATTTATTTGTTTAAAATTATGATGGATGATAATCTCAAGGAAATTATGAAAAGGGTTTAAGATAAAATGATTGATTAATTAAAGATGATAATTAATTGATTTGAGTGTGATTTATCTTAAACAAGAACGATTAAAGAATTGAATACTAGTTTTATTTATGCATAAATATCGTTGCATGCATGGATGGTCATGAGTTAGACCAAGACCCTTATATGTGGATGGTTTCTTTTAATTTATTTATTTGAATTAAATTTGTTGGCCTGCGAGCCTTCTTCTCATTGGTATGTAGGGCCTACGCACCCAAGGTTTATTTTATGTAAAACCCCCTTTTACCCCTCACCTACATGTGATTTAAAAAAGGCATATGTATTGAATGGAACTCCCAAGCTAGTGGAGGCAGTTCAAGCTAGAGCGGAGACAAAACCAATCCCAGGAGATACAGAGGTGGACAGGTGGAAGGTGTAAGCATGAACCCAAAAGGTTCAAGGTGTTTCTCCCCTAGGTCAGGGTTAGTTTATCAACCGCTGGATAAACTAACCATTAGAAAATCTCGTGATCATGCCATTTACTTTATTTTATTTCTATCAGTTTCATGGTTTATCATTATGGATGTGTTGTCACGATCACATAATTAATGAATTAAACAAGCATGCAATATGGAACTAAAATAATCCATAATTATGCATAAATATTATCAAGACATGGTTAATCACTTAAGAAAGTTCCGCTTAATATTAACAAGCATGTGATAATGATAATAAGCAATTCATTAATAAGAGATAAAATCCCTCAAATAAAATATTAAGTCAGAACAATCCCTCCATTACTTGATTAAGAAAAAAATTCAATAAAACTATGTGTTTGACCGAACCTTGTTGGGACACTTACTTTTATACAGGAATCCCTTATGAAAGTTTTCAGGTTGACTTAACCATATTACATCAAGTGGAGTATCCCTTGCTAGACTTGGTGTAATATCGGAGGCAATAGTTGAGTAAATCCAAATTCATGATTTCAAGATTGGGGAGTCCATTCAACATATCAAGGAGCTGCAAGCCCGCAGTTGGCAAAGACCTGTCTACCTAAATACCTTCTAATAGCTTGACCAACCCTTGTTGGGGTTATGCGAAGGGGAATATGGATCCTTGCCACTATAATGTCATGGTAATTGGACATTCCAAGTTCAATGGTGAGGGCTATTGGGACTTGATAAAATAGTGAGAGAGTTAATAAAATTTATTATTTCTTATAAAATGTAATCAAGAAAGTACTAATGATCTAAAATTTTAATTGTTGAATAAAAATGAAAAAACCCTTCAACCACACTATCCCTATGATCAATTCTGGATAAAGACAACATCCTTACTGACAGTAACTTCCAAGAATGGTTTAGACGAATTCGGGTTAACCTACACCATGAATGGAAGTCTTACGTACTGGAGTCATCATTACCTGATCCGCCTACCAAAGAGGTGAGTGATGAGGATTTCTTGGTCTATGAGAAACATATAAACGACACGGTCGACGTTCAATGTTGGATGTTATCATTAATTTCTAGTGAGCTCATGAAGTCTCATGAAAACATGGATTCTTATAGCATGCTCAAGTATCTCTGTGGTCTTTACCAGGAGAGAGAAAGACAAAAAAGGTTTGAGATCACTAAGGCACTCTTTCAGAGTAATCTTGGAGAAGGTTCCCCAGTTGGGCCTCATGTAGTCAAGATCATTGGCTACATTGAGCGCCTGGAGGTTCAAGGGTTTAAACTCCCCAAAGAACTGGGCACCAATCTCATTCTCGCATCACTCCCTCATAGATTCTCTAAATTAGTTGTCAATTTTAATATGAACAGCATTGAGAAGTCTATATATGATCTTCTTATCCCATTTGACAGGTGGAAAAAGATATGAAGTGTGAAAAGACTTCTGTCCTTATGGTGAATAGGAGGAAAGGGAAGGCAAAGAGCTTTAATCCCAAAGCTTCTTCACAGCCTTCCAAGAAAAGGAAGATCAAAGGGGAGGAAAGGGAACAGGAGGTTGTTTGTTTCGCATGTGGAAAGAAGGGCCACTGGAAGAAGAACTGCACCCAGCCTAAGAAGCAAGGGGAAGCTTCAGGTGCGTTTGTTATTGAATGCAATCTATCTGTTTCTACAAATTGGGTATTAGACACAGCTTTTGGTGCTCACATATGTATCCAAATATAGGAACCAAGAAGATTTAATAATATTGATCAAGGGGAGGTAGATCTACGAGTATCCAATGGATCCAGAATTGTTGTTGTAGCTATCAGGGACTACCACCTCACATTTCCAACTGGGATGATCTTAGTGTTAAAGTGTTGTTATTATGTGCCTTCTGTTACTAAAAACATTATTTTTGTATCCAGATTAGATACAGATGGATTTTTTTTTCAAGTTTGGAAATGAATTTTTCTTCTTTTACAAAGCATTTGTTATGGTAGGGCACATTTATACAATGGAATTTATGTGTTGGATTATACAAACCAAATAATGGCAATCGATAACAAAGATACTTCACATGAATAATACCACACCCAACTTTGACATCACCAGATATGTCATGTAAATGAGAAATGATTGACAAAGTTACATCAAGATGGATATTTAGATTCTTTTGAACTAAACCCACTTGGCGTATGTCATGCATGTTTATAAGGAAAAATGACCAAATCCCCCATTTAGTGGGAAAGATGAAAGGGATAAATAACTTCTTGAATTGGTTCATACTGATGTTTGTGGACCATTTCCAGTTGAATCAAGGGGAGGGTACTCATAGTTCATAACTTTTACTGATGATTTTAGTATATAGGGATATATCTACTTAATGAGGTATAAGTTTGATTCTTTTGATAAGTTCAAAGAATACAAGAATGAAGTTGAGAACCATCTTGGTAAGAAGATTAAGAAACTCCACTCGGACTGAGGTGGAGGATATCTTAATCAAGACTTCATTGATTACTTACGGGATTTTGGGATCCTATCCCAACTCACTCCTCCAAACACACCCCAGTGTAATGGTGTGATCGAAAGGAAGAACCACACCCTGTTGGACATGGTGATATCAATGATGAGTCGTACGAGTCTTCCATTATCCTTTTGGGGATATGCGTTACAAACAGTGGCACACATACTAAACCAAGTACTAAATAAATCGATAAATGGTATTCCATATGAGTTCTAGAGTGGAAGAAAATCCATGTTATCGAATTTACATGTGTGGGGTAGCAAAGCATTTGTTAATTCCTCTTCAGGTAACAAATTCATACCCCAAGGCACAAAGTGTACCTTTATAGGATACCCTAAGGAAACAAGGGGATATTACCTATACATCCCCTTAGAAAAAAAGGTTATAGTGGAAATACATTCCATATTCATTGAGAGGGAGAACATCTCCAAAATAGATAGTGGGAGTGAGATAGACTTTGATGAAGTCGAGGCTCAAGGTACACAAGAGTTGATATAGGAATAGATTCCACAAATCCCCATGGAAGAAGAATCTATTCCAGAGACACAAGTACTGCGTAGGGGTACAAGAGAGGTTAGAGAACTAGAACGGTACGGTTTTCTAGTTACCAAGGATGGTGACTCATTATTAGTTAATAATAATGATCCTCTAACCTACAAGTAAGCAGTAAGTGGCACAGACATTGCCAAGTGCCAAGAAGCCATGAATTCTAAAATGGATTCCATGTACCAAAACCAAGTTTGGATTTTGGTAGATCCTCTAGTTGATGTAAAGACTATTGGTTTCAAATGGGTATTCAAGAAGAAACGGGACATGGAAGGACAAGTCAGTACCTATAATTCATGACTGGTTTCAAAAGGGTTTAAATAGCATCAAGTAATTGTCTACAATGAAACCTTCTCACCAGTTGCAATGTTGAAATCCATCAGAATTCTACTTGCCATTGCGGCTTACCATGACTATGAGATTTGGAAAATGAATACCAAAACAGTATTCCTTAATGAGAAGCTTCAAGAAGATGTCTACATGACACAACCTGAAGGGTTTGTGACTCCAAAAAATTCCAATAAGGTATGCAAGTTGTAGAAATCCATTTATGGATTAAAGCAAGCATACAGGTCATGGAACATTCGTTTTGATGAAGCCATAAAATAATTTGGTTTTATCAAGAATGAATGTGAGAATTGTGTCTACAAATGGTTTAGTGGGAGTGTAGTCATTTTTCTAATAGTATATGTTGATGACATATTACTTATTGGAAATGAGATACCAGTCTTACATTCTGTTAAGGCATGGTTGAATCAATGCTTCTCTATGAAAGACTTGGGCAAGGTAGTGTATATTCTTGGGATCAAGATACATAGTGATAGATCCAAGAGATTTCTGGGCCTAAGTCAAAGTACATACATTGATAAGATACTGAAGAGATTCAATATGGAACAATCCAAGAGGGGATTGTTTCCACCATCACATGGAATTCATCTTTCCAAGAAAATGTGTCCTCGGACATATGAGGAAATAAATATAATGGAAAGGACTCCATACTCATCAATGACTGGGTCGGTTATGTATGTCATGCTATGTACTAGGCTGGATGTCACCTACGCATTGAGTGTGGTAGGCAAATATCAAGCTGACCCAGTTGACCACCATTATATGGAAGTCAAGACTATCCTAAAGTATCTGAGGCGTACTAAGGATATGTTCCTGGTTTATGGAAGAGATAATGAAATAGTCATCAGAGGATATGCAGATACCAATTTCCAGACTGATCAAGATGACATGAAGTTGCAAACGGGATACATCTTCACTTTGAATGGAGGTGCAGTGAGATGGAAGAGCTCAAAGCAGAGTGTGGTCGTAGATTCTACAGCAAAGTCTGGGTATATCGCATCTTCTGAGGCAGCTAAAGAAGTAGTTTGGAGGCAAAGCTTTGTCCAGGATCTAAATGTGGTACCTAGCAGTAAAGATCTCATCACACTGAACTGTGATAATACTGTAGTAGTGGCTCTCATAAAAGAGACAAGGTCACATCAGCAGACGAAGCACATACTTCAGAAGTATCATCTCTTGAGGGATTTTTCTCATAGATGTGAAGTTGCAGTAAGCAGTATTTCCACAGAAGACAATGTGGTGGACCCCTTGATTAAAGTCTTGACTCAGCAGAAACATGATCATTGTGTGAGGTCTAGCAGACTGAAAGTCGTAGGTAGTTGGCTCTAGTCCAAGTGGGAGTTTGTAAGAGTTAGTGTCCTATAACCAACTGGTTTTACTTTTATTACATGTATATTTAATGTATTATTACATATTGTTCATTTTTCTACATGACTATAATGTAATAATGTCCTAGAGTATTTGTTGCATTGATAAGGTCATGGCAGTTCCCCGTTATGATGAGAACCTTTAAATGCTATAACAATATTCTTAAATATAGTTTTGAGATTAGATGACATGCTATGATGAGACACATAGCATGCAGACCGTCAGGTGCGAGTACTCGTAAGCAGATGAGACTTCCTCTCATGAATTTTGCACTTGGTAATCTCCAAGATAGGAGATTATGAGAACAGACCCGCTAGTAAGAATTCCTCATGTTTTGGTGTCATCAGATATTTCTATCTACGAGCATTTGTAATGATTCTTAGACTTTAAGATTATCATTAATACGTGTCACGACTTACGCACTTTGATTTACTGACGAAAATCGTCATGCAGATAGTTGGTGAGAAGTAGGGTACATTGGGTGTGTCACGAGTGGCGTGTTATTAATGGATAAGTCAAGGAAGGATTTGTCTCTTCCATTTATGGAATTTGATATCTCGGCCTTTTGATTGAAATAGAATCGTCACGTGAAATTCCATGGCCATGGTGTAATGGTGAGTTTATTTTAGGTAGTCAATGAACGACGTATCAAGCATAAAAGTTGATGACATAATCATGAAACATGCTTGATGAGATATTTCAACAAAGGGATTATATTACACAATGAGCATTCATATGTGGATGTCGTTGTTGTGACTTTACGTTATTTCTTTTGGGTGCCTTGACCCGTTGTTAGATAGTACTCTTGGACTTTAGGCAAGCCCGCCTAATTCCAATGAGAAAGAATCCTAGAGGGTCACACACTAAGTGTTTTTGGTAGTCTTAGTTAAATTCTATTTGAATATAATTAATGAAATAAATATTATTCTCAAGACCGTGGAATAATTTTATTCAAGTTAAAATGATCGCATAAATTAAATAAAATATATTTATTTATTTTATTAAACATTTAATAAATATTTATTTACTAGTTTGTAAATAAAATATTTATTTAAGAGAATAAATTATTTATTTATTTATTTGGGTTTTCAATAAATGGAAGTGGAGTTTGAGCGGACCAAGGTTGGTCTGGTAGTAAAATAATTATTTGCAAGACAGTAAATAATTATTTAACTAGTTGGCACAAATTAAAATAATGTTGCTTTTATTTTGTGATGCGGAATTTTATTTATAATTCTGTTTTGCGCAAGTTGACGCACTATAAATAATGACGTGGTGTTATAATTAAATGCATAGGTTTTCTCTAAGTTCATGAATGTATTTAATTGTTGTTATGCAATTAAATATTGTAACTAAAATTCCATGTATATAAATAGGAAAGTACGCCTATTGTTTCATACACCACACTACACGCTTAGTGAATTGAGAATTGTTGAGCCAAAGAATCTCTCTTGAATCCTCTTTTCTCTCCTCTTAAGAATGAGAGACATTCTTCAAGGTTGAAGAACAAGCGATCAAGAACGACCGACATAAGAGACTCACTTTTCTATGCTAGCACCCGAAGAACGAGCGGTGTCGATCGGAGGCCATCGGAGCACGTGTGGATCACTGGTAGAGGGATTCTAGTTTGGATCCTTACAAGTGCAACGAGATAATCCGGAAGGGTCAATTTGGATGATCAACATCATCAATGAAGAAAAATACCAGATACGGGTATTATTTTTCTTTATAAAATTAATTAAATTAATTATAAACATGATGTGCAAGATCCTTTCTAAGGTTTTGGGCCTCTTTATTCTTTATCTAAATCTTTGATTATATTCCGTGGAGACTGGCATTCATCATCGTATTGATCCTAGAATAATCATTGGTCATGGTAAAAATAAAAGTTGGGTGTCATCCCAACCACACTTCCACTATCCCCGGAACATTCAATATTATACTTGTATACACTTTATTCTTTGTGACATGTAGCATGCACATAGAATTATAATTATAATACAACTCATACATGATGTAAAGATCTTTGAACATTACGTAGATATTAATTAAACATTTATATATATATATATCAAGCACCGATCACAAGTTGTATCCCAGCTTTATGCTCACATGAAGATACATGTCTCAAGGGTTACATAATATAATAATAAATTTTTAAATCTGTATAATCTGGAAAAAGTACACAGTGTGTAGATCTGACTATACGGCATGTACTCTCTTCACCGTCCATCTGAACTACACGCCTGGTAGAAAGGTGTGTGAGGTGTACTTCAGAAATATTTGGAGTACTCGGCGTGTCCAATGAGTCACACGCCGTATAGACCCCGCGTTAGATATCACCATCCGAGCAAGCCATGTATGGGATACACGACTTGCCCATGACCCAAAGGGACTACACGTCATGTCCAACGAGCCACACGGAATGTATTCTAGCTGATTGTGGGAATATCTATCCTGGTCAACATGCGGTGTAAGAATTAACTACATCGCGTGTCATTAATGCACAGGGCATGAGTAATTTTCGAATTACTCCCGATGCGTTGAACACAACTACACAGTGTGTAATCTTTATTACACGGCATGTGTGGAAGATTACACGGTATGTAATTCTGAATACACGATGTGTACTGTCGTGTTACCTGGACAGAATCGTCGGCGTATCCTGATGGGATCCTCTATGTAATTTTAATCCAAAAATTATTTATTTCTGTTAGATCTATGACAAATGAAAGAGGAAGAAAATATATCAAAATTCATATTACAAGAACGATTAAACATGAATTGAAAAACTAAATTATTAGATCATAAATCATCAAAAAATTATTTAAATAATTATAAATGAAAATCTGACCACTCTAATACCACTTATAGGTTCTGGGCGCAGCGGAAGCATAGTTGGGTTGAAAACCCAACTTTAAATTTTACTGTGATCAGTGATTATTCTGGGATCAATACGACGATGAACACCAGTATACACAGAATAAAATCAAATATTTAGATAAAGAAGAAAGAGGCTCGGAACCCAGAGAGAGGATTGACATATTTTGTTTATAATTAATTTAATTTAATTAAATAAATACCTCCAAGGGTTTCTTTCTTCATTGATTTGTCTGACCACGGATCTAGGTGAGCCTTTTGTTGCTTTGTAGAGATCAAGAGCATATCTCCTCTAGCGGTAATCCACACGTGCTCTGCGAATCTCTGTGTGTCGCCGAAGGAGTCTCTGGGTGCTAGCACGGAAGGTCCTTGCGCTTGCGTCATCCACCCTTGATTGCCGTGAGAGCCACTTCCAAAGCGTTCCCTAATCCGGTAGAGGATGGTCGCTATCGTTCTTGAGAGCGTTCTTAGAGGAAAAAACTCTCGAGGCTTGAGAGATTTTTCTTCAAAATGTTGTGCACAACCAAAATTGGCTTTATAGCCTGTGGGTTTCCCCCTTGGCTAATAAGAGAATAATATGTAACTGAGAATTTAATTCACTGTGTAATAATAAATAATTAGCACAAGTGTCGTTACTTATTTTTATTATTCCATGTAGAACCCCCATATCAAACAATAACACCAATACCATTATTTCTATGACATGTGCTTAGCTTGCAAGTTAAAGTTAAATATTATTTTAATCAAAAAATATTTAATATTATTTTCTCACCAGACCCTTTAACTCAGTCCATACATCCTCTGAAATATTTATCGGACCTTGAATAACGAAAATTTATTTATTAAATAAATAAATAAATCTAACTGCATTATTTGCCGATAAATAAATAAAATGCGATCAGGCATACCTGGATAATTATTAAACCACAATCGAAAATAATATTTATTCAACTTGTTGAATAATAAATTATTTAACTGAGATTCCGGATACACTTAGTGTGTGACCATCTAGGCCTCTTTCTCAGTGGCATTAGACGAACCTACCTAAAGTCCAAGGTTATCGTATAGCGACACATCAAGGCACTCATATAGAAATAAGTTAATGTCGCAATGACATGTCACCTCATACGAATGCTTACCGTGTAATATAATATCTTTATCACAATATCTCCAATCAAGTAGGTTACATGCCAATGTTATCAACCTATATGCTTGATAACTCGTTCTTTGAATTTTTGGAAATAGAACTTGTCTAGCGAACACTATGACCATAGATTTATTTAGGCTATATCATTTTCATCAAAGGGCCAGAGACATTTACTTCTTTTAGTGAATATAGAAGATAAATCTTTTCTCGCATTATTCATTAATGCAATATTACTTGTGTATCAGGATGCAGATGTTGGGGAGGGGCAGTTCCTTGTAGATAGTCTAGTTGAATTTTCTAAGACCTTTGAGTCATGTAATCTCCTAAGCCTATGGGCCATGTAATCTCTGATCCTACAGGCTTTGTAAGGGTTCCCCCTCATACCTTGAAATGGGGGTTATCAAAAATCAATAAAAATGAAGTCTTTAGGGTCATTCAGGCAATACTACTTATAACGCACCCAACATATCCTACTTCGCCGTGAGCATATGTCGTCACAGTTTTCACCAATACATCAAAGTGTTCGACTCATAATATCCATTAATAATAGTCTTAAAATTTAAGGATCATTACACACGTCCATAGATAGAAACATCCAATGATTCTTATAATGTGGATTTCTTACTGTCGGATCTCATTCTCATAATATTTACTAGATATTACCAGGAGCTTATATCATGAGAAGGTATCTTAAAGTCTTATGAGTCTCCACCCTTAATATCTTGTATCATTTGTGTATCTTCAAATAATATCATCCGGCCATAGAACATTTATTCAAGAATAGTTTCGTGACACTTCTAAGTTCTCATCATAGTGGGGTATTGCTACGACCTTTTTGAAGGTTCCGGGCGCAGCGGAAGCGCGTTGGTGGGTGGTTTCCCAACTTTAATTTTAACGTTAACAACGTTCAATCCGAGATCCGTCACGATTTAAAATTCCAGATATTCGGAATAAAATTAAGAACGGAAAAGAAAAGAGTCCCAGAACCGTTGAGATATGATCATCATATGTTGGTTATAATTAATTTAATTAATTCATAAGAATTACCTCGATGGAATTCTTTCTTCGTTGGAGTCTCCGGTCACAATCCTGTGATCCTTCATTGCGTCGTAGAATCCAAGTACAGTATTCCTATAACGGTTATCCACACGTGCTCCACGTATCTCTAAATGTCGCTGAAGGGATCTCCGGGTGCTAGCATGGAAGAACCTTCACTTGCGATGTCTGCCTTCTACCGCCTTAATCTGGTGGAGGATCTTTCTCTCATAACTTGAAAGAGTTCTTGGTGGAAAGGGAATTCTCTCTTGGCTTGAGAGTATTTTCCAAAATCCGTTGTGCATAACAAATGGCTCTCTTTCTATGAGAATAATGTAATTGGGATTATAATACTTAGAATAATAAAATGAATTAATTGCCCAAAATAATTTAATCATTTCATTTAATTCTTAGTAATACCCCATGTCTTAATAATGACAGTTGACCATCATTATTACTTGACATGCGCCCAATGTATTACATTTAATATCATTTAATTAAATAAACAATATTTTCTCACGAATCCATAAAAACAAACTACATGGAGTGTATATAAATATACACGGTGTGTACTTTTATTTTTCATTTTATTTATTTCCTCCACCATATTTATTAGACCTTGAGTAATGGCTGTTTATTTCTTAAATAAATGTAACTGCATTACTCGCTAATAAATATATATTATTTCACCCACAATATATTCTCTAAAATAACTAGTGTTGAAATAAATGCAATCAGGCATCCTTAAATAATTATTAAACCACAATCGGGAATAATATTTATTTAACTTGTTAAATTAATATTTAACTGAGATACATGGACACACTTAGTGTGTGACCCTTAAGGCCTCTTTCTCAGTGGCATTAGGCGGAGCCTGCCTAAAGTCCAAGGTTAGCCTCTAGCAACACGCCAAGGCACCCATAGAGAAAGAAGTTAACCCCGCAATGACGTGTCACCTCCTACGAATGCTTACTGTGTAATATAATCTCTTTGTCTCGATATCTCCAATAAAGCGAGTTGCATGCTAGTGCCATCAACCCATGTGCTCGATTATTCTTTCTTTGACTTTCCGAAATTGAACTCTCCCATACCTTACCATGGCCATGGATTTATTTAGGCTATATCAATTCCATCAAAGGGCCTGAGATATCTACTTCCGTTATGGAACAGAAGGGACAAATCCTTTCTCGCATTATCTATTAATTCAGTATTACTCGTGACGCACCCAACGTATCCTACCTCGCTGAGAACAGTGTGTCGTCATAGTTTTCTTCAATACATCTAAATGTATGAGTTGTAATACTCATTAATAATAATCTTAAAGTCTAAGGACCAATACACACATCTGCAGATAGGAACATCCAATGACACTATGAAAGGTGGATTTCCTACTGGCGGGTCTCGTTCTCATAATATCCTCCTGGATATTACCAAGGGCACACACCATGAGAAGGTGCCTCAAAGTTTTATGAGTCCTCACCCCTAATGACCAGTATTATTTGTGTCCCTCAAATAATATCATTCGGCCATAGAAAATATATTCAAGAACAATGTTATGGCACTTCCGGGTTCTCATCATAGCAGGGATCCGCTATGACCCATTAATGCAACAGCTGTCTTTATGACATTATCACATGCATTTTCATGCAGAATAACAATCAAGATGTGATAAGGCTTTTATTAATGAATAAAGTACAAAGTAGTTGGTTCTAGACCACCAACTCCAACAGACTCCCACTTGGACTAGAGCCAACTTCTAACAACCTTTAACCCGCTAGCTCTCACATGATATTCATGCTTCTATTGAGATAGGCCTTTAGTCATGGGGTCCACCACGTTCTCTTATGTGGACACTCTGCTCACTGCAACTTCACCCCTTTGATATAAATCCCTCAATAGGTCATACTTCTGGAGTATGTGCTTTGTCCGTTGATGTGACCTTGGTTCTTTTGCAAGAGCCACCGCTGTAGTATTATCACAATACAATGTAATGGGATCTTTACTTCTATGCACTACATCAATCTACTGGACAAAGTTATGAATCCAGACGGCTTCCTTGGCTGCATCAGAAGCCGCTTTATACTCAGAATCCTCTGTAGAATCGGTGAAAATTGGCTTCTTTGAACTCTTCCAGCTCACAGCTCCTCAATTGAGACAGAAAACATATCCAGATTGCGACTTCAGATCATTCTGATCTGTTTGAAAACCAGCATCAGCATACCCTCTGATGAAAATCTCCTCGTCTCCTCCATACACCAGGAACATATCCTTAGTTCTTCTCAGATACTTAAGGATAGTCTTAACTGCAGTCCAATGATGTTCTCCTGGATCTGCTTGATATCTGCCTACCATGCTCAGTGCATAGGTAACATCAATCCTGGTACATAACATCGCATACATGATGGATCCTATAGCCGAGGCGTATGGTATCTTGCTCATCCTATCTTTCTCTTGTTGTGTCTGAGGACACATTTTCTTAGAAAGATGTAAGCCATGTGACACTGGAACCAATCCTCTCTTGGATTGTTCCATACTAAATCTCTTTAGTATCTGGTCAATGTATGTACCCTGACTTAGTCCAAGCAGCCTCTTGGATCTATCACGAATGATATTGATCCCTAGAATGTAGGATGCTTCACCTAAATCTTTCATGGAGAAGCATTTGTTCAACCAGTCCTTAACTGACTGTAAGGCTGGTACGTCGTTTCCAATAATCAATATGTCATCAACATATACTACTAGGATAACGACCGCATTCCCATTAAACCGCTTATAAACACATGGATCACATTCGTTCTTAATGAAACCAAATTCCTTTATGGCTTCATCAAATCGAATGTTTCATGACCTGGATGCTTGTTTCAATCCATAAATGGATTTCTGCAACTTGCAAACCCGTTTGGCTTCACCTGGTGTCACAAACCCTTCTGGTTGTGTCATATAGACATCTTCCTGAAGGTTCCCGTTAAGGAATGCGGTTTTGACATCCATCTGCCAAATCTCGTAGTCATGGTAAGCTGCTATGGAAAGTATGATTATTATGGATTTAAACATGGAAACTGGAGAGAAGGTTTCATCATAGTCAATTCCTTGACATTTTTTGAATCCTTTAGCCACTATCCCTACTTTATAGGTGCTAACTTGACCTTCCATGTCCAGCTTTCTCTTGAATACCTATTTGCATCCAACAGGCTTTACATCAACTGGCTCATCGACCAGAACCCAAACTTGGTTCTGATACATGGAATCCATCTTAGAATTCATAGCTTCTAGCCATCTTGCAGCTTCTGATATTTCTACTACTTCCTTGTAGGAGAAAGGTTCATCATTGTCCAACAATAATTATTCACCATCCTCGGTGACTAGGAAACCAAATCTCTCTGGTTCCCTTACCTCTCTTGAGCACCTACGCAGTACTTTTGTTTCTGTAACCTCTTCCACGGGGTCATGTGGAACTTGTTCCTGTACCAACTCTTGTGTATCTTGAGCATTAACTTCGTCGAATTCAATCTTGCTCCCATTATCCTTCTTGAGGATGTTCTCCCTCTCAAGAAAGACGTCTTGTCTGGTGACATTCACTTTCTTGTCTTGAGGGTTATATAGGTAATATCCTTTTGTTTCCTTGGGATATCCTATAAAGATACACTTCGTGCCCTGGGGTGCTAGTTTGTTGCCTAAGAAGGCCTTAACGAACGTCTCGCATCCTCATACACGTGTGTGCGAAAAAGTGGGTTTCCTTCCATTCTATAACTCGGATGGAATTCCATTTTCTGCCTTAGTTGGTACTTGGTTTAATGTGTATGTTGTGGTTTGTAATGCATATCCCCAAAAGGATAATGGAAGATCCGCATGACTCATCATCGACCTCACCATTTCCAACAAGGTGTGGTTCCTCCTTTCACTAACACCATTCCATTGTGGTGTATAAGGAGGAGTGAGCTGATATAGAATCCCAGACTCCCGTAGAAGATCGATGAACTCTTGGTTCAGATATTCTCCACCTCGATCCGATCGAAGCTTCTTTATCTTCTTACCAAGCTAATTCTCTACTTCATTCTTGAATTACTTAAATTTCTCTAAGGCTTCTGACTTATACCTCATTAAGTAGACAAAACCGTATCTACTCAAATCATCAGTAAAAGTAATGAAGAATATCCACCTCTAGATTCTACTGGAAATGGTCCACATACATCTGTGTGTACAAATCCTAGAAGCTTTGTGGCCCTTTCACCCTGTCCACCAAAAGGCGGCTTGGTCATTTTACCTTTTAAACAAGCGTGACATCTATCAAGTGGTTTTAGCTCAGTTGAGTCAAAATAGCCATCTTGGCAGAGCTTCGTCAAGCGCTTCTCGTTCACATGACCAAGGCGGTGATGCCACAACTGGGTGATGTATGAGTCATGTGAGTCTGTTTCGTAATCGATTTCCAACACTTGGTTTTTGTAATTTAATAAATACAAACCATTATTCAAATGTTCCATACCATAACATACGTTGTTCTTATAAAAGAGAAAACCCTTATTTTCAAACTTGAAAACAAATCCACCCATATCCAAACAAGATACCAAAATTATGTTCTTGGTAACACTAGGCACAAAATAACAGTTTTGTAAAACCAAAATCATGCCAGTTGGCAATGAGAGGTGGTAGTCGCCAATAGCCAACGCAGCCAGCCTTGCGCCATTGGCAGCTCGAAGATCCACCTCTCCTCTGGCGATCTTTCTAAATCTACTTGGTTCTTGCATTTGAATACATATGTGAGCCCCACAAGCTATATCTAATACCCAATGTGTAGAAATAGAAAGATTTCACTCGATAATGAATGCACCTTTAGCGTCCCCACGCTTCTGGGTGCAGTTCCTCTTCCAGTGGCCCCTGCTTGCCACATGAAAAATACACCGCCTCCCGTTCCTTTCCCTACCTCTGGATCTTCCCCTTCTTGGAGGGACGGTGCTCGGGGGCTTCAGACTGTTTATAAGTCTTTGGCCCCTTTGCCTTGTCCTTCCTTTTCTTGTTCACCATAAGGACTGCGGGTTTTTCATGCCCCATGTCTTTGTCAACCTGGCGAATCAAGGTCAGAAGCTCCGACAGACTCTTCTCATTGATGCTCATGTTATAGTTGACAATGAAGCTAGAGAAGGTCTTGGGCAGTGATGATAGGATGAGATCTGTACGCAAATCATCTGGGAATTTAATCCCTAAGATGTCCAGGCGTTCAATGTAGCCAATAAGCTTAACTACATGAGGCCCAGCTGGCGCAGACTCTCCAAGCTTCGTGGTAAACAAAGCATTGGAGATATCATACCTCTCCTGTCTCGTCTTCTCTTGGTAGAGATCTTTAAGGTGAGACATCATGTTATACGCGTCCATGTTTTCATGTTGCTTCAAGAGCTCATTAGACATGGCCTATAGCATGAAACACTGGACATCTATGGCATCATCCATGTGTTTCATGTAGAGAGATAATTCATCATCACTAGCCTCTTTCCCAGGCACAACTGGAATAGGATCTTCCAGCACATACAATTTCCTTTCGTGGAGAAGGACGACGCGTAAACGCCTCTGCCACTCTTGGAAATTGGTGCCGGTGAGAAGGTTTTACTTCTCGAGTATGGTGCGCAATGATATGTTTGAAGTCATTTTCTTGTCGTTTCTATAAATTAAGATAAGCAAAGGTTTAGTACTTTATTACAAAAATTGAGACAAATAAATAAATTAATACTTATTGGTCTCCCACTATTTTATCAAAATCCAATAGCCCTCACCATTGACTTCAGAATATTCTGTTGCGTGAATATTCTAGTGGCAAGGATCCATATTTCTCTTCGCATTACCCCAACTAGGGCTGGTCAAGAAACTTGAAGGGTTTTAGGTAGGCATTCCAAATGCCAACTGCATTAACTCGTAGCTCCTTGATCCGCTGAGTGGACTCCCCAAACCTGAAATCCTTTTATTTTGGATTTCCTCAACCTTTGCCTCTTGGTCACACCAAGTACTACTGTGGCAGTCAACCCTTGATGCGAACCAAGTCAAGTCAACCCAAAACCTTGAATTAGAATTCTCCAATAATTGAAAGCACCCCAACTAGGGTTGGCCAAGCACTTTGAACTATGGTTCGATTCTAACCAAGATTATGGAAAGCTATGCCAACTTAATATTTCTTTTGAGGGATTTTATCCTTATACGTAAATTTCCATATTATTTTCTTTGATTACATGCTTGTTAATATTAAGTGGGATATACTTAAGTGATTAACCATGTCTAAGATAATATTTACGTATAAGCTGGTTTTATTTTAGTTCCATCTTGCATGCTCGTTTCATTCATTAATTGTGTGATCGTGACAACACACCCACAATAAATAAACCATGCAACTGACAGAAATAAAATAAATGGTATGATCATGAGATTTTCTATTGGTTAGTTTATCTAGCGGTTGATAAACTAACCCAAGACCTAGGGGAGAAATACCTTGAACCTTTCGGGTTCGTGTTTACAGCTTTCCACCTGTCCACCTTTGTATCTCCTTGGATTGGTTTCACCTTGGCTCCTAACTTGAGTCGCCTCCACTAGCTTGGGAGCTCCATCCATTACATGTGCATTTATCTCACATGCAGGTGAGGGGTAAAAAGGGGGTTTTACAAAAAAGAATCATTGGGCGCGTAGACCCTACATATTAATGAGGAGATGGCTCGCAGGACAACAAATTTAATTTAAATAAATAAATTAAAAGAAACCATTCAAATACAAAGGTCTTGGTCTAGCTCATGATCATCCATACATGCAATGATATTTACGCATAAATAAAACTATCATTCAATTCTTTAATCGTTCTTGTCTAAGATAAATCACGCTCAAATTAATTAATTATCTTTAATTAATCAATCCTTTTATCTTAAAACCCTTTTCAGAATTTCCTTGAGATTCTCATCCATCATAATTTTAAACAAATAAATTCATTTAAATTTATCCTTGTACGTAACTTGTACCTTGGAGGCAACCCGGTGAATTCTCGTTCATTACGCAGATGTTAAATTAAACACATATATATATATATAACACCTATCACGTGTTGTGCCTCAGCTTTACGTCTGCACCGTGGCACACGTCTCAAGGGTTTGTATAATATAATAATAAATTTTAATAAATCTGTGTAATTTGGGTGAGTACACGGCGTGTAGTTTCGACTACACGGTGTGTAATTTTTCTTCATCGTCCATCCGAAGTACACGCCCGGGGACAGGGCGTGTTAATATACTTCAGAAATTTTTGAAATACACGGCGTGTTCTGTGGGACACATGCCGTGTAGTTTTCGCGTTACACGATTTCCAGCCGGGCAAGCCGTGTACGGGGTACACGGCCCAACCCTAACCCGAAGGGACTACACGTCGTGTTTATTGGACCACACGGCGTGTAATCCGGAAACCGTGTGCCACCTATTTCTGGTCAACACACGGTGTCATAAATAACTTCAATACACGGCCTGATTTTGTGGATCGATCAATGCATTGAACCTAGACTACACGACGTGTACTTCCGAATACACGTTGTGTATTCTGGTGTTGTACGTACAGAAACGTTTGGCTCCTCCGGATGAGTTCCTTTATTTTATTTTAATCAAAATTAAAAGAAAAAATTCTTTTTGTGAGGTGAACGAGAAACGAGGGAGGAGGAACAAATCTCGACATTCAGATTTCCAGAACGATTAAACATGAATTGAAATAACTAAATTATTAAATGTGTAAATCACCAACAAAAAAATAAATAATTATAATAAACTATATGACCCGCTCTGATACCACTTGAAGGTTCCGGGTGCAGCGGAAGCGCATTGGTGGGTGGTTGCCCAACTTTAATTTTAACGTTAACAGCGTTCAATCTGAGATCCGTCACGATTTAAAACACCGGATCTTTGGAATAGAATGAAGAAAGAAAAAGAAAATAAGAGTCTTGGAACCTTTGAGATAGGATCATCATATGTTGGTTATAATTAATTTAATTAATTCATAAGAATTACCTCGAAAGAATTTTTTCTTCGTTGGAGTCTCCGATCATGATCTTGTGATCTGTTGTTGCGTCGTAGAATCCAAGTATAGGATTCCTCTAGTGGTGATCCACACATGCTCCACGTATCTCTGGATGTCACCGAAGGGATCTCCGGGTGCTAGCACGGAAGAACCTTCGCTTGCGATGTCCACCTTCTACCGCCTTGATCTAGTGGAGGATCTTGCTCTCGTAACTTGAAAGCGTTCTTGGTGGAAAGGGAATTCTCTCTTGACTTGAGAGTATTTTCCAAAATCCTTTGTGTACAAAAAATGGATCTCTTTCTATGAGAATAATGTAATTGGGATTATAATACTTAGAATAATAAAATGAATTAATTGCCCGAAAGCATTTAATCATTTCATTTAATTCTTAGTAATACCCCATGTCTTAATAATGACAGTTGACCATCATTATTACTTGACATGCGCCCAACGTATTACATTTAATATTATTTAATTCAATAAACAATATTTTCTCACGAATCCCAAAAAACAAACTATACGGCGTGTATATAAATATACACGGCGTGTACTTTTATTTTTCATTTTATTTATTTCCTCCGCCATATTTATTAGACCTTGAGTAATGGCTATTTATTTCTTAAATAAATGTAACTGCATTACTCGCTCTTAAATATATATTATTTTGCCCACAATATATTCTCTCGAATAACTAGTGTTGAAATAAATACGACCAGGCATCCTTAAATAATTATTAAACCACAATCGGGAATAATATTTATTTAACTTGTTAAATTAATATTTAACTAAGATATATGGACACACTTAGTGTGTGACCCTCTAGGCCTCTTTCTCAGTGGCATTAGGCGGATCCTGCCTAAAGTCCAATGTTAGCGTCTAGCAACACGCCAAGGCACCCATAGAGAAAGAAGTTAACGCCACAATGACGTGTCACCTCCTACGAACGCTTACCTTGCAATATAATCTCTTTGTCTCGATATCTCCAATCAAGCGGGTTTCATGCTAGTGTCATCAACTCATGTGCTTGATTATTTTTTCTTTGACTTCCCGAAATTGAACTCGTCCATACCTTACCATGGTCATGGATTTATTTAGGCTATATCAATTCAATCAAAGGACCTGAGATATCTACTTCCGTTATGGAACAGAAGGGAGAAATCATTTCTCGCATTATCTATTAATGCAGTATTACTTGTGACACACTCAACGTATCCTACCTCACTGCGAACAGTGTGTCATCACAGTTTTCGTCAATACATCTAAGTGTGCGAGTTGTAATACCCATTAATAATAATCTTAAAGTCTAAGGACCAATACACACATCCGCAGATAGGAACATCCAATGACACTACGAAATGTGGATTTCCTACTGGCGGGTCTCGTTCTCATAATATCCTTCTGGATATTACCAAGGGCGCACACCATTAGAAGGTGCCTCAAATTTTTATGATTTCTCACCCCTAATGACCTGTATTATTTGTGTCTCTCAAATAATATCATCCGGCCATAGAACATATATTCAAGAACAGTGTTATGGCACTTCCGGGTTCTCATCATAACAGGAATCCGCTATGACCCATTAATGCAATAGCTGTCCTTAGGACATTATCACATGCATTGTCACGCAGAAGAATAATCAAGATGTGATAAGGCTTTTATTAATGAATAAAGTACAAAGTAGTTGGTTATAGACCACCAACTCCAACACTTTTAGTGTGACCACTACTCTTGGGACATTATCATATGCTATGTTACGCAGAAGAACAATCATGATGTGATAAGAGATATATTAATATTCAAAACCATAAACATAAGTTTATCATAAAGTACAAATAAGTTGGTTCTAGGGCACCAACTCCAACAACAACCACATAAACACAAAAAAACTCATATTTCTTAGTGTTTTTACATTTTTAAATTAGTGTTGAGAAAAGTGACCATTTCACATCATTTTTAAAACTAACACCAAGAAATGGTTGATTTTTCTAGGCACTAAAAATATTAGCTCTCAAAAGGATTTTATTAAAATTTTATTTCCTTTCAAAAGCGTACACCTGTGGGGACATGCTATTATATTTTTACTAAAACTCTACACCTAGAATAAACTTCACACCACAAGATTAGAAGAATGATGAACTTCATTTTTGAAGAACGATGTCCTAATCTTCACATTATTTATGAACTTTGATTAGGATTAATAAGGTTGACAAAACACTTTTTATTCAAATATTATTTTACAAATTAAAAGTTGATATCTAGTGCGTCTTCATCATGATATTCACTACTACATGTCTAGTTATATTCAGCACTACCATTTATCAGCGTTAAAATATCACTGATAACGCCCCAAGGGGCGCAGCCTAGTGGTTGCGTCCTTGTAGCAGTGTTTGGGAGGTCTCGGTTTCGAGCCTCCCCACACGCATTTTGGTAGATTTTGGTTGTTTATTCCCCCTCCACACCAATGTAAAATATCACTGATAAAAAGGGTGGTTTTATCAATGCTAGTTAAAAATACTGTTAAAAAAAACTTTTATCTACGCTAAAAAAACACTGATAAAAACGCACTTTTCTCGGTGTTTTTTTTAGCATTGATAAAGATTATCTTTTGTCAGTGTTCTTTTTTCAATGTTGATAAAGGGTGACCTTTATCAATACTGTTTTAGCAATGATTAAAGGTATATTTCATAAAAAAAAGTATATCATTAGAAATCATATATTAATATATTTATATTGATAGAAATATAATATATCTTATTAAATATGATTTATATAAGACTAAATATGAATTTACACTTAATTTTTAAGATATTTAGTGAAAATGAATTGTAAAATAAATAAATATTAATATTAATTAATAATTTGCTAATTATTATTGAACAATGGTCATTTAATAACAATTAAATGACATAAAAATTCAATAAATTAATGAACAATATAAGATAAGTTGAGAACATGACTAGAACTTCAAATGACTATAACTTTTGATTTGTATGTATGTTTAGGCTCTACCACATATTAAATCAAAGTTTGAGAAAATATCTACAACATGGTGATTTGAGGGAGCCCCATTCAGCGTTTTTTAGATGTCAAAAAAGGCCCGACGGACCTTTAAAACTGAGATATGTGTCGGGGCACCTTAATTTTTGAACATTTAATGTTTATATATAAATATGTATGTATCAATAAACAAATATATATTTATGTGTATATTCTAATATATAAAAATATTTTTGTGTGTGTGAGTAAAATAAAAATGTGTACGTGTGTGTAAATATGTGTGTGTATGTGTGTCAATATTGAAGGTAGAGGTCACAAGTTCGAATCCAGTGAAAGGCTAAATACACCGAAAAAAGCATTGATAATGGGCGTGGAAAGTGATGACAAAAGGGTGTGGGGTGGGCGTGCTATATTAGTGTTTTTGTTAGTGCTCATAGAGGCCGCATAATTTTTTGGGTGCTTAGCTTATCATCGCTTTTGTTAGCGCTCGTAAAATCCACAAACTTTTTAAGGCACTTAGCTTGTCATCGCTTTTTAGTAGTGATAATGACCATCTTTAGCATTTACTATGGTCAAGTCATTATTAGTGTGTGGTGGGTGCATAGGGCACGGAGCATTGATAAGGGGCGTGGAAAGTGATGACCAAAGGGTGTGGGGTGGACGCGCAGGGCACATGGTGCGGATAAAAGTGGTCTATATCAGTGTTTTTGTTAGTGCTCATAAAGCCCTCATACTTTTTAGGGTGATTAGGTTATCAACACTTTTATTTTAGTATCGATAAAGGCGACATTTATCGTCGTTTTTGTTAGCGCTCATAAAAGCTGATGATTTTGTAGTGCACTTAGCTTGTAAGGGGGTGGAAGGGGTGTGGAAGGTGTGGAAGCCAAATTTTGGTATTTTCTTTTATCCTTCAATTGGGTTGGTCCCAAACCTTACTAATTGGGTGTCTTCTCTGGAACCGAGAGTGGTAGGGCTGATATGCACAATTGCTTCGTTGGTTTGGACTCAACGAAATGAATGCATTTACCAGATGAAGGTGACCCCTGATCACCTTTGGGTGGATAGAGCGTTGGAGTGGATGAATGGTTGGAAGAAAAGTGTTGTGGGGCATTCTTTGAGCCACACTTGACGAGCGGCTCCTCTTTGGTCTCCCCCCTGAGGGTTTCTTCAAGATTAATACTGATGCTGTTGTCTCTGCTAATTCAAGGGTCGGTATTGGGCTCATTGCTCATAACAGCTTTGGTCAGATTGTGGAAGCTCAGTGTAGGGCACTGCCTAACTCATGGAGCCCTGTGGTGGCAGAAGCCTCGACCATCCTCCAGGGGCTTCTTTTTGCTCGTTCAAAATTTTGGGCTAAGATTTTGGTGGAATCCGACTGACTCGAAGTGGTGAATGCTCTCTCAACAAAAGATGAGGATTCCCAGCCTTATGGCCTCATCTTGAGGAAGATCTGGTCTCTGACCGATGGATTTGATGCATGAAAATTTTATTTCATCAAAAGAGATGGTAATTCGAAAGCCCATCGTTTGGCTCGGTTTGGGAAACATTGGGGTGATCATTGTTGGGTGAACTCGTTCCCTGATTGGTTTTGTAATCCCGGTTCCCTTGATCATTAATTTATCCTTTCCTTCAAAAAAAAAACTTGTCATCGCTTTTTAGTGCTCATAATGACCATTTTTAGCGTTGACTATGGCTGAATCTTGAAGGTTTTGGGCGCAGCGGAAGCATGTGGGTGGATGTGCCCACTTGGCTTTTTGTCATTAGCAATGATCAATCCGGAATCAATACGATGATAAACGCCAGTCTCCATGGATCGAATCACAGAAAAAGACAAAGAAGATGGTTTTTCCCGGAACCAAAAACAAGGATCGTTACAGGTTGATTATAATTAATTTAATTAATTATAAAGAAATACCTTTTGGGTGTTCTTTCTTCGTTGATGTTCTCAATCACGTTGTCGATGTGATCCGTCGTTGCGTCGCAGAAGCCAAGTGTAGACTCCCTCTAGCGGTGATCCACACGTGTACCTCGTATCTCTGGACATCGCCAAAAGATTCTCCGGGTGCTAGCGTGGAGAAGCCTTTGCTTGCGTTGTCCGCCTTAGATTGTCTTGATCCGATGGAAGAGGATCTCTCTCGGTCTTGAGAGCGTTCTTGGAGGAAGAGGTTCTTTCGTCCTTGAAAGAATTCTCCAGAGATGTTGTGCACAACGATTCTCTTGTGTCTCAGAAAAGAGTTGGGGTTGTGAGGATATTTATAATCGGGTGTGTGGGGTTATAGAGTTATGACAATAAATAAACGTGTTACGCATTTTATTTATTTCATTGACTCTTTATTTAAAACCCCATGTCGAATAAATAATTCCTTGACATGCGCCCACGCTGATTATAATAAATATCATTTAAAACAATATTATATCCTCAAAATCCCAACTAAAAAAACTACACGGCGTGTATTAATAAATAAACGGCGTGTACTTGTTTTTCATTGAAAACTACACGGCGTGTACATTAAATGTACAGGGCGTGTATATCTTGTTTTCATTTATTCATTTCCTTTCCAAAATAAAACTACACGGCATGTAATAATAATACACGACGTGTACTTGTTTTATTTTATTTTTCCTCCATCATTTAAAACAACTTAGGCTTCCTTGAATAATTATTAAACCACGTACGAGAATAATCTTTATTCAACTTGAGATACTTGGATACACTTAGTGTGTGACCCTCTAGGCCTCTTTCTCGTTGGCATTAGGCGGGCTTGCCTAAAGTCCAAGATTACTGTCTAGCAACGGGTCAAGGCACCCAAGAGAAAGAAGTTGACGCCGCATTGACGTATCACATCATACGAATGCTTACTGTGTAATTTAATCCCTTTGTCTCAATATCTCATCAAGCAGGTTTCATGGAAGTGTCATAAACCTATATGCTTGATATGTCGTTCTTTGACTACCTGAAATAAACTCATCGTTTACACCATGGCCATGGAATTTAATGCGACAGTTCTATTTCAATCAAAGGGCCGAGATATCAACTTCCATAAATGGAAGGGACAAATCCTTCCTTGACTTATCCATTAACAACATATCACTCGTGACGCACCCAACGTACCCTACTTCCCACCAACTGTCTGCGTGACGGTTTTCGTCAGTAAATATAAGTGCGCGAGTCATGACATGAGTTAATGATAATCTTCCAGTCTAAGGACCATTACACACGCTCGTAGATAGCAATATCCGATGACACCAAGACATGCGGAATTATTACTGGCGGGTCTGTTCTCATAATCTCCCATCTTGGAGATTACCAAGTGCGAACTCCATGAGAGAGAGTCTCGTCTTCTTATGAGTACTCGCACATGATGGCCTGTATACTATGTGTCCTATCATAGTATGTCATCCAACCGCAGAACTTTATTTAAGAATATTGTTATAGCATTTCAAGGTTCTCATCATAGCGAGGATCTGCTATGACCTTATTAATGCAACAAATATTTCAGGACATTATTATATTATAGTCATGCAGAACAATGAACAATATATAATAAGTGAACATTTATGTAATCAAAGTACAAAACAGTTGGTTCTGAGGACACCAACCCTTACAAACTCCCACTTGGACTAGAGCCAACTGCCTACGACTTTTAGTCCGCTAGACCTCACATGATGATCATGTTTCTGCTGAGTCAAGGCTTTAGTCAATGGGTCCGCCACGTTGTCTTCCGTGTAAATACTGCTCACTGCAACTTCACCACTCTGAGAAAAATCCCTCAAGAGATGATACTTCCGAAGTATGTGCTTTGTCCGCTGATGTGACCTTGGCTCTTTTTCAAGTGCCACCGCTGCAGTATTATCACAATAGAGTGTGATAGGATCTTTACTGCTCGGTACAACATCCAGCTCTTGGACGAAGCTTCGCATCCATACTGCTTCTTTAGCTGCCTCAGAAGCTGCGATATACTCGGACTCCGCTGTAGAATCTGTCACCACACTTTGTTTTGAGCTCTTCCAGCTCACTGCACCTCCATTCAAACTGAAGATGTATCCAGTCTGCGACTTCATGTCATCTTGATCAGTCTGGAAACTAGCATCTACATGTCCTCTGATGACTAGTTCCTCATCTCCTCCATAAACCAAGAACATATCCTTAGTACGCCTCAGATACTTAAGGATAGTCTTGATTGCCATCTAATGGTGGTCTCCTGGATCAGCTTGATATCTGTCTACCGCACTTAATGCATAAGCAACATCTAGCCTCGTACATAGCATAGCATACATGACTGACCCAATCGCGGATGCGTAAGGGATCCTTGCCATTCTCTTTCTTTCCTCATGTGTCTGAGGACACATTTTCTTGGAAAGATGAATGCCATGTGACACTGGCAACAATCCCCTCTTGGACTGTTCCATACTGAATCTCTTCAGTATCTTGTCAATGTATGTACTTTGACTTAGGCCCAGCATTTTCTTGGATCTATCATGATGGATCTTGATCCCAAGAATATATGCCGCCTCGCCCAAGTCTTTCATGGAGAAGCATTTATTCAACCATGCCTTAACTGACTGTAAGACAGGTACTTCGTTTCCAATTAGCAATATGTCATCGACATATACTATTAGGAAAACGACTGCACTTCCACTAAACCTTTTGTAGACACAAGGCTCACATTCGTTCTTAACAAAGCCAAATTCTGTAACAGCTTCATCAAAACGAATGTTCCATGACCTTGATGCTTTCTTTAATCCATAAATGGATTTTTGCAACTTGCATACCTTGTTGGCATCCTTTGAAGTCACAAACCCTTCAGGTTGTGTCATGTAGACATCTTCCTGGAGGTTCCCGTTAAGGAAAGCTGTTTTGACATCCATTTGCCAAATTTCATAGTCATGGTAAGTAGCAATGGCCAATAGGATTATGATAGACTTCAGCATTGCAACCGGTGAAAAGGTTTCATCATAATCAATTCCTTGACGCTGTCTAAAACCTTTTGCAACCAGTCGTGCCTTGTAGGTGCTGACTTGCCCCTCCATGTCCAGTTTCTTCTTGAATACCCATTTATTACCAATAGGCTTTACATCAACTGGAGGATCTACCAAAATCCAGACTTGGTTTTGGTACATGGAATCCATTTCAGAATTCATGGCTTCTTGCCACTTGGCAACGTCTGTGCCTTCAACTGCTTCCTTGTAGGTAAGAGGATCATCATTGTCAACCAATAATGAGTCACCATCCTCAGTGACAAGAAAACCATATCGTTCTGGTTCTCTCACCTCTCTCGTGCTCCTACGCAGTTCTTGTGTCTCTGGAACAGATTGTTCTTCCACGGGGCTTTGTGGAATCTGTTCTTGTACCAAATCATGTGTATCTTGAGCCTCGACTTCATCGAAGTCTATCTCGCTCCCACTATCTCTTCTGGAGATGTGATCCCTCTCAAGGAATATGGCGTGTCTTGCCACTGTAACCTTTTTGTCTGAGGGGTTGTATAGGTAATATCCCCTTGTTTCCTTGGGATATCCTATAAAGATACACTTTGTGCCTCGGGGTGCAAGTTTGTTACCTGAAGAGGCCTTAACAAATGTTTCGCTACCCCACACGTGTAAATTCGATAATATGGCTTTGCGTCCACTCCATAACTCGTATGGAATACCATTTATCGATTTAGTTGGTACTTGGTTTAGTATGTGTGCTGTTGTTTGTAATGCATATCCCTAAAAGGATAATGGAAGACTCGCATGACTCATCATTGATCTCACCATGTCCAACAGGGTGCGGTTCCTCCTTTCACTTACACCATTCCACTGTGGTGTGTAAGGAGGAGTGAGTTGAGATAGAATCCCAAACTCCCGTAAGAAATCAATAAAGTCTTGATTAAGATATTCTCCTCCTCTGTCTGAGCGGAGTTTCTTAATCTTCTTACCAAGATGGTTCTCAACTTCATTCTTGTATTCTTTGAACCGATCAAAAGAATCTGACTTATACCTCATTAAATAGATATATCCATATCTACTAAAATCATCAGTAAAAGTTATGAAGTACGAGAACCCACCCCTTGCTTCAACTGGAAATGGTCCACACACATCTGTGTGAACTAATTCTAGAAGCTCTTTAGCTCTTTCACCATTCCCACTAAATGGGGCTTTGGTCATTTTTCCTTGTAGACACGCATGACATACACCAAGTGGTTTTAGTTCGAAAGAATCTAAATACCCATCTTGATGTAATTTTGTCAAACGTTTCTCATTAACATGACCTAGCCGGTGATGCCAAAGTTGGGTGTGGTATGAGTCATGTAAATTAACTTTGTTATCAATTTCCATTACTTGGTTTGTGTAGTCTAACACATAAAGGCCGTTATATAAATGTGCCCTACCAAAACAAATGCTATCTTTATAAAAGTAGCAACATTCATTTCCAAACTTGAATATGAATCCATCAGTATCTAATCTGGATACTGAAATAATGTTTTTGGTTACAGAGGGTACATAATAACATCCTTTCAAAACCAAGACCATCCCGGTAGGCAATGTGAGGTGGTAGTCCCCGACAGCTACAGCAGCAAGTCTGGCTCCGTTGGCTGCTCGTAGATCTATCTCCCCTCGATCAATCTTCCTGAATCTACTTGGTTCCTGTATTTGGATACAGATGTGAGCACCACAATCAGTATCTAATACCCAATTAGTAGAAACAGATAGATTGCATTCGATAACAAACGCACCTGAAGCTTCCCCTTGCTTCCTTGGCTGGGTGCAGTTTTTCTTCCAGTGACCCTTCTTGCCACATGCGAAACAAACAGCATCCTATTCCTTTGCCTCCCCTTTGATCTTCCTTTTCTTGGAAGGCCTTGAAGAAGCTTTGGGCTTAAAGCTCTTCGCATTCCCTTTACTTTTATTCACCATAAGGACAGAAGGCTTTTCACGCTTCATGTCATTGTCCACTTGGCGAATAAGGATAAGAAGATCAGATAGAGACTTCTCAATATTGTTCATGTTGAAATTAACAACAAAGTTTGAGAAGCTCTAGGGGAGTGATGCGAGAATGAGATCGGTACCCAGTTCTTCAGGGAGTTTAAACCCTAGAACCTCCAAGCGCTCAATGTAGCCAATGATCTTGACTACATGAGGCCCAGCTGGGGCACCCTCTCCAAGCTTGCTCTGAAACAGAGCCTTGGAGATCTCAAACCTTTCCTGTCTTGCTCTCTCCTGGTATAAACCACGGAGGTGCTCGAGCATGCTTTAGGCATCCATGTCTTCATGAGACTTCATGAGCTCACTAGACATAGATGACATCATCAAACATTGAACGTCGAGAGCATCGTTCAAATGTTGATCATAGACTAGGAAATCTTCATCACTTGCCCCTGGGGCAGGAGAATCAGGAAGTGAGGACTCCAGCACATAAAACTTCCGTTCATGGCGTAGGATAACCCGAAGTCGCCTAAACCATTCCTGAAAGTTACTGCCGGTGAGGATGTTGTCTTTATCCATAATTGATCGCAGAGAAAATGTGGTTGATGTGTTTGTCATTTTGATTCTACAATTTAAAAGAGCAGATTCATCAGTACTTTCTTGATTACATTTTATGAGAAATAATAAATTTTATTAAGTCTCCCACTATTTTATCAATTCCCAATGGCCCTCACCATTGAACTCGGAATGTCCAGTTGCTTTGACATTCTAATGGCAAGGATCCATATTTCCCTTCGCATAACCCCAACAAGGGTTGGTCAAGCTATTTGAAGGTATTTAGGTAGGCGGGTCTTTGCCAACTGTGAGCTTACAGTTCCTTGATCTGTTGAGTGGACTCCCCAATCCTGAAATCCTGACTTGGATTTCCTCAACTCTTGCCTCCAATATTACATCAAGTCTAGCAAGGGCTACTTCTCTTGATGTAATATGGTTAAGTCAACCCGAAACCTTTCATAAGGGCTTCCTTTATAAAAGTAAGTGTCCCAACAAGGGTTGGTCAAACACATAGTTTTATTGAGTCTTGCCCTTAATCAAGTAACAGAAGGCTTGGTCTGACTTAATATGGTATTTGAGGGATTTTATTCTTTATGCGTATCTTTGCATTATCACATGCTTGTTAATATTAAGTGATGCTTGCTTAAGTGATTAACCATGTTCCGATAATGTATACGCATAGACCGGTTTTTATTTTATTCCATCTTTGCATGCTTGTTCATTTTATTAATTATGTGATCGCGACAACACATGCATAATATATAAACCATGCAATCAGACAGAAATAAAATAAGATGGCATGATCATGAGCTTCTATTTGGTTAACTTATCTAGCGGTTTTGATAAGCTTACCCTGACCTAGGGAAAACACCTTGAACCTGATGGTTCGTGTTTTGCAGCTCCCACCTGTCCACCTTTGTATCTTCTTGTGTCGGTTTCGCCTCGGCTTCGGGATTTGAACCGTCTCCTCTGGCTTGGGAGATCCTTCATTACATGGGTTTACATTAAAGAAATCATGGGCACGCAGGCCCTACATTTTATTGGAAGAAGGCTCGCAGGCCAACAAATTTAAATTAAATAAATTTAAATGAAACCATACACATACAAAGGGTCTTTGGTCTATCTCATGATCATCCATAGTATGCAACGACATTTACGCATATTTAGAATTCAAATTCTTTTAATCGTTCTTTTATTTAAGATAAGACGCGCTCGAATTCAATTAATTATGATCTTATAATTAATCAATTCTTTATCTTAAATTCCTTTCTGAATTTCCTTGAGATTCTTCTCATCCATATTCCTTGTACGGGTCTTTGTACATTGGAGGAAACCTGGTGAAATTCCATTTCTGGAAAGTACACGGCATGTAGTTTATAATTACACGGCGTGTATTTTTCTTTTCACCCTTTGTCCAAAGTACACGCCGGGGCTTTGGCGTGTTTTTCTGTACTTTGGAAATTTTAGAGTACATGGCATGTAGATGAATCATACACGGCGTGTACTTCCTTGTTACGCGGTAACCGGCCTGGCGATCCCGTATACGCGGTACGCGACTTATCTTTGTACACGGTTTCACCTGGGTCGGAACGGACTACACGGCGTGTTGTTCCAACATACACGTCGTGTATTCCGGTTTCCACGCGCCGTTCTATTCTGGTCAACACGGCGTGATTAAAACTTAGGCATAATCAATTCACACGGCGTGGTTTGGCGGACCAGTGCCGGTTCGTTGAACCTAAGTACACGGCGTGTAGTTTTAATTACACGCCGTGTAATCCCGTGTTGTACAGACAGAAAGAGTGGCTCCTCCGGATGAGTTCCTCGTTTTTATTTTAATCAAAATTAAAATTAAAAGGTTGTTTCTGTGATATGAATCGAGAAACGAAGGAGGAAGAATAGATCTCTTTAATTCAGATTTATAGAACGATTTATTTCGAATTGAATCAAATATGAATGCGTAAATTATCAACGAAAATTAAATAACTATAATCAACGTTGTAACCTCGCTCTGATACCATTTGTAGGTTCCGGGCGCAGCGGAAGCGCGTGGGTGGATGTGCCCACTTGGCTTTTTGTCATTAGCAATTATCAATCCAGGATCAATACGACGATAAACGCCAGTCTCCACGGATCGAATCACAGAAAAAGACAAAGAAGATGGTTTTTCCCGGAACCACAAACAATGATCGTTACAGGTTGATTATAATTAATTTAATTAATTATAAAGAAATACCTTTTGGGTATTCTTTCTTCGTTGATGTTCTCAATCACGTTGTCGATATGATCCGTCGTTGCGTCGCAGAAGCCAAGTGTAGACTCCCTCTAGCGGTGATCCACACGTGTACCTCGTATCTCTGGACGTCGCCAAAAGATTCTCCGGGTGCTAGCGTGGAGAAGCCTTTGCTTGCGTTGTCCGCCTTAGATTGTCTTGATCCGATGGAAGAGGGTCTCTCTCGGTCTTGAGAGCGTTCTTGGAGGAAGAGGTTCTTTCGGCCTTGAAAGAATTCTCCAGAGATGTTGTGCACAACGATTCTCTTGTGTCTCAGAAAAGAGTTGGGGTTGTGAGGATATTTATAATCGGGTGTGTGGGGTTATAGAGTTATGACAATAAATAAACGCGTTACGCGTTTTATTTATTTCATTGACTCTTTATTTAAAACCCCATGTCGAATAAATAATTCTTTGACATGCGCTCACGCTGATTATAATAAATATCATTTAAAACAATATTATATCCTCAAAATCCCAACTAAAAAAACTACACGGCGTGTACTTGTTTTTCATTGAAAACTACACGGCGTGTACATTAAATGTACACGGCGTGTATATCTTGTTTTCATTTATTCATTTCCTTTCCAAAATAAAACTACACGGCATGTAATAATAATACACGACGTGTACTTGTTTTATTTTCTTTTTCCTCCATCATTTAAAACAACTTAGGCTTCCTTGAATAATTATTAAACCACGTACGAGAATAATCTTTATTCAACTTGAGATACTTGGATACACTTAGTGTGTGACCCTCTAGGTCTCTTTCTCGTTAGCATTAGGCGGGCTTGCCTAAAGTCCAAGATTACTGTCTAGCAACGGGTCAAGGCACCCAAGAGAAAGAAGTTGACGCCGCATTGACGTATCACCTCATACGAATGCTTACTGTGTAATTTAATCTCTTTGTCTCAATATCTCATCAAGCAGGTTTCATGGAAGTGTCATAAACCTATATGCTTGATATGTCGTTCTTTGACTACCTGAAATAAACTCATCGTTTACACCATGACCATAGAATTTAATGCGACAGTTCTATTTCAATCAAAAGGCCGAGATATCAACTTCCATAAATGGAAGGGACAAATCCTTCATTGACTTATCCATTAACAACATGTCACTCGTGACGCACCCAACGTACCATACTTCCCGCCAACTGTCTGCGTGACGGTTTTCGTCAGTAAATCTAAGTGCGCGAGTCATGACATGAGTTAATGATAATCTTCCAGTCTAAGGACCATTACACACGCTCGTAGATAGCAATATCCGATGACACCAAGACATGCGGAATTATTACTGGCGGGTCTGTTCTCATAATCTCCCATCTTGGAGGTTACCAAGTGCGAACTCCATGAGAGAGAGTCTCGTCTTCTTATGAGTACTCGCACATGACGGTCTGTATACTATGTGTCCTATCATAGTATGTCATCCAACCGCAGAACTTTATTTAAGAATATTGTTATAGCATTTCAAGGTTCTCATCATAGCGGGGATCTGCTATGACCTTATTAATGCAACAAATATTTCAGGACATTATTATATTATAGTCATGCAGAACAATGAACAATATATAATAAGTGAACATTTATGTAATCAAAGTACAAAACAGTTGGTTCTGAGGACACCAACCCTTACAAATCTATAGTGGTGATTGGTGAAAAATAACATCAGTGTGTGATTTTCCTTCTTCAAATCAACCCGAGCCTCATTTGAGATCTATCATGTACCCAATACATTTTTCATATGAATTAAAGACTAAAATTTAACCTCAATATATTTTAGGATATTTTCTAATTAGTCTTGGAGACGTATGAAATTTTATGGAACTGAACTGATTGCTCCGTATAAGTGAAGTGTTATATTTTTTATGTAAATAACTTTTAGTGATGGACTAACCTGGTTAATGGTACTTTTTTTCTATCCTAATCTAGCACCGATAAATACGACAAGTTTTTATCACTGCCTTATTTGTATGTACATATAAATGTGTTGATAAATGCTAAAAATTAGAGTTGATAAAAACTTGTTATGTAGTAGAGGGAGAGAGATGGATTAATTAACTATTTTAATGTTGGTGACATTTTGAATTTAAACCGGTACTAAATAGAGTATTTTGTGGTTGTTTGTGAGAACTGCCATCAAATAATTTGTAAAAAATTATATTTATCATTAAGTTCTTATATTTTACAAAGGTTTAAATGGGTCACCAAAAAACCGCCTCAAATCATGATCCCGTATTTAATGTGCTTGGAGCCATGTAAAAGGGGAATATAATTTTTGAAATAATGTTAAATCATCGTCACATTTATAGGGCGTGTTTCAGTGGTTTCGTCCCTGTTGTACCTGTGGTGATGTTTGACAGTTTCGTGTTTGGAGACTCCTCTCTAGTTGCATTTATTCTTTGTCTGGACACCCTCCCCGGACCTAATGTAAATTATTTTGAACACATAATGAGTCAATTGTTCTTTTTACAAAATTAACTCTATCTCAAACCATTCATTTTTCATACCATATTTTTATGAATTTGCACTACAATTATCAATATGCCTCGTCGTTCTTTTTTGTTTTTCAATATCAAATTCACTTAGAATTCTCTGTTTATTTAGTTTCGATCTACATTCAAATTAATATGAATTCAGTCTTCAACTTTTGACAGAAATGTATGACATTATTCTTTTAAGAAAGGCAAAAAAAAAAAAAAAAGGAAGGGGCGGGGCAAAAAAAAAAAAAAAAAAAGGAATGAAAGAAATAAGAGGGGAACGTGGGTGTTGTTTCCATGTCGCCCGTTCACTCTGCCGTGGTGTTTAAAGCCACACTATTTTACTATTTCCATGTCTCTCCTCTTGGATTAAGAGCTCGGTGCACACTTTTAATAACCCGGTTGCCACCAAACAAGCCGCAAGAAAATTAAAATAAAACTGGGATACATAATTATTAATTATAATCATATATATATATACACACACACATATATCAAAACAAAACAAAACAATTGTTTTTTTAATATAGATGACCATTTAATAATTTTAAAACATTTTTTGAAAATTTAATCGTACTAAATATGTATGCCTAAAAAATAAAAAATACGTCATTTAATTATTAAAAAAATAAAGTTTGAAGATTGATAATTTATGTATAATAACTAAACATGTTGCAACTATAAATTTTAATTTTTAAGCAATACCAATGAGTTTTTCATAATTTCAAATTATATATTCAAGTTTTTGTGATCAACATTTGATCAAAAAATTAAAAGGATTTGTTGGATTTGTATATTTTTAAAATATATTTTAAATTACATTAGATTATTATATAAATTTTCTCAAATTAACGTTGGCCTGTCCTGAAACTCAGTAAATCGCTTTATTTTTTTAAATGATTATCATTTATATTATGTTTTGTTTTGCTGCAAATTGTGTCTAAAATGCAATAAAATTCTAGATTCATTCGTAATTGTCCCTATTTTAGCATTTGTGGTCTAATGTGTGTGTGGGGTTTTAAAATATGGGCGGAATGAAATGATATGAAAATGTTAGTGTCATATGCATGCATGGATGTGTATGTGCATATTTTTATTTATGTATAACAAACAAAAAAACTGAGAAAATATAATATATAAAAATGACGGGAGATTTTACAAATTATTAATAAAAAATAATTTTATTCATTTATTTTATAAATGATAGTATAGTAAAACCCATTCCATAAACTCCCAAACGATGGAACGTTAAATTTGATTTTTTTCCATATAATGTTCTATTAATGACCATTCCATTCTATCACATTAAAACTTCAACACACCTTAGGTATATTATGATTTTTGAATTTAATGTTTAATAATATGGGTATAATGTACCTGGATATTTGAAATGAGAACTTCGATTTTAAGATTTTAATATTTTTTAATTCTCAGAGTTAACGTCAAGTTTACACTGACAATCGTTGGTTTCGGTACAATAGATCGTGCGAAATTCAACGATAGCTAAAAACATTGATAAAAGCGTCCATTTGTTGGCGTTTTTTTTTAGTGATGATATTGAGTACATTTGTCAGTGTTTTTTTTACATTGATAAAAATTGACCTTTATGATCGTTATTCTAGCGCTCATAAAAGCTATGTTTCATAAAAAAAATAGGTTATTAAAAAACATATATTGACATATGGACATATTTATATCGACATAAATATAACATATTTTATTAAGAATGATTTATATAAAACTAAATACGTATTTACACTTAATATAGATGATATTTAGTGAAAAATGACTTATAAAATAATTAAAATTTAATATTTATTAATAATTTGCTAATTATTATTGAGTAATAATCATTTAATAACAATTCGATGACATAAAAATTCAATAAATTAATAAACAATCTAAGATAAGTTTAAAACATAGCTTGAATTTCAAATGACTATAACTTTTGATCTGAGTGTTCGTTTGCATTATACCGTATATTAAATCGAAGCCTGTGAATAGATCTACGTCGTGTTAATCTAGATGGGACTCTGATCACTTTTTTTTAGGTCAAAAAAGGACCGAAAGACCTTCAAAACTAAGTTTTTATTTGAAATACCCTATTTTTTTAATATTTAATGGGATTTCAACTTCATTTGCGAGAGACCTCTTATCTTTTTTAGGAGGAGACTAAATTTATTCCTAGGTGTTGCACTTATATGAATATTATGATGTTGAAATTTTACTTCATATTGTAGTGTTATTTATAATTAAATATATACATATTTGCATATAATAAATCAACTATACAAATAAATATTTAAACATATTTACATAAAAATGTATTTTTAAATACATAAACCATAAGAAAATAAATATTTATTATGCATTTTATTTACCTTATTAAAATGCATTGCAAATGAATATTAATATACAATATATTTAAATAAATATAAGTATACATATATCATACACACATGCACACAAACATATATTTTATAAATGTATTTGAGAATAATTATATAAATATATATATATATGAATAAAAAACATGACGGTTGAAAACCTTAGCACATCACAAAACTAAAAAAATAGACAAAAAGAAAAAATAAACCAAATAATCTTCAATGGTGTAGCGTTGCACCTTATTTTCATTACTTAGAATCGCCTCCTTATTCCAATTTATGTAGAACTTCTTTGTCAACATCATCATTTATGATTCCAGACAATCTTAGGGTTCTAAAATTTATACATGTTTAAAAAACACATTAAAATCAATTAGATTTTACAATATTTCAATACAATTGTTGATGGTTCGCCTACTATGAAAGTATGAATAATGTATTTTATAAGGCTCATGTTTTTGCTATGATTCCAAACATTAAGCTACCTTTTGACATTCGATCCAAAATTTCTTAGTATCTTTGACATTTCTCTGACTTTTGCGCACTAAATGACACTTCATTGGAAAATGCAGCAGACTTCTCACACATTTATTGTTCTTCCCCACCAAACACATCTTGTGTTATAACCCTACTCTATTTATACAAATCATGCTGTTCCCCATCCCACCCTTTTCCACACCATTCATACATCCACCCAACATTGATTCTCTTGGGCAATTCTATGTAATTAAAACATTGCATGGTTTTGCTCATTCCAAGTAAAAAATGTTTTCACCTTCCTAAAATCAATGCATTTATATAAATCACAAAATCAATTTATAATGTGACCACAATGGCACATAAATGTATTATTTTTCTTCTTCTTCTCATTCCTATTTTTTTTTTGCATTTTAAACTATTATAAAGCATGAAAATCGGGGAATAATCGTCATCCACACTAAATGATAACACTAATAAATGATCACCTTGTCATCACTAATTTAGAAATGAGAAAAGATTGTAAATCTTTTTAGAAATATTTATAAATATATATTAACATAAATAAATCAACATGCATAGGTTCATATATATTTATCTGTTTAAAAATATAAGTGTAATCCAAAATTTTGACTAAATTAATAATATATGCATCTATGTGGGTACATATATGCATATAAACATATAAATAGAATCCAAAAATTGGATTATAAATAAATTATATATATATATATATATATAGAGAGAGAGAGAGAGAGAGAGACTCATATTAAAATTTGTATTTATATAAATATATAATTTTGTGAGTGTGTGTATGTATGCATATTAATATATATAATTATTGAAAAATGTAATATGCACAAAAAAACCATATATGTAAATGAAATTCAAAATGAAGGGAATTTTAAAATGATTTTTTGACTTAAAATGAAATTAATATTAAAATTTGAAATTTATATTTAAAAATGTAATTGAAAAAAGGAAAAGAAATTGGAATATATATATATATATATATATATATATATATATATATTAAAAAACAAAATAAAATACAAGTTGAAGTTAAAATTGAAAAATTGAAATTGAAATAAAAAATCAAAATTGATGTTAAAATTTAAAATTTAAAATTGTTTTAAAATTGAAATTGAAAATAATATTGAAAATGAAAATTTTATGTTGAAATAAAAAGTGGGATGGAAATTAAAAATGGAATTGACAATAAATAATTGAAACTGAAAATTTTAAATTGATGTTGAAATTTAAAGATAAATTTATAAATATATTTATAGATAAATATTATATATGTAACTCCTCGACCCCACTCAAATCCCATAACCTGAGTCGGGATGCCACATGGACTCAAGCATGCTCCCTGATCGTCAAAGGTTGTCGACGAATAGCAATGGATAATAATAAATTGTTGGGGAACGATTTGTCTTGAAAAACATAAACTAAAGGGATGTTTATGAATGGAAAACATCAATAAATAAAAACTCATTTTAAAACATACCTTCCTGGTGGAAAGAAATATATTTTACAACCCTACAAATATATAGGACAACATGATGACATGAACAATAAAGCCTCGAGCCACTACCACTAATTTAATAATATTCAACACTACCCTTTATTAAGACTACGAAAAAATGTTGATAAATGATGGATTTTTATCAGCGCTAACTAAAAACATTGATAAATGTACTCTTTATCATTGCTAAAAAAAGTTATAATAAAAGATAAAATTTGTCATCTCTTCTTTTAACATCAACAAAGGGCTCTATATTTTATACACACGTATTTATATAATATTAAATACGATTTTATAGGAAAATAAATAAATATATTGATATAAAAACAATTTATATGTATTTCTAATCATTTATTCTTTGTTTATAATATATTTAAATTCCAATTATATAATTTTACAATATACATATATATAAACATATATTTATATTAATATTATATAATTATAATTAATATACATATACATGTATATTTATATTTATGTGTGTGCTTGTATATGTATATATATCTATGTATTATTAACACACTATAAACACACGCGCGCGCGCACACACACATATATTTATGTGTGTTTAAATGATGAGGGGTTAATACATCTATGTTTGTGTGGGGATGTATGTATGTATGAACTTGTGCATGTGTAATTATGCATACGTTGTGCGCGCGCGCGTGCACGCACATGTGTGTGCATGTGTATGTGTGTGTATTGTTGAGTATGCACTACAATAATTAATGGAATATTTAATTTAGATGCATTCATCTTCCATGCGATTTTATTGATAATAATCCATTATGAATGGATTAAATGACTTGAATATTCATTGAATAGTATTCAATGAACCAATGACAACATGAATAAATGTATATGGATACATGGATATGGTCAATGTGTTTCATTAAATGAAACACGTCATGAATAACTATATAAAGGGATGTGATCCCTCATGTTGATCATACCGATTGTCACCAAGTCTCTCAAAGACCCCTTCCTTCTCATAACTTGTTCATCACCCTCGGTGAAGATGCTAGCACCACTTTAAGTGCATGAGAGTCCTCCAATTGAGATTGGGATCCATAGGCCGGTGTAGTCCCTTAGAGGCATGAAACATTTGTTTGTTGTTCCAATGATCTTAATCAAGCAAACTCATTGAAAATTATTGCATTGGTTATCTAGGTACGCACATTTATTGTTGATCGGAATGAGTAACTCAAGAGGAGGGAGAAGGTGAATTGAGTTCCCAATAAAATTTCTGTTTAAAAATAATTTAAAACTTAAATCCCCCAATTTAATAAAAACACCTAGTTAATCAAAACCGTAGAAATATATAATTTGATTTTTCAAATAACTTCTCAAAGCGGGATCAATGCTCAGTTAAAATAATCTTTGATCACTTTAACTTTTGAAACTAAAGTATGTGATCAAACACTCTATATAGAACACAAATTAAGATTAACTATCAGAGTAAAGTTTTGATACAAATTTAAAAACATATACAATTTTGAACTTTGAAATATAGAAAACAAAAATAATAAAACACACAGTGGAATTAAAACAAGGGGTTCGGTCTCAAGCCGATACTTAATCCTCACCACTTGAAAATCACCCATTTCCAAACAATTTATTAAACAATAAACTTGATCCACAACCTGGACCGAGTTTTATAGACAACAAGACACAAGGCTGTCCAGACACAAAACCTCTTGCATAGTTATACGTGGGATAAAAACAAGTACATGCCACACATGACCTCTTCCACAATTGTCCTAGGTATACAAATGAAGAAATTTGAGAGAGAGTGTTGAGCACTCTCTAGTTAAGTACACGAGACTATGTTTTACAGATAAACAGAGTAAAACAAAACACAACTCAAATACAAAGCATAAATAGAAAAAAAAAGTGATTAGAGATGAGAAAAAGCGATATTGCTCAATCTGAATAGCTTCAGATGTTCAAAGGTCATCAAATATTTCTATGAAATGAGCTCAAACAAATTCCACAAAATGTGTAGGAAAACTGAGCATCATGAAGGTCTGGAAAGTCCTTCTATTTTTAGTCTCTTGATGTCCAAAATCCTTCCACACACAAGTGTATTAAAGATTCTTCTTGATATGTGCATGTATGACCACTTGTATCAGTATTGTTAGCTGCACACACGCACGATGGAGTTCTTCTGAATTTATATCGCTCCAGGTCCAATTATCCGTCGGAGAATAATAATAATAAAACTTGAATCCTCATACCGAGCACAGAATTAGGAAAGTATGATTTTTTATTTAATGCATCCATGGAGTAGTTTAAGAACACTGATTCTTCAATCCACGTGCGACTGCATTTAATTCCTTAAACTAGCCGTTGGAGTAATTATATTCGAATAAGAGTTTTGAAAATAATGGCAACATTCTGGTAGTAGATCTCTGAACGGTAGATCTATTCTAGTGATGGATGCTCACTGGTGGTAGATGATTTCTGGAGGTAGCTCATCCTGGTCGTAACATCAGTGAACGATAGCATAGACTAGCGGTAGCACTGTCCAACAGTAGATCAGTTCTAATGGTTGATGTGCAAATGCTAGATCAGACCAGCAGTATATCTATCTGATGATATATCTCTTCAGCGGTAGATCTTTTTAGCGTTAGTTCTTTTTAGCGGTAGATCTCTTCAGCAGTAGATCCCTTCAATGGTATATCTCTTTAGTGGTAGATGTAGTCTATCAGCAGATCCAGTTGAACAAACGTTAGATTTGCACACCCAACAATAGATATTCTTAAACTAACAATCCGTTGAACTAATGGTAGATCAACACTTAGTCATGTTTGTTAACAAAGTTTCTTAGAAAATGATTTACTATCATAAAACATTGAGCTTGTTAGAAACATAACAAACATGATTTGTGATCATTAAAATAAGGAGGTGCTAACAATCTACTCATTTCTGATGATCACAAATCATGGAATTTATAACCATGTATATAAAAAAATACATAAATATGTATAGATGAATTTGAAGAATGTTCTCCTTAACATTTCAAAGTAGTAATTTGATACATAGATTTACCCATACTTAGATAATAATAGCTAATTTAAATGCCATGCAAGTATATCCCCTTTTGGGATTATCAAAAAGAAAAATAAATAAAACAAAAGATTCAAATATGAATAATAGACAATTTCATTAGAGATAGATGTCAAAGATTACATCCCAAAAATTAAGAAAATGAAAATAAATTCCCTATAAAAAACTAATCAAATTCTAAATCATTCTATGCCCAATGAGATGAAGGGACCACTAAATCCTTTCCTTTTCTAGTAACTGGAGGTACATAATTGGAGGCAGAGGGTGTAGGAGTAGGTCGAGGAGGTTCCCTAATCATGAAAGTCTTGAGATGCTGAAGAACCTCAACTGGAGTCATGCCAAAAAGTTGAAATTCTGGAGGCAGGGGTGCTAAAGAGGGTGAAAAAGTGATATTAGAAAATGGGATAGCCTCTGGTTACACTACTGCAGTCCCAGAGGCATACAAAAATAGTTTCATCAAATTAACAAAATCTATAATAATGTTTCCACCACGCTCTATTTCCTTGAAGAAATCCTTATTCTCTTCCATGAAAATCTCGAGCAATGGGGGAAAAACCTTGAGCTGATCCACTTCCTCCTTGAATTCCCCGATCACAAGAGGCATTCTTATATTATCAAAAAGAAAATTAAAGTGAGAATAGAGCTCATTCTTTGTAAAAATCCTGGAAAGATAATACTTAATGGCTTTAGTGGCAGTCTCTTTATCACTCATAACCTCATTAAATCATTCCCTAACTAGCTTATAAATATACTCACCATGTGCCTTTATCTAATGAATTTCCTCTTGATGAGATGTAGAAATATCACCCATGAAAGAATTCACCTCCTCTCTAACAATGGAATGAATCTTGTTGGACTCCTCATGTGTTAATCATGTTTTAATGATCACAAATCTCATTACTGTTAATTAATCTTGATCTTCAGTGCACATCTTGCTAATGCTCTTCAAACTCAACAATAGGTGCATATCATGTTTTTATAATAACAAATCTTATGGATGTTAATTACTCTTTACAAGTTTTATGCATAATCACAATTCTCTCATATATTATCTCTAATGATTAACCTTAACCCATATTATGCATATCACCGTCTTAGTCTAAATACAAATTTTTTTGTCTAAGTATGGAGACACCGTGACCAGACACCGTGACCAAACACCGTGACCAGACACCGTGACCAGACACCGTGACCAGACACCGTGACCAAACACCGTGACCAGGCACCGTGACCAGACACCTTGACCAGACACCGTGACCAGACACCGTGACCACTCACCGTAACCCAGACACCGTGAAGGACTCACCGTGACCAGACACCGTGACCAGACACCATGAAGAAGTCACCGTTTCCATGATCATTGTGACACCGTTTCTTAAGCTTTTGTCAATATTATTTTAAATGACGCTAATGGTCATATTTGTTTTTTTAATGCAATTAATGTTATTTAATGTTAGTTGTTGGCTTGACAGGAAACCGTATATCGTACCTATGAAAAGGGAATCATTCTTACTGCAAGAGCTCGTGGAATATAAAGAATATTGAGCTGCATTAGAGGATATACGCGTGCTTGACACGTCTCGACACATATACTACAATACATGCGATCTCTGTACTGAACCGAAGAAAAATCCGGAGCACAACTGTGAAGAAAACATTGCACGATCCTCAAAGAAGTTCCATACATGCAATCCTACATTTCTGAAGAACACACGACGAATCAAGAGACTGTAGAACACAAGCTGAACTACGACACTCTGTTTTTCAACAAAAAAACCAGAGAAGGACTCTGAAGCATTCCTACTCAATCCAACGAGTCCAGAGCTACATTGACAATCACAAGAGCCATTTCTAAACTCTATATCTCTTTTCTGTGATTCATTATTTACTTTTCGAGTAGTGTGTGTCATCTGCTGTATTTTTACACACACACTGTCTCCCGAACTTTAACTGGAGGATCTGTAAATCCTCACTTAAACTTTACATCTTTTATTTCCCACTGGGTTAGTGGTAGAGGTCGTGTGTGACCTGGACAACTGGTTTGCTGTTGTTTTGTTTCCCATGAATAACAGTGATAGAGGTCTTGGACCTGGACAATTTTTGTAAAACTGTTGTTAACCCCGATCCAGGGTGTGGATCAAATTCTTATATATATTTGAGAGGACTAAGTCTCGACTTGAGACTGAACCTCTTGTTATATCTGCTGTGCATCTTTTATTTAAGTTTAATGTATACGACATATATTATATTTATTCCGCTACTATTACTTTAAAATACAAAATCATTTTGAAGCTACTTTGATAGTTAAATTAGCAAGTGTTTACACTTATTGTAAATCAGTATATTAGTTTCAAAAGTTAGTTTGATCTTGTGGTTAAACTAACTGAGACCTAATCAATCTTTGAGAAGCTAAGTGAACATTTACAATCTGTATAAATTCACTACAGTTTAACTTATTTTATAAATCGGGGGATTATAACTAGACAATATTTTAATAGAAATTTTAATTGGAACTCAATTCACCCCCTCTTGAGTGTCCACTCCGACCAACATTTGGTATCAAAGGTTTAGTTTTTTTTTTGTTCAAAGATTTTTGAAATACTCTGTTTTTCAACTGTGATTTTAGTTGCATCTTTAAAGATCTTAAATTTCTGTTAGTTCTAAATTTTTTATCTCTTTAAATTGTCTTTCTAAAATCTAGTTATGGATAATAGACTAGAGGGTGCTGCTACTAACAGGCCACCTTTCTTCAATGGTACTAACTATGCTCAGTGGAAACTTAAAATAAAAATTCATTTAGAAAGCATAGGTTTTGATACTTGGACTGCCATAGAATCAGAATATAAACTTCCCACTACTGCTAGATCCACTTGGGATGAACCTACAAAGACTGCTTACAATAATAATTGTAAAACCATGAATGCCCTATACCGTGCTTTAAGAGATGAAGAGTTTAACAGAATTTCTGCTTGTAAAACTGCTTTTGAAATTTGGGATACCTTGGGCGTTTCTCATGAAGGAACAATCAATTTTAAGGAAATGAGATTAAATACTTATACTATTAAATATGATAATTTTAAAATGAAAACTGATGAACCTATTTCTGACATGTATCTCAGGTTTAATGAGATAGTCAATACAATGAATTCACTTGGAAAAGCTATTCCAGCAAAGGAACAAATTATGAGAATCTTGAGATGTTTACCAGACCGATGGAAAGGCACTTCTGTTTCAATCAGAGAGTCATGTGACATTGCTACTCTACCTGTTAAAGAACTCATTGGTAAGCTTATGATGTATGAGGAAGAACTCAAGATGAACAAAGAAGAAGAAGATGAACCTAGAAGAAAGTCTGTTGCTTTCAAATCTTCAACTTCAAAGAACAAGGATAAGGAGAAACTTCAAGCTATAAACGAGAGTTCAAGCTGTGAAGACAGTGAAAGTGCTTCTGATAGTGATGCTGAAATGGCTCACATTGCCAGAAGGTTTAAGAAGTTTTATAGAAAAAATAAATTCTTCAGCAAATCAAATTACAAAGGAAAGTATGACAATAATGGACATTGGAAGAAGGATTGGAAAAATCCAGATAAAAGTAATGAAGTTGTCTGTTATGAGTGCAAAAGAAAAGGACATATTAAACCAGACTGCCCAAAGCTCAAATTCAATAAGAAATACGATTACAAGGACAGTAAGTACAAAAAGGCTATGAAGGCTACTTGGAGCGCTTCTGAGGATAGCTCCACTGAATTTGAAGTTTCTGAAACTGAACACAGAAATAAGGCAAACATGTGTTTTATGAAAAACACTTCTGAGGTAACAGCTGAAACTCCTGCTTTAAATTCTTATTATTCTGGAGATGATACTGACTCTGATAACATGTCAAAATCTGAACTATTTGAATATTTTGATATGTTAGAAGAAACCTGTAATGAGCTGAAAGACAAATACAAAGGTTTAAAGAAACAGTATGCTTTAACTGTTAAACATAAATCTGATCTTGATATTGAAATGGAAAAGAATGCTCAGTTTCTTAAAGAAAACACTGAACTAAAATTATCTAATGAGCAACTCAGAAAGGATTTAGAGAAATTCACAAATGGAAAGGATACACTAACTCAAATGCTAGGAAAGCAAGTTGCACCAAAATACACTACTGGAATAGGCTACAAACCCGAACATAGACAGTTTACTAAGAATATATTTATTCCTAAATCTGAACAGAATGCTGCTAATTCTAGTTCTGGACATTTATATGCTTCAACTAGTTATATTCATAGTTATGGATCTAATAAGGTTTATCTTTCAAAGTATGTTGATTCTACAAATTTCATGAGACCCATAAGACAAATTTGGGTACCAAAAGCTTTGATTGCTAACCTGTCTGGACCTAAGAAGATCTGGGTACCAAAATCATTTCCTATCTAAATCTGTTTTGTAGGAAATCTGCTTAAAGAGCTCCTGTAGGAAGACCTGGTACTTGGAAAGTGGATGTTCAAGACATATGTCTGGATACTTCTCATGCTTTAAGAGCTTAGTCAGGATTGATGAAGGTTTTGTCACCTTTAGTGATAATTCTAAAGGGAAAATCATCGGTTTAGGCCAGATTGGTAACACTGACTCAGTATTAATTTCTAAAGTTTTATTTGTTGATGGACTTAAATATAATCTGTTAAGTATTTCTCAGTTATGTGATGATGGTTTTAATGTTAAATTTGAAAATGATTATTGCAATGTTTTTAATTCTAAAAATGCTTTAGTATTTTCTGCCCTGCGAAATGAAAATGTTTATGCTGTTGATTTAAATTCTTTAGCTAAGCAGAATATTACTTGTTTAAATGCTTTTCATAAAGAGTCTTGGCTTTGGCACATAAGATTAGGACACTTCAATATACACTCACTTAGAAAACTTACTAGGAAGAACTTAGTTAGAGACCTAACCAAACTTGAGTTTCCAAATGACAAAGTTTGTAATCCTTGTCAAAAGGGAAAGCAACATAAAGTTTCTTTTAAATCAAAGAAATAAGTTTCAACTTCTCAACCTCTCGAGTTGGTTCACATGGATTTGTTTGGACCATCTAGAGTTTCTAGTTTAAATGGGAATCACTATGTCTATGTCTTAGTAGATGAATTTTCTAGATATACTTGGGTATATTTTCTAGCTCACAAAAGTGAAGCTTGTTATTAATTTGTTAAATACTCCAAATATGTAGAAAACATTAGTTGACTTAAGATTAAAACTCTGAGAAGTGATCATGGTCGTGAGTTTGAGAATCATGAATTTGAATCTTACTGCTCACACAATAGCTATAGTCACAATTTCTCTGCCCCTAGGACACCTCAACAAAATGGTGTAGTAGAAAGAAGGAATAGAACCCTGCAAGAAATTTCTAGAACTATGCTTAATGAGTATGACATACCTGTTTATTTTTGGGCTGAAGCTGTAAATACAACTTGTTATATTATCAATAGAGTCTTAATCAGACTTGTTCTTAAGAGGACCCCTTATGAGTTGTGGAACCATAGGAAACCTAAGGTTAACTACTTCAAAGTCTTTGGCTGAAAAGTATTTATTCTTAATACCAAATATAATCTTGAAAAGTTTGCATCCAAGAGTGATGAAGGAATTTTCCTAGGTTATTTTATCTCTAGTAAAGCCTATAGAGTTTTCAATAAGAGAACCAAGTGTGTGGAAGAATCTGTTCACATCAAGTTTGATGAAACTGATCCACATGATCCTAAAACCTCTCTTGAAAATCTTGAAGATGATCTCTCTATTTTGAACCTTAATGATAAAGAAAGTGGACCTATAGTTAAAACGTCCAGTTCTGGAAATTTTCCAGAACCTGCTTCTGTTGATTCCCAACCTGTTGATGAACCTGAAATTTCTAGCCCTACCTTTACTAGATCAACTATAATTCTGAAGAATCATCCTTTAGATGCTGTTGTAGGAAATCTTGATAGAGGGACACATACTAGATCTTTTCTTAGAAATCAGGTTGAACATCAAGCCTTCTTGTCACAACTTGAACATAAAAACATTGATGATGCTATTAATGATGAATTTTGGGTAATTTCTATGCAAGAAGAACTCAATCAGTTTGAAAGAAATAAAGTTTGGAATATTGTTGAAAGACCGAAGGACACTTTCACAATAGGCACAAAATGGGTGTTTATAAATAAAGTAGATGAATCTAGAAACATAGTTAGAAATAAAGCTAGACTAGTTGCACAAGGCTATAGTCAAGAAGAAGGTATTGACTATGAGGATACTTTTGCTCCAGTATCCAGATTAGAATCTATTAGGATTTTACTTGCTTATGCTGCACATCTAAATTTCAAACTATATCAAATGGATGTCAAGAGTGCATTCTTAAATGGATATATTGCTGAGGATGTTTTTGTTGAACAACCACCTGGTTTTTCAAACCCTCATTTTCAAAATCATATTTTCAAACTATCAAAAGATTTATATGGTTTAAAGCAAGCTCCAAGAGCTTGGTATGATAGATTAAGTACTTTTCTAATTTCTAAAGGTTTTACAAAAGGAATAGCTGATCCTACTCTTTTTATAAAATGAATTTCTAAAGATGTTTTAGTAGTACAAATTTATGTTGATGATATTATCTTTGGATCTTCTAAAAATTCTTTATGTACTGATTTTTCTAAAATGATGCAAAATGAATTTGAAATGAGTTTAATGGGTGAACTTAAATTCTTTCTTGGTTTTAAAAATTTTCAAAATGATGATGGAATTATTTTAACTCAAAGTAAATATACTAGAGATCTTTTAAAACGTTTTGGATTGGATAGCACAAAAATTAGTGACACTCCCATGAGTACCACTTGTAATATGGATCTTGATGAAAATGGTAAATCTGTTAATCAAACCACTTATAGAGGAATGATTAGAAGTCTACTCTACCTGACTGCTAGTCATCCTGATATTATGTTTAGTGTGTGTATGTGTGCTCGTTTTCAAGAAAACCCTAAAGAGTCACATTTAAATGCTGTAAAGAGAATTTTCAAATACCTCAAGCATACTCCCAATTTAGGTCTGTTCTATCCCAAAGGACAATCATTTGAACTAGTTAGTTATTCTGATGCTGACTTTGCTGGATGTAATCTAGATAGAAAAAGCACCTATGGAACATGTCATCTTTTAGGCAAGTCACTAGTATTATGGTGTAGTAAGAAACAAAATTCCGTTGCATTGTCAACTGCAGAAGCTGAATACATAGCTGTTGGAAGTTGTTGTGCACAAATTTTGTGGATGAAACACACATTACTAGACTATGGATATCAATTCAGACATGTCTCAATAAATTGTGAGAACACAAGTGCTATTAATATTTCTAAGAATCATGTTTCTCATTCTAGGACAAAACATATTGATGTAAGACATCACTTTTTGAGGGATCATTATCAAAAAGGTGATATCACTTTGGAATTCATTGGTACTGAATATCAACTTGCTGATATATTCACTAAACCATTAAATTCTAAAATATTAGACTACATCATACATGATCTTGGTATGATTAATCATAAATGAATATCTTACTGATCTTAATGTTTAATACTTTACTGTACTTTACTTTACGGTTTTATACTTACTATTTCTAAGTTACTTTTTTATGCTCACGGTCTGACAACTCACTGTCTCACCGTGACTATATAAACTGCTCACTGTCTCACCGTGATGGCTAGTTTTCTGTCTCACCGTGAGAAGTATGTTAATTTTTATTTTATTTTTACCCGTATCGCGTTAATTTTTTTATTTCACCGCTATTTGATTTCCCGCGTTTGTGCTTTTATGACGTTTGAAATTCCCAAATGATAAAACTTAAGGGTTTCATTAGACTCCTTAACCGAATTCTCTCCTGAACCTTCTCTTCCCTCTCGCCCAAACCTTTAGTGAATGCCAAGGATGAAGCGTCCATCTTCACCCTCGTCTGAGAAGCGCTGCTCTAAGAAACAAAGGAGGATACCGAGGATAGATCCCAAAGGACCTCTAAACCCAAACCTGGTAAGCCGTACCGTTGTACCTGAAAAAGAGGTTTGCCCTGAATGGTTGTTGTCTGGCAGATCGTTAGTTTTGAAAGTTTTAAAGGAACAGGGATGGCTTGAATGGTTCACTGGACAAAATAGACCGATTTACCTGAGGCTTGTATCTCAATTCTATCAGTATGTGAAGTTCTCTTTTGAGTTTGGAGAAAACTTTTTGGTGACCAGCTGGATCGATAGTCAGAAGTGCTCTTTCTCTTCAATTCTGTGGGCTGCATGCCTAAGAATTCCACAAGAAGAAGTGTGTGAATATTACGAGAGAGAACCTCCTCCAACAACTAACATCTTTGACCTAGAAACTGATTTGGAAAATCTAACTGGAAATGGAACCAAGCGAAGGGCCATAACTGCTGAACTGGATGGGGAGACAAGACTTTTGTTCAAGTTTTTTCAGAATTTGGTTAGTCCAAGAAAAGGAGATTTTTCTGTGATGAAGTATCAGGATGTGTTCCTGATTCACCTGTTGAAGAATGGCCAAAAGATAAATCTGTGTAAGTATGTTATCAACCATATCTGCGAGCTGATCAAAGTAACTTCCAAATCCACCTCCCTGTTTTATTCAAGGATGATTTCAGCCATGCTAGTCTCAAAAGGAATGGTTGGACCGAATGAAGAAAAATTAGAGGACTTTGATTTCTGCCTATCCATGCCTATCATCAGAAGGATGAAGATTAGCTGGAATCCCTGGAAAAAGAAATGGGTTGAGGATAGTGATCAACTGTATAAAAATTTTAATCCTGTTGACTATCCAAGAAGGCCTAAGAACCTAGCTGATCCTGGTTTGGAACCAGATGAAGTGGCTGAGTACTCAAAAGAAGAATAACAAGAAGAAGTAATAGCTGAAGTTCCACCTAGAGAAGAATCTGTAATACCTCCAATGGAAACAGTTCCTGTTGAAGAGGAAAGGGGTGTTATCCCTGCTGAAATACCTCAAGGAGAGGAAGTTGTTGTTGAAAAGGAAAGGACTGAGGACCCTTCAGTTGTTCTTCATGAGGAAGAAGCTCATCCAAATGCTGCAAGGAAATTAGTTTTTCCTAGTTCAGAACAACATGCAACCTTTGAGGAAGTTTTTGTTGAAGAGACTCTTTCGGTTGAGAAATAAGCAAGTTTGGAAGTTTATCCAGTGGAATAATCGGTTACTGAGATTATTCCATCTACTAAATAAAGAATGGAAATCGCCTTTCAGCTGGCAAGGCAAGAGTTTGCTGAAGAGATTAGGGATGATCCTATGGATCTTGTCCATGTTCCTGAACCTCAAGAATTCTAAAGGGAAGCACAAGTTGAGGGGGAGGAAACTCTAAATCTTGATATTGTGGAAGCTGGATCTGGTGAAGCTTCTCAAACTTCTGTCACTTTATCTGTACACTCTCGGTATGAGTTACCAAGCTTTTATGATGTGAATGAGTCACAACAAGTGACTGCAACTGGAATGGATCTTTCTTCTCTGTTTCAACTGAAGTCCTTATCTCATTCAGAACCAGAAACAGAGCCCCAACCTCAATCTGGATCAGAATCAGAATCTGAAGATGAATCTGACCCTCAACCAGAATCTGAAACTCTACCTTTACCTGCATCCTTAACTGAGCTTCACTCCTTTGTAACCAAAGATGATCTGAAAGTTTTTGGAGAGACTTTGTTAGCTGGTTTTGAGAAAATTGTCTCCACTCAACCTCACCCAGTGACTCAATTAAGTCAAAAAGATGCATCAATTCTCTTGGAAAATATTATCTTGCATATTCAACCAAGGATGATCTGAGAAATTCAAGAAGTCCGAGTAGAGAATAAGCTGCTGAGTGCTAATGTTGCAAATCTGAAAAGTATGGTAGCAAGTCTGCAGAATGAGCTATCTGTGAGATCAGAGCCTGCTCCTATTTCTTCCACTGCACCTGCTGCTGTTTCTCCTGAGTCTTATGATTCCCTCCTTGCTAGGGAGATTGTGTCTCAAGTTCATCCTTACCTACTATATTTTGATGAAAAGATTGGAAAAAGGCACACGAAGATGATGGAATGCATGAGAGAGCTTGTGGAAACTCTGAATAAGCTTACAGATGAATACACTGGATGTCTGCAAAAAGTTCTGAAACAACTCAAAGTTCTACCCGAAGCTATCAAGGCTTCACCTGCTTCTGGTCAGACCTCCACACCTACTTTAGATGATTCTCTGCTGAGATCCATAATTAAGGAAGAATTACAGAATGCCTTCAGTGGCTTGGATCTATCTTCTTTGTCAGAAGTGATTAAGAACAGTGATAGAGCATTGGACTTGGTTAGGATTCATTCAAAGATAGCCAATTATGCTAAAAAAGAGATCTCCAAGAAAATAGATTTGTATCTTTCCCGGATTTTCTCTAAAAGTGACATGACATATCACTTTAGATATCTTGTGGAAAATCTAAGAATCCCTCCAGTGACTCAAGCTTTTAAAGCTCAAGTTCAGAAACTTTCAGAGTTCACCAGATTGTTGGACAGATTTCTGGAGAATAAGGATGATTTTGAAAAGGCTATGCAATATGGTGGTGAAATCATTACTGATTTCATCAATCTTTTGAAGCCGTATCTTCATGTGCAGAGTACTACTATAGTTGCTCCAGCTGCTGCACCCCTTAAACCTGGACTACCTTCCTTAGCATCAACTACCATGACAGTTATCCAAGCCCTTTCTCAGATCCGACCAGTCATTCTTGACCAACCTAAGCCTAGATCTTCTACTGCTCCTACTTTGGATCCATCCGTTTTTGAAGGTCTACCCTTACCCTCGTTGTATACCACTTCCATGCCTTCTTCTACTTCAGCACCATCTCCTGCTGCTGATAAAGTCAAGACAAAAAATGAATCCCTAAAGAGTTTACCGACTGTTTTTCTTTTTGATGGGATGCCATTTCTTGTTTACAGTTTGTAATTCTCCTGTACTTTGTATTATGAATACTTTGTTTAATGACAACTGCCGAGTTTCATTTCCTTTTATCTACTTTTTGATAATCCCAAAAGGGGGAGAAAAACCTACAGGTATCAATTCTATAATAGTATAAATGGGGGAGAAAAACTGCAAGTATCTGTTCTATAATGTTTTTTTCTATGCTAGTATCTTTAATATTACATGTCTTTTATATTCTGCCTATATATGATTTGTGATCATCAAAAAGGGGGAGATTGTTGGACTCCTCATGTGTTAATCATGTTTTAATGATCACAAATCTCATTACTGTTAATTAATCTTGATCTTCAGTGCACATATTGCTAATGCTCTTCAAACTCAACAATAGGTGCATATCATGTTTTTATAATAACAAATCTTATAGATGTTAATTACTCTTTACAAGTTTTATGCATAATCACAATTCTATCATATATTATCTCTAATGATTAACCTTAACCCATATTCTGCATATCACTGTCTTAGTCCAAATACAGATTTTTTTGTCTAAGTATGGAGACACTGTGACTAGACACCGTGACCAGACACCGTGACCAGACACCGTGACGAGACACCGTGACCAGCCACCGTGACCAGACACCGTGACCAGACACCGTGACCAGACACCGTGACCAGACACCGTGACCAGACACCGTGACCAGACACCGTGACCAGACACCGTGACCAGACACCGTGACCAGACACCGTGACCAGACACCGTGACCAGACACCGTGACCAGACACCGTGACCAGACACCGTGACGAGACACCATGACCAGACACCGTGACCAGACACCGTGACCAGACACCGTGACCATACACGGTGACCAGACACCGTGACCAGACACCGTGACCAGACACCGTGACGTGACCAGACACCATGACCAGACACCGTGAACACTCACCATAACCCAGACACCGTGAAGGACTCACCATGACCAGACACCGTGATCAGACACCGTGAAGAAGACACCGTTTCCATGATCACTGTGACACCATTTCTTAAGCTTTTGTCAATATTATTTTAAATGACGCTAACAGTCATATTTGTTGTTTTTAATGCAATTAATGTTATTTAATGTTAGTTTTTGGCTTGACAGGAAACCGTATCTCGTACCTATGAAAAGGGAATCATTCCTACTGCCAGAGCTCGTGGAATATAAAGAAGATTGAGCTGCATTAGAGGATATACGCGCGCTTGACACGTCTCGACACATATACTACAATACATGCAAGCTCTGTACTGAACCGAAGAATAATCCGGAGCACAACTGTGAAGAACACATTGCACGATCCTCAAAGAAGTTCCATACATGCAATCCTACATTTCTGAAGAACACACGATGAATCAAGAGACTGTAGAACACAAGATGAACTACGACACTCTGTTTTTCAACAGAAAAACCAGAGAAGGACTCCGAAGCATTCCTTCTCAATCCAACGAGTCCAGAGCTACATTGAAAATCACTAGATCCATTTCTAAACTCTACATCTCTGCTCTGTGATTCATTATTTACTTTTCGATCAGTGTGTGTCATCTGCTGTATTTTTACATGCACACTGTCTCCCAAACTTTAACTGGAGGATCTTTAAATCCTCACTTAAACTTTATATCTTTTATTTCCCACTGGGTTAGTGGTAGAGGTCGTGTGTGAACTGGACAGCTGGTTTGCTGTTGTTTTGTTTCCCACGAATAACAGTGGTAGAGGTCTTGGACCTAGACAGTTTTTGTAAAACTGTTTTTAACTCCGATCTAGGGTGTGGATCAAATTCTTATATATATTTGAGAGGACTAAGTCTCAGCTTGAGACTGAACCTCTTGTTATATCTACTGTGCATCTTTTATTTAAGTTTAATGTATATGACATATATTATATTTATTCCGCTGCTGTTACTTTAAAATACAAAATCATTTTGAATCTACTTTGATAGTTAAATTAGCAAGTGTTTACACTTATTGTAAATGATTAGATTAGTTTCAAAAGTTTGTTTGATCTTGTGGTTAAACTAATTGAGACCTAATAAATCTTTGAAAAGCTAAGTGAAAATTTACAATCTGTATAAATTCACTATAGTTTGACTTATTTTATAAATAGGGGGATTATAACTAGACAATATTTTAACAGAAATTTTAATTGGAACTCAATTCACCCCCCTCTTGAGTGTCCACTCCGACCAACAAATCTCATTCGCATCAACTAAAAGAACAATAGGAGGAGCACTGGAATTTGATGCACAAATTGTAGTAAGAGACTCTAATCTCCCCAGAAGTGATAACCACCCATCAACAAATCTCCCTTTCATCTCCTCTATAATGGATTTGACTTCTTTCATCTCATTAGACAACCGATTATTCTCAATCTCCAGTTATTGCATTTTCAAGATCATCTTTGGATAGATATGAGAGATCACTAACTCAAATATCCATCTGGTATCAGCTTCACCAAGCTTGGTTTCTTGAGGAGATGTGGATATAAGGATCTCACTGATATATGATAACATCCTCACTTTAAAATCACCTAGATCATCTTTAGTTACATAACCAAAAAGTAAAGGAGTGGAAGGTAGAGGATATGAAATCCTCTCTTGGATAGGTAGGTTAGCCTCCATATGTCTACATTCAACTGCATGACCATCTAAGAGAAAATATTCCAACTAACCTGCTTCATCTATCTGTTCAACCAAAGATCCCTTAGGATCTTTTCCATCAACAGAGATAGCATGTACACCATGCTTAGGTGGTCTTCCATGACCATGACCATCATTTGACTCTAAATAGTCAATCCCCAGCTGAGAAGGTCCTAGGGATTTCTCCCCCTTAGCAGGTGCTCTCTCCTGACCTCTATTAGAGACAACATCCCCATCTTGAATCTCAAAATCTTGAACCTGATCACCAGAATTAACTAAAGAAGAAGCACTAGGAGAGTGATGTAACTGATCTTCTTTATCATCATCACCATCACCATTATCAGACCCATAAAATCTACCAGATACTTCAAAAACTTCTCTTGATCTCTCATAAGAACTCTTAGTCCGTTCTTTACCTGAGACATATGTCTCTTCAGATTCTTCATCTTCACTTAGAAAATTTTCTCTAACAAGAAGAGAGAGATATATACTAGTAGGTCCATAATAAACATAAGGAATTTTGACCACATTAGGGCCACTTCCTTCCTCTACCAACTCTTCTTCTCTAACTCTTGATTCATATTTCTCATCATCAATTGCAACTTCCTCATCAGAGGAATAAAACAAAACTTCAACTAGATCCATGATAGGATTAACCAAGTCTCTAGGTCTAGAAGGATGTTGTATAGGGTTGAAATTATCATATATCTTATCATTGGTAGCCAACTATTTCTTCAACCAAGGGTTTCAATTTACTTTCATTCACTTGCAGGTAAACTAACTTAAACAAAAACCTATACAAGTAATTACGACCTCTTCATCTTCAGGCACTAGATCTTTGTCTTCCAACATAGTTGAAATGAACTTAGGGTAGATCAAAGAATTTGATCAAGATGAGACCTTTCTCATTTCCATCAAATAAACTATTAAGTATCCTCCAAGTTTATCTTATCTCCTCTTTTAATAAGAAATAATAAGAACACATCTTGGTACCTCATGGTGCTAAAGTACCCCTTCCTAGGACCAATCATGTATTGGATAAATTTAAACAAAATTCTACACTCCCCATCAATCACTATAGTTGTAGGACTTTTCACAGTAGCATTACCAGTAAACTCCAATAAGGTATACTCATATATAAAATACTCACCGTTACTGGGAATGGATCCCTGAAAATCATCAGATATACCTTTACGAGGCACATTGAGGCATCTGGAAATTGTTTTGATGAAAATATCACATTTTAACCATAAATCAAAGTCCTAATAACATCCTTATTTTCAATAAAATCATACTCTACAAACTGATAAAATTGGTGAACTAACCTAGGATAAAATGGTCAGTCGTTCCTCGAAAACCATTCGATCCATCCTTTTTTTTGGATCACATTCAACATTAGTGACTTTCTCGAAACTAACCATTGAACATCTATTTAATTTTCAACAATAATAACTTGGGACAAGAGTTGGGAATTCTTCAGTTTGACAACAGCGGACCGACTATATTCACCTTGTGATTTCTTTTAGATACACAATCCTTTAGGAGACAAAACAATAGCATGTTTGAATCTCACCATCTTTGCACTGGTTTGAAGGAAGAAGGGTGAATACAAGGAGGGTTGCAGGTAGAGAGAGAAAGAAGAAGGAAGGTTTGAAGGAGTCACGAGATATAGGGTTATCAAAATCTAATTTAATATGTTTTTATCATTTAGGGATTTAGAATTGAAAAATATAATAAAATATACATAAATAAACCCAATAAAAATTTAATCACAGAAAATATGAGTGGTAGAATATAACCAGAAACACTCAAATGGCGGATATTCCAATGGTGGATTATGAACGATAGATCACCAATGGTAGATCACCAACCATATATCACCAAGGGTAGATCACCAACGGTAGATCACCAATGATCGATTGCCAATGGTGGATTTTTTAAAAAGTAAATCTGAAGAAAAAGAATTAATCAAAATTTTTCATTCCTATTTCATTTCTGATATAGATTAATATCTCAGAATTCAAAATATTTTTAAATATGTCAGCAAGTTGATGTTTAGTTACAATGAATTCAAGAGTTACATCATCTTTTTGGAAATGATCTCTCAAAAAGTGGTGTCTTATATCAATATTTTTTTTATCTTAGAATAAGACACACGATTCTTAGAGATATTTATTTCACTTGTATTACCACAATTTATAGGGACATGGAGAAATTGATATCCATAGTCTTGTAAAGTTTTTTTCATATACAAAATATGTGCAAAACTTCATGAAGCTACGTACTCATATCCAGCAGTATATAATGCAACATAATTTTTCTTTTTTACTACACCATGAAACTAGTGACTTTTCTAAAATGTGACATGTTCCAGATGAGTTTTTTCTATCTAACTTACAACCACCAACATATACATCTAAATAAATCACTAAATCAAATGCTTGTCCTATAGGATAAAATAGTCTTGAGTTGGTTGTATACTTGAGGTACATAAAAATTATTTTGAAAACAAGTAAATGTGATTATTTAGGATTTTCTTGAAAACATGCATACATATATACAATAAACATAATATGCAGTTGACTAGTAGTTAAATATAGAAGGATTCCAATCACACCTCTATAGTTGGTTTGATCAGCTGGTTTTACAGTTTCATCAAAATCTAGTTTACAGGTTGTACTCATGGGAGTATCACTACTCTTTGTGATATCCATACAAAAACATTTTAAAAGGTATTTGGTGTACTTAAATTGATTTAAAATAATTATATATTTATTTTGAAAATTTTTTAAAACCAAGAAATAATTTTAACTCACCCATTAAACCCATTTCAAATTCACTTTGCATCATTTTTGAAAAATCAATACATAAGGAATTTCTAGAAGATCCAAAAATTATATCATCAACATAAATTTGTGTTACTAAACAAACTTTCAAAATTATTTTTATAAATAGAGTAGGGCTATATATACATTTTGAAAAACCTTTAGAAATAAAAAATGAGTTGAACCTATCATAACAAGATCTAGGAGCTTGCTTTAAACCAAATAAGGCTTTAGTTAATTTAAAAACATGATTTGGTAATGAGGATTTTGAAATTTAGGAGGTTGTTCAACAAAAACATCCTAAACCATATAACCATTTAGGAATAAAATATTAACAACCATTTGATAAAGTTTGAAATTCAAATGTATTTCATAGGAAAACAATATTCTAATGGATTCAAGACTAGCTACTAGTGAAGAAGTTTCCTCATAATCAATACCTTCCTCTTAACTATATCCTCGTGCAACTAATATTTCTTTTTTTCTAAATATTGTGCCCAACTCATCCACTTTATTTCTAAATACCCATTTAAAGACAATGGTCAAAATATATTTAGGTCTATCCAATAGTTCCCATACTATATTTCTTTTAAATTGATTTAGTTCTTCTTTCATTTCAATTAACCAGAACTCATCATCAATTGCATTATTGATGTTCTTAGGTTCAAGCAGTGATAAGAAAGCTTGATGTTCAACCTGATTTCTAAGAGAAGATCTATTTTATGTTCCTCTATCTAGGTCTCTAACTACAACATCTAAGGGATGGTATCTATGAGTCCTAATGGTTCTAGTAAAATAAATATTGGATATTTAATTATCCTTGATATGTTTGGGTTCAGGTTGTTCATCAGAACTGGAATATTTTTTTACATGTTTCACAGAATTTTTAGAAGGTTTAGTATTTATATTTAGATTTGATAGATCATTTTCAAGGTTATATAAAGTATTCTTAGACTCATGTTGATCTGTTTCATCAATTTTTTATATATAAATATTCCTCTACAATCTTAGTCCAATTATTAAATACCCTATATGACTTACTAGTTGTTGAATATCAAAGAAAAATTACTTCATCACTTTTGGATTAATTTTTTTTCAATACTTTCATTTTATTGAAAATAAATACTCTGTAAAAAAAAAAAACTCTAAAGTAATTAACCTTTGGTTTTACTCCATTCCATAATTGATAAAGGGTCATTTTTATGAGAGGTATAATTAAAACACTATTGATTATGTAGTAGGATATATTCATAGTTTCTACCCAAAAATAAATTGGTAAATCATACTCATTAAGCATGGTCTGAGAAATTTATTTAAGGGTTATATTTCTCCTTTATACTACACCATTCTACTGTGGGGTTCTAGGAGAATAAAATTTATGATTATAGACATGTTGTGAAAATAATGATTCAAAATCTCAATTTTCAAACTCATGACCATGATCACTTCTTAAGGTCTTAATTATAAGCCCAATAAGATTTTCTACATATTTAGCATACTTTTAAAAATTGGAACAAGCTTTAATTCTGCGAGTTAGAAATAATACCCATGTGTATTTAGAAAATTCATCTACTAGAACATAAACACAATGCTTCCCATTTAAGAAAGAAACACTATAGGGTCTAAAAAAATCTATGTGGACAAACTCTAGGGGTTGAGAAGTTGAAACTTATTTTTTTCATTTAAAATATTTTTTGTGCTATTTTTCCCTTTTTAACATGGGTTATAGACTTTGTAATTTGGTAATTCTAGTTTAGTAAATTCTTTAACTAACCCTTTCCTAGTTATATTTTTAAGAGAATATATGTTTCAATGTTCTAGTCTCATATTCTAAATACAATACTAATTGTGAAATGCATTTATATATGAAATGTTTTTAAAAATCAAAAAAATATAAATTAGAAACATATATATTATCATTTATCAAAGTTGTGAAAACTAAATTTTTTTCAAAATTAAAAACTTTGCAGGCATTATTTTCAAACTTAACATGGATTCCATCTTCACATAACTATGATATAATAAGAAGATTATACTTCAATCCATATAAAAATAAAACTTTGGAAATTGAATCAGTATTAACATTACCGATTTGACCAAGTCCAATTATTTTTCCTTTAGAATTATCACCGAAGGTGATATTTCCACCATCAACCTTGATTTGGTTCTTGAAACTAGAGTAGTCCCCAATCATGTGTTTTGAGCTGCCACTGTCCAGATACCATAAGTGCTTACTGGGTATTTTTATGTAGGTTTCCTACAAAACATATTTAAGCCAAAAATGAATTTGGTACCCATATCTTTCTAGGTCCATAGATGTTAGTAATAAGGAATTTTGGAATCCATTATTGTTTAATAGATTTATTATAGGAATATTTGAGACTTTTAGAAATAAAAACTTTATTATATCCATAATAGTAGGAATTATTCATAGTATTGATAGAACTAGAACTATAAATAAATTTAGTCTTATTGATATGTCTCTGTCCAAGTTAGTATCCAATTTCTTGTGGTATACTTAGGTGCAGTTTTCCTTCCAAGCATTTGAGTTAAAGTATTTCTTAAAATTTTTAATCTCTCTAAATTATTTTTTAATTGTTCATTGGATAATTTTATCTCACTATTTTCTTTTAAAAGTTGAGAATTTTTATTCTTTTTCTATACTAAGATCTATTTTAAGTTGAGATGACAAGGAAATATTCTTCTTTAAACTTTAATATTAATATTTAAGTTCACTGAATGTTTCCTCCATTATATTACAATATTCCAACATTTCTTCACTAGAAATATTTTCTTCACTACTTTCATTCTCATAAAGGTTGGAATTATGAACATGATATGTAGAAAAAATATTAGATACCTCAGATGTGTTTATTATAAAACACATATTGTATCTATCATGAATGCGCTCTCTTCTTGAGTTTGAATCACTTGAACTATCTTATGAATCAATCTATGTTTCTTTCATATATTTTTTATACATATTATCACTGACCTTATAATTTTTCTTAAATTTTAACTCAATTCAGTATGGTTTGCAATGACCATTTCTATTTCATTCTTAGCATGTTATTTCATTTTTTAAAATCATCATTTTTTTTACATTCCTTTCTCTAGTTACCTATATTTCATACTTACCTTTTTATTTTGGTTTCATGAAGAATTTTTTCCTTTTTTAAAATTTCTTGTTTTTTTTTGGCTAAGTGATCCACTTCTTAATCATTGTCTAAATATGATTCTCCATAACATGAATTTTGTTCTCCAATATTTTCATTTTTCTTTGAAATTACATGAATTATCTTCTTCAATATTCCCTTTTTTTTCTTTGAATCAAAACTCTTGAATTATACTGACTTACTCTTTGGTTCATATTCATCTTATCTGTTTACTTTAAATTCCTCTTCATACACCATGATCTTTCATATTATCTATTTAATAACAAACTTACTTATATCACATGATTCTAGAATTGAAACTGAAATTCCTCTCTATTTTTTTAGTAAACATATCAGTAGGAACATCACTTGATATTTTCCAGTAATTGGTTTCCTGAGTGAATGAATTGTATTAACAATCTCATTAAACTTGATATACATATCAGAAATTGATTCACCAAGTTTCATCTACAACGATACATGAAGATATTTTATTAAAATCTTAATCTCATAAAACACATTATAAAACATTCATAGCTTTATATTTATTGTTATACGCTTATTTAGTAGGACCATTCCATTTAGCTCTATATTTTTTGTGTAATTCATATTTATCCTCAATAATAGTCCAAATTTCAAATCTCATATTTTAAATGTTCATTTTTTACTTTAATCTTCCATTGAGCATAATTAGTACCATTAAAATAAGGAGGTTAATTAGTGGTAGTTCACTATTGTCTATTATTATCCATAAAGATATTAATTTAGAATAAATAGAAATTTAAGATCTTTAATTTGCAATTAGATCATACTAAAAGAATATTTTGAAATCTCCTCTGATGCCAAATGTTGGTCGTAGTGAGTAACTCAAAAGTGTGTGTGTGTGTGTGTGTGGGGGGGGGGGGGGTTGAATTGAGTTCCCAATAAAATTTATATTAAAAAAAATTTAAAACTCAAATCCTGCAATTTAATAAAACACCCAGTTAATCAAAACCTTATAAATATATAATTTTTTTTAAAATAGCTTATCAAAGAGGGATCAATGCACAATTAAAATAATATTTGAAATTGATTTAACCTTTTTAAAAAAATCATTTGATAAAACACTATATATAGAACATAAATTAAGATTAAATATCAGAGTGCTTTTATGATGAAAATTTTAAAATAGATACAGTTTTGAACTTTAAAATACAAAAAGAAACTAATAAGACACATAATAGAATTAAAATAAGGGGTTCAGTTTCAAACTGAGATTTAATCTCCTCTACTTGGAAATAACCCACTTTAAGTAGTTTATTAAAAAATAAACTTGATCTACAACCTAGATCAGGGCTTACAGACAACAACACACAAGGCTTTCCATAGACAAAAACTCTTCCACATTTATACATGGGATAAAAAAAGTACATTAACACAAGTCCCATTCCATAGTTTTAATGGGTATAAAAATGAAGAAATTTGAGAGAGAGTGTAGAGAACTATCCAGTTAAGTACATGAGCCTATATTTTAAATATTAACAAAGTACAAAAAACACAACTCAAATATAAAGAATAAACATAAAGAGCAAGTGATTAGAGATGGGGAAAAGTGATGCAGCTTAATCTGAATAGCTTCAGATGTTCAAAGGTCCTCAAATATATCTTTGAAAGGAGATCGAACATGTTCCACAACATATTCAGGAAAAAAAGTGTCATGAAGGTCTATAAATTCCTTATGTTTTTAGTCTGTTGATGTCCAGAGTCCTTCCACACACAAGTTTATTAGAGATTCTTCTGGATCTTTGCTTGTATCACAACTTGTATCACTGCTAAAAGATGCACACATGCATGAGGGAGTTATAAATTTATATCTCTACATGTCCAATTACACATTGGAGAATAATAATAAATCCTCATACTGAGCAAAAAATCAGGAAATTTTGACTTTTTATTTAATGCATCAGTTGAGTAGTTTAAGAATAATTATTCTTAAATCCACGTGCGATTGCATTTAATTCCACAAATTAACCTTCATAGGAATTAAATTTGAATAAGATTCAGGAAAAAAATGGTAGCATCCTGGTGGTAGATCTCCAAATGATAGATATATTTTAGTGGTGGATGCTCCCTGGTAGTAGATGAGTTCTTATGGTAGCTCATCTTGGTGATAACATCAGTGAATGGTAGCATAGACTAACAATAACACATTCCATCGACAAATCAGTTTTGATGGTAGATGTGCTGATGGTATATCCTACTGGAAGTAGATCTATATGATAGTAGATATCTTCAGTGGTAGATCTCTTCAGCGGTAGTCCCTTCATTGATATATATCTTTAGCGGAAGATGCAGTCCACCGGTTGATCCGGTTGAACTAATGGTAGATCTATATAGCCAATAATATATCTTATTAAAATAATGGTAGATTTGTTGAACTAATGGTAGATCAACACTTAACCAAGTTTTTTACAAAGTTACTTAGAAAATTATTTACTATCATAAAACAGTAATCTTGTTAGAAACATAAGAAACCTCATCTATGATTATTAAAATAAGGAGGTGCTAAAATTTATGTTCTTCATTTATTACATGTTGATTCCATCAAAGACAGATCATATATATTTTTGTTTTTCTTCCACTTCCATATCTATATGATGGACACCTAAAACCTAATAGTGGTATCATAGGGTTAACTTCTTTGACGAATCAACATGTTCATTTTATTATTTAATGAAGTACATTTTTTACAAATTGTGAAATGAGATATTTCAAGCCTCGAAATAAATATGAAAATTCATATTTATATTTAATAATTAAATAAAAAGGTTTATTTAAATTATTTATGTTATTCATGTTCATAAAATGGTTTATAAAATGGGAATAATATTAATAATCAAGGATTAATAATTTTTCTATCAGTGTTTATCAAATATGAAAAGTTCATATTTATTACTCTTATTTATGAAAATAAATAAAGTATTTATTTTAATCAAGAGAATTCAATTATTAATTGGATTATATTATTTAAAAATTATTTATAAATAATGGAAAAATATTTTGAAATATGTATAAAAAATTTATAAAAGTGTTTTATAAATTAATTAACTATAAAATGTTTATGTTTAATTGATAAATATTTTCCAAATATGCATACTTTATAAAATGTTTATAGATCATTGAAAATTGTATTTTAGAAATATTTTAATAAATAAATTAATTATAAATTGTTTATAATTAATTATATAAATGTTTATGAAACATTCATTAACAAAATATTCCAAATATTAAACATTAATATTTAAAATACCTTTTACCAAATTATTTGGTATGCCATACGATCTAAAATAAAATGCTTATTTAAGAATCATAAAGGTTTATAAATTATAAATTAAGTCCAAAATATAAAGAAGTTTATATTTGAAATTATGAATTGTTCATAAATAATTAATTTGAAATTGTTCAAATTAAAAGGGTCCTTATTTAAAAATATTATTGAAACTTCATAAAAAAGGATTTGATTTTTGATTTGATCAAAGGTTTGAATAATAAATTTAAATTATGTATAATAAATAATATGAAATAGTTCATATTATATTGAGTATAAAATAGTTTATATACAAAATTATGGAATGTCCATAATGTTAGCTAATTTATAGAAGGGTTTATATTTAGCTTTTATTTATAAATATTTCATAAATGGTTATCTCGTGTTTAAATATTTGAAATGTTAATTTATTTAAAGTTTATTGCCTACTTTATTTATATTTATAAATTGTTAAATTTCTTCTAAGAGATAAATACTTATATTCCATGCCAGGTATGACTCCATAAAAATTAGTTTTTCATCTACCCTGACATTAGTTTTTAATTGAAGTTATTAGCTTGAATTTAGTTGTTTGAAATAGTTTGTACATATTAGGTGTTAGATATATCATGGATTTAATTCTATTTTGAGTAAAGTCTCCCTAGGTAGAGGGACTTGGGGTTGAAGGAAACCCAAGCTTTACGGAAGTGTGAAATATGGTAAATTAAATTTTTTGGGGCTAGATTTGTGTCAAAACATCAAATCCAAAATAACCCAGCCCAACTTCATCAACTGATCATGTGAAATTTAATTAATCATGAATAATTATGAACAATAAATTAAATAAAATTTGTAACTCGTTCGATTTCAATCGGAAACATGTTTTGCTCATCATTGGCGATCATCACTAGAATGAGCCAAACTTGAAACCCCCTAGATCATCCAAACACATAACTAAATATTGATCGATCATTAGCCTATGAAATCCAAGTGCTAGCGCAGAGAATCAGAGGCTCTTCGATATAGTCTCAATCACAGGAGATCAAGCTAATGATTTTTGATCTTGGATCAAGAAATCATTGAACTTTCCTTCTCTTTCTCTATCTAGGAATTGAGAGAGAGGGGAAAAAGAGAGATAATTCATACAATACCTTATCACTCTCATTTTGGATGCTAAAAATTATTTTATTCTTAGGACATAACTTCAATAAATTTCATTTTGGTCCTTATGGAAGTTAACCCTTTAAACATACCCCAAAAATGAAAAAATGACACTTAAAACTTGCCACAAATATCAAATATATTTTATAACATTCTTGTAACACATAAAATATGTTACCTAATAAAATAAGAGTCATTAAATCAACTCATCTCTACCATAGATATTAAAAAAATCCTTAAATATTAAATATTTAATATTCATTTTAAAAATATTTTTCATTATATTCACTGAATAACTTGTGAATATAATAAGTAAATAAATTCAATGTATATTATTATAAAATCAAATAATATTGAATTTATTTATTTACTTTGCGATCATATAAACATGGACACAATCTGGCCATTGTCACATGACCCTCCATGTCCTAAACTCCAATTCACTAGAATTATACAACCTTCTGAATATGCTTTGTGTGTGACCCTCTAGGACTTTATATTGATAGTAGTGAATACTATTCATAAACTGGGAGTGGAGTATAGCAACTCATCATGGGATCTAAATATATAATAAAATTTATATAAACAACAACCTTTCCTATAAACACATGCCATGTAATATAATCTCTTTATCATGTGATATCTCATAAAGTAAGATTTAGAATTTGTGTCATAATCCCTTTTCATTTTATTATTCATTGATCTATCTGGATAGAATTACATCCTTCTACCATGACCATGAATTTTGTAAAGGTACAACCATCCTGATTAAATAGACATGAGATATGACTTCCTTTTTGATGCGATAAAGTCTTTTCTTGATTATTCAATCAATGTCATACCACTAATGACACACCAAATGAAATATACCTTGCTACGACATCAATGCCATAGTTTTTTATTACATAAAAGTAAGTAATAAAATGGTATAAACTGATAATAATATCAAGTCAAGTGACTATTAATCATGTTAAAATTTAGTAACTACCAATAAAACATGAAACACATGGTGTTCCTATTGGTGGGTCATTTCTAATGATCTCATTTACTCAAGATCACCTTCATGAGAATAAATATTGGCACGCGCGTCGCAACGCGTGCAAATTTGCGAATTTTTATAACCGACTGGCTACTGTAAAAGTGGCGAGCAGGGTCGAACCACAGAGAGCACGGAATCTAGTTCACTAAAAATATTTCGTTGGACGGTGTTTAGACGAACAAGGACAAGGGAATAAAGGAATACCTATTTGTGAGTTTTCCCTTTTTTTTAATTAAACTAAAACGGAGAAGACTAAAGGTAAAAAGAAAATTGCAAATGAAAATGATGATGGAATCTAAGTCAACAAAATGTGTCGGGGATGCTGGTGTCACAATTAAATTATCACGCAGCCGTGCAAGGTATTCTTTAGGATGATTAATTATTTATTCTGTTTAATTATCTCCAGTTCCGAAAATATGACCATTTTTTAGATGCTCAATTTTAATTTCCCAATTTTATTTAAAGTCCCGTTCTCTGGTGTCATAAATAAATTAGAAAACTCGTTCAAGCCCCGAACTACACGGCGAAATGACACAACCCGTTTCTCACAAAGTTGTGTCACTAATTTGCACCTACCATCAGTCAACGCAGTTTACCTTCTCGGACCGCCGCGTCGACTTATAATTAAAATGGCCAGTTTTAATTTTAGCAATTAATTCAGTGAAAAAATAATTTAAACAGATAAATATTCAATTAAAATAAATTTAATTGACAATTAATCATCAAATAATACTTGCATGGCATGCGCAATAGTTTTAATTAATCAACCAACATCCCGACACTAAGAAAATCACCCCGACATCACAACTGAAAATGTAAACACGGCAATAAGATAACAATTCATGTAAAATAAGACCGTGTTACCAACAAATAATCGTGTCGGTCTTCACTCTCACTGCATGCAACTCGTTCTTCAATATCTGACTGCACCTCGGCACGTGATGACGTCGCGCGTCGGCTTCGCGACCGTCAGAAGAAAGGATGATGGCGAAGTAGTGGATGTTGGTCCGCTGCGACGATTGCGGTGGCTGCTCGAACGATCAGTGACCGGTGCGCGGCTACGGGTCGGCTCCTCGGATGGTGGTGAGAGCGAGGTGATGAGAACTTGCCTTGGCTTCTTCGTGTACCTGCTGCACCCTGCGGAGGGATATGGAGAAGTAGGGTCGGCCGAGGGGAGAGGGAGAGGGGTAGCGGGGGTTGGCCGAGGCCTTGGAGGAGAGGCCGGCCGCTGGTCCTAGAGATAAGGGGGCAGGGGGCTGAGGGCGGCGGTATCGGGTAGGGGAATGGGGAGATGTCCGTGGGGAGATGGGGCAGCAGGGGTAGGGCACTCAGATGAGAAGGGGAGATGAGGGGCCGACGTTCGTGGAGAGAGGATGGGGCTGGTAGGTCTACAGGGGAGAGGGGCGCGGGTTTCCGAGAGGTGCGACGTGCGTGAAGAGGGCCGCAATGGAGTGATGAGTGGGGCGCTGGAACAGGGTGGCGGAGAGGAGGCGGGGCGTGGGGAGATGGGTAGCGGGGTAAGGCTGGGTGACGGGATGCGTGGTAGCGGCAGGGAGAGTGGGGCGCGATGGGGGTAACGGGGCTGGGGTGCGGCGGGTTTGCGAGAGAGAGCAGGCAGCCGGATAGGCGGGGCAGTGGTGTAGGGTTAGAAGGGTGAAATAGAGGGATGGGCGGCTGATTGGAGAGAGAAGAGGGGGTAGGCGGGTGAGAAAAAAATGGGAGATAGGTGGGGCGCGGGTCAAGAGGGGAGATAGGAGGGAAAGAAAACAATAAATAAAATTCAAAATTTAAAACTCAAATTCAAACTTAAAAATCTAACTGTCTAATAGTTTAAATAAAAAAATAATAGTAATAATAATAATTAGTAAAAATAAATAAAAAGAAGAGTTATATAAAAATTATATTGACAAGTTAAATTAATATAGTTAATTAATAAACTAATAATAATAATAATAACTAATATTAATTAAACTAAAAGCTAAAAAAAATAAAATAATAATAAAAAAAAGTAAATAACTAATGTTAATATAAAATTAACTAAGAATATCTAAAATATTAAAATACTACAAAAAGAACCTAAAAACTCAAGAAGTGGTTAGCAAATTAATTAAAACTAAATTAAAAAGTGTTAGTAACATCCATGTACATCAAATCCCCCACACTTAAACTTTTTTCACTCCTGGGAAAAACAATCCGAAATAAAACACAAGTGGACCCATAGACAAATCCAAAACATTCAAGTTACAAGTTCAAAATTTTTCAATCTCTTTTTCCCATAAAATATCATGCTTCATTTAAAACTCCAATTTTCAAAAACCATTTTTCTTCCACTTGTATTCTTTTCAAAACAAGTACGTGCACTCATTTATCATGTGACCTACCTCGCCATCACTCTCATCTCTCTAAAAAAATTGATCAAAGTTTTTCTCAGTTCTCATACACATGCAGGCTTACCATAGGCTTGCCATGAATTTCACATCTCCACTAGTGGAAATAAAAAGAATGCACCAATCTCAAGGACTTTACATGAGGTTCAAATGTTTCTGAAGCTGTGGGACGGTGGGTAAAAAAAAATTGACATTTTTTTTTGTAAAAAGGAGGGTTGAATCTTGAAATAAATGCATGATAAGTCAATCCAAATGTCTCCCTCAAACTCTCGCTCCCCCACACTTAAAAAATTGCTTGTCCCCAAGCATATGATAAGCCAATGTTTCGCTCTCTTTTTTTTTACTTTTTTTTAAAACACAACTCACTCACAATATGGTCAGGAAAAACTGGTGAGTATCAACCCAAAAACCCCATGGAATAGGTGTCAGACAATAATCCCAAAGAATGGTACACAAGCAGCGTATATGCTGTAACATCTCAATGAAGGTAGGTCATATAGAAAACTCTCTAGTTCCTGGAGTAATGGATCATCACTTTAATAGGTATCCCCAAAGTCGAGGGTTACCGCGTAATGACCACCAATGTACTCATTGTTGGAACTAAAAAGGGTTCTATATTCCTATATCAAAATAATATGAAATGAATGTCGCTACTGTGAAAAAGAACTCAATGATCAGGATGGAATAATGTCAATCCATGTACATCAAATGACTCACTGCCCCTCGAAGAACCCTCTCCATGAGTAAGTCTCTCTCCCCCACACTTAGATTGAAATCATCATGCAAAAATTCAAGAAATTGGTAGGGAAGGGTATCGGCTTGGGCTCATCCTAAAAGGCTCCTGCATGGCTTCTAAGGGCTATACGAAGGAGAAAATGTTTGGGTGGCTCAGTGGGTCAACATGGCTAAAATATCAAACAGATGCCTCGATCATTTTAGTGCAACTTTCAAAAATTCCTATCGCTTTGATGGAAAAACATGGCAAGTTCTAGAAGACAAAACATGGTTGAGATTACCTCAAGAAAAAGAGAAATAAGAGATGATTTTGAAATGGATTAGAGTCCTCACGGGTATGGAAATATAATTTTGGACAACACAGATGAGAATGAGTGAAAATAAGTGTCTCAAAAATATTCAAGTTTTTGAAAAACATTCGAAGCATGAAATAATATCAGCAATCATCTAAGTCATGAGATCAAGGATTAAAGAAATCCAGAACAAGAATCAGGTGCTCAAACTGCCTAGGGACACAAGTGGTATGTTCTCGACTGGGTTGCGATAAAAATACAGCAGTTCTTATGTGGGTTCATGAATGACAGGAGTGTTTTTTTTTATTATTTTTTTTTCACATGGTGTTTTTGGAAGCAGAAAATATGGCGAAAATTAAAACACTTCCCTGTGTAAGTGCAGATAGATGCGGAGAGGCTGCCTGTATCCGGTGAAGTTCCAGAAATGATGTACCTGTAAAATCTACAAATGGACAACACATACCCGCATCATATCATAAAGATAACACCAAGAATCATCTAAATAAAATCAGAGATGCAGAAGAGTGACAGGTGCATACAAATATCAGGAGGAGCTAAAAAAAAAATCACACATGCCATGTTTTATTATTATTATTATTATTATTTTTAAACAAATTAGAACAGGTAAAAGGAGAAAGGGGGGGGGGGGAAATGAAACTGGAACATGGGTTTCCTCCCAGGAAGCGCTAAGTTTTACGTCTTCAGCCAGACGGATGGACAATGTTCAATCGTCTTGGTCCATCAGCTCAGAATCCCTCTGCCTCTTACGAGAACTAGTGGCTGTGTCCTCGATCTCACGGGGACGCTTGGTGGGATTAACCACCTCCGGAGCAAAGTGAGCGTGAAGCTGGTGAGGGAGGAACGGAATCTGTGCTCTTTGTGGAGGTGCTGGATGCTGAGCACGAATCTCCAGTGAAAGTTCCTCAAGCTGACGCTCGATATCAGCCAGCTCCTGAGTCATCCGTCGTACTAAGTCAGAGGGAGACGAAACAAGCGCATCGATGACCACAGAAGAATCAGAAGAGCTAGACATTTTTTTAGCTGCATTCACAAAGCAGATAGAGAGATAGAGATAGAGTAAGAAAACAAAGATCAAATAATGAAGAAGCAGTTGGGTTGCCTCCCGATCAGCGCTAAGTTTTACGTCTTCAGCCAGACGGATAACTTCTCATTGCAATTGTAGTTCTTCAATGATGCCTATTTTATCCGAAGTGTGGTAAAGTTTAAGGCGTTGACCATTTAATTTGAATGGGGGCATCTTACCATCAGAAATTTCGACAGCACCATGTGGATAAACAATTGTGATGGTGTAAGGACCTGACCACTTCGACTTGAGTTTTCCAACCATGATTCGAAGTCGTGAGTTGAAGAGGAGAACTTTGTCGCCTGTTGAAAAATTTCTTTGTTGGATCCGTTTGTCATGCCAGGCTCGAGTTTTCTCTTTGTAAATCAAAGCATTGTCATATGCTTCTCTCCTCATCTCATCCAGTTCATTCATTTGTAGAAAACGCTTCTCTTGGGCAGTTTTGAGATCAAAATTCAGTTTCTTCACAGCCCAATAAGCTTTATGTTCCAATTCTACAGGTAAGTGGTAGGTTTTCCCAAAGACCAACCTATATGGGGACATTCCAATGGGTGTCTTGTAGGCAGTTCTGTAGGCCCATAGTGCATCATCAAGTTTGGTGACCCAATCTTTCCTAGATGTACTTACAATTTTCTCCAAAATACCCTTAATTTCTCGGTTTGAAACCTCAGCTTGGCCATTGGTCTGTGGATGGTATGGGGTGCTCATGTAGTGGTGACATCCATGGCGAGTCATTAGCTTATGAAACAGCGCATTATTGAAGTGGGTACCACGGTCACTGATGATTAGCCTTGGAATTCCGAACCGGGTAAAAATGTGTTGCTTCAAAAATTTAATGACGACTCGAGCATTATTTTCCGAGAATGCCTCAGCTTCCACCCATTTTGACACATAGTCCACACAGACAAGGATATAGGATTTCCCAAAAGATTTAGGAAAAGGACCCATGAAGTCAATTCCCCATATGTCAAAAATTTCAATTCCCATGATTGAGTGTTGTGGCATTTCGCGCTTCCAGCTTATACCCCCGGTTCTTTGGCATTTGTCACAATTCATGACAAATTCATGAATATCACGATTCATGGTCGGCCAGTAAAAACCACATTGTAACACCTTGCTGATTGTTCGATGAATCCCATGGTGTCCTCCAACTTCTCCAGTATGGCATAAGTTCAAAACACTCTCCACTTCTTCTTCAGGGATGCATCTTCTTATCATTCCATCCGCACAGTCTTTGAAAAGTAAAGGATCATCCCAGTATTAATGTCGTGATTTATTCAGAAATCTTTTCCTCTGTTCCTTTGATAAATCTGGATGTATCACACCTGAAGCTAAGTAGTTCACGAAATCAGCATACCAAGGTGTGATTGTCTCAATGGCATAGAGTTGTTCGTCAGGAAATGTTTTAGTGATTAGTTCGACATTGATTTTACTTGTGTCATGGTCGAGGCGTGATAAATGATCAGCAACGACGTTCTCTGTTCCCTTTTTGTCCTTGACTTCAATTTCAAATTCCTGAAGTAACAGTATCCATCGAATGAGTCTCGGTTTTGCATCTTTCTTGGCCATTAGATACCGAAGTGCAGCGTGATCCGTATAGACAGTGACTTTTGAGAACAACAGATGGGATCGAAATTTATCAAAGGAAAAAACAACTGCTAGAAGCTCTTTTTCAGTTGTTGTGTAGTTATGTTGGGCCTCATTCAATGTTCGGATAGCATAGTAGATTGGCCTAAAGATCTTTTCTTTTCTTTTCCCCAAGGCAGCTCCAACTGCCCAGTCACTAGCGTCACACATTAACTCGAATGGTTGCTCCCAATCAGGTGAAATCATTATTGGGGCTTCAACCAAACGCTGCCTTAATAATTTAAATGCTTCCTGACATTCAGGGCCGAAGTGGAACGTGACATCTTTTCCCAATAGATTCGTAAGGGGTCGGGCAATAACAGAGAAATCCTTGATGAAGTGTCTATAGAATCCAACGTGCCCAAGAAAACCTCGAATGGAACGAACTGAAGAAGGCATGGGTAACTCAGAGATTGTACTAATCTTTGCGGAGTCAACTTCAATTCCTTTCTTTGAAATTTGATGGCCTAAGACTATTCCACTTTGGACCATGAAGTGTGACTTTTCCCAATTAAGTACCAGATTCTTTTCTTCGCATCTTGCCAAAACCTTATCCAAATGTTCTAGACAGTCATCAAAAGAATTTCCATACACTGAGAAGTCATCCATGAAAATTTCCAAGAACTCTTCAATCATGTCATGGAACATTGCCATCATGCATCGTTGAAATGTGGCTGGAGCATTACACATTCCAAAAGGCATTCGCCTATAAGAAAATGTACCATATGGACAAGTGAACGTGCTTTTTTCTTGATCTTCTGGTGTCACTGCTATTTGATTATAGCCCGAGTATCCATCCAGAAAACAGTAGTAATCTCGTCCTGCCAATCGTTCAAGGATTTGATCAATAAAGGGTAATGGGAAGTGATCCTTTCTAGTGGCATCATTCAATTTCCGATAGTTGACGCACACTCTCCATCCAGTCACTGTTCTTGTGGTTATCAATTCTCCTTTATCATTCTCAACCACTGTGGTTCCACCCTTTTTAGGCACCACTTGCAACGGGCTAACCCACTGACTATCAGAGATTGGAAAAATTAAACCACCATCAAGAAGTTTAATGACTTCTTTCTTGACTACTTCTTTCATGGGAGGTGTCAAGCGTCGTTGTGGTTGCCTGCAGGGTTTTGAATTATCTTCCATATGTATTCTGTGAGTACAGATTGCAGGACTTATACCTTTTAGATCAGCAATCGTCCAACCTATTGCTGGTTTCCTTTGTGACAGGACATTGAGCAATTTTCTCTCTTGTTCACTCGAAATATTGGCATTTATGATGACTGATAAGGTGTTTAAATCTACCAAGTAGCTATATCTCAGGTTTGATGGAAGAGGTTTAAGCTCCAGTGTTGGAGGCTTTTCAAGTGATGGAGTAAGTGAAGTGAATTCATGTCTATATAAAGGCTCGACTATATTCCTGATGAATTCCACTTCCTCGATTGATTCAGTGAACTCTTTATTTTCTTTGTGCAAATCTGCGAGGTCCAGCACATCGCTTGCAAACTCATCCCATTCTTCAATCGTATCCAGGAAATGACAGTCTGCTACAGATGGTTTTTCCATGGCCTTTAGGACATCAAATGTTATGTTCTCATCCCCAATTCTAAAAATCAACTTTCCCTCTTGGACATCAACCAGTGCTCTGCATGTCGCCAAGAAGGGTCTCCCGAGAATGAGTGGGACGTCCTTATCCTCTTCCATATCGAGGACAATGAAGTCAGCAGGGAAGTAATATTTATCAACCTTGACAAGAACGTCCTCTAGAATCCCTCGAGGATGCTTCACTGATCGGTCAGCCATTTGCAAGGCGACTCTCGTTGGCTTTAATTCGGTAATGCCCAGTTCTTCAAGGATTCCAGACGGCATGAGATTGACACTAGCTCCGAGGTCGCACAAAGCTCTTCCGAATTGACATCCTCCAATATTGCAAGGAATAGTGAAACTCCCAGGGTCTCTTAGTTTTGGAGGTATGGATCTGGGTATGACTGCTGAACATTACTCGTGCATTATGACTGTTCCCACATCATCTAATTTTCTTCTTTTTGACAGAAGTTCTTTGAGAAATTTGTCATAGTGGGGCATTTGTGTGATGGATTCCGCAAAAGGAATATTTATTTGAAGCTTTTTGAACATCTCCATGAATTTTGAAAATTGAACATCCAACTTCCTTTGCTTCAGTCTTTGTGGAAATGGAGGAGGTGGTATGTGGGATTTCTCTCTTTCATTGAGTGCCTCATTTTCCTTCTCCTTTCTTTCCTTTTCATTCTTTGCAAGTATGTTTTGATCTTCCTCCTCTTTGGGTTCAAGTTGGATTGCTTTGTTTGTTGAGTCGCCATTTTCAGTGGAAGGTATAGGCGTCTCATCTATTGGTTGAACATCAGGCTTTTGGTGCTCTGGTAACTGTGTGCCACTTCGCAATATGATGGCTTTTGCTTCTTCTCTTGGGTTGACTCTTGTGTTGCTTGGTAGAGTTCCTTGCTGTCGGTTTTGCATTTGTGCGGCTAAATGACCGACTTGATTTTCAATGTTGCGCATGGAAGCCTGTAAGTTTTGGGTTGCCACCTCTTGTGATTCAAACCGTGATTGATTGGACATCATTAACTTTGCTATAGTTTCTCCCCAATATTTTTGACCTTGTGTTGCAGCAGGGGCGCAGTCTGTTGTTTGCTTTTGCTCCTTATACTGCTGTTGCTGATGGAACGGTGGTCGATATTTCTGTTGAGACCCTTGATCTTGTGGTTGCATGGCGGGTCTGAAGGTAGGTTGAGCAGTGAATCCAGGTGGACCCATGTTATGGTTCATTGGCTGAGTAGCCACTGGTTCCTTCCAACCTTGATTTTGGGTATTGCCTTGCCAGTTTGTGTTGTAATTGTTCCCATAATTTCCACGGTTGTAACTAACGAAGTTAGCTTCAGACATCTTGGTCTCTGTAGTGTTATATGGACACATGGAATAATCATGAGGACCACCACAGTGTGGACAATGTTCAGCTTGAACAACATGGACTGGCTTAGGCGGGTTTATTGACAAGTTGTCAATCCTCTTGTTGAGAGCTTCAAATTGTGCAGCCATGAATGTCTGAGTATCAACGTGATGCACTCCTGCCTTTCATCTTGAAAAATCTTCTGGCCACTGGAAACTGTGTTCGGCCATGTTTTGAATCAATATGTACAGGTCCTCCGGATCCATTTCCATGAACGCGTTTCCAGTAGCTGTGTTGATGGCAGACTTACTCTCGGATTGAAGTCCATAGTAGAAAGCTTGCAGCTGGTTTGCCAACTTCATCCCATGATGGGGACAACGTCTTAACATGGACTTGAATCTTTCCCAAGCTTCTCCTAATGATTCGTATTCACTTTGACAAAAGGAGTCGAGGTCTCTCTTGTTTTTCAAAGATTGAGCTGTTGTGTAATATCGATCAAGGAATTTTCTTCTCAACACTTCCCATGTGAAAACTGTTTCGGGGTCGAGACTCTCCAACCAGTCCTTTGCTTTCCCTTGCAACGAAAATGGAAACAGTCGTAGGATCAACGCATCATCCGTTACTCCGTTATATTTAAATGTGTCACAGACTTCAAGAAATCTGTTCACATGCATATAAGGGTCTTCGCTGCTCAATCCATGAAACTGTGCATGTTGTTGGAGCAGGTTGATCGTGGACGGCTTCAATTCAAAGTGCGTTGCTTGAATTCTGGGTCGTGTTATACCTGAGCTTATTCCGACTGTGTTGGGTCGCAACTCCTGTCTCATAGTAGTCCGAGGTCGTTGATTATCGAGACGGTTTTGGAAAAGTGGATGGACTTGTCCACTAGGAAGTGTCGGAATATGAGTTTCAACGCTTTCCGCAGGTGGATGCATTGCGTTTGCAGCTGAGGTACCGACTTGTTCTTTTCCCTTTCTTTGATGTTCAAGTTGTGGATCAAGGGGTGTGTCGTTCTTTGACAGATCAGAAGTATGAGTGTTCACCATTTAGGCGAACATTGCCTAAAGCAAGGTCTACTTGAAATTTTCTTAATGCTAGACGTGCGCGTGCTCCCCAGCAACGGTGCCAGAAATTTGGCACGCGCGTCGCAACGCGTGCAAATTTGCGAATTTTTATAACCGACTGGCTACTGTAAAAGTGGTGAGCAGGGTCGAACCACAGAGAGCACGGAATCTAGTTCACTAAAAATATTTCGTTGGACGGTGTTTAGACGAACAAGGACAAGGGATTGAAGGAATACTTATTTGTGAGTTTTCCCTTTTTTTTAATTAAACTAAAACGGAGAAGACTAAAGGTAAAAAGAAAATTGCAAATGAAAATGATGATGGAATCTAAGTCAACAAAATGTGTCGGGGATGCTGGTGTCACAATTAAATTATCACGCAGCCGTGCAAGGTATTCTTTAGGATGATTAATTATTTATTCTGTTTAATTATCGCCAGTTCCGAAAATATGACCATTTTTTAGATGCTCAATTTTAATTTCCCAATTTTATTTAAAGTCCCGTTCTCTGGTGTCATAAATAAATTAGAAAACTCGTTCAAGCCCCGAACTACACGGCGAAATGACACAACCCGTTTCTCACAAAGTTGTGTCACTAATTTGCACCTACCATCAGTCAACGCGGTTTACCTTCTCGGACCGCCGCGTCGACTTATAATTAAAATGGCCAGTTTTAATTTTAGCAATTAATTCAGTGCAAAAATAATTTAAACAGATAAATATTCAATTAAAATAAATTTAATTGACAATTAATCATCAAATAATACTTGCATGGCATGCGCAATAGTTTTAATTAATCAACCAACATCCCGACACTAAGAAAATCACCCCGACATCACAACTGAAAATGTAAACACGGCAATAATATGACAATTCATGTAAAATAAGACCGTGTTACCAACAAATAATCGTGTCGGTCTTCACTCTCACTGCATGCAACTCGTTCTTCAATATCTGACTGCACCTCGGCACGTGATGACGTCGCGCGCCGGCTTTGCGACCGTCAGAAGAAAGGATGATGGCAAAGTAGTGGATGTTGGTCCGCTGCGACGATTGCGGTGGCTGCTCGAACGATCAGTGACCGGTGCACGGCTACGGGTCGGCTCCTCGGATGGTGGTGAGAGCGAGGTGATGAGAACTTGCCTTGGCTTCTTTGTGTACCTGCTGCACCCTGCGGAGGGATATGGAGAAGTAGGGTCGGCCGAGGGGAGAGGGAGAGGGGTAGCGGGGGCTGGCCGAGGCCTTGGAGGAGAGGCCGGCCGCTGGTCCTAGAGATAAGGGGGCAGGGGGCTGAGGGCGGCGGTATCGGGTAGGGGAATGGGGAGACGTCCGTGGGGAGATGGGGCAGCAGGGGTAGGGCACTCGGATGAGAAGGGGAGATGAGGGGCCGACGTTCGTGGAGAGAGGATGGGGCTGGTAGGTCTACAGGGGAGAGGGGCGCGGGTTTCCGAGAGGTGCGACGTGCGTGAAGAGGGCCGCAACGGAGTGATGAGTGGGGCGCTGGAACAGGGTGGCGGAGAGGAGGCGGGGCGTGGGGAGATGGGTAGCGGGGTAAGGCTGGGTGACGGGATGCGGGGTAGCGGCAGGGAGAGTGGGGCGCGATGGGGGTAGCGGGGCTGGGGTGCGGCGGGTTTGCGAGAGAGAGCAGGCAGCCGGATAGGCGGGGCAGTGGTGTGGGGTTAGAAGGGTGAAATAGAGGGATGGGCGGCTGATTGGAGAGAGAAGAGGGGGTAGGCGGGTGAGAAAAAAATGGGAGATAGGTGGGGCACGGGTCAAGAGGGGAGATAGGAGGGAAAGAAAACAATAAATAAAATTCAAAATTTAAAACTCAAATTCAAACTTAAAAATCTAACTGTCTAATAGTTTAAATAAAAAAATAATAGTAATAATAATAATTAGTAAAAATAAATAAAAAGAAGAGTTATATAAACATTATATTGACAAGTTAAATTAATATAGTTAATTAATAAACTAATAATAATAATAATAACTAATATTAATTAAACTAAAAGCTAAAAAAAATAAAATAATAATAAAAAAAAAGTAAATAACTAATGTTAATATAAAATTAACTAAGAATATCTAAAATATTAAAATACTACAAAAAGAACCTAAAAACTCAAGAAGTGGTTAGCAAATTAATTAAAACTAAATTAAAAAGTGTTAGTAACATCCATGTACATCAGTATTAATGATTTTGTGCCCCCAAAACCTGATAGTAAAACATCATTTGTGTCTGTAACACCCCGTTACTTGTTTTCAGGTACTCCTCGACCCTAGTTTGATCTTCTTTTGGTTGGGTCTTGTTTCGGGGAGTTTTGGGTGAAATTTGGAAAATTTTGGAGGTTTTTTGGGCTGTGCATGCTTTCCCCAAATCGTGTGCCCTCCCAATGAAAACCATGAAACCCTCGATAGTGAGGGTTTTCATGTTTGGTATATGGTTTGACAAACCATGCACCCACTTAGTAGAAACTGTGCACCCCAATGTGGGGGCACATATTTAGGGTGTGCGGTTTTTCTAACAATGTGTCCCCCTCTAGGAATCCATGCATGCAAAATTTTTTAGGCCCAAAAAATTATTTAAAATACTAACCCCCTAGTTTAACCATTATTCAAACCAAATTCGACCTAACTCAAATTACTTGGATTAGGTGGCTCTTAAGAAGTAGTTTTGGATCCTAAAACCCCTTCTATAGCAGATCAAAGTGTGGTTGATTACATTTAATCTCCTCTTGGTAAGTAAATATTCTATCATGATTTTTATTTTTATCTCCCATTATATCATACTTATAGGGTATTATATCATTGTGTTTTTTATGGATCTAAACTTCATTTGATTAGATCATAATTCTAGGTTTTATTTCTTAATACAAAATGCCTTCGTTCTTTGTTGGCGAATCCCGTTGCAGGTGTTGATTCATGATATTTGATAAAAGGTAGGTGGTTCTATAATTCATTTCCCTAAAATTGAAACCTTTAATTTCTATACTATATTAAATTGAGTTTTTAACTGATTTTAAAATATGGAATTGTGATGAATTATTTCTTGATTTGAAAGGGATATTAAAATTGATGAAAAACCCAATTTCAAAGGAATTGAAATTATGGGGTGGATTTATGAAAAATGATGGCTTGATTTAGAAATTTTTTAGATTAAATGATTTGATGTTGATTTAAGAAAAAATATTAAATTGAAATATGTTTTGACATGCAATTAAATGATTAAAACTGATGATTTGGTTTTGAAAATAGAAAGAAATGTTGTAAATTAAAATTAGGAAATTGCATTTTAAACTATTTTAAAATGATTAATTGCCAATTTGATCTATTTTTAAAGTAAATTTTATCCCAGGTAGTTAGTTTTAACTTGGAAAAGCATGCTAGGACCTTGCCTCCCTAACAATGGACTGATGATGCTAACTGTTACTAAAAAAACTATAGATATACCAACCTTTACGAGTTCCCCTATTAGGTTGTAGACTGTCTGTTATGGGTTCCTCAGATTGGGGTTTATTTTTGTGAGAACACTTTACTTTATCTTTTATCACTATAAGATGTGTGAGGATCTTATTACCTGATAAAATGACTCACCGTAGGGATTTTTTACATGGTTCTTGATTTTCTATGAGTTTTTTTGACTTTATTATACATTCACTTTGAATTATTGAACTATTTTATTCATTAAAAGTGATTTATATAAACTATTTTATATAAAATGTAAATTTAAGACTATTTGAAAGTTATTTATTATACCTACCATCTCTTTGAAATGAAAACATATTTTTATTTTTAATATGCCAAGTGAAATTCCATGCCCTATTTTATTTAAAATTGATAAGATTAATTGTAAATTATTATGGTTTTGATTATGGAAAACTTGGTAAGACCCTACTGATATTTATTTCTCACACCCTACCTTTGACTTCATACATTTATAGATTTTCTTATTCCAAGTCCGAGCAAAAGGAAAGCACTTCTTGGTGGAGGTGGATAATGTTTACCCTTTGGGATTGGAGTGACATATCCTTTGGGATGTTTGAGTTTTATCTTTCTAGTTGTTGAGTAATTTGACAATGTACTACTTTGGGTTTTATTTTACCTATTTGGTTTCTAGTACTTTATCCTTTTGGAGTGTTGAGTATAATAACTTGTATCTTCTATCTTCTACTATTTTGAGGAAAATTCAATCCCTCTATCTTGTATGATGTCATGTGCTACTCACCAACCCATGGGTATCGAGAATTCCCTTCAAGCTATGTTAGAGCTGGATTGGGTATTAGGGTACCATGGTATTTGGGATTGTTCATGAAAAAGTGGTATCAAAGGTGCAGTTTTAACATCTTTCCTTGACGTGAGTATGTAGTTTTGAATGTCTTGTTAGGACTTAGAAAGTAGTTATGAGCAAATTTATAGATAACTCTTATCATAACAAGCCTTAAGTCACTATGGGTGGTTTGTGAAAAAATACTTAAGGAATAATTTTATCTAATTCTATTATTTTACCTAATTTTTATTTGGATCAGTTGAAATCCAAATCTTGTTATCTTATTTGATGGGATTAATTTTCTCATTAGTATTATTTGATTTGTTAATCTGAGTAACCTTGTGATGTCTTAAAAGTTGTTTGATGATATTTTGTAGCATCATTCCTCTGAGAAGATGTGTGAATAGGCCCCAGGATGAAGCTACTATTGAACCACAGCGAGAAGATCCTATAGTAGACCCGGGTGTCATTAAGATTATTGTACGTTTTGTCCAAGCCCTGGGAAAAGCACCTGCACTCATTCCTATTTAGGCTCCAATCGCAGAACCTTCAAGGGATGACTCTCAAAACCATTCTCAAGAGTTTATTTTCTATAAGACACCATCATTCCAAGTCTCAAATTATCCTCAAGAGGTTGATGTTTGGTTAAGGAAGACAAAGCTTTTTTTTTGATTTCTTGGAAATGCCTGACTCGATTAAGGTGAAATATGGCACATTTAAGCTAGAAGGACCTAGCAGGAGATGATGGGACTCAATGGTGATGGATAAGAAGAATTAGGGTTTATAGTGGAGAAAATTTATAGTTATTTTCATTGATCAATTTTATCCAGAGTCTATTGTGACGAATATCTATAGAGTTTTTCAAACTTTAATAGGCTTATAGTACCACGAAGGAGTATGAAAATCACTTTGTCGGGATTTTTTAGTTTGTAGATGAGATTGTATTGAATGAGAAGATGAAGAATCAATGATTTAATATGGGTATTCTACCTAATATTATTTCTTAGTTTTTATTGCCAATGATCTCTTCTTATACTGATGTGCTGGATAGGGTGCTGATGGTTGAGCTTGACCTGGTAGGCAAGTCAGGGTTGAAAGGAGTTCCTTTTTCTCTAATTTAAAGTTATATGAGTCCCTTTAAATGAAAAAGGAATAATGGTGAGTCTCATGGTGGTTTTCGATAGTAGGATTCCTCTAGAACTCTTTTAGTGCCCATCATAGGCCCTTTGACTTGCTTTTAGTGTGGTATTCTTGGGCATTCGAGAAATTTTTTCATCTAGGAACCCAAGATATGTAGTTATTATGGTAATTTAGGAAACATACATAAATTATGGCATTAATTTTCTGATCTATGTAGTGGAACATGTGGATCAACACCTAAAAGTACTATGGTGAAATCAGATGCTTCACGAATAGAGGGTTTCCAACTGCAAGCATTCGAAATGAAGCTTCTTCATGTAGTTGAAGAGTCTCCAGAGGAAGCTGATACAGGTCCAAAGATTATGAGAGGTACCATCACTATATATTTATCTTTAGCGACTGATTTATTTAATACTAGTGTATCTCATTTATTTATATCAACTCATATTGTAAACCTTATAAATATTTCTATAGAGCTTTTGTCCTATGTGATGGATATTACTACACCCCATAGAATAAAGAGAGAACATAGTCTCCATTATCATTATTGTGTCTTCGATTTATCAAAGATCATGCTTTATTGGTATTTTCTGGTTCTCAACATGAGAACTCTTGATTTCATTCTTAGGATGGATTAGATCATTGCTAGTAAGACCTGAATTGAATGCTATCTTCAACAAATATCCTTTATTATACCAGATGGGGTGTACTATACCTTTTAGGAAGAATGGGACCCAAGTTCGAGTAGAGATAGTCCATATTATCCAAAGTTGGGGAAATTAATATCAGTGTTCACTTTTAATATAGAGTGGGAATCCTTGAGCGATGATCTCCTTCCAATTTCTGTCGAGTTTCCCGACATTTTTCCTTATGATTTCCCCATTTTTCCACCAGTAAGAGAGGTATATTTTTCTATTGATTTAGTTCCTGGTACTCATCAAGTACATATTACTTCTTATCATATGGAAGTAGCTAAAATGAAATATTTTAAGACTCAGTTGGATGATCTATTATAGAAAGTCTTGATACGCTCGAGTGTGTCATCTTGGGTGGTGCCTATTCTCTTTGCTAAGAAAGTTGATGGAACACTTCAAATTTGTGTTGATTACCAGAAACTCAATTGAGTTATAATAAATAAAAATTATTCATTTCCTTGTATAGATGATATATTTGAATATTTTAAAGGGGAAAAGTGGTTCTTAAAGATTTATCTTCGATATGGTAATAACCGATTGAGAATAAAAGAATATAGAATTCATAAAATCGCCTTCCAGAGTAGGTATGTCCATTATGATTGTATTTCCATGCCATTTGGTATAACAAATTCTCCTATAATATTTATGTATTTGATGAATATGATATTATAAGAGTATCTTGATATGGTTTTTGTAGTATTTATGGATGACATCCTAGTTTACTCCCAGTCTGAGGAGGATCATGTTCCTCATTGGAGAGTAGTTTTAAAAATGATGATAAATAACTATATTCCAAGATATCAAAATGTAATTTTTGGATTTGGGAAGTGAATTTATTAGGACATGTGGTCTTGAAACATGGTATCATAATTGATTTTAAGTAGGTAAAAGATGTTATGACATGGGAATAATCATGACATGTTTTCAAGATTTAGAGATTCTTGGGGTTTTTTTTGACAAAGGAAGATGATATATTAATCACGAAGGTCAGCAGTTACAATGTCATGCAATCAGAAAGGGAAGTGGTCAAGCCAGATATGATTCACGCCGGACGTGCTTAAAGAAGCCAGGTGATGGGATGCTTGTAACGCCCCGACCCCAGTTACCCAGAGTCGGTGCATTATTACATAACATTGGCATGATCACAAGAAAGATCAAGTCTAGAAAGACCGAATAGTTTAGTAGCCTTGGAAACACTATATACAATCATAAAGTTTTACAATACATCATAAAAAAACATCTTGTCTTCATATCCCCTCATACTATCCCTGCAGGTCATTCATAAATTACTTCTTCATAATCCTGGGAAAAATAAAACATTGAAAAGGGTGAGCTCAAATGCTTAGTAAGGATAACATTATAGCAGAAGCTTTCATAGATAAGCATAAACACTTAAGGCAATTTATAACTAAAACAAAAGCCTTTTAAACTTGAACTTCAGCATAAAATGGAAAAGATAAAATGAAATAATTCCATTTACTTATTCACATGGATATTCTACTAGTAGAACAATCACATGCAATATCAATAACCACTTTCATAATGATGGAATGCATAATGCCAGACTATCATAACCACATAGCCAAGGCCTCGTGCCAAGACTACAAATAAGATTTTGCCAAGGCCTTGTGCCAAGACACTAGTTTGTCTCATGAGACCTACCGATGCATCGAGGAGCTATAGCGGGCTCCACCTGTCACTTATTAAGTCCAATGCATTCCTCATATGAACAGGTTTAAACATAACATAAACATTCATATTAAAACTAGCATACGAAATGTCAATACTTTAACCACAAACCATGAATGGTATAAAAATAGCACATCCACAGTCAAACATAACTCATTCGATACAATATGGAAGATTGTATTGTATCACATTATCCTCAATCAAGAATAATTAAGGATTTTGACATAGATGAAAATAATCATCAAAACTATTTGAGAGAAATATCCCCCTTTTTCTTGAAATCATTTAAAAGTCACACTATTTTTCAAGAAGCCATTTAAAAATTGATTTTTGAATCAAAGTGTCCCATACCACTTTGAATTTTTTTAAAAGGAGTTTTAATTTTAAAAATTTAATGTCCATATAAATAAATCCTTAAAAACATTTTTTAAAACATGGACATTAATGAGCAAGATTTAGAAGAATAAGTCTTTAAAACATTTAAAAATGGTATTTTAGTTAGAGTTTCTAACCAAAAGAGAGACACTTGAATACAAATAATTGAGGTAATCAAAACATTGTAATATCATGAGAACAAAGGAATTCATGATATACTATGTCAAAGTACATTATATACACCACATAAAAGTGATTTGGTGTATAATAACAAAGAAGTCTCAATGGAATGTAAATTGAGATGAAATCTCTCATAAAGGCCGTATCCTTAGGTTAAGGATAAATTAACGACATAGTTATGTATGACAAATATAAATACACTAAATATGATTGTATATTCAGTGTAAATTAGTCAAAGGATATTCACACATAATCTTGTAAAAACAACACCAATGAATTGGATGTTTAACTCAACAAATCGAGATTCAGTAAAAATTACTCTTATCAAGTTCATACCGATCACTTGAGAATTTATCAATGGTGTGATTATGTGTATCAAAATTATAACCACAGAATGGGGAGTGGAAATTATGACATAAGAAAATGAATATTGATTCCACACATAATCTTGGGGTAAAATAATCAATGAAGTATGCGTAAAGCCGAATGAGTGGAAATTGAAATATCAAATTCCCTTATCAATTTGGTAACTTAAGAAACATACACCCATTAAAGAAGTATCATAAAATGATTATGTAAATATACATTAATTAAAGTATATTACACAATGAATACAAACATGGGCAGTACACACACCACATGTAATAAATAAGTGGTGAACAATGGAATTCTCACGGAATTAAAAGTGAGATAAGAAACCCATTACTTTGTACTTTTTCCTTGGTCGACGGTAGGTTAACCTCCTGTATAATGGTGCAATAATTTTTATTTAATTATACAAGAATCATATTCATTAGTATGATATCATATATGATCTTTTAACATTGATTTGTTAATAATATCTTAGTATTATCGTCATTTCGGGTGTTAACGGGTTCATTTTACTTTATATTATTTGTTATGTGACCCATATTTGTTATTAATGGGATGTATATTATTAATATCCAGAATGATATCAAGTCCTTAAAAATTATTTTTAATCATCAAATTAGAATTAGACTTGAATGGATACGATGGAGAATGAATCTCATCGCATTCGTGGAGACGGTAGTCCGTACGTACGCACGAGCGACAAAATCATTCTTTTGATATTAAAATAACATATAATTGGATGGTATATCATATATAAATAATAATTATCATGTTATATTTATTATTTACAAGAATTACACATCATTATTATACCCATCCAAATAATAATTTATTGAATAACAATTACACCACGACGTGGAGATGGTAAGCCGTACGTACGCACATATGGTGACATGTTATTCAAAGGGTGGATAGAATACTGAATATGGTTGTACCATATTTATAATAACATCAAATTATATATAATATAATGGAGTTATTATTTTAGAATTTTAATAACAAAGAAAGAAGAAGTGGAAGAAGAAAGGTACTTGAAAAGGGGTGGTGAAAACATTACCTCTTCTTCGGGTTCTTCCCTTTGATTTGATCAAAAGGGCTCTTTAGGTTGGATTTATGATCAAACTAAGGCCTCTAGTTTGTATTGAGGGAAGTTGAGAGAATATTTGGTCAGGGTTTGGCCGAACCAAAAGGCTTTGAAGGTGTGAAGAAATGAGAAGAAGGAGTGCCCTTTTATAAGAGGGGTGAGTGGCATCTTTGGAAAAGCTAGAAATATTAATTTATAATAAATTCATATTCGGTTTCTAATGGCTACAAAGTTGATTATTCAAAGTTTATGGTGGGTATAGGTCTAGATCCATTCAACAAATAGAATTTAGACAGGTTTGGGTCATTATATTAACCTTATCTTTAAGTATTAACTCTTAGTTAATTAGTTTCACTTTTACAATGTCTCTTTGTATTTTTATATTATATGGTTAATAAACTTACTATATACATCCAAGAGACACCAAGTGGTCCATTAATGATACACCTATCATGATATAAGTCTCTTGGCCTAACTTTAGATTTTTAGGAATTTAATATCAATTAATAATATAATATTTGTTTTAAAAACTCTTTTATGTCAATTTTGACACTATTCAATAATTGATTTTTTTAAAAATCATAACAGAATTATTACTTCGAAAAAAGTTAATTAAAGCAACCCTAACATGTAATATTAACATCTAAAATTAGTGTAATTCATAAAAAGTCTCAAATTATATTTATTTCGGTATTTATAATATCAATTATCTTAATTTTTCACTATTATGGTAATTACTGCATCATCATTGTGTCATAAATAAATTACATTATATAATGTCTAAAAATTATAAATAAATTATAATTATTCAGGAAATATTTTTATCTTTCTAATGAATATTTATAGTTGAAAATAAAACATATATAACCCTATTTAAAAATTGTTTTTCTAAAAGATATATGCTTGTGTCATTTTTGTATTCATTTTAACTTAATTAAAATAAAGTGTCCCTATCACTTACAAGTGGATCCATGGGGTCCCAAAATTGACCCAAAGATTCCCATGGTCTAACATGTATCAACCAATAAAGTTAGGACACGTTTTAGGGTAGTTTTGTATTATTATAATATTATTTTTTAACCCTTATTTACCGGATTTACCCTTTAACCATGATAAATAAAATATTTACCGAAATAATTATTCAAAATGTCTAAAAATAAAAGTTACCTATTTACACAATTTGAACATCCTGATTCCAAATATGGAATCCATTTTTCCAAATTCAAAACATAGAAGTGGCAGAAATTAATTTAAAATTAATTCCCGTTATAACAAAAAGCGTGTTTTGAAGAGATAATAACTATCAAAAGATTGGGACTTGTTTATGTCTGGTTTAATTGTGAAATTATGTCCAATTACAAACATTTAATTAAATGGTAAAAATATATTATAAATATACTTTAAAACCACTCAAATTCATAATTTATCAATATTAATTATTTCGATTAAAAAAGTTGTTTTTAATCAAAATTTAGTAATTTTCACTATTCATCAAAATATGAAAGTTATCTGAAAAGTACCAAAATTTCACCATAGGATAATTTTGATATTATGAATCCAAAAATAAAGTCCATTTTGAGAGATATAATTTATAAAATTTCAAAAAGTAGGTATTACTATTCATAACGGCTAGTTTGATTGGTTGTGGTGTGTTAGAATCTCAAAGTTGCGTACAATGCACGCCATTGCATTATTCAAAGGGAAACGTACCGTAGAAGATTGGGGTGTTACATCTCCCCTCCTTCAATAAATTGCTTCCTTGCAATTTTTTTTAAAATTGGGCTTGAGAAAATAATGGAAAGTCCCACATCGGAAAAAGAGTCAATAAAACTATCACTTTAAAAGAAAGAAAGAGAGGTATAAAGGTCACCCAAGATAACCCATACAAGGATTCCAGGTAGGAAAACATGGATATGGATGATAAAATAAGTGTTCAGTTATGATGGAGATGGATAGAAAACATGATCAGGAGAAAGTTAACAATAAGAAAATCACAAACTTGTGTTGGGACAAACGGTCCTTAGTCTCCTAGTAGGAAAAGTAAACGGACAACATTTTTTTTGTTTTAAGTTACATTACATAAGGACGAGGAATTAATTTATGATATTGACTAAGAACATAAAGAGATATACTTAATTTTTAAGTAGAGTTTCATTATTTAATTACTTTTTACCACTAACTCATTTTTTGAACAATGAGTATTCAAGAAGACTTGGTCACACTAGAAGAGCTAGAATAAACTTTTATAGAATCACATGATCCATGCAGGATAAACTATATATTTACATTGTCTTTAGAGATTAATAAAAACCAAAATGGTTCTAATGATCCCCCAAAAGGATATTCCTTGAGATAAATAAACACCAATCTTAATTTCCAAAATTAAACCAACAAAACCCAAAGTTAAATAAATACCATTCAATAATCAATTGTCCTTAAAATCCTTAAATATAATCAAAACTAATATTGAAAACCAAAAATTATTAAGAATGTAGTCTTCCACGTTAAATTTTATCTTCAAATGACATTAATTACTCTTAAAGTCACATACTTAAAAGTAATTAACCTAATCATTTCCATAAACAACCCAAATCACTATAAATCCATAATAAAAACATAGATAAAAATCCACCATTACTCTTCAAATGAAATCCCATACTATTCTATTTTCCTTGGGCATATAGTGTTCACAACAAAGTGAACAACTTCCAAAATAACATCTATCACTTAATCACCAAATCATTTTCCTATACCAAGGGTATTTATTTAATAAGACATAAGAACCCAAATCAACTTATTATTGATCGTTAAAATCATTTAACTAAAAATAATTAGTCACTGTATCTAGGGACTTCACGTAGTCCAGTGGTAGGTAATAAATCCCAATCGCACTTTGGTTGTGGGTTCGATTCCCACAGCTTTGTCCAACGCGACGGGTTGTCACACGGTCTACGTGTTGTCCTTTTTCAAAAACTATATTTTATAATATTACCAAAATGAAATAAATTCCTCAAAATAACCATAAAATAATTTAACCACAAATCTTATCTCATACCTTGCATTTTCATCCCAAATTATGATAACTTATAATTTCCTCAAACCCAACGATCATATAAAACCAAATGATTATTTATAACTATATCCACAAGAGAAGAGAAAATTCTTCCTCAAATATCCTTCTCACATGGAAAACTGCGGGGTTACAAATACAAGAGAAAATTATTCCAAAGTAAACCCATCAAAAAGGAGAACTAATAATTTTTAAACATTTCTCCAACCATTTATTTCCACATATCTTCTTATTTGACCATGAAAATATCCTATAGAATAGGGCATTCACTTGGGTAATGGCCAGGTCCTCTACATTTATGGAAAATGACTGTAAATGGACTCTTGGGACCATTTTTATCTTCTTCCATAGTACTCTTCATTTTTCTTCGGCAATTCTTCACTTTATGTCCTTCCTTCCCGCATGTAAAGCATTTCTTTGTCCCATTGAGACACTTTCCTGGGTGTATCCTTCCACATTTCCTGTATAATGGAAGTTGATGATTCCTTTCTCCATGGTCTCCACTACTGGAGCTCTTATCATTCATCACCTTTCTCTTCTTTTTTGAGTCCGGGAATTGGTTAATATATATATTGTTGATCATATTTTTGGAAAATTGATTTGGCATAAAGACAATATCTTTTACGCCTATCAACATTCCATTTTGTTGGTCATTTCCACCACCGTTCCCACCTTGTAAATCATTCTCAAAGTCACTATGACTTCCTTGGAATCCAGCTATTGACTAAAACTAGAAATCATTGTGTGAGTAACAGTAGTCATAAAATCATTTAGAGATTAACATGTCACCATATTCTCAATTTGAAACACATTAGGATTAACCAAGGTCATTTACTCTCATCTTATATATATAATAATTCAAATCAGTTTGTAAAGAAAATTTAAATTATCCTAAGCATATCACCCAGGAGTGTCGTAACCAAGAGTGCAGCAAGGCCCGTTGTCGTGCACCAGTTCCCGTTCGAGTCTAGCTCAAAGAGGTGTTTTCGGGTTTTACCCCTAGGTACATCTGTGCCAGATCCGCCTCTACCTGCTCGTATCTAGACAGGGATGTATTGCTTGGAAAACTCACAAAATCTCTACAATACCAAAATTCTAGGATGTTCTTCTATACTAATCCTCAAAGTTCATCTTAGGTCTACATGATCTAATCAGAGTTTATCTAAATCTAGCTTCCAAGGTTTGTACTAAACTTCCTATGATACCAACTGTAACGCCCCGACCCCAGTTACCCAGAGTCGGTGCATTATTACATAACATTGGCATGATCACAAGAAAGATCAAGTCTCAAAAGACCGAATAGTTTAGTAGCCTTGGAAACACTAGATACAATCATAAAGTTTTACAATACATCATAAAAAAACATCTTGTCTTTATATCCCCTCATACTATCCCTTCAGGTCATTCATAAATTACTTCTTCATAATCCTGGGAAAAATAAAACATTGAAAGGGGTGAGCTCAGATGCTCAGTAAGGATAACATTATAGCAGAATCTTTCATAGATAAGCATAAACACTTAAGGCAATTTATAACTAAAACAAAAGCCTTTTAAACTTGAACTTCAGCATAAAATGGAAAAGATAAAATGAAATAATTCCATTTAATTATTCACATGGATATTCTACTAGTCGAACAATCACATGAAATATCTATAACCACTTTCATAATTATGGAATTCATAATGCCAGACTATCATAACCACATAGCCAAGGCCTCGTGCCAAGACTACAAATAAGATTTTGCCAAGGCCTTGTGCCAAGACACTAGTTTGTCTCATGAGACCTACCGATGTATCGAGGAGCTATAGCGGGCTCCACCTGTCACTTATTAATTCCAATGCATTCCTCATATGAACAGGTTTAAACATAACATAAACATTCGTATTAAAACTAGCATACGAAATGTCAATACTTTAACCACAAACCATGAATGGTATAAAAATAACACATCCACAGTCAAGCATAACTCATTCGATACAATATGGAAGATTGTATTGTATCACATTATCCTCAATCAATAATAATTAAGGATGTTGACATAGATGAAAATAATCATCAAAACTATTTGAGAGAAATATCCCCCTTTTTCTTGAAATCATTTAAAAGTCACACTATTTGTCAAGAAGCCATTTAAAAATAGATTTTTGAATCAAAGTGTCCCATAACACTTTGAAACTTTTTAAAAGGAGTTTTAATTTTAAAACTTTAATGTCCATATAAATAAATCCTTAAAACAAAATTTTAAAACATGGACATTAATGAGCAAGATTTAGAAGAATAAGTCTTTAAAACATTTAAAAATGGTATTTTAGTTAGAGTTTCTAACCAAAAGAGAGACACTTGAATAAAAATAATTGAGGTAATCAAAACATGGTAATATCATGAGAAAAAGTAATTCATGATATACTATGTCAAAGTACATTATATACACCACATAAAAGTGATTTGGTGTATAACAACAAAGAATTCTCAATGGAATGTAAATTGAGATGAAATCTATCATAAAGGCCGTATCCTTAGGTTAAGGATAAATTAACAACATAGTTATGCGTGAAAAATATAAATACACTAAATATGATTGGATATTCAGTGTAAATTAGTCAAAGGATATTCACACATAATCTTGTAAAAACAACACCAATGAATTGGATGTTTAACTCAACAAATCGAGATTGAGTAAAAATTACTCTTATGAAGTTCATACCGATCACTTGAGAATTTATCAATGGAGTTATTATGTGTATCAAAAGTATAACCACAGAATGGGGAGTGGAAATTATGACATAAGAAAATGAACAGTGATTCCACACATAATCTTGGGGTAAAATAATCAATGAAGTATGCGTAAAGCCAAATGAGTGGAAATTGAAATATCAAATTCCCTTATCAATTTGGTAACTTAGGAAACATACACCCATGAAATAAGTATCATAAAATGATTATGTAAATATACATTAATTAAATTATATTACACAATGAATACAAACATGGGCAGTACACACACCACATGTAATAAATAAGTGGTGAACAATGGAATTCTCACGGAATTAAAAGTGAGATAAGAAACCCCTTACTTTGTAATTTTTCCTTGGTCGATGGTAGGTTAACCTCCTGTATAATGGTGAAATAATTTTTATTTAATTATACAAGAATCATATTCATTAGTATTATATCATATATGATCTTTTAACATTGATTTGTTAATAATATCTTGGTATTATCGTCATTTCGGGTGTTAACGGGTTCATTTTACTTTATATTCTTTGTTATGTGAGCCATATTTGTTATTAATGGGATGTATATTATTCATATCCAGAATGATATCAAGTCCTTAAAAATTATTTTTAATCATCAAATTAGAATTAGACTTGAATGAATACGATGGAGAATGAGTCTCATCGCGTTCGTGGAGACGGTAGTCCGTACGTACGCACGAGCGACAATATCATTCTTTTGATATTAAAATAATATATAATTGGATGGTATATCATATATACAGAATAATTATCATGTTATATTTATTATTTAAAATAATTACACATCATTATTATACCCATCCAAATAACAATTTATTGAATAACAATTACACCACGACGTGGAGACGGTAAGCCGTACGTACGAACGTATGGTGACATGTTATTCAAAGGGTGGATAGAATACTGAATATGGTTGTATCATATTTATAATAATATCACAGTATATATAAGACACTGAAGTTATTATTTTATAATGGTAATAACAAATAAAGAAGAAGTGGAAGAAGAAAGGAACTTGAAAAGTGGTGGTGAAAACATTACCCCTTCTTCGGGTTCTTCCTTTTGATTTGATCAAAAGGGCTCCTTAGGTTGGCTTTCTGATCAAAATAAGGTATCTAGGTTATAGTTAGGGAAGTTTAGAGAATATTTGGGCAGGGTTTGCCCGAACAAAAAGGCTTTGAAGGTGTGAAGAAATGAGAAGGAGGAGTGCCCTTTTATAAGAGGGGTGAGGGGCACCTTTGGAAAAGCTAGAAATATTAATTTATAATAAATTCATATTCGGTTTCTAATGGCTACAAAGTTTATTATTCAAAGGTTAAGGTGGGTATAGGTAGAAAAACATTCAAACAATAGAATTTAGACAGGTTTGGGTCATTATATTAACCTTATCTTTAAGTATTAACTCTTAGTTAATTAGTTTCACTTTTACAATGTCTCTTTGTAGTTTTATATTATATGGTTAATAAACTTACTATATACATACAAGAGACCCCCAAGTGGTACATTAATGATACAAATATCATGATATAAGTCTCTTGGCCGAACCTTAGATTTTTAGGAATTTAATATCAATTAATAATATAATATTTGTTTTAAAAACTCTTTTATTTCAATTTTGACACTATTCAATAATTGATTTTTTTAAAAATCCTAACAGAATTATTACTTAGAAAAAAATTAATTAAAGAAATACTAACATGTCATATTAACCTAGAAAATTAGTTTAATTCATAAAAAGTCTCAAATTATATTTATTTGGGTATTTATAATATCAATTATCTTAATTTTTCACTATTATGGTAATTACTGCATCATCATTGTGTCATAAATAAATTAAATTATATAATGTCTAAAAATTATAAATAAATTATCATTATGTAGTAAATCTTGTTATCTTTATAATGAATATTTATAGTCTAAAATAAAACATATATAACCCTATGTAAAAATTGTTTTTCTAAAAGATATATGCTTGTGTCATTTTTGTATTCATTTTAACTTAATTAAAATAAAGTGTCCCTATCACTTACAAGTGGATCCATGGGGTCCCAAAATTGACCAAAAGATGACCATGATCGAAAATTTATCAACCAATAAGTTTAGGACACGTTTTAGGGTAATTTTGTATTATTATAATATTATTTTTTAACCCTTATTTACCAGATTTACCCTTTAACCATGGTAAATAAAATATTTACCGAAGTAATTATTTAAAATGTCTAAAAATAAAATTTAACTATTTACACAATTTGAACATCCTAATTCCAAATATGGAATCCATTTTTTCAAATTCAAAACACAGAAGTGGCAGAAATTAATTTAAAATTAATTCCCGTTGTTAAAACAAAAAGCGTTTTTTTAAGAGATAATAACTATCAAAAGATTGACACTTGTTTATGTCTGGTTTAATTGTGAAATTATGTCCAATGACAAAAATTGAATTAAATGGTAAAAATATATTCTAAATATACTTTAAAACCACTCAAATTCATAATTTATCAACATTAATTATTTCGATTAAAAAAGTTGTTTTTAATTAAAATTTAGTAATTTTCACTATTCATCAAAATATAAAAGTTATCCGAAAAGTAACAAAATTTTACCCTAGGCTAATTTCTATATTCTAAATCCAAAAATGAAGTTCATTTTGAGAGATAGAATTTATAAAATTTCAAAAAGTAGGTATTACTATTCATAACGGCTAGTTTGATTGGTTGTGGTGTGTTAGAATCTCGAAGTTGCGTACAATGCACGCCATTGCATTATTCAAAGGGAAATGTACCGTGGAAGATTGGGGTGTTACAATGCTTCATTTCCGTTCATTTTAATGAAGGATAAGGAGCATGTTGTGAAGCTTTTACTGAGAGACTGGATGTTCCTGACAACGAGGCCAAAATAATGAAGGCCGCCATCATTGAGCCTAACTGCGTTGATGATGGTGAGGCAATCAGATTCAATGTGAATAGATTACCATCCATGATATTTTGCGAACGTTAACCCGATAAGGACAACGAAGGATTCAACAAAAATGGGATCCCAGAGAGCGTGGTTTGATTTATTTTTGGAAGCAATGATTTGACCATGAAAATACCATGCCACAAGTCCAATTCCGACAATTCCATCCATGGAGAGAGATGCATCAATGTTAATCTTGAGGATCCCTTCTGGGGGAGGGTACCATCTTGAAGCAGTTGTGTGAGTGCCAGAGAGCCCATGATGGTCAGAGGGGAGTGAAGTTTTCTTAGGATGATAAATTTTAGAGTTCTTTTATTTATTTGAAACATATTTTGAATTCTGTGCTAGTGTTGACTATTCAAGAGGCTGGGTTGGGCTATGTGGTCTTTTGTGATGCATCAGGTTTGGTTTTGGGTTGTATTATTATCCAATGTGATCATGTGGTATCTTATGGGTCTTTAAAACTTTGGAAACATGAAAATAATTATTTGACCCATGACCTTGAACTCATATCTAGGATGCATGAACTTAAGAGTTAGTAGAATTACCTTTTCAGATATAGATTTACTATTTATTTTGACCACAAGAGATTGAGTTATATCTTCTCTAAAAAATATTTGAATCTTTATCAGAGGAATTGGGTGGAGTACCTATAATATTTTGATTTTGATATTTACTACACCCAAGCAAAGGGAAATGTCATAGATGATGGATTGAGTAGGAAAATTCCAACCCAGGCCATGAAGGAATCATCTGAAGAGTGAAACTTAAAAACTATTTTTTCATTGATTCATTTAGGAGTCTAGTAGGAAAAGTCTGAGTTTGTCTTGGTGAGTGTTCATTTGACCTCTTCTCTTCTCGAGATGATTCTTCTGGAACTACAGTTTGATGATGAATTTCCACAGTATTAGGGACTTTATTTATAGTGGGGATACCATTTCTATGTGGTCATTCTCAATTGAGGGTATCATATGTTTCAAGAACTGGTATGTTGTACCTTTTCCAGTGAGAAAATATGTGATGGGGGATTTATATAATTACTAGTGGGATGTGTACCCAAGAACCACAAATATATTCTATAACATGAGACATTGATTTTGGTGGCCAAGTATGAGGAAAGACATTGATGATTTTGTCTCTCATTGTTATACTTTTCCAACAAGTCAAGGCTGATCATCAGAGACCTTCAGGTTTACTCCATCCAATTCTAGTCCAACTTGGAAGTGGGATGAGATTTCTATGGACTTTGTGGTTGGGTTTCTGCATACTCCAAGAAAGAAGAATACGATATTGGTTGTGATTGATCGATAGAAAAAATTGTCTCACTTCATACCCATTTATGGTACTACCAAATTTAAGGTGTTGAGAATTATCTACGTAAAATATATTATTCATTTTCACGGAGTTTCATCTTCTATAGTCTATAATTGAGATCCCCATTTTACCTCTCATTTTTTGAGTGGAATTCAGGAAGTGATGGGATCTTAGATTCATTTGAGCATGAAATACCATCCACAAATGGATGGATAGACATATATATCTATATAAATTCTAGAGGATATGCTTCATGCATGAACCCTCAATTTTGGTGGAGCTTGGGACGACCATTTGAGACTAGTTGATTTAGCTTATAACAGTATTTACCAGTTCACTATGTTGGTTGGTGATTGGTGAGACTTAATTGGTTGTATCAGGCTTAATCAAAGAGATGAAAACAAAGATTTAGTTGATTCATCAAATAATTTTGATGGCACAAAGATGATAGAAATACTATGCTGATTATTTTTTAGACCGTTGGAGTTTGTTTTTTCTGACCAAATGTTCTTGAGAGTTTAACCTCAGTTGGGTCACCGAGTGGAAAGGGAAGATTTATCCTTATATTTTGGGACCTTTTGTTCTTGTTGATAAGGTGGGGGAAGTGGATTACCATTTATCACTTCCACCATATTTTACATTGATATATAACGTGTTCCATGTACCATAGATGCAGAAGTATCTTTCTGATCCATATCATGTATTGATATGGGAGGATATTGGTGTCGATACTAATTTATCATTTATTGAGAATATAGTAAGGATTTTTTTTTATTTTAAGAGAAATGTTCTTTGTATGAGGATGATACCTTTGGTCCTTATGCTATTTCAGCATGGTTCTGATTCTCCTGAGATGTGGGGGCCCGAGACATCGATAAGAGAGAAGTTTTCCCATATCTTTGTTACAAAAAATTATTGAAAGTATTTTTAAGGATATAAAGTTTCTATGGTGGGGAGGTTGTAACATCCCATTAATTATATCCAGGTACTCCTCAAACCCAGTTTGAACTCCTTTTAGATGGGTATTATTTTAGGTAGTTTCAAGTGAAATTTGGAAAATTTTAGAGGTCTTCTAGGCTATGCATGGTTGGAGTATACTTTTCCCAAACCGTGCACCCTCCCAGTGCGAACTGTACAACCATGGATAATGAGGGTTTTCATGGTTGGTGCATGGTTTGAAAAACTATGTTCCAACATAGTAAAAAACCATGGAACCTAGTGTGGGGGCACATGATTAGGGTGCATAGTTTGTCTAACTGTACAACCCTCTCAAGGAAACCATTCACACTAAATTTATTAATTCTGAAAAATTATTTTAAAAACCTTAACCCCTTAGTTTAATCCCTAGTCACCCATTTGACCTAACTCAAATTCCTTTTATTAGGAAGCTCTCAAGAAGCAGTTTTGGCTCCTCAAACCCCTTCTCTTAGAGGATCAAATCACGATTGATCGCGTTTAATTTCCTTTGGGTAAGTAAATCTACTCTCATGAGTTTTTTTCTAGGCTCCCATTCTATCCTCCTTATAGGGAATTAGATCATCATTTATTTGAAGGATCTAAACTTGGTTTGATGAGATCTTAATTCTAGGTTTGATTTATTAATCTACAACGCCTTCGTTCTTCATTGGATAATCCCGTTGTGGGTGTCAATTTGTGATATTTGATAAAAGGTAGGTGGTTCCATAATTCCTTGCCCTATAATTTAAACCTTGAATTTATAGACTAAATTAAATTAAGTTTTTAATTGATTTAGAAACATAAAATTTTGATGAGTTGTTTCTTTATTTGAAAGGGATATATAAATTGATAAAAACATAAATTTCAATGGAATAGAAATTGTGGCATGGATTTATGAAAAATGATGGATTGATTTAGAAATAATTTTTATTAACCGATTTGATGTTGATTTGAGAAAAAATATTAAATTGAAATATGTTTTGAAATGGAATGAAATGATGAAAACCGATGATTTTGTTTTGAAAATAGAAAGGCATGTTGGAAATTGAAATTAAGAAATCGTATTTTAATCTATTTTAAAATGATTAATTTCCAATTTGATTGATTGTTGAAGCACATGTTAGCCTAGGTAGTTAGTTGGAAATGAGACATGCATGCTGGAACCTTGCCTCCCTAGTAATGGATTGAAGATGGTAACTATTACTAAAACAACTATAGCTAGATTTCCCTTTATGGGTTCCCCTATTAGGGTGTAGACTACCCCTTATGTGTTCCCTAGATTGGGGTGTATTTGTGTCTGCACACTTAACTTGATCCATGATCACTATGAGATGTGTGAGGATCCTATTACCTAATACACCAACTCACCATGGGGATTTTGTACATGGTGATTACTTTTCTATGAGTTTTTTCGACTTGATTATACATTCCCTTTGAATTATTGAACCATTTTATTCATAAAAAGTGATTTATATAGACTATTTTATATAAAATGTACATTTAATCCTATTTGAAAGTTATTTATTATACCTTTCATCTCTTTGAAATGAAATCATATTTTTATTTTTAATATGAAAAGAGAAATTCCACACCCTATTTTATTTAAAATTGATAGAATTAATGGTAAATTGTTATAGTGTTGATTATGGAACACTTGGTGAGACCCTAATAAGATTTATATCTCACAACCTACCTCTTCCTTTTAGAATTTATATATTTTATTATGACAATTCTGAACAAAGGGAAAGTGTCTCTTGGTGGAGGTGGATGTTCCAGATCTTTTGGGTTTGGAGTGATGTATCCTTTGGGATGATTGATTTTTATCTTTCCAGTTGTTGAGTAATTTAATGAAGTACTAATTTGGGTTTTATTTTACCTGTTTGGTTTATATTACTTTTTCTGGTTAGAGTGTTGAGCATATTGATTTGTATCTTTTATATTATGTTGTTTTGAGGAAATTTAATTTCATCTTTTATCTTGTATGATTCCAGGTTCCAATCGCCTATCGGTGGGAATCAAGAATTCCCTTCAGGCTATGTTAGTGCCAGCTTAGGTATCAAGTACTAGGGTATTCGATCTGGTTTGTGACAGTGTCCATTCAGTATAATGTATTTAGACTATAGGACATATGTTTAAGAATAATTTCATAGTATCTTGAGGTTCTCATTATAGATAGGAACTTATATAACCTATTGATATGAAAAATAATCTATGGAAATTACCAAGTAAATAGTGGGAACAAAACTTTCAACACTATCATGTTAGGTATTCATCATTCATAACTCTTTGTATACATGATTCAATAATAAAAAAGTATTTTTTCAAGTTGGGTGTAGGGAACCCACTTTTACAACACTCCTAGTTTCACTAGATCCAACTTAATGATGATCAACTTTCTAGATCTCACATGATAAGATCATGATTCTACTAAGTTATGGATTTATTCATTGGATCTTCCATTTATTCTACATGGATACTTTTCTATCTATAACTTCACCTCCTTGAGGAAATCTTCCCAAGAGATGATATCCCCATGTATAACCTTTTTCCCTCTGTCTAATATTGACATCTTGGCTAGTATAATTATAGTAATATTATCATAACATATATTATGATAACAATTTAATTACTAGGTGTGATTCTAAGAACTATAAAAATTCATTTCATATTTTACACTACTTTTTCAGATGCATCAGAAACCTCAATGTACACATTATTTTTTTGATATAGATACCATTAGCTTAAATGTGCTTCTTTTTCTCATTACCTTAGTTTAAAATTGATATCATATCATATTGATATAAAGAAAGACTAGTTTTCCTCCCCTTATAATGAGTGTTACTTCCTCTCCAATTACTATCTATATATCCCTTTTACTTTCTCAAGTAAAATTGGATAGTTTTGACTGATTCCCATGCATTTATCTTAGATTTAACTAACATTTACCTACCATAAATTATATGTTTATAATATCTGGTACATATCATGGCATATATGATTGATCTATCACTAATGTGTATGAAATTATACTCATCATTTTAATCTCCTCTTATGTATCATACATGTATTTTTGGAAATATTTATGCCATGTGACATTGGAAAAAATTCTCTCTCTCGAATTATTTCAATAAATTGTTAGTATATGTACATTGGCTTGGTCCAAGTAAGCCATAGATCCACCACAGTAAATATTATTCCCTAGAACTTGGGTTGTTAATTTGAGTCAATATTTAGAGATTTTATTTCAACATATTCTTAACTAACTATAATACTAAGAGTTATTTTACATATGTTTTACAACACATTTCACTTGGATGACTATGGATCTCCCACTGACCAATTTTAGAAACTTGAAATTCTTTAATTCCAAAAAAATATTCTATAATAACAATGCTTGAATTAATCCATAAATGGATCTCTAAAACTTGCATTTGATGTTGGTATTCTATGTTGTCACTAACCCTATATGGCTGTGTCGTATAGACACCTTCCAAGAAAGGTGGTCTTGACATCCAATGCTCAATATGATGAAAATATAAAGTTATTATGATAAGTGGAATTAAAATGGATTTAACTATGATTATTTGGTATAACTAATTGAGCCTTATTGGTACCACGGTTGTACTACCCACATATAGTTTCTATTGAATACCCATAAACTTATTTACATTAATTAGTGAAACTACCAAAATTAAGACTTGATTTTGGTACATAGAATCAATTTTCCTGAATTCATATGAACTTTTCAATCATATCTTATTTCAATTTAATGCTTCCTTGCAGGATGAATTATTATCAATGAATATATCTCCCACTGGGGTGAATATAAAACCACAAAAATGGTTTTAATCTTCCCACTTAGTATGTGTCTCTGGAACATTCCTTTTCTATTAGATCTTTTGGAACTTGTTCCAATGCCATCTGCTTGTGCATATTAAGGATTAACTTATCCCAAGTAAATCTTGCTCCCACTATCTTAAATAGATATGTGCACACTTTTATATAAATTCATTCAATCACTTGACTATAACTTTTCTACCATAGGGATTTCACTACTTGAAAGAAGGATATTTGCGACGGGTTAATTGCGACGGGAAAAATACCTATCACAAATAGTCTCAAAAAAGGAGGCATTTTTGATAGAACATTTCTTCCATCATAAATAGAAATTATTTGTGATAGAAAAAGTGTTCTATTGTAAATACATTTGTCATGACTACGCACTATCCAGTAGGAAAATTTTTGTGACAACTAATAACAATAGGTATATAATTCTCTCACTATTAGTCATCACACATAAACTTTTTGCGATGGATAATAATTTACATCATAGAAACATTTAATGAAACTAATTTTTTTGTGACCGAATAAATTCCATTACAATTAACCCATCACAATCAATAATAAATTAAAAACACACAACCTTCCTTCTTCCTCCCCTCCACAATTCTTCTCCCGATCCCATTCCACAACATATACCAATGGCCAATCCCCCCTCAGAAATACTTCATTGCAGTCATTTTTTATATATCTAGGTTTTAATAATCTTGGTATGAATTCCTCTTGTCTCCTATTTCATTCTTTTTTCATTTTTTTCATTTTACCATACATGAATTAGTTTGAGCAAACCCTTGGTTAAGAAACTTACCTGATTTTTATGGATTATTTGGTATTTAGGGTTAATTTAAATTTATTATTCCCTATTTGGGTGTTCATCGAGCTTGTATGAGTTATTCCAATTGATTTGAGGTATTTTCCTCATTGTTTAATTTTTAGATTTAATATATTTTTATGTTTGGTATTTTAGGTTATTGCATGTATATTATTTTAAGTTATTATTAGAAATATGTTTATTATTAAAATTATTTAGGGATATATGATATTGACATAGTTTATATAAATCTATTTAATTGGTTAATTGTATTGCATAATTATGGTGATATGATTTTTGATAAATTATGATAATACTTTAACTGTGGTGGTGAATTTAAACCATGTTTGATTATTATATTATGATTGATTTTTATTTTTTAAAATTCATGTGAATATTATTTGTAAACATTTGGATATATGTGTGTATATATATATATATTAACAAGTGAATATATACATATATAAATGTTTTAAAAAAACTGTAATATTTTTGTAGATACATATATATATGTATGTATGTATGTATATATAGATTTGATATGTATATTTATTTAAAAAAAGTGTGATAATATATTTTTTGTATTTATATTAATTGAGAAATCAAGTAATATATATATATATATATATATATTACCTCTTGAGTATACATATATAAACACTTAAAAAATGTGTAAGGTTTTTAATATATATATATTTATATAAAAAACATGTTAGGTTTTTAATGTATATATTTATATATTTATGTATGTATATTAACTTGTGAATATAAATATATATACATTAAAAAAACATGTAAGGTTTTTGATATATATATATATATATATTTATATATATGTATGTATGTATATTAACATGTGAATATACATATATAAACATTAAAAAAATGTATAAGGTTTCTAATATATATATATATATGTATGTATATATGTATGTATGTATGTATTGATTATATATATATATTTGTTTAAAAAACATGTAAAACTATATTTGATTAATAAATCACAATATATATATACATATTAACATCTAAATATGTATATATAAATGTATTAAAAAAATGTGTAAGGTTTATTATATATATATACATGTTTATATAGATTTGATATGTATATTTGTTTAAAAAAAGTGTCAGAATATATTTGATGTATTTACATTAATTAAGAAATCATGATATATATAATAGTTATTAAAAATGTAATAATAATTTAAGTAATTAGTAATAATCATTAAATATTTTATAATAATGAATATTTAACTAGTCAATATTATTAATAAATAGTAAATATTAGTTTTAATTACAAAATATTATTAATAATTTAAAAATTTGAGGAAATTATGATAATTTGTAATAAATTGAAAAAGGAAAAAATATAAATACTAGAAATTATTAAAAATTAGTAATATTTTTTAAAAAATCAGTTATAATTAATAAATAATTAGTAATACTAAAAAAACAATTTTATCAATTTTTAAAAATTAAAAAATATTGATAATAAATATAAAAAATTCCGATCATACCTTGCAAAAAATATAAAAATATTAACTATTATAAATTCACAATATTTTTTATATATTTAGTATTAATTAAAACAATTAGTATTAATCATTAAATAATTTATAATAATTAATAAATAATTATTCAATATTAGTAATAATTAGTAAATTTTTGTATTAATTACTAAATATTATTAATAATTTGTAATAAATTATATAAATAACACATATGAAGTACTAATTATACATAACTAAAATATAATAATAATTTTTAATTAGTCACATTGAGTAATAATTATTCTTATTTATGTTGTTTTTATAGATAATTAAAGACTTAGAAAGTAGACATCAGTTTCTATTATGTGACCATGTTTGGATAAAGCAACAAAAAAATACCAAGAGATCCGGTATAAATCCCATCTACATAAGTGTATTGAAAAATTTATATTATTTGCATCATCAAATTCATAATTTTTTTCTAAAGGAACAATTAAATGTCTATATAAGAAATGTGATCTTAGTAGATTCAAAACATTTGACAATGTTGGACTTCATCTTCTGCATTTTGGTTTTCAAAAAGATTATATTTTTTGGTATTAACATGGTGAACAGAATTTAGTATAAAATATATATATTTTTGGTTTTGGATCCATCATTTAAAAATTTAGTACAAGAAGTTGCTGGAATATCTATTTATGAAACAAAAACCTAGAAAGATATTCCAAATATTGAATATGAACCTTCTCAATTTTGTAATTTGTTGAAATCTGCTGAAGTAACCTTATATCTTGGATTTCAGATGAGAAAAGTTAAAGGTGTTACAAAATTTATGGCTATTAAATCAGATTTAGGAATGTCAAATAGTTTCTTAAATCAAATATTATCTTTGTTTAAATCATTATTGCCTAATATAAATACATTGCCTATAAGTTTCTATGAAAGTAAGAGGCTTTTCCATAATTTGGGTCTTAGTTTTAAGAAGATCTGTGTGTGTTCAAATGATTGCGTCTTATATTATGGTGATTATGAATCGTTAGTTAATTTTCCAACATATAGATAATTTAGGTATAAAGAGGAAAAAAAAGGAAATTCTAGATTTTCTATGAAAAAATTGAGGTATTTTCCAATTACACCTCATTTATATCATTTTTTTATGTTTTGCAACACAACTGCATTGATGAGATGACATAAATCAAATATTTCCACCAGTAAAAGATTAAATCATCCATGTGATGGTGATTTATGGAAACACTGTGATCAGATGAATCATTCTTTTGCTTCGGAACATCATAACATATGGTTGGGTCATTCTATTAATTCCAGTACATCTAAAGAATAATATTGATGTTTATTTGAAGCCACTAATTGATGATTTAATTTCATTATGGAATAATAGTGTAACTATATTTGATATAGTTACATATCGTAATTTTACACTGAAGGTTGCATTAATGTGGGATATTAGTGATTTTTCAGTGTATGGTATGTTATCTAGATGAAGTACACATGGTCTAAAATCATATCTATACTACATGATTGAGAAAAAAATGTTTATACTTATTAATGGGAGAAATAATAGTTATTTTGACCGTTATCAGATATTTCTTCTCATGGATCACCATTTTGATGGAGAAAAAATAATTTTACAAAATGTATAATTGAAAGAGAAAAACCTCCAAAAGTGCTATCAACTATTCAGGTAAAATCTATCATATCTACATTACCTCCTGTTACTTTTAGACCAATCATAAATGAACAAAAAATAATTGGTTTTTGGAGAGATCATAATTGGATAAAGTAGAGTATTTTTTAGGACCTTCTATATTGGTCTGATTTGTTGGGTTTTCTCATGTTATATGTAATTCATATTGAGAATATTGTTTTGATAACATATTTTATACCATGTTGGACACACCCAATAAGACCAAAGAAGGCATGGTTAGATCTTTCCCAAATTTTCAGACGTCATAGACTTTAATTATTTGAAGATGAAAGATCAAATAATTTAAAGAATCCAAAATCATATTATACACTTTCTAAATAACTCATTTATTATTCTATCAATGGATTTTAGATTTGAGGTTCCCAGATGGTTATGCTTCTAATTTGACTCATTATGTCAGAAATGGGTGTATTACCGGGTCAAAAAGTCATGTATTCCATGTCATAATAGAAATATCACCACTTGTTGGTATTAGAGGAATGTTGAATTCTTCAATCTAGGACATTTTGACCAAAATATCATATTTATTCTGAGATATTTGTGCAGAAACATCAGATTTTGATGCATTGATTGTGTTACAAAAGGAAATTGTTTTAATTTTATGTAAATTGAAGAAAATATTCCTTCCAATATTATTTGTCTCAATAAAACATTTAATATTCTATTTTCTATATAAAGATAAATGTATAGGGTCAGTACAATTTAGATTGATGTAACGATTTGAGAGATGTATGAAAAAACTAAAGAATAAAGTACATAACAAAGCATCAGTTGGATGGTTAATTGCAACAACGTACTTATAGTAGAAAATTTAAAATTTTTGCTCGTATTATTTTCTATATGAATATCCTTCAAAATACATCTAGATGGGTGGCAATGAGACAAATTTTGATGATGTCATAGACCATCAGTTGCTAGTTTTTAATCAGGCTGATCTTGGTTTTTGTGGTTATCTTGAATGATGGATTTCAGATGAATAACTACACAGAGATCTTACATATGTTCTACTAAATTGTGAATAAATTAAATGATTTGTACAATAATTACTACTTTTTGTTATTTTTTAATTTTTTTATAATGGATAACTTTATTTACATTATTTTTTTAGACTATACAATGACCATATCAATTTTTTTATACAAATTACATCAGATCCTCTTAAAGAACTTCATTGATATAATTTTTATATTGGTATAAAAAACTTGTAAGTTAAGTTAATTTCAATGAAAAAATAAATAAATTTGGTAATGATATCTATTATTAATAATTTTTATTATTTACAGGAAAAACAACCTGAAAATAAAATTGATAGTCGATTATGCGTGCTCAAAAACCCTCCATCAAAATTGGAAAAAATATTATAATGGGTATGTGGTTAATATATTTGATTCTATACATGCATATATGGTGAATCAAAGAAATAAATGAATATTTATGTTTATTTGAAAGGATATCATCATAAATAATGTGAAGTTGACTTTTATGGTTTTCTAGATGAAATAATTGACTTATGTTATTCAGGACCAAATTATGTAACAATGTTTAAATGTCATTAGTTTGATTCTAATTGAGGGTTGTGAGTTCATCCATGACATGAAGTCATTGAAATTAAATATAACAGTCTTCTTATATAAAATAAACTATTTATATTGGAACATTAAAAACATGAATTTTATTATGAAAATTATTGTGATGTTTCAAGAGATTTAAATGACTGGTGAAGTGTAATAAAAATTAAATATCATGAAAATCAGTTTATTGAAAAATAAAATGGTATGTAGAATTGAACCATATTGAAAATTTTCAAGAAACATCCAAAAATATATCTCTTACCCAACAAGATATAAAAATTGATGATGAAACCCCCCAGTTAAGGACTGGTGATATTGATAATGTGGATTTAGTAATAGGGGGCGATGAAACTAAAAGTAGTATAGAAGTTGATGATGCTGAAGATGAGGATGAATACATTGTCCTCAATGAATATGAGGAAGAATATTATGAATGATTCATTATATTCAGGTATTTTTTTTATATTTTATATTTTATATTTTTATTAAGAATTAATTAAAGGTAAGATTATTTGTTTTAGATAGATGGACCCTATGATCTATTCTGTTCCTTCACTAATGCCAATAATTATTAGTTTTTTGTATTTGATATATGTATTAACAATCATTGATTGGTTATATTCTGGTATTTATTTACAAGTAATTATTATATTCTTGTATTTATTATTATTTTTATTTGATATATATATTAAAAATTATTTACATGTAAAATTATTATATTTCGATATTTATTAGTTTTTTATATTTGGTATATATATTAACAATTTCTTATAGGTAATATTATTTTCTTCAGTTGGTTGGAGATTCTCCCGATGATCTATTTTATTCTCTTATTGATGCTGGTCTTCTTACTGATCAACTTGATTCATCTGATTCATACAATGTTGTGCCTATTATGTAATGTCTTGACCCGATGTCCACTTAAATGGGTCCCTGATCTGGTGGGTCACATGGTATTAGGCATGCCTCCACATACGCCAGAGATTTCCGATTAGAAGCGAGGGTGAAAAGATGGTACAGTGGGGAGACTATATCCTCACATCAGAGTGAAAAAACAGATAACAACAATACGCATAAAATAGTAGAAACATGATATAAACAAACACTAAATACTGGACCATTAACCCATCATAGCGATAACACATATAAAAGATATAATAAATAATCAGTGAAAGAATAAATAAACGGGAAACTGAATAATAATATCAAAAACCAATCGACAGTGTCATATAAATGGATGTATGACATGATGATATATAAAAGGGGAATAGGGGACAGGTAAATAAAACATGCTATACAAAACTATAAAAATACAAAAGGATACTCCACTATAATCTCAATCATATTCTCTATATGGACCAAGTACATGTAGATATAAGTGGCCATATACCTGGAATACTGGTGCTGGTTGGACCGAGGCTTAACTCATATATATATAACCAGTCTAAATGATCCTATAATCTCAAGCAATATGGTACATTCCCTACGTCTCATAATAAGTGAGAGACTTCATGCTCATCACTCAAGATGATGTATGTGTCTTCATGTTGAAACCTGAAGCAAGGAACGTGGTGCATCATTCCCACCATCCAAATAGTGTCAATGGTGTGATATGCCATGTTCAACACCTGATGTAAGAGAGCGTGAATCATTATGCCCAACAGAACCCTTACCATCATTTCATAGCCTATATATATGGTAAAATAATATTTATATTAGTATTCATGAGGAACTACCTCTCATGCATTTTATTAGTCAATACCAAATACAAGAAAGGCATCACAATTCATATAAATCATTAAATAAAGCATGCACGACCAGTGTGTCCTTTCCACCCTTTACAATTCATTTCAACTAAACCATTTAATTTTATTAAGGTAGGAAATCCATCATGAATAAGAAATTATATTTATTACATTCCATTGAATATATAAAAACATCGAAATTCATTTTATAAGGCTCTAAGAGTCACTTAGAAGGTGTAATGACCCGACCCAAGTTACCCTCAAACCTGGAACCAGACCCTTTCTATCACATACACAAAGAGCATTCCCAATCCCCATGGGCTAGTGACAAGAACTGATAATGGAACAAAAAACCATAGGGAATGATTTTACCCAACCTAAACAAACACATGGAATATATATAAAATAATCAAGAAGGAATAGTGAGAAACTAACAAATATATTCCATAACTGTAAGAAAACAGTAGAAAAAAATGACTGTAAAAGTAGACAAAATCTCCAAGAGAAAAGTCCAATTGCAAAGGACCAAAACCAAATAGATACTCCATGAGATAATGTGGATGAACTACCACCATATCACCACTATCTACCAAAATCAGTTAACACGAAACATCATTGCCTCTCTGCAACAGCTTGGATTTCGCTGTATTGGATGACATACAAAGGTCTATGCACCAGTGATGGGGTGAACTGAGTGTGAGCTAACATGCTCATTAGGATCCCACCAAAGTGTTCCATAATAAGTCTTTATATAACAATTCATGTATGCTCATTTCAAATAAAACATGGCAGGATAAGTAGTAAAGCAATTTTATATAAAACATAGTAAAAATTTCCATTTTACATAGTTCTAAAACAAAATCAGGTATGTCAATTTCAAAGCACATTTTCCATATCATCTTTCATAAGCATGGACATGCTTGTCAAGGCTAAAATAGTACAAATCCAAGTAATCAAAAAACCGAAGCATATGTATCAACACCAATGATCACTATAGATCAGACTAACAGACTACTCATACCACAATCAATCAAGTGATCAATCTAGTTCCTAGAACATAATCATAGGAAGTAGAGGAATACCCCATGAGTAAACCCCCTAACAATGTCAATGTTAGTCCCTTAGAACAATGGGACTAGGAAATAGAGGAAATACCCATAAGAAAAACCTCCTGATAATCAAAAAAATTTAGATGATGGACTCAAGATAAACCTTCCACCTAAGTACCCAAGGTAACCCATGTTCTCATTTTCACAATTCATTCTAATTATTTGAAAACCATTTCAAAACCATTTCAAAAATCCATTTCAATTCTTTGAAAATACCCTTTTTTCCATTTATCAACAACCAGGGAAAAACAATTTTTCTTTAAAAACTCTTTTCAACACACAATACAATCACGCCAATTCCTTTTATAAATAAATTTATAAAACAGGAACAATAAGGTTCATCAAAATAGGCTATATATAGAACCACCTACCTCAAAACTTAGGTTGCACATGCCCACAATGTGATCCACCAATAACGAAAACCCAACGACATCTACAAAGGACCTAGAATCCAATCTGTATCTCAAGATAGATTCAATTTAAAAACAAGGGGGTTAGTGGAAAGGAGGAAATCTATATACCTCAAGAATGAACACCTTCTATACCACAACCAACAAAGGAACAACCTCTCAAATGAGATTGCACAACATCTCTAGAACAAGACACGAAGAAAAACCAATTCATACCAATGAATATGATAATGAAACTCAAGGGAGATACCACGATCAATGGAAATGAAGAAGCTGAAATATCAATCACCAAGATAGATGAACCAAAAATTAAATAAAGATATAATTCTAAAAAAATCAATCTAGAAGGAATGGTGTCTCTAAATATTTCCAGGGAGGAACCATGGGTTGAGAGAAAAGGAGAAATGGCGGCGGAATGGACACCCAAAACCCGAAAAGTTCCCTAAAAATCCCTACTTGGGAAATTAAATGATGTATAATACCATTACACATCATGAAATCCATGATGTCCAAATAAGCTGAAATATTAGTTGCCTCAGATTAAAATCTGACCTCAAATTAACTCATGACATGTAAAGACTCATCATGTAGTGTAACCTTTAATGGCGTGAACCCTTCTCACAGTATACACCCAAGAACCATTACATGTCATGTAACCTAGTTACATGACATTAAATTCCCCTAAAATATGTAAAAAATCTAGAAAGAAACTTCTAAAGACTCCATGCCAAAATGAGAACTCGGAGAGATGAAAAAACATACCCGATCAAGGTAACAAGATGTTATAAACTCTCCACTATAAAGACTTTCCATCCTTGGGAAGTCATTTGGAATATGTAATACCTAGAAAAAGTTGAGGAAACTAATCCCTCATCAATGAATCACGTTCCCAAGTCTAATGATAATCTGGTCCGTGTTTCCATAAAACTCTAACCAATAGAATCAACTTTCCACGCAAGACTTTCACTTGAGAGTCAATAGTCTCAACTGGTTTATCTAAAATAGAAACATATGGATCTAACTCAATTTCTTCCCAACTTAGAATGTGAGTTAGATAAAGATGATAGTTATTGAACTGAGATATGTGGAAAACATCATGAATACCCACCAACTGAACTAGAAAACCTAATCGATAAGCAATCCGTTTGAGCTTCTCAATGACCACAAGCGGTACAACATATCTTAGATCCAACTTTCCATATTTTCCAAGCTGAAAATGATCCAACCAAGGAGAAAATTTAAAGAAAACCCAGTCACCAATGTAAAAATCCAAAGGATGATGCCACTGATCAGCATACAATTTCTTTCAACTCTAGGATGTAACCAGACATTGATGTACATCTTAAATCTTTTCTGGAATCTTATGGACCAAACTTGGTCTAAACAATGATACTTAACCCACCTGAGCCCAAAAAAGAGGTGATATTCATGTATGACCACACAACACCTCAAAAGGATCCATTCTGATTGATGACTGATAACTAGTGTTATAAACAAATTGAACTAGCCTTAGATGTCTATCTCACGATCCATCGAAATCCAAGACACAGACATGAAGCATATACTCCAAAATATGAATCACACACTCCATATGACCATCTATCTATGGATGGTAAGCTGTGATTTACTTTACATGAGTTCCCATAAACTCTTATAGATTAATAAATAACCTTAAGGTAAACATAGGATCCCTATATGAAACAATGGAAAAAGGAATCCCATATAACCTCACAATATTCTGCACATACAACTTACCCATATCCTCAACCTTAGCGGTATCCTTGATCAAAATGAAATGAGAAAACTTCTTTAACTGATCAATAACTACCCAGATAGCATTCCTACCTAAAGGAGTTTGTGGTAATCTAAAAAAAATCCATGGATACCTTGTACAATTTTCAAACTGGAATCAGAAGAGGCTAAAGAAAACCAGAGGGTTTCAACTGTTATGCCTTTATCTGTTGGAATGTATAACAGTGAGACACATAATATGCAATGTCATGCTTCATACTCGGACACCAAAATCATTGTCTCATGTCATAATACATATCCATAGTGCCTGTATGAATAAACCATGAAGAGATGTGACAATTAAACTATACTAAAATCCTCAAATATGCTGGGATGACAACCCGCTTTCCAAAGTGAAGCATACCATATAAAGAGAGAGACCAACCAGAAATAGTCTCCCCATCATAAAGGATTTCTTGAATTTCATTGAACTCATTATCCCACTACTAACTCTGGAAAATAGACTCTAGGAGAGATGATGATAACTAAACAATGGTTAGAACCATACCTGAAACATCTTTCTGAGTATCCAGGTGCAGTTGAGTGAAAATCCCCATAAGGTTTCACTCCTCCTTTGATTCCAAAATAGGCTACGATGGTACTTTCCCACTAAGAGTGTCTGCAATGATATTCCCCTTCCCTATGGTGCAGGCGATATCAAATTCAAACATCTAAAGGGATTCTACCCATCTTATCTATCTAAGATTCAGGCCTTTCTGAGAAAATATATAACTCAAACTCTTATGATCAGAAAATACCACGAACCTTTCTCAAAAAAGATAGTGCCACTGGCATTTAAGTGCATGTATAGCTGAAACAAGATATAAATTGTGAGTGGTGTAATTATTCTTATGAATTCAAAGATAATGAGATCTGTAAGCTACCGTATGGTAATCCTACATAAGCATGCATATCAAAACAACACCATAAGCATCATAAAATACCACGTACCCCTTACCAGGATCAAGTAATATTATAATAGGATCAGATGTCATAATCCATTTCAGTTCATCAAAATTAGACTGAAACTTCACATCCTATGTGGATTTCACCACTTTACTAGTAAGAGTAGTCAAAGGTGATCCTTAACAAACCATTAGTTGTATCCAAAAATACCAAGGAAGCTCTACATCTCAAAGAAAATATGTGGTTATTTCCATGAAAAGTTAACCTTAACCTTTTTAGGATCAACTGATAATCCATATTTATAAATTATGTTTCCTAATAAATTTACTTCTTGAATACAAAAACTAAATTATGAAATCTTTCCTTACAAACGGTGATTTCTCAGAATTTTCAGAACTGAATTCATATGGCGCTCATGTTCATGTTCAAATCTCGAATAAACCATAATATTATCCAAAAACTACCACAAAGTGTCAATATTTTTATAGAATATATGATTAATTAAATCTATAAAAACTTCATGAGAATTAGTTAGACCAAAAGGCATCACAAGATATTCATAATGACCACACCTAATCTTGAAAGCTGTCTTCAGTATATCATACTCCCGAACTCTGAGATGATGATAACTCGACTGAAGATCAATCTTTGAAAACCACTTCCCCCATTTAACTGATCAAACAAATCATACACATGAGGAAAAGGATACCTATTTTTAACTATTACCTGGTTCAACTTCCAATAGTCCACACACAACCAAAGTGAATCATCTACCTTCTTGGAAAAGAGCACTGGGGATGCCCAAGGCGAAACACTAAGGAAATTATTTTTTCCAATCGGACATCCAACTAAATATTAATCTCTTTCAGCTCTGCTGGTTCCATACAATAAGAAGGTATCAATATTGGATTCATACCTAGAACTAGGTCAATCATAAAATTTACCCATATATTTAGAGGAAGACTATATAAGTCATCTGAGAAAACATAAAAAAATTCATGAACAATAACAGGAAAATCAATAATAAAAGAAACATCATCAGGATAAATTGAAACAGTAGACAACAAACTCCCAAGCTCTTGGTAGGAAGGTCCTGCATGACCATACCTCAGGTCCCACTCCCCCTAAAACACACAAGATATCCCATTAGAAACAAGAAATTAAACACAATGATGATAAAAATCAACCTCATCTCAATGAGAGATAAGCTAATCCATAATGACGATGACATCAAATAGATCCAAATCAAGAATAAGAAAATTCTAGACCAACTCTGTATTAGCTATTGTTAATGAACAAGAAGGACATTGAAACCCTTTTTCTTTCCTCTTACCAAGAGGTGCCACTAACTCCATTAAAAAGGAAATAAGTTCTATTGGAAGTTTAAGAATATCAAAAACATGTGTAGATATAAATGAGTAGGAGGAACTAATATCAAATAAAGAATTTTCTATATATGATTCAATAAAGATAGTACCTCTCACTATTTACAAACCTATATTGAACTCTGCTGGAAACTCATATATTGCGTAAAATTGCTGCACTCCTGAGGCATGTGGCCAGAGTCCTTTAGTACTTGAAACATCTAACCACCTTGCAGTAGACTTTGGAGCTGACGAACCCTGAACATAACAAGGCATAGTCATAGCCTTACAGAAGTGCTGTAAGTGACCAATGCGTCCACATCTGTTTCACATATTCGTGGGATAGGACAAGAAAGTCTTATGTGATCGAACTTGACACAATGATAGCAAGTCAGAGGCACATTTCTAGCTATAGAAGATGATGTAGAGGAGGTTCATTTTCTAAGACCCACCTCCACCATTTCTGTGATGATATTTTAACTTCCTCTTCTTCCCATGCATGCCCCTAAAATTTCCACTAAATGGAAGAGAAGAGGTGGAAAATCCAACATTTCCTTCCATACTCATCTCTGTCATCATAGATTTATTTACCATATCCACATAGGTAGAAACATTTAACATAAATACCTATGATTTGATATTTGGTCACAAAACCTATAGGTACTTCTAAGTCATCAACTAGTAATTCTTCACCATGTCCAGATAAAAACGAATAAGCTCAGCAAATCGATTGGTGTACACCGACACCTAAAACTCTCACTAATGAAAATATAGGAACTCTAGAGACTTTTCCAACACCATGGAATCTAGAAAAAACTATCAGAAGAATAGGGTTTTGAAACCCTTCCAATCTAATTCCACATGTTTGTCTGCTTGGAATATGGAATCCCATCATCACTTATTGAAACCCTCGAGCCTAAACACTGCACAATTCACCTTGATATTCCCAAGTGTCTCTAGGAATTAGAATATTTTATCAACCCTATCCAGCCAATCCTTTGCCTCTTGAGGTTCATTCGTTCCTTTAAGGGATGGTGTCTTATCATGAAATAATTCCCAAGATAGATCTCTTTCTCCTCTAGCTCTTGGCCATACCTCAGAAACTATATTCTAAACTCATGGTACTTTTTGATCAACAACATGAACTACTAATACTATATCCTTGATGATATTATAATCTGTAGGTAGATTCCATTGAGGATCATCAGCCGAACCCTCCTAAGGAATTCATGGAAGAAATCTTAGAGACATACTACTTCACACCAAAACAAAAGGAATGATCAAACAACACAGTAAATATAATTTCAAACCAAAAAACCCATAAGTAGAAACTGAGATTTAAAATGAAACCCAACACTAGAGATAAAAATTATAACTTCCCCTAGAAACTTGAGTCTCATCACAACAAGAGATGGACCTACACTTATCACAACTTACCTCTCAAGTCCAAAAAATCACATATCCTATCTAATATACATCCCAAGATAATGAATCTTGAGGAACAAACCACCTTTGATACCACTTGCGTAATGAGCCAACCTAGGTTACCTTCAAACCTGGAACTCGAACCGTTCCGTCACATACCTGAAGGGTGTTCCTGATCCCCACAAGGTGGCAACAAGCACACAAGCATTGAACAACAAATCAGAGGGAACAATTTCACCCGACCTGAACAAACACATGGTATATATATACACAGATCAAGAAGGAATAAAAAACTAATAAATATATGACATAACTCTAAGAAAATAGTGGAAAAAAATAGATATAAAAGTATCTAACATCTCAAAGATACATGTCCAAATGAAAAGGACCAAAACTAAATAGCTACTCTATGTGATAGTGTGGACAAACTCCCACTATATCACCACTAATTACAAAAACCAGATGACACAATACCTCACCACCTCATTAGGGTGCCTTGCATTTCCCTGCATTAGAAGACATACAAATTTCTATGCACCACCGAAGGGTTGTTCAGGGTGCAAGATAATAGGATCAATAGGATTCCACCCAAGTGTTTCATATAAAGACTCTATATAAAAATTCCTGTATGCTCATTTGAAATCAACATGGCATGATAATCAGTAAATAAATTTTATAGAAAACATCATAAACATTTCCCTTTTTCATAGTTCTAAAACAAAAATAGGTATATCAATTTCAAATCACATTTTCCATATCATCTTTCACAATCATCAACATGCATTTCAAGGTTAAAAAAGTAAAAATCGAAGAAATCACAAAATCGAAGCACATGTATCAACACCAAGGATCACTATAGGTCATACTAGCAGATTACTCATACCACAATCAATCAAGTGCATGATCTAGTTCATAGATCATAGATATATAAAGTAGAGGAATACCCCATGAGCTAACCCCCCTAACAATTTCAATATCAGTCCTCTTGAACAATGTACCTAGGAAACAGAGGAAAGACCTATAAGAAAAACCTCTCGATAATCATAAAAATAAATATAATGGCCTCAAAATAATCTTCTGCCTAAGTACCCAAGGTAACCCATGTGCTCATTTTCACAATTCATTCCAATTAATTGAAAACCATTTCAAAGCTATTTCAAAAATCCATTTCAATGATTTGAAAATACCCTTTTTTATTTCTATTTATCAACAACTAGGGAAAAACCATTTTTCTTTAAAATCTCTTTTCAACACACACAAAGAAATAATTCCATTTCCTTTTATAAATCAATTTATAAAACAGGAACAATAAGGTTCATTAACATAGTCTAGATACAAAACCACCTACCTCAAAACTCAGGTCGCACATGCCCATAATGGGATCCACCAGTAACAAAAACCCAATGACATCTACAAAGGCCCTATAATCCAATATGTATCTCAAGATAGATTCAATTTAAAAACAAGGGGGTCAGTGGAAAGGATGAAATAAACATACCTAAAGAATGAACACCTGCCATACCACAACCAACCAAGGAATAACCTATCAAATAATATTGCACAATAGATCTAGAACAAGACACAAAGAAAAACCAATTCATACCAACGAATCTGATAATGCAACTCAAGGGAGATACCGCGATCAATGAAAATGAAGTAGCAGAATGATCACTCACCCGGAGAGATACACTATAATTGTAATGCATATCGAATGACGAAAAAATCGGTCAGGAAGGAATGGTGTCTCTTAATATTTTTGGGGAGGAACCATGAGTTAAAAGAAAATGAGAACTGGTGGCCAAATGGACACCCAAAACCCTAATAGTGCCCTAAAAATCCCTACTTGGGAAATTACATGATGTATAATACCATTACACATCATGAAATCCATGATGTACAAATACACTGAAAAATTAGTTGCCTTAGATTAAAATATGACCTCAAATTAACTCATGACGTGTAAAGACTCATCATATAGTGTAACCTTTCATAGCGTGAACCCTTCTCACGGCTTGCACCCTGCAACCATTACATGTCATGTAACCTAGTTACACAACATGAAATTCCCCTATAGTATGTAAAAAATCTATAAAGAAACCTATAAAGACTCCATTCCAAAAAGGGAACTCATAGATAGGAAAAACCTTACCCGATCAAGGTAACAGGATGTTAGAAACTCTCCACCATAAGGACATTCCATCCCTGGTAATTCATTTGGAATATGTAATCCCTGGAAAAATATGAGGCCACTAATCCCCCATCAATTACTCATGTTCCCAAGTCTCATGATAATCTAATCTATGTTTCCATAAAACTCTAACTAACAAAATCAACTTCCCACACAAGACTTTCACTTGAGAGACAATAGTCTCAACTAGTTTATCTAAAATAGAAACATCTTGATCTAACTCAATTTATTTCAAAATCAGAATGTGAGTGGGATCAGGATGATAATTACTGAGATGAGATATGTGGAAAACATCATGAATACCCATCAATATCAATTAAATATAGAAACAAAGGGGCTCAACAGAAAGAAGGAAACCCACATACCACAAGAACGAACACTCGCCACACACAACCAACAAAAGAATAACCTCTAAAATGATATTGCACAACAGATCTAGAAGAAGACACAAAGAAGCACCAATTCAGACTAATGAATCCTATAATGAAAATCAAGGGTGATACTGTGATCAATGGAAATGAAGAAGCGGAAATATCACTCACTCAAAGAGATGCACCTAAACCGAAATAAAGATCGAAGGCCGAACAGATTGATCAAGAAGTAAAGGTGTATCTAAAAATCATCTAGGTGGAACCTTAGGTTGAGAAAAAAGGAGAACTATTGGATGAATAGACACCCAAACCCTGAACTATTCCCTAGGAATCCCTATTCGTGAAATTACATGGTGTGTAATACCATTACACATCGTGAAATCCACTATCTCCAAATATGATGAAAAATCATTCACCTCAGAGTAAAATCCAACCTTAAATTAACTCATGACATGTGAAGACTCTTCATGTTGTGTAAACTTTCATAGTATGAACCATTCTCACAGTATGCACCTAGAAACCATTACACATTTTGTAACCTAGTTACATGGTGTAAAATTCTCTTAAATCCTACAAAAAATCTAGAAAGTAACTTTTAAAGTCTTCACTCTAAAAAGGGATCTCAAAGAGAGGGAAAACATACCTTATCAAGGTAACGAGATGTTACAGAAGGTTCCATAGTTAATAGGGTAATTATCTACATGGGAAAATAAATTTATAAGTTGGGACAAGCACTTAGGAGTTTTGTTGGGTTAAATGAAAAATTATATAGTAGATAAAAATCCATTTATAATCCAATATGAACACTTAGATGGAATCCAAGGCATTTAATAAATTAATTATAAATGTAAATTCAATCCATCACACCCAAGGGGTGTTCATGGTTGAGGTTGGTATCCTCTAGTTACATAATAATGGTCCTTAGGAGTAGAAAAAGGTGAGTGTACCAATTTAAGATGAAGAAATCATTTCTAGGGTGGCATGCGATGAAGGATGGCATCCGAAACAACAATACGGCTTTGAAAACACCAATTTTTTTGGGGAAAAATACAACACCTACCTTAGCACCGTTGACAACTCCTCATCATATGGATGCTTCAGATTTGAAGTAGGTTGGGAGAAATTGAAAAAATAGTCCAACACCCTAAAAATATGGAAAAAGAGATTACACCTAAATAAAATAATGGATCTAAAGATAAACTAAGACAGGAAGGGATAGTATTGTAGACCATACTTATAGATATTAAATTATGTCAATGGATCTTGATTCAGACTTCAGATTTAGGATATATCTCAATCTCTAGGTTGAAGAAGATGGGAGCTCATGTGAGCAGGTGAAGAAATCATTTGATGAAAATTAGAAGGAGGAAAAGAAAATAGGGTTTAAGGTTTCATTAAGGGAAAAAAGTAATTTCACCCTCAAATATAGGGTTACACGGTTTGGATGTATGGTTTTTCTAAACCGTGTGCAAACAGTGCTTGCTTAACTGCTTAAGGAAAGACCCCATACAGTTTAGGCACAAAATTTCTCCAATCATAATAATATCATGAAAAATAACTCCATCCATACTCTATAGTTTTTTTCACATGGGAATGAGATTGGGATCACATGATTTTAGAAAACCCCTGCACCCCCCTAATGCTCAAATGTACCCTGTATGGTTACCTCGCACGAATTATACTAACCGTGTGGCCTATAATGCTTTCCCATTTTTCATAACTCCAGGCTCTGAAAAAACTCCAAATGCTCCTGGGACCTTCCTTACTCCATAGTGCACATTTACCAAGTTTAAATAAGGGATTAAAATTAAAAAATAAATGAGACTTACCTTCATGAAAAGACGGGTTGTTACAACCACCCATCCTTAAATCAACTCATCCTCGAGTTGGCCTTATGAGCGTAAAGAGATATCATAGACAAAGAGTTCCAGCCAATGAGTTTGTATATTAGCTTTCCACTATAAGGTATTTTTCTATACCTGGCCATGATTCTATACCACCTGTACCAAATTAACTAACCTACCTCAGAGTGTATTCATGATCTGATTAACAATACAAATTGGATACCCCTTGAAGGAATAATCTACATCCAATTAAAACTCATCAGGATGAAATACATGTGATGGGTTTGGATTATACCGGTGAATCCAAGATATGTGAAATATATCATGCATAGACCAATATCTTTGAGGAAGTTCTATCTATTAATCCACTAGCCTAATCTATTTCACAACCTCTAAGGGTCCAACGAACCTAGGTGAGAAATTAACCTACATTTGAATACCTATATGGCCCAAACTAACAGAGAATCATAAAAAAACCCAATCTCCAACCTCTAACTCAAGAGGTCTCCAACATTAGTTGGCATATAACCACTGTCTGGACCGAGCTATCATCATGCACTTTATGATTAACTGGACCTGCACTGTAGTCTTGTGAACGAGATGAGGTCCAAGAAAAGCTACCTCCCCTACCTCTATCCATCATAGAGGTGAATTATAAGTCATAACATATAATTCTTTATAAGGATACATCTAGATGGTATCCTGAAAGTTGTTATTATAAGTGAACTCAGAAAGGGGAATGTGTTTCTCCCAGGAACCCCTGAAGTTAATGACACATGAACAGAGAATTTCCTATAACACATGAATTGTACACTATGTTTTTATATTAGTCTGAGGGTCATAGGTTGTATTTAAAAGTACCTATATACCTAAGTCCTTATATAACCCCTACCATAACCATGATGTAAAGCGAGCGACTCCGTCAGAAATGATAGAACAAGGATCTCTACGAAGAAACATGACCTCCCTAATGTATATTATTCCTAGATCATCTACCATGATGGTATCTCACATAGTTAATAAATTTGAAAACTTAATAAAACAATAAAAAACAATCCATACTGTATCATTTACATGAGGTGATCTGGGTAAACTAGTCACGAAATCCATTGAAACATCATCCCATTTTCACCCAGGAATGGAAAATGGTTGTAAAATCCCTATCAGTTGCTGATGTTCTGCCTTCAAATGATGAAAAGTAGAACACTTAGTGATGAATACAACAATATCAGATTTCATACCAGTCCACCAATACTGGTTTCATAAGTCTCGATACATCTTGGTGACACCAGGATGAACTTCCCATGCTAAGGCATGAAATTTCCATATCATCTTCTATCTGATGTTAGCTGAGACCCAAAAACATCTATGGAATTGTAAAGCATCATCCCCATATATAGTCAAAACTGAATATATATCATCATCAGAGATTATTTCCCTTAGTAAAAGGCCCTCAATATCTAATAGTTTACTCGTTCTTACCTATTCCGGAAGATTATAGGTCTTTGCTAAGGCTGTGAGGATAGTCTGAGCTTGATCCTCTTGAACCTCAATGTGAATATCTAAGAATAAGGACATGAGATACCATTCTCTACCAGCCTATTGAACCACCTATGTTTGATTCTTTCATCTTAGAGCATCGACTACTACATTGCCCTTACTAGGTGTGTAGGAAAGCTCAAAATCAAATGATTGAAAGTATTCAACAAACCTGAATTTCCTGAGATTGATATATCACTGTGTAAAGATGAAATTCATAAATTTGTGATCTATGGATACCAAAAAATTCTCTCCAAGTAGATAGTGTCTCCAACAGTGAAGATCATGAACTACAATAGTCATCTCATGGCCGTGTGTCATGTAATTCCACTCGTGAGGCCTCAACTGATGAGACCCATACATGAAAAATTTCTCACCCTGCATCAGAAAAAATCCAAGCTCAATACCTAATGTATTATAATAGACTGTATAACTTCTGTATGTATTTGGAAGAATCATTATTAGTACTAAATTTAAATAACCCTTCAAACCCTGAAAGGACTCTTCACAAGCTTCTAACTATAAAAATTTCACACCTTTTTTTTTTCAATCCCATAAGTGGTGCTGAAAGATGTGATAAATACTAGATCAAGCATATTTAATTTGCAGATAGCCTCAAGAAGCTCCATATATCAAAAAAACTCTTGGGATTATCCTAGGAAACTAAAACTCTCACTTTCTCTAGGTCTACCGAAACTCCTAACTTTGAGATAATGTGACCTAATAAGAGGACTTTTCGATCCAAAAGTGGCATTTACTAAGCTTAACATAGAGATTATGCTCTCTCAATGTATTCAACATGATCTCAAGATGGTTGGAATGTTCTTTTTTGGAGCACGAATACACTAAGATGCTGTTAATAATTAATACCATGAATTAATCCATATATGGGTGAAAATCTTGATTCATTAGTTCCATGAAGACTGTAGGTGCATTATTGAGTCCGAAAAACATCACCAAGTACTCATATAGACCATACCTACTCCTAAAAGCTGTATGAGGTATGTCTGATGACCAGGCACACACTTGATGACATCCTGACCTTAAATCTATCTTTGAAAACATACTCTCTCTTTGGATCTGATCAAAGAGGTCTTCTATATAAGTTAGTGGATACCGATTCTTTATTATCAACTAGTTCAATCAATGGTAATCCATTTAAAGCCTAAGGGTATCATATTCCTTCTTGGATAAAAGGATGAGTGAACCCCAAGTATATGTTCTAGGGTTTATAAATCCGTTATCCTCTATATCCTAAAACTATTTATTGAGCTCCAGTAGCTCTATAGGTTCCATCCTCTAAGGAGGAATGGTGACCAACGCTTATCCTGGCATAAGATAAAGAGTAAATTATACCTCTCTCACTGAAGGTAGACCATAAAAGTTGTTATGAAATACATACCTGAAATTCTCTACTACAGGAAGAAAAACTATGGGTCTTAACCTTGGTCATCTAGGAAAAGACTAGTGATTTGAGTTGTCACACTACCCAGCCCCAGATACTTGGGTCCTGATCACATAGGTTGAACATCCCATTCTCCCTTATGCTCATGTCTACCACCATCTAGTGATGTAACCATCACCCTCCAATGATAGCGGTCAATATGGTATCGATAGGGAATTAACCAATCCATACCAATGATTACATAAATCCAGTTATTTCAAGGATGAAAATATTCCATACAAATAGGTATCCACCGATCTCAAGGGGATAGTCCTTACAATGAAAAATGCCCTCTAATCGGATACCTAATGTAGAATCAAGTATCATAACACCATATAAGTGTTTGATCTAGAGGACCAGACTCTCTATACTAGTATCAGATATAAAAGAGTAAGATGTTCCTATGTTAAATAAAGAAGACACTAAAGTGGAGGCTACTAGAATAGTGCCTCATACTATAGAAGTTCTGGTAGTCTGCTCCCCAATAATTGGCTGGACTTCATGTAACTAGCCTATACCAGAGCCCCGAGTCACTACATGACTACCTTGAGTAAGCCCACTCTACTAGCATTGATAATCATGAGTTTGACTCCCTCTACCTTGACCACCACCTCGTCCTGAGTGGCCAATGGTATTCCAGCTGTCTGCCTAGTGTTATCATATTGGACCCGATCTATTACTTGGGGTGGGAGTAGATCTCCACTCTCTAGGTGCATATAGAAAATTTTGACATAAGATTTGGGTATAGAACATCATTCTACAACCTCTGTATTCTACTAGATCTCGGAAGCATTGAGGTTTCATGTGTCCCGACTTCCCGCACTAGTGACATATTATAAAGATATCAACATGAGTATCCTTAATGATTCTACCTCTATGAGTAGCCTCAAAATGTCTCTTTCACCCAGAAGAAGAAACAATGATAGATCTTGGTTCCAAACCCCCTGACTTTCACTATCATCTTCCCTCAAATTCTGCTCTATAATAAGGTCTTAGTTGAATATTTATGATATGGTTTTCAACCGAAATATATTGACTTACGACCATGTGGAGTACACCAGCCCATCCTCAAATCTTCTGGTGGTCATAAGATCATCACCATCAAGATTAGGAGAAAACCACTACAGCTTAGTAAAATGAGTAGAGTATTCTATAAAAGACATACTTCCATACTGTAGGTTCATGAATTCTCTATCTCCATAAGTTCTCAGAGTATGGGAAAATAAATAGTCATAGAATATAGTCTATAAATATATCCAAACCATATCTCTATAATGATATTATTGGGTAATAACATCTAACCACCACTTGGAAGAATCACACAACATATAGGTATAATGTTTTCTCTTCCACTTTGGAGGTGTCTCTAGATACTCAAATATGAAAAGAATAACTTCAATCCATGACTCTACAACATGTGGTCCGCCATCCCCCCAAAATGTGGGAGGATACTACTACTAGAAATCCTAAGTCAAATTTTACATACTCAGGGAAGTTCAAAAAACACCATGCATATTTTGTAATATATATAGAAATCCCTCTCAAAATTGGGTGTTAGTTCCCATATCATAAATAGGAAGAGGTTTCATAGGTGGAATTGCAGGAGGAATCCCTAAAGGATCAATTCCCGCCACCTCCAATACATGTTCTTCACCATCTTTAGGCCACACAACTGGATGAATTCATGGCTATATGATACTAAAATTCCAATCAAAAACCTCATAAGAGATCTTAATAGTTGAAAATATTAAAAATAGGAAACTACGATAGGTGCATAGTCTTCCTATAGATTGATCATACCCCTGTTCCTACTCCTAAATCCAGGACTGGGTAATAGAGAAAGACCATATAAGTCCATAATAACCTAAGATACACACTAACTACCCACTAATAAGGCAGATTTCAGGTCCAGGTCTCTATTTCACATGTCTAAAATGGTTATTTTTACATTATAAGACATATTCATTTAAAATTTTCACTTATTTAAATATTTAAATATCTTTAAATGGTTATATTATATGGGTCACCATTTCCAATCCATAATGTCACATACTACTTATGAACCAAAATATGGCATCCACTTAACCCATACCATAACATGTTCCAGCCCATGCGACTAATGGTCCATGGCTCAATATTCCATAACTGAATACTTATGGTGTCTTCTTTAACCTATTTAGGAAAACACTATTAGGTTAAGGCAGACACTTTAAGTGACAATTATGTTTTCTCAGTCCTGCAAGGGAATTTATCACATTTACATATAATAATCAAGGCACCAATAATATGAAACATAAAAATGCATGTTGGAAGTAGAAATGACATGAAAAAATGCATGACATATTAATCTTATTAAGCCTATAATTATGCATGTAATATAACACCATCACCTCATCATTCCTAGGTAAAATAAAAAATCATTTCAATAATAATAATACCAATAACATCATAAAACATGTGCATCAACCAATAATGAAGTCCTATCAACCATAACAGGCATAATAAATAACTGTAATTTCCCATCCTGGGTAATTTGGTTTTCCCTTGTACATGGGTTAGCAACCTCTAGGCACATGTTCAATTCCAAATCCCATCAAATCCTAGTCTCCTGTCTAATACCCAAACAGCAATACAAAGAAGAAATAAATCTCTAATACCAATTTGTAACAACCCAACCTAACGTCCACTTAACTAGGCCCCTAATCTGGTGGGTTACATGGCCTCAAGCACGCCTCCCCATACGCCAAAGGCTACCGACTGTTAGGGAGGGTGGAAAGGTGGTACAATGGGGATAATAAACCCTCATATAAGAGTGGCATAACAGATAACAACAACAATAATACAATAGAAGAATCATGATATAAACAAAAACTAAATAATGGATCGATAACCCTCCATAGAGGTAGAACATACAATAGATATAATAAATAAGTAGAGGAAGAATTAATAACTGATCAACTGAATAATAATATCAAAAACCACTTGGTAGTGTCATATATATGGATTCATGGCATAGTGATATATAATAGGGGGATATGGGATAGGGAAATACCACGTGATAAAAAAAAATACAAATATACAAAAGGATTCTCCACTAGAATCTTGAGAATTTACTCGGTTCTCTCTCCTGTGCTTCATCTATAAGTCAAGCATCACAAATATCTATAGAAGGGCACTTTCCCTTATCCATACCTATAGATAAGTAATCTAGTTGGGTACCAAAGGTAACCTAAGTATAATGTGAGATAAAATCTTAGCAGGCCACCACCAATGATATCTAGAAATAATCCAAGTAGTGATCATAGCTAAACAATGTGAAGGTATAAATAAATAAGAAAAAATGTTGAATAAATAATCAGCATACTCAGGTTCCTCAAGGACAGCTAGCGGATCTACCTTCTCTGGATCATGGATGGAATGAGTATTTAATTATTAACTATATATGTATACATTAATAGTATATATATAGTATATTTATATATTTCATCCACATATATAGATGAAGTACATGCAGACGTAAGTGTCCATATATCTGGAATACTAGGTGCTGGATGGACTGGGGCATAACTCAAACATCCATAACTAGTCTTAATGAGCCTATAAACTCAAGAAATAGGGTATATTCCCTATATCTCATAACGAGTGAGAGACTTCATGCTCATTACTTTAGATAGTGGATGTGTTACCATGTCAACCCCCGAAGCAAGGGATGTGGTGAAACATGCTCACCATCTAAATAATGTCAATGGTGTGAGATTCCACGCTCAACACTTGATGTAAGGGAGCATGAATCTTCATGCCCAACATAATCCTTACCATTTCTCCATAACCTATATCAAAGGAGTAATCAAATTTATATTAGTATCCATGAGTCATTACCTCTCATGAATTTTATTAGTCAAGCCCAAATACAAGCAAGGAATCAAAATTTATATAAATAATTTAATAAAGTATGTATGACCAGTGTGGCCTTGTCACCATTTGTAATTCATTTAAACTAAACCATTTAATTAATTTAAGTAAGGAAAACCATCATGAACAATACATTCTATTTAGTAAATTCCATTAAATCTATCAAAATATGAAAATTCATTTTACAAGGATCTAAGAGACACTCAGAAGGTTCCAGAGTCAATAGAGAAATTACCTACATGGTGAAATCCATTTATAAGTTAGGAAAATAATTTAATATGTGCATTAGGTTAAATAAACAATTATATAATAGTGGAAAATCCATTTATAATCTAATACAAATTATTAAAAGGCATTCCAGGTATTTAATAAATTAATTATAAATGAAAATTCAAATTTAAAACCCAAGGGGTGTTCATGATCAAGGTTGGCACCCTCTATTTAAATAATAATGATCCTCAGTAGTATAACAAGGTTCATGTACCAATTTAATATGAATAAATAAATTTTAGGGTGATGTGCGGTGAAGGACGAAATGCATGAAAACTACATGGATATGAAAACAAAAAAACATTTGAGGAAAACTATGAGACCAAATACCTTAGGGTCATTGAATACTCCTTATCCTATGGAGGCCTCAAATTCAAAGTAGGTTAGGAGAAATCAAAGAAATGGTCCAACACCCTAAAAATATGGAACAAGAGCTTTCAGTTAAATAGTAAAACATATTTGAAGATAAAATGAGATAGGAAGGGAGAGGATTATAGATCATATCTATAGCTATCTAACACCATCAATGGATCTTGATTTGAACTTAAAATGCAGTATATATCTCAATCCATAGGTTGAAGAAGATGGGAGCTCCTGGGAAGAGGATAAGAAATCATCCACTAGAAATGGGAAGGAGGAAAAGAAAATAGGGTTTAAGGTTTAATTAAGGGGAAAAAGTAATTTCACACTCAAATATAGGTGCATATAATTTTTCCGCATGGTTTAGATAAATTTTGTTCAAATTGTGATATGATCATTGCTTAAGGAAAGACCCCGTATAGTTTAGGCACACAGTTTTTCTAACCATGTGAAAACCATACGAAATCCCAATGTCCAAACTCTGAATTTTTTTACACGAGTGTGCATATGGGGGTTCACTATTGTAGAAAAACCATGTGAACCCCTACCGCTCAAAGGGACCCCGCATGGTTACCCCACATGGGTTCTACTAAACATGTGGTAACCATTTGGCCTACCCTGTTTGCTCATTTTTCTGAACTCTAGGCTCCAAACAAGCCCTGAACACTCCTAGGACCTTTCTTATTCCATAGTAAATGTTTAAAAATATTAAAAAAGGGATTCAAATTGAAAAAAAAACAATCCATACCTTCATGAAAGAAGGATCGTTACATATTTGGAGGGGGAACATTCTTGTTTGATTGATGATTCCAGACCCTGTTCTAGAGAGATGTCCATCTCTTGATTTTGATCTTCATTTATAGTGGTATGTTTAATTGTTTAAGATATTTATTTTATATTAATATTTTTTTTTTAATTTTGGTAATAATAATAATATTTTTTTATTTTTACATTTTTTTTTGCATTTAGCTGTTGGGAATGATAGTGAAATTATAAGAAATTATTTTTTGGATCTGTAGTTTTCATGGGATCAGGTTCCCATTCTGCTCATTAGCAGATGTTCGACCGCTAGATTGTAAGTTATTAAATAATATATATTTTTTAAAATTTATTTATTTATTGACATATTATTTTTAATTATCTTGGAGAATTTATAGTCTATGATTGCTGATAGCCTAAGAGATTATATCCAGGAGGCATGAGATATTTGTATACATGATCGTTTTTATTAGTTTTTACTCAACCTTAGAAGGCGAGCTATGGATAGAGCTTCTACTACTATTTTTAAATAGTATTGCATCTCCCACTGACCTGAATATATCTCATCTTAGGTATGGGATGGATTGTGCTCTTACTAGATATAATATACTTTTAGAAGGAGGTCATCATATGAATGTTAGATTTGGGGGAGGTAGGTGGTCACACATAGTCTTAGAAGTTACACATTTGATATAAATTGACGAAATATGGTAATTAATATTATTTATTAATGTATATATACTTTTAATGTAAATTTATTTTTATATTAAATAGGCCGCTACTGAACCTTATATTATATATTACAAAGTTTATAAGAAGATATACATTGATCCCCATATAGGATAACTTGTAGGCAACTGGCAATTCCATATTTTGGTTTGTATTTTTTTTTAAAATTTCACTAATATTAATTTTATTTTTATTCTAATTTATGCTTATATTTGAAGGAAAATTAAGAGGATATGAATTTTCGTTCATGGGAGAGTCAATATTAGAGCAAAGAAGATTCCACTGGTGAGTCAGGTTTCAACGAGGGGGCTTGGATATAGTTGACTTTTCATGGTGTTGAGAGAGGAAAAGTGATCGTTATTGGTTCATGACTGACACCTATGATTTTTTATGGTACTTACATGATGTCATCATTCAACTCAAAGGGAGATAGTGGAGTAATCATCATCAACTACACAATATGTGGAGAGGTTGAGAGCTCAAGATGAGACGATACTGTGGATATAGAGAGAGGGTGTAACACCCGAGACTTTTATGTGAAATATTTTGTTTTTATGTTATATAAATCATCAAAGGAATCTTTCACTACACACAACACTATCTTGGCTTGCTTTACACGCAACCGCAGCCTTCCTCGATAGCTTGTGTCATACGCAATACTGAGTTTCACTAAACAATGATATGCTATTAAAATATTATTAAAACTAGCCATTATGAATAGTAATAACCACTTTTTGAAATTTTAAAAATTTTATTTTTCAAAATGGACTTCATTTTTGGATTCGGAATATCGAAATTAGACTAGGTTGAAATTTTGGTATTTTTCTGAAAACTTTAAATTTTTAATGAATAGTGAAACCACTAAGTGGTAGTTAAAAAACTGATTTTTTCATAAAACTTAATTTTACCGCTTCTGTGAGTGGAATTTAGAAAATACAAAAGACACGGTTGATTTCAGTAAGTAAAATGTGGTTCAATGAGATGAAAATAATTTTTTGGTGAATAATAACTTTTTACTTTTTTTTACCACGGTTAAAAGTAAATAGGGTAATTAAGGGTAAAAATGATATTATTATTACCCTAAAACATGTCCTAATTATATTGGACAAGTGTAATTCGACCAAAAACAACCTTAGGAATAAAATATGACCATTTATACCCACTTGTATTAGATTAGGACATTTATTATTAATTTATTTAAAGAAGGGTTAAAATAGTTAAAATCAAAGTTTAATAAGTAAATCATTTTTAATATGGGGTTATACATAAGATAAATTCGACTATAAATATTCATTATAAATTTAACAATATTTAATACATAATGGTATTTTATTTGTAATTTTTAGACATTAAATAATTTAATTTATTTATGACACAATGATGATGCAGTAATTATCTTATTAATGAAATATTGACATAATTGATGTTATAAATACCCAAATAAATGTAATTTGAGACTTTTTATGAATTAAACTAATTTTATAGGTTAATATGACATCTTATTATTGATTTAAGTAACTTGGTTTGAACTAATAATTCTGTTATGAGTTTCACAAAAATCAATTACTAAATAGTGTCAAAATTCACATAAAATAGTTTTTTAAAAAAAAATTATATTATTAATTGTTATTTTATTCCTAAAAATCTAATGTTCGGCCAAATGACTTAGATAAGGTTATATATTTTAATAATAAACAACTTGGGGTTTGTTTGTCTTTATATAGTAAGTTTATTAACCTTATAGTGTAAGAAAACAAGAAGACACGGTAAAAGTTAAATTATCTAACTTAAAGTTAAATCTAAATGATAAGGTTAAATTTGATACCTAAACTTGTCTAAATTCTATTGGATGAGAGGATTTCGACCCCTACCCACCTTATCTTCTAAATATATCAATTTGGAGCTATTAAAAACCGAATTTTACTTTATAATAATATAATATTTTTAGTTATTCCAAAGGTGCCCCTCTCCTCCCTTATAAAAGGGCACCTCCTCCCCCTCTTTCTCACACCACTTTGAGCCTTCAAGATCGTCCAACCCCAGCCAATTTATTCCTCTACACTTACCTAGAAACATCCTATAGGTTCTGGTATTCTTCAAAGACCTATTTTAGTGCCCTAAAAGGAGGTCTCAAAGAAGCACTTCAAAGAAGAGGTAATCTCCGTTACTGATTCTTTCATTTTTATTTCTTCTTCCACTTCTTATTATTTAGTTGTTTCATTATTAAGTAATAAAATAAGTATCACTCATATACTGATATGTTATTATAAGTATGAAACAACCCTATTTCTCCATCTATCCATCCTACAGAAAAAGAAATCACCGCGCGTGCGTACGTACGGAATACCGTCTCCACACCGTGGTGTAATCTATTTTCCACCACCACCTTACTTGAATGGGTATAATGGTGTAAATAATGAATATATATGACTATTATAAAGTGATATTGATTCTTAAATAGTATACATACACTCCAATATAATTCCACGCTCATAGGAACGATATCATCACTCGTGCGTACGTACGAAATACCATCTCCACAATGTGATGCGACTCGTTCTACATGATCTTCATTTCATAATGATTATATAAATTAATTGAATGAATGAATATGATATATATTACACTAATACCATTCTGGAAATGAGGTATCAATAACCTAAAGAGAATAATAATAATTTATTCGACAAAACACGCAGAAGAACAAAAAGTAATAAACACCCGAATAACAAGTAGTAATGAAATATTACTAATAAGAAGCTAAGAATATGACCATATATGATATCATAGCAATAATTATGATTATGGAATAAGTCAATAACATTATTTAAATCATTATACAGAAGGTTCGGACACTTACGAAGCAAATCAGACCTAAGGTAAGGGAAATATTACAATCTCATTTTTATCCGAGATTGTTTATACTTTGGAATTTACTGGGGTGTATTTTATCATCCACATCAATGTTTCCTCAATATGTAATATTTATATCCTTCTACAATAGTTTATATCCAATTTTACCCTTCGGTGAGTTTTTAGTAAAATATATGAAAGGAATCTTTTGTCGTTTTTCGTACGAGTTACTTTTTGACTTTTTCGACAAAAGTACGAGAAGAATGTTTTTTAACTTATACGGCATGAATGGATTTAAAAAAAAATATTTCCAAGAATCTTCCTTTACAAGTTTTCAAGTTTATTTTTAATCAACTTCTTTTAGTTTAAAATTGTATGACATGTTAAGAAAGGAAAAATGTTTTTGAAGTAAAAAGGATATTTTCCTCAAGAATGGAGTTCAAGAGTTTTATCAAAATCATTTTCCATCTAATATAATAAAGGGTTCTGTCTCTATCCCTATTATTACATTTATTTGATTATGTTGTGATGGAAATATTTTTATGAATTCCTTTATCTTATATGAATTGTTTTATGATGTCCCGATGTTTAAGATTCCCATTTTTATTACATGGGTTATGCAATGATGTATGATTTATGATTTTGTGGCACACATAAGAATGATATCATTATGAGATGGGTGGGACCTATATCTCCCTCCAATGCATTGGGTAAAGATTTTATATCTCATGAGATAGACATGGCTGGAACGGTAGGTTATACCGGTTTAGTGAAACAGGACTGAAACGAGGAGTGAACTCGGTTCAGAAATGGACTTTGTCCACTAAGATAGTCTTGGCAATGAGTCTTGACTAATAAGAAATGATTCTCTATGATTATGTGTGTATGCCAAAAATTTTCATGTTTTATGTTATGATTATTGGGATTCCATTTCACTACTATGATTTATCCCATGTTATGAAATTATGCTCTCTTTTGCAGGTTAAGATTTCCAAAAGTTATGTTCTTATGAATATGATGTGATTGATATTTCTTTTGTTTACCCTTACTGAGAATTTGAGCTCACCCTTTTTTATGTTTTCTTTCCCCAGGTCAGGAAGAAGGTTATTAAGTAAGATATGCCAAAAGAGACTATAGATATGATGAAATAAATGGGAGACAGTGTAGACGCTTTATGAACCAGTTGTTTATGTTTCCAAGTTTCTAAAGACACTATACTTATACGGTCATTTCATGGTTTTGTTATATGTTGTAATAAGTATGCTTCAATTTTGAAGTATTAAGAATGTATGTAAAGTATGGGTCGTTATAGTTGGTATGAGAGGAAAGGTATAGTCAACCTTTGGAAACTAGGATGTGAAAGCCTTAGTAAGAACCCTAAGGATAAGTCTAAGCATAGAACACAATCTTAGTGTTTTAGAAATGGCCATGAATAACCTAGGATAAGACCTTAAGTGTGAAATTTTATTCTTGATTATGTGGTTTTCCTATTATAATTAGTGTTTCTCACACTATTCTTCTTGGTTTTAGTCAATGGCTGAAACCCGAAGGAACCATGTTAATGCGGAATGCGATGAGCAATGCAATGATTGTCCCCCTGAGAAACCTGTCACGACCCGTCCTCGGGGCCCGTGCCGTGACTACCCCAAGCCCGCCTTCCATATGCCAGGGGCTGGCGACTAGCACCAAAGGCGTAAAATCCCGATAACTGGGAAGGCATTGCCTTTATAAAAGAAAACAAGCACCACAGAGTACAAGCGGAAGCAAAACACTAAGTACAAAAGAAATGCTGAAAAGTAAATGGGCCAGAATACAAACCCAAAAGAAAGTACGACTACAACTGAACAAGGTACAACAACAAAAGACAAACATCTGGAAGAAGGAAGCAGCTCCTGGGTCATCCTCCTCGGATCCTACCTGAAGGGTAGGTACAGATAGCGCAGCTCCTGGTCATCCAACACAGATCCTACCTGAAGGGTAGGTACAGATAGCCTCCACCACGATCTCGTTCATCAACCTCCTCTGTGAGTCGTCACGTCGTGTAGTCCACCTCCGGGTACTGACTCGTCGTGTAGTCCACCTCTGGGTACCGTCCAGTCCTCGAAAACTGGGCCTCCGTCAGCACTACCCGTCGTCTGCAACCAACACAACGAGGTGCGGGCATAGCCCGTGCAGGGGTGAGTATAACGATACTCAGTAGGGACCCCGAGACCCTCAAGGTCTCACTAAAACCAACAAGGATAACCACAAAGAAGATCTCAACAGATAACCTATACTTAGGTATATTCCCATACATATACCTAAGTTATCAAGTAACCCATCTCAATCATGAGGAAACACAAGGATTGTGAAATCAATGGATAACCACTACCCAGTTATATGCCCATACATATACCTAAGTTATCAAGTGACCCATCTCAATCATGAGGTAAAAAAAAGGTCAAAAGTCTCAGCTCAAACCAGGATTTTCATTAACGAAACCGTAACTGTTGAAGAGCTCCATCTCTGGAGTGTACAGTGGTCCTGTCACGACTCCGAGGTACTGCTCACTAACCTAAGACTGCTGAGGTACTCCTCCTGTCGAGTACCGCGGGCCTGCCACCTCACACAGTAGTGCTTCCCGCCGGGGTCTGCCACCCAACACAGTAGTGCTCCCCCCTCATAGCCTACAGAGGTACTCCTCCTGTCGAGTACCGCGGGTCTGCCACCTCATATAGTAGTGCTCCTCTGCTATGGGTATGCCACCTCACAAAGTAGTGCTCCCCACTGGGCTACGTAAGTCACTCCGAATCGAATCGGACAAGTAGTCTTCAGGTCTCTGCCGGCTACACGGTCTCCGTACTCCGTACGCTCATCTCTGGGAGGATCCGCTCCACGAGCTACAAGTCGATACTCCAAGTATCTCAAAGTCCCACGAAGAAGTATCTCAAAGGACCGCCTCGTCATAGGGGTCTCAACGAAACAGACGGCGCGTCAATCGGACGCCCGGTCTGTGAGTTATTAGCCATTTCATCTTAGGGGCCCGGTTGGTTTCGTGAGCGAACCAAACCCGGCCGTATCTCAACTGTACCCCGAACTCTCATAGGGTATACTCATAGGGACCGTTTCTCAACGAGATCACCAACGCTGCTGACGGTTCATCAAACGGACGTTCTGTCAGAAAGGTAACAGCTTTTCCGTTCCAGGGGCCCGGTTGAATTTCGGTGCGATCCAACCTGGCCACTAACCATCTACATCCAATTCTCGGGCGGAGGATGCCAAAAGTTCCGTATCGTTAACAGGAACTCAACGCAATAGACGACGCGTCAATCAGATGCCCGGTCTAAGAGTTATTGGCTTTTTCGTTCCAGGGGCCCGGTTGGTTTTTAAGGCAAAACCAACCCGACCGTACTCCACCTGCATCCAAACCTCGGGAGGAGTATGTCAAAAGATCCGTCTCACTAAGAGGAACTAAACAAAGCTGACGACACGTCAATCGGACGTCCGTAGCTCAAGATATGAGCATTTCCGCTCCGAGGGCCCGGTTGGTTTCGTGTACGAACCAACATGGCCGAACTCAAAGTAATTCGAAACCTTGAGTGCGATATACCGAAACGACCGTCTCGATCCAAGGATCGCGTTGCCGCTGACGGCGAGTCGTTTGGAGGCCCGTAGCCCAAGTTACGGGCATTTGATCGAAAGTGGTCCGAAACCGGGGGGTCGGGGCCCGGGCCGACCCGGGCCGACCCCCCTAGGTCGGCCGAACCGGGTCGACCCGGCCCGGGCGGCGACCCGGCCCGACGACCCGGCCCGGCTCGGAAAATCCGGCCCGGCCGGCGGCGCGGTGGCGCGGTCCGGCGCGGCGGCGCGACCTGGGCGCCGCGTGTGCGCCGCGCGCGGGGGGCAAAGCCCCCCCCCCCTTTGTGACCCGCGGCCCCCCCTCATTATGGGGGGCCGGTTTGCTAGCCGGGGGAATTAAATTCCCCTCGGTTCTTCTCCCTTCCGGCCGGCCCGACCTGGCCGGCCGGTTCTTCCTCAACGGGACCGGCAAAGGCCGGTCCCCTTCCGGCTTCCGACACCGGCGGCCCGGCTGGCCGCCAGTCATCTTGTTCTGCCCCGGCCCGGAACCGGCCACGGCCTTCGTCATCCGGCGCGGTGCGATGGCACCGCGCCCCTCCGTCGCAGCCCCGCTCCGGCCGCGGCGCCTTCGATTTCTTTTGACGTGGCGCAACGACGTTGTGTTCTTGAATTTCATTCCTCGGCGCGGCGCAACGACGCCGCGCAATAATTTTCGTGCGATTCCCACGTGGTGCGACGACACCACGCCATCCCGTTCCATCCGCAAGGAAACAAATATGAACATAAGAGGGGGGTTCGGCCGTGTTTGTGCGGTCCGGCCCCCCCCCTCTCGTTAAACGATAACAGTTATTCGTTATCCTCGAAGTTCGACATTCTAGAATCAAGAATGGAAATAATTAAATAAAACAACAACAATCCCCTACCTCGATAAAAGATGTCGCACGTCGGGTGTCGCGGAAACGGCGTCGTTCCGTCAACGTTGGTGGAAGAAGCGCTCGGTGAAGTCGAGTCGAGTCGAGTCGACACTCTCAGAATACTTTGTGGGCGGCATTGATTCCCTTCCTTGCTCCATTTGAAGAAGGTAGAAGGTGTTGCTTCACGTTCTTTGGAGACGTGGATCGTTCTTCTTCGAGAGGTTGAAGGTCTTCTAAAAGTTCTTCTCCTCTCCTTAGTTCTCCCCACAAAGTTTATGCCAACCCAAAGAGAAGAATAGAATCTCTCATTTTAAAGTTGGCAAAATGATTTCAAAAGAAATCAAACACTCAAAGTAATTGATTAAGTTGGTTTAATTAATTAGATGCAAAGTGTTGGCAAGAATTTCAAAAGATTGAAATTCAAACAACTCAACTCAATTAATAACCTAAGTTGTCAAGATTAATTAGAGAGGAGTTATTGGGAGTTTAAAGGGGAGATGAAGTGTTAGGGTTCGTGTGGACACGACCACACTTAATCCTCTCAAGGGAGGTTAAGTGGATGTGGGTCCCACCACTAACTCCTTTTGGGAGGATATAACCATCATGGATAAAAAAATAAAATGTGTTTCCACTTTTTATTTAACTTCTTTTTTAATTGCCCAAAAACTAACTCTCAACCCGCATAAAACGCAACCTCAGAAAAGGTCTCCTTAAGAGAATATCGGCGCTGCGAGTTCATCGGTGCCCTCAGAATTCGATTCCGGGCACCAGTTCAAAAGTTAGAAATTCCCGCTCATTCGTTCACTGAACGTACCCGAGTCAAACTTCGGAAATTAATTTCGGGAACACCGGGCCTCGGAATCAGGCGCCGTCAGAAACTGCGTTCTTGTAAAATTCCAAAGAAAATTAAGAAAAAAATTTCCTTGAAATTTCCGAGTCTTTACATTACTCCCACCACAGGGATTTACGTCCCCGTAAAGTTTCACCACAAACTTAGGGAAACAAAGGCGATACTGAGCACGCATCTGAGCCTTCCACTCCCATGCGCTCACCTGGAGGTTCCCATACTGCCAAAGAAAGCTCACCCGAGGAATCGATCGTCCTCATAGGATCCACTCCTGTCGATCCTCGATCCCCACTGGAACCTCCGTGAAAGACACCCCATCGCCATCGTCTAGCTCCTCATGGTCGATGATATGCAGAGGGTCGAGCACGTATCCCCTCAGTTGAGATACGTGGAAAACATCGTGCACCTATTGCAACTAAAGTGGATGGGTCATGCGGTAAACCACCTCGCCTACCCAGCTGAGGACCTAGAAAGGTCCGTTGAACCTCAGAGATAACTTGCCTCCCTGGCCACATCTCCGTAAACCTCATCGAGGTGAGACTCGTATAAGGACATGATGGTCATCCTCGAACTCTAGAGGCCTCTAAGTCCTGTCAGCATAAGGCTTCTGTCGGCCCTTTGCCGTCCTCATCCGCTCTTGGATGACCTGGACCTTCTCTAGTCTCACAAGAGCTACTATGATTTATTCTTTGCCGAAAAAGAGAAATCCGGTCTCATCCCCTAGATGAACCACATTCGTTGCCTAATACCGTCAATCCTGACATGAATGATGCATTCATGCCATGGATGACGTCGTAAGGCCTCGACGTAACTACAAAGAGATCCAACTGTCACTCTCGCCTCCAAGGGTCGAGTCACACTGTCAGAATCAGTGTGTGGTCACTAGGTCTCCTTCAGTAGAAAACTCGAAAGTGAGGGTCAAGTCAACAGTCTTAACCGGGACCACTCAGTATCAACCAAACAAAAGGATAGGAAAGAAAACAAAGATAAGTGTCTTTTTATTATTGCAGCTCATAGTACAAGACACAAATCAACTACAGACAAACATCAACAAAAACAGAATCAACAGGGTCAATAGCCTCCAGGTGGTGGTGGAAACATCCCGAAGCATCGTCCACCTCCAGCTGCCCGGCCAACTCCTCTGCCATGACCGCCCTAATCGAACCTCTGCCTCTGCCTCGGAGGTTCTTCATTTAACTGCTGGTCATCTGCATGGCGGGTCAGACAGTCACGTGCTATGTGACCAATTCCGTCACAGGAGTAACACCTCATGGCAGGTCTGGCTCTATCACTTCCCTTGGTGCCCCGCACTACCGACCCTGAGTCATGCGGTCGACCACCTGTAGGTCTGGTCCTCTTGGACCCCTGTGTCATCTGTCTACTGCCCGCTACAGAAGACTCTGCCGCATGCCGGCTAGTGGTGGGTCCTGCTGCTGGAGACTGCTCAGCAAGGAAACTATCCACTAAGAGGGCTCGCTCCAACACTCCTGTCTGCATCGGAATGTTGTGCTATACAACCGAAGCTATGATCTCCCTCCTGAGCCCCTGCTCGAAGGTTTGGGCCCTGAAGAACGGGTCCCGTACCATATCTGTGGAGTAGCGCGAGAGGTCTGTGAACCTCGCTGAATACTGCGCCACCGACATGCTGCCCTGCCGCAACTAAAGTAGCTCCTGTATATGCACTACTCGAAGGGTGGCTGGTACAAACTCTGCCCGGAACAGGCTCTCGAAATCTGCCCATAGAAGTGTTGCCTCGTCATGCATCTGAAGCATCAGGCTCCACCATCTACCTGCTGCTGCCTGAAGAAGGCTGGCAGCAAGGATCACCATGAAATCTGCTGGCGTCCCCACTAGCCTGAAGACTCTCACCACAGCCTCCAGCCAATCCTTAGCCGCCTGCGGGTCCGTCCCTCCCTGGAACCTGGGTGGCCTCTGGCGCTGGAACTCATGCAGTGCGCTCAAGCGACGTGCATCCTCTACTGCTGGGGCTGGTGGCATCGGTGGCCCAATGGGTAGTAGTACCGCTGGTGCCTCCGCTGGTGCCTCAACAGGGATAGGGCCCTATACTGAGGCCACGTCGCTCGGCGGGCTGTCAGTACGTACCACTCTCGGGGCTCTAGCTGGTCGTCCACGGGGAGGCATCCTGAAATAAACAACGTGACACGGTCAAAAGATTATACCTGGTGAGCTGACCTGGTTTGAGCTGACATTTAAATAAAACTTCTGGAAAACACACACGCAATCAGTGTTTTCGTGTATAAAGTCAGAAATCAGTTTTCAGGGTCCTGGTATATGGATACGTCGACCGCCCGCACCAACACTGGACTCCCTGAACTGAAGACCACACTCGGTACCCTTAACACTATTGCTTCACAGAAAGATACATCAGAGTTATAAGTTCTGCGGTAGAACCAAACTCCTTTGATACCAATTTGTCATGACCCGTCCTCGGGGCCCGTGCCGTGACTACACCAAGCCCGCCTTCCATAGGCCAGGGGCTGGCGACTAGCACTAAAGGCGTAAAATCCCGATAACTGGGAAGGCATTGCCTTTATAAAAGAAAACAAGCACCACAAAGTACAAGCGGAAGCAAAACACTAAGTACAAAAGAAATGCTGAAAAGTAAATGAGCCAGAATACAAACGCAAAAGAAAGTACGACTACAACTGAACAAGGTACAACAGCAAAAGACAAACAGCTGGAAGAAGGAAGCAGCACCTGGGTCGTCCTCCTCGGATCCTACCTGAAGGGTAGGTACAAATAGTGCAGCTCCTGGTCGTCCAACACGGATTCTACCTGAAGGGTAGGTACAGATAGCCTCCACCACGCTCTCATCCGTCAACCTCCTCTGTGTGTCGTCACGTCGTGTAGTCCACCTCCGGGTACTGACTCGTCGTGTAGTCCACCTCCAGGTACCATCCAGTCCTCGAACACTCGGCCTCCGTCAGCACTGCCCGTCTTCTGCAACCAACACAACGAGGTGCGGGCATAGCCCGTGCAGGGGTGAGTATAACGATACTCAGTAGTGACCCCGAGACCCTCAAGGTCTCACTAAAACCAACAAGGATAACCACAAAGAAGATCTCAACAGATAACCTCTACTTACGTTATGCCCATACATATACCTAAGTTATCAAGTAACCCATCTCAATCATGAGGAAACACAAGGATTATGAAATCAACGGATAACCACTACCCAGGTATATGCCCATACATATACCTAAGTTATCAAGTGACCCATCTCAATCATGAGGTAAAAACAAGGTCAAAAGTCTCAGCTCAAACCAGGATTTTCATTAACGAAACCGTAACTACTGAAGAGCTCCGTCTCTGGAGTGTATAGTGGTCCTGTCACAACTCCGAGGTACTGATCACTAACCTAAGACTGCTGAGGTACTCCTCCTGTCGAGTACCGCGGGCCTGCCACCTCACACAGTAGTGCTTCCCGCCGGGGTTTGCCACCCAACACAGTAGTGCTCCCCCCTTGTAGCCTACAGAGGTACTCCTCCTGTCGAGTACCGTGGGTCTGCCACCTCACATAGTAGTGCTCCTCCGCTATGGGTCTGCCACCTCACAAAGTAGTGCTCCCCACTGGGCTACGTAAGTCACTCCGAATCCAATCGGACAAGTAGTCTTCAGGTCTCTACAGGCTACACGGTCTCCGTACTCCGTACGCTCGTCTCTGGGAGGGTCCGCTCCACGAGCTTCAAGTCGATACTCCAAGTATCTAAAAGTCCCTCGAAGAAGTATCTCAAAGGACCGCCTCGTCATATGGGTCTCAACGCAATAGACGGTGCGTCAATCGGACGCCCGGTCTGTGAGTTATTAGCCATTTCGTCCTAGGGGCCCGGTTGGTTTCGTGAGCGAACCAAACCCGGCCGTATCTCAACTGTACCCCGAACTCTCATAGGGTATACTCATAGAGACCGTTTCTCAACGAGATCACCAACGCCGCTGACGGTTCGTCAAACGGACGTTCTGTCAGAAAGGTAACAGCTTTTCCGTTCCAGGGGCCCGGTTGGATTTCGGTGCGATCCAACCCATCCACTAACCATTTGCATCCAAATCTCGGGCGGAGGATGCCAAAAGTTCCGTATCGTTAACAGGAACTCAACGCAACAGACGGCGCATCAATCGGACGCCCGGTCTGAGAGTTATTGGCTTTTTCGTTCCAGGGGCCCGGTTGGTTTTTAACGCAAAACCAACCTGACCGTACTCCACCTGCATCCAAACCTCGGGCGGAGTATGCCAAAAGATCCGTCTCACTAAGAGGAACTCAACAAAGCTGACGGCACGTCAATCGGACGTCCGTAACTCAAGATATGAGCGTTTCCGCTCCGAGGGCCCGGTTGGTTTCGTGTACGAACCAACCTGGCCGAACTCAAAGTAATCCAAAACCTTGAGTGCGATATACCGAAACGACCGTCTTGATCCAAGGATCGCGTTGCCGCTGACGACGAGTCGTTTGGAGGCCCATAGCCCAAGTTACAGTAATTTGACCGAAAGTGGTCTGAAACCGGGGGGTCTGGGCCCGGGCCGACCCCCCCCGGGTCGGCCGAACCGGGTCGACCCGGCCTGGGAGGCGACCCGGCCCGACGACCCGGCCCGGCTCGGAAAATCCGGTCCGGCGCGGCGGCAGGGCCTGGGAGCCGCGTGTGCGCCGCGCGCGGGGGGCAAAGCCCCCCCCCCCCCTTTGTGAACCTGCGCCCCCCCCCCCCCTCATTATGGGGGGCCGGTTTGCTGGCCGGCAGAAATAAATTCCTCCGGTTCTTCTCCCTTCCGGCCGGCCCGACCTGGCCGGCCGGTTCTTCGTCAACGGGACCGGCAAAGGCCGGTCCCCTTTCGGATTCCGACACCGGCGGCCCGGCTGCCCGCCGGTCATCTTGTTCCGCCGCGGCCCAGAACCGGCCGCGGCCTTCGTCGTCCGGCGCGGTGCGATGGCACCGCGCCCCTCCACCGCGGCCCCGCTCCGGCCGCGACACCTTTGATTTCTTTTGACGCGGCGCGACAGCGTCGCGTTCTTGAATTTCATTCCTCGGCGCGGCGCGACGGCGCTGCGCAATAATCGCCTTGCGATTCCCGCATGGTGCGACAACACCACGCCATCCCGTTCCATCCCTAAGGAAACAAATATGAACATAGGAGGGGGGTTCGGCCGTTTTTGTGCGGTCCGGACCCCCCCTCTCGTTAAACGATAACATTTATTCGTTATCCTCGAAGTTCGACATTATAGAATCAAGAATGGAAATAATTAAATAAAACAACAACAATCCCCTACCTCGATAAAAGATGTCGCACGTCGAGCGTCGCGGAAACGGCGTCGTTCCGTCAACGTTGGTGGAAGAAGCGCTCGATGAAGTCGAGTCGAGTCGAGTCGAAACTCTCAGAATACTTTGTGGGCGGCGGTGCTTCCCTTCCTTACTCCGGTTGAAGAAGGTAGAAGGTGTTGCTTCACGTTCTTTGGAGACGTGGATCGTTCTTCTTCGAGAGGTTGAAGGTCTTCTAAAAGTTCTTCTCCTCTCCTTAGTTCTCCCCACAAAGTTTATGCCAACCCAAAGAGAAGAATAGAATCTCTCATTTTAAAATTGGCAAAATGATTTCTAAAGAAATCAAACAATCAAAGTAATTAATTAAGTTGGTTTAATTAATTAGATGCAAAGTGTTGGAAAGAATTTCAAAAGATTGAAATTCAAACAACTCAACTCAATTAATAACCTAAGTTGTCAAGATTAATTAGAGAGGAGTTATTGGGAGTTTAAAGGGGAGATGAAGTGTTAGGGTTCGTGTGGGCCCCACCACACTTAATACTCTCAAAGGAGGTTAAGTGGATGTGGGTCCCACCACTAACTCCTTTTGGGAGGATATAACCATCATGGATAAAAAAATAAAATGTGTTTCCACTTTTTATTTAACTTCTTTTTTAATTCCCCCAAAACTAACTCTCAACCCGCATAAAACGCAACCTCAGAAAAGGTCTCCTTAAGCGAATATTGGTGCTGCGAGTTCATCGGTGCCCTCAGAATTTGATTCCGGGCACCGGTTTAAAAGTTAGAAATTCCCGCTCGTTCGTTCACTGAACGTACCCGAGTCAAACTTCAGAAATTAATTCCGGGCACACCGGGCCTCAGAATCAGGCGCTGTCAGAAACTGCGTTCTTGTAAAATTCCAAAGAAAATTAAGAAAGAAATTTCTTTGAAATTTCAGGGTCTTTACACAACCAAACGTTATGGGATCTAGAATGAAAAATCTTGTAGCCATGCTCACACAACTTTCTCAAGCTATGAATCATGCAGGACTTCCAAACAAGAAAAGGAAGGAGCAACATTCTGTTGAATCCTTCATGAGACAACGTCAACCTTCATTCAGCGGGTCTACTGATCCATTAGTTTCTGAACAATGGATTAGTACTACTGAAAAGATATTTTCAGTTCTTCAATGTTCTGAGCATGATAAAGTCATCTTAGCAGTGTATCGTTTGGAAGGTGATGCTGATCAATGGTGGAATCTTATTAAGAATACGAGGAAAAGGGATGAAATTGAGTCCATGGAATGGGACGAGTTCAAGAACTTATTTTTCAATAAGTACTTCCCTCGTATTCTCCGAACAAAGATGGATAAAGAGTTTCTTGAACTGAAGCAAAAGGATGATGAATCTGTTGGTACCTATGAAGCAAATTTTACAAGACTTGCAAGGTACGCTTCTGGTATTATTATCCAACCTGAGAGTAAGATATATCGACTCTTTAGTGGCTTAAAACCAAGTCTTAGAAGGGCCTTATCCATAAGGGACTTCAATAGCTACGAGGAAATCGTTCGATGTGCTCTCAAAGTTGAGATGGAGATTGGAGTAACCCATCAGTCATATGGGTTTGATAAGAAGAGGAAAATGGAATTAAAAGGAAAATCTAAAGAGCACACTGAAAAGAAGATTATCTTTCCCTTATGCTCAAAGTGTGGAAAGAAAAATGGAGGGAGTTGTCTTAAAGGGACAAGTAAATGTTTCAAGTGTGGAAAGGAAGTTCATCGGGCATTTGAATGCCGCGATGATGGGAAGAAGATGTCTAATGATGCAAACAAAGGAAGGGATAGACAGAATGAACCTACTACACTTCAATGTTTCAAGTGCAAGGAGATGGGACATTATGCCAATAAATTCCCTAATCCAAGGGTTGATGATGATGGTCGACGTCAACAAACTCTTAAGGCTAAAGACAAAGGAAAGTCACATGAAATTTCTATCAGCGATGTGGAGTATGATAACGATGTGGTGAATGGTACACTTACCATCCACTCTAAAGTAGAAAATGTTTTATTTGATTCTGGATCCACCCACTCTTTTATTTCTGAAGAATTTTCTAAGGGTATCACCGTATTACCTCAACAATTAGATGTTGAGTTAGTTGTGACAACACCTAATGGCACAACAGTCGCATCAAAAGTTTATAATTCTTCTCCGATCGAAGTTTGTGGGAAAGTGCTTCCTGCAAATCTTGTGATCCTTCCTATAGTGGAATTTGATGTGATTCTTGGCATGGATTGGATTTCTTTATATGGAGCTCATATCAATTTCCAAATAAGGGAAGTCACATTTCATATTCCAGATCAATCTATGATCGTCTATCAATGCAAGGATGAACATAACCTTCCAGTGGAAATTCCTTCTACCTTATGGGTATTGATTCTACTAAATGAAGGTTATTTGTCTCAAATGTTTGTTGAGAAACTCATGATTAAGAATATGCCTATTGTACGGGAGTTTGATCATATCTTTCCGAAGGAATTACCGGGTCTTCCACCAAATCGTGAAGTTTAGTTTTTAATAGAACTCGTACCGGGTGCTTTGCCTATTTCAAAGACACCTTATAGAATGGACCCAATTGAGTTGCAGGAATTGAAGAAGCAACTCCTAGAGAATCTTGATAAGGGATTCATACGCCCTAGTGCGTCACCTTGGGGAGCACCTGTTCTATTTGTTAAGAAGAAAGATGGATCAATGAGACTCTGCATTGATTATCGAGAACTTAACAAGATCACTATCAAGAACAAATATCATCTCCCATGCATTGATGACTTATTTGACCAACTACGCGGAGCTCAATACTTTTCCAAGATTGATCTTCGTTCAGGGTATCATCAATTAAGGGTCAAAAGGGAGGATATACCAAAGACGGATTTCCATACAAGGTATGGACACTATGAATTTATAGTGATGCCGTTTGGTCTTACTAATTCCCCTGCTATCTTCATGGATCTGATGAATAGAGTCTTTAGAGACTATCTTGATCAATTTGTGGTAGTCTTTATAGACGATATTCTTGTCTATTAAAAGAGCAAGGAAGAACATGAAGATCACTTGAGAATTATATTGAAGACCCTGAGAAAGGAGAAGCTTTATGCCAAATTTACCAAGTGTGAATTTTGGCTTCAAAAAGTTTCATTTTTGGGTCACATAATCTCAAAAGAGGGGATATCTGTGGATCCAACAAAAACAGAGGTTATCGAAAGATGGTCGAGACCAACAACAGTAACTGAGATCCAAAGTTTTCTTGGTTTGGATGGATATTATCGACGTTTTGTGAAAGATTTTTCACGATTTTCTAATCCACTAACCAAGTTGACTTGGAAAGGAGTTAATTTTGTTTGGACGGAAGAATGTGAAGAGAATTTCAAGGAGTTGAAAAGAAGGTTATCTAGTGAAGCTATGCTCACACAGCCTTGTAGTGGAGAAAGGTTTGTGATCTATAGTGATGCATCCAAGAAGGGACTGGGGTGTGTTCTTATGCAAAATGATATGGTGATAGCTTATTCCTCACGAAAGTTGAAAATCCATGAGCAAAATTACCCAACACATGATTTGGAGTTAGCTGCGGTAATCTTTGCATTAAAGATTTGGAGGCATTATCTTTATGGAGAAAGGTGTGACATTTATACTAATCATAAAAGTTTAAAGTATATTTTCACACAAAAGGAGCTGAATATGCGTCAAAGAAGATGGTTGGAGCTGATTAAGGATTATGAATGCTCAATCCATTACCACCCTGGGAAAGCAAACAAGGTGGAAGATGCATTAAGTCGATAAGACCATGCCGGTTTATCCATGATGAGGATCACAAAAGATCCAATATTTATGGATTTACAAAGGATGGATCTTGGAATTATAATGGATGGGGAAAAATATTATCTTTCTCAAATGAATGTTTAAACATCTATACATGTGAAGATTAAAGAGGCACAGAAAGAAGATGTCTAGTTACAAAAGAAGGTGAGAAATGTTCCTGAATTCAACCTTGATTGTGATGGGATAATAAAGTTCAGGAATCGGGTTTGTGTTCCTCCCATCCCAGAATTAAAGAAGGAGCTGCTAGATGAGGCTCATAGTTCTTCATTCTCTATTCATCCTGGAAGCACGAAGATGTATAGGGACCTGAAAGAGTACTTCTGGTGGGATGGCATGAAAAGAGATGTTGCTGAATATGTATCTCGATGCTTGGTTTGTCAGCAAGTTAAAGCTGAGAGACAGAAGTCTAAGGGTATGTTACAACCATTACCCATACTCGAATGGAAATGGGAAAACATCACTATGGACTTTGTCATAGGACTTCCTAAAACATCCAAAGGAAATAATGCTATCTGGGTCATAGTTGATCGTCTTACCAAGTCTGCACACTTCATTGCTATTAGAGAGGATTTCTCTCTAGATCAGCTTGCCAGGATATATGTAAAGGAAGTGGTAATATTGCATGGAGTAACACTTTCTATTATATCTGATCGGGATCCGAGATTTACCTCAAAGTTCTGGAGAAGTCTTCAGCATACTCTGGATACAAAGTTGAGTTTCAGCACTGCTTATCATCCTCAGACAGATGGTCAGTCTGAGAGAACAATTCAAATTCTAGAAGATATGTTGAGAGCTTGCTCTATGGATTTCAAAGGTGGTTAGGATCAACACCTACCATTGGTGTAATTTTCTTATAATAATATCTTTCACTCCAGTATTCAGATGGCTCCTTATGAGGCTCTCTATGGAAAGAAATGCAGGACTCCAACTTGCTGGGATGAAGTTGGGGAAAGAAAGCTATTAGGACCTGATCTCGTTGATGAAATGGCAGAAAAGGTCAGATCTATTCAACAACACATAAGAGCAGCTTAGAGTTGACAGAAAAGTTATGCCGACAACCGAAGAAAAGACCTAGAGTTTGAAGTGGGTGATAAAGTGTTCTTACCAATATCTCCCTGGAAGAAAGTCATGAGATTTGGAAAGAAGGAGAAGTTGAGCCCTAGATATATCGGTCCTTTCGAAATACTGGATCGTGTCGGGAAGGTAGCTTACCGATTGGCGCTTCCACCGAATCTCTCTCAAGTACACGATGTGTTCCATGTATCTCTCCTCAGAAAGTATATACCTGATCCTTCACATGTACTCAGCTCAGAAGTTGTACCACTGGAGCAAGATCTTTCTTATGAAGAACAGCCGATAGAGATTCTGGATCGTAGCGAAAAATTCCTACGAAACAAGACCATTCTCTTGGTGAAAGTTTTATGGAGGAACCACCAATTAGAAGAAGCTACATGGGAGCTTGAGGATATGATGAGGGAGAGGTATCCTCATCTGTTTGTTACAAAGTGACGAATTTCGAGGGCGAAATTCATTTTAAGGGGGGTAGAATGTAACAACTGAGAATTTTATGTGAAATATTTTGTTTTTATGTTATATAAATCATCAAAGGAATCTTTCACTACACACAACACTAGCTTGGCTTGCTTTACACGCAACCGCGGCCTTCCTCGATAGCTTGTGTCGTACGCAATACCGAGTTTCACTAAACAATGATATGCTATTAAAATATTATTAAAACTAGCCATTATGAATAGTAATAACCACTTTTTGAAATTTTATAAATTTTATTTTTCAAAATGGACTTCATTTTTGGATTCGGAATATCGAAATTAGCCTAGGGTGAAATTTTGGTATTTTTCTGAAAACTTTCAATTTTTGATGAATAGTGAAACCACTAAGTGGTAGTTAAAAAACTGAATTTTTCATAAAACTTAATTTTACCGCTTCTGTGAGTGGAATTTCGAAAATCCGAGAGACACGGTTGATGTCAGTAAGTAAAATGTGGTTCAATTAGATGAAAATAATTTTTTGGTGAATAGTAACTTTTTACTTTTTTTTACCACGGTTAAAAGTAAATAGGGTAATTAAGGGTAAAAATGATATTATTATTACCCTAACACATGTCCTAATTCTATTGGACAAGTGTAATTCGACCAAAAACAACCTTAGGAATAAAATATGACCATTTATTCCCACTTGGATTAGATTAGGACATTTATTATTAATTTATTTAAAAAAGGGTTAAAATAGTTAAAATCAAAGTTTAATAAGTAAATCATTTTTAATATGGGGTTATACATAAGATAAATTCAACTATAAATATTCATTAGAAATATAAAAATATTTCCTACATAATGGTATTTTATTTGTAATTTTTAGACATTAAATAATTTAATTTATTTATGACACAATGATGATGCAGTAATTATCTTATTAATGAAATATTGACATAATTGATGTTATAAATACCCAAATAAATGTAATTTGAGACTTTCTATGAATTAAACTAATTTTCTAGGTTAATATGACATGTTAGTATTGATTTAAGTAACTTGGTTAGAACTAATCATTCTGTTATGATTTTCACAAAAATCAATTACTAAATAGTGTCAAAATTGACATAAAATAGTTTTTAAAACAAATATTATATTATTAATTGTTATTTTATTCATAAAAATCTAAGGTTAGGCCAAATTACTTAGATAAGGTTATATATTTTAATAATAAACAACTTGGGGTTTGTTTGGCTTGATATAGTAAGTTTATTAACCTTATAGTGTTAGAAAACAAGAAGACACGGTAAAAGTTAAATTATCTAACTTAAAGTTAAATCTAAATGATAAGGTTAAATTTGATACCTAAACTTGTCTAAATTCTATTGGATGAGAGGATTTAGACCCATACCCACCTTATCTTCGAAATATATCAATTTGGAGCTTTTAAAAACCGAATTTGACTTTATAATAAAATAATATTTTTTGTTATTCCAAAGGTGCCCCTCTCCTCCCTTATAAAAGGGCACCTCCTCCCCCTATTTCTCACACCACTTTGAGCCTTCAAGCTTGGCCAACCCCTGCCAATTTCTCCTCTCCACTTCCCTAGAAACATCCTAGAGGATCTGTTCTTCTTCAAAGACTTATTTTAGTTCCCTAAAAGGAGGTCTCAAAGATGCACTTCAAAGAAGAGGTAATGTCCGTTACCGATTCTTTCATCTTTATTTCTTATTCCACTTCTTCTTCTTTAGTTGTTTAATTATTAAGTAATAACATCAGTATCACTCATATACTGATATGTTATTATAAGTATGAAACAACCATATTTCACCATCTATCCATCCTACGGAAAAATAAATCACCGCGCGTGCGTACGTACGGAATACCGTCTCCACGCCGTGGTGTAATCTATTTTCCACCACCACCTTACTTGAATGGGTATAATGGTGTAAATAATGACTATATATGACTATTATAAATTGATATTTATTCTGAAATAGTATACATACACTCCAATACAATTCCACGATCATAGGAACGATATCATCACTCGTGCGTACGTACGGAATACCGTCTCCACGATGTGATGCGACTCGTTCTACATGATCTTCATTTAATAAAGATTATATAAATGAATTTAATGAATTAATATGATATATATTACACTAATAATATTCTGGAAATGAGGTATCTATAACCTAAAGAGAAGAATAAGAATTTATTCGACAAAACACGCATAAGAACAAAAAGTAATAAACACCCGAATAACAAGTAGTAATGAAATATTACTAATAAAAAAGCTAAGAATATGACCATATATGATATCATAACAATAATTATGATTCTGGAATAAGTCAATAACATTATTTAAATCATTATACAGGAGGTTCGGACACTTACGAAGCAAATCGGACCTAAGGTAAGGGAAATATCACAATCTCATTTTTATCCGAGATTGTTTATACTTTGGAATTTACTGGGGTGTATTTTATCATCCAAATCCATGTTTCCTCAATATGTAATATTTATATCCTTCTACAATAATTTATATCCAATTTTACCCTTCAGTGAGTTTTTAGTAAAAGATATGAAAGGAATCTTTTGTCGTTTTTCGTACGAGGTACTTTTTGACTTTTCCGACAAAAGTACGAGAAGAATGTTTTTTTAACTTATACGACATGAATGGATTTTAAAAAAAATATTTCCAAGAATATTCCTTTACAAGTTTTCAAGTTTATTTTTAATCAACTTCTTTTAGTTTAAAATTGTATGACATGTTAAGAAAGGAAAAATGTTTTTGAAGTGAAAAGGATATTTTCCTCAAGAATGGAGTTCAAGAGTTTTATCAAAATCATTTTCCATCTAAGATAATAAAGGGTTCTGTCTCTATCCCTATTATTACATTGATTTGATTATGTTGTGATGGAAATATTTTTATGAATTCCTTTATCTTATATGAATTGTTTTATGATGTCCTGATGTTTAAGATTCCCATTTTTATTACATGGGTTATGCAATGATGTATGATTTATGATTTTGTGGCACACATAAGAATGGTATCATTATGATATGGGTGGGGCCTATATCTCCCTCCAATTCATTGGGTAAATATTTTATATCTCATAATATAGACATGGCTGGAACGTTAGGTTATACCGGTTCAGTAAAACAGGACTGAAACGAGGAGTGAACTCGGTTCAAAAATGGACTTTGTCCACTAAGATAGTCTTGAAAATGAGTCTTGACTAATAAGAAATGATTCTCTATGATTATGTGTGTATGCCAAAAATTTTCATGTTTTATGTTATGATTATTGGGATTCAATTTCACTACTATGATTTATCCCATGTTATGAAATTATTCTCTCTTTTGCAGGTTAAGATTTCCAAAAGTCATGTTCTTATGAATATGATGTGATTGATATTTCTTTTGTTTACCCTTACTGAGCATTTGAGCTCACCCTTTTGTATTTTTTCTTTCCCCAGGTCAGGAAGAAGGTTATTAAGTAAGATATGCCAAAAGGGACTATAGATATGATGAAATAAATGGGAGACAATGTAGATGCTTTATGAACCAGTTGTTTATGTTTCCCAGTTTCTAAAGACACTATACCTATACGGTCCTTTCATGGTTTTGTTATATGTTGTAATAAGTATGCTTCAATTTTGAAGTATTAACAATGTATGTATAGTATGGGTCGTTATAGAGGGGGAAGGAGAATGAGAAGAAACTTCAAAGAGATGAGTAGATTCTGGAGTATATACAATGGTTTGTGTGTGGAATTGGTATGAAATTTCCTCCCCCTAATCCTTTGAGTGATCCTCCTCCACCCGATACGAGTTGATACTCAATGATTTTTTATGACTGTTCTATATTTTGGGGTGATAAACATATCATGTGTGAAATGATGTATTAAGTTATGCTTGTTTTTATTATTTTTATTATTTTTTAAAATTATGTTAATTTAATTATTTTTTTCATATTTTTTTATTTTTTTGAAAAAAATAGTAAATGTGATGGATATCTATATCCATTACAATTGGGTATTTGTGATGGAACCATCACAATTGATTATTTAACAACATTTCAGGTAATATTTTTAATATTTAAATCAATCATCACAAATAGTTAGTATTTGTGATGGACCATCGCAAAATAATTCAATTACAACACCATTTTCTTTGATGGATCATTAGTGACACACCCCCATATTAAATTATTTTTTGTGATGGTAATCCATTTATAATGGCCCATATAAAAAATTTAAAACTATATTAGTGTTTATATAATATCTTGTATGAAATTTAGGAAAATAATAGAGATTCACTTTGTGTTTTTCTTGATGAAAGTTTGTTTATTGACTAAGTCATAACAAACTCTTTGTATCTAAAAAATTGGAGCATAAAATAATGGGTTTACTACATATTATAACTCATATGAAATACATTTTTCATAATATTTTTCATATGGTTATAGATTAACACCTCTATTTGTGAATCATGTCATGAAAATATATTGAAATATTTTTCACGTCTTATCAAATATCATTATTGATGATCCTGCTACTAACATCATGACTTTGACGTGTATAAGGAAATGTGCATTTAGGAATTGATTCATGCTACATTTTAATGATAAATTTATTTATTTAAGACTAATTATATATCCTCCATTTACCAACATCATGAATCTGATGTTCATAAGGAAATGTGAGTTTTGGAATAAATTCACTCTACATTTTCATGATCAATGAATGCTTGGTCAAGATATTCTTTGGCTCATGGGATAGAATAACCTTATATCTTCTAACCATTTATAGTAATTACTTCAATTTCACATTCCTCAAAACTCTTAAAGTAATATCATGATGTATATGAATTTACCTCTAGCTTCTCCTTGGTACAGTTCACGCTCCCTAGTTGAACTAATTCCAAAATCGTTGTGGATTACCTTTATTTCTAAATCTTTCTATTTACAAAACTAGATTAGTAAATGTGTTAATAATACCTAAGGTTTTTAGTTACAAAGAGTCTAAATACCATACTAGGTATATCTTTAACAACTAATTTTTGTTTCACTAGAAAAATATCCATCTTTCCATAACTGGGTATTTAAGTCTTACATTGTTTATTCATAATATATTTCCAATGATTCAAGAATTACTAAACTATAAGTTGAGTATGAGACACCACAAACAAAATTCATTCCAGAAATTAAATAATGTATTCTTGTGTTCATTGGAAACATGAGATAAATGTTTTGTTAATTAAAAATTCAACTAGAATAATTAAACTTATAAATTGGAAGTTGTGTACTTCTCACCACTAACTTATAAATCACCCTTTTTCCACCACTTGTAGAATTCACGTCACTTATTGTAAAATTTATATACTTAATTGGTTACTGTATTTGGGTATATATATATGACACACATTCAATATCTAATACCCAAAAAGTAAAATAGATTCATCATATTCAATGATGAATATACACTAAGTCAAAACCTCTTCATTCTTCCACTTAAATTCATTGAATTTTATCTTCTAAAGACATATCTAATGACATGAGAAGAAAATATACTCCTGTATGATTATTTTCCTCTTTTACTTGAAGGATTTTGTAAATTTTTCTTTTTTTGCCACACTTTCCATAGGCCTTTTCACCTCGTCTTTCGACTTTTTTACCATAATAACTAAAGATTGATATTTCTTTAAGTTATTATCTGATTATAAAATTTTACCCAAAAGATAATGAAGTGTTTTTATATGTCTTGGTTGTTTTATAATCCTAAATGAAATAGGATTAATTAGGTGATAAGGATATTATAAAGGGATATATTGAAAGACCATGAAATATATTTCAATTTACACTAGTGTAGTGTAATAATCATTTGATTCATTTCTCACTTCACTTTATCCTCTTAGACTTCTTGGAGATGAGATAAAATGTGAATCCATCTAAGTCCCGATGTTGTTTCCACAAATTATTAGAAATTTATGATATAATTATGCTATAAACATCAAATTCATCAATTATATGTCTCATATAAGATTCCTTTTCACCCTCACTTCCTGAAGTGGATCAACAAGTAGTGGAGACTCTAACACATATTATTTCCATTCACATCATAGTTCTTTATGAAAGCACCCATGCTACACATGTAAATTCATGATAGTTAATACATGAACGTTTTATAATATATATTGTAGTGAAATTTTGGTATCAATCCAAAAAATAATAATTAAGAAGATCAATACTTTTTTCTTTATTATTATTTATTTTGACATTATATATTTTATTATCCTAAATGCATCCCACTATTTTATCAAATTATAGTTTCTGTAAACTACTAGATATAGAATAATCAGTCTCTAGAGTATTATAGTGGAAAATATCCTTAAAACCTATCCTCCAAGATATGGATATGCCACTACTTGGAGAGTCTTAAGGAAGACTTTTAGCTGTCCAACTGCATTAATTCATGATTCCTTGATATGTTGAGTAGATTACCATCTCTTGAAAAGGATATCCATGAATTTATAAATGCTTGCCTCTAAACTTTCAATAAGATATATGTGACTCCTTATTTTCTGTCAAATTCAGTTAAGTCGACTCACCGTTCTCATAATAACTCTCTAGTAGTTAGAGGTACCCTTGACTAGGGCTGACGAGCATCTCATACAATATGTTTTGTTCAAAATTAAGTGATAGAAGGCAAAATGAATTATTATTAATTTTAGGTTTTTTTATTATTCTAGGTAAATATAATCCATTTGTATTTACACTTTATTAATTTATGTGACCGCTCTCACATCTTAACAATGCTATAAATAGAAAAACATTCACCACACAAGTTCATTTTATCTACACACACTCGATTATTATTTTATGAGATCACATGTAAAAATTACACATACATAATGTACTAAACCATGCATAAATAAAATTAAACGATGTGATTATAAGTCAGTACTAATGGTCGATCCATTGAGAGAATAATGGATTAGCCTATACCATTGGGATAACTCCTTGAGTCACGTCACATGCGAATTGAGTTGCAGTGATCTCCCATCCAATGCATCAAAGTTTCATCTAGTATGTCACCAAAAATCGATGCAAAATACATTGCTTATCATCCTTGTCATTATAAAAAAAATACTTGCACATAAGAGAGGGGATCTCAGGAATAAAAAATATAGATGAATAATTTTTATCTGGATGTGCACGCCCTTATATATATATAATGGCGTAAAATATGATACATAGATCATATTTTATTAAATAATTATTGCAAACTATGAATTGCAATAATTAAATAAATAAAGAAGAAAATATTATACATGCATTAGTCAGTATAAGGATCATAATCAGTCAATACACATTAAACCTGAGTAAATTAATTAAATTTGTGATGAATTAATTTTGTGGATATTTTTCAATAAATAAAATAAATTTAATTTAATTTTAATTAACATTAACCATGCCACATTGTCCCATAAAATATTTAGTTAAATTATAAATTTTATTAAAGAAGTTTTTGATTTTTTATACAATTATTCAAGCTCTCGGAAAATTTTAAACCCCTTGGATGGGTTTCGGGTTACTAGGAGATATCGTAAAGGTAGGATAGGTCGAAAAAAACCCAACTCACCTAACCCATGGTCAGAAGAACCCGATAGAGGTTATAGGTTAGGGCATGCGTGCACCTATTATCCTGGCATGTGGGTAAATATGGGTACCCCTAATGGATGCCACACTTAAAAATGGAAATAAGAAGAAAAAAAAATTCAATTTTATTTTTCATTTTAATTTTTCATTAAGGATGTAGTTCCAAGATTTTACACCTTAAAAGGGACCCCCTTTTAGTTCTTCCATATAGGGGCACCATTCTATCATCTTCACATTTTTTTTCAAAATGACCATGGCAAAGCTTGAGGGAAAAAAGCCACATGGATAACAAATCCCACTTTCCAGTGCCTGCCAAAACCCACTTTTAAACACCTATATATATATATATATTAAAATAATATATATAATCATGAACACAAATACACACATTATATAATCATATTCCATTATATATCATAAGCACCTATTATATATATAAATATTCAAGCGCACACACAGACATATATAATAATATATATATAATCATGCACACATATATATTATATAATCATGGTACATTATATATATATATATATACTCTTAGGCCAATAAATATTATTATTATATTTATAATATAACACACATATATAATAATAATATTTTTTATTTTTTTTCCATAAAGACTTGGAAAATACCCTATAATACTGAAGCTCAGCTAGACAGATCCCAAGAAGGTAGGGTTTTGGCAATCGATTCCAACCTAAAGATGTCGATAATTAGTGAAATAAACCCACACCAGTGATATATATATATATATATATATATATATATATATATGTATGTATTGTTTCTTGGTTTTAATCCCGAATAATTATTTTTTTAATCTCCAGATGACCATAACTCGATCATCCAATCTTTGATCGATGCACCATTTGTGAAAATGGGACCATGGAGATATCATATTCATGAATAAATGGAAATTTAAATTTAAATTTAACTCAATTAAATGTGAACCTCACTCTGATACCAATTTAAGGAAACCTAGATTTTACAGAAGCATGAAACATGGTAAATTATAATTTATGGGGCTGAATTTGTGTCAAAATATCAAATATGGTATACCGAAACCTAGATTAATCCAAATATAATTTATAATTTAATTAAATATAAATAATTTAGAATGAAAAATTAAAGCAAAATCACACATCATTCAATTTTTATTGAAAACACGTTTCACTCATCATCGACGATCATCACTCAAAGGAGCCAAACTCAAAACCCTCTAGATCATCCAAATGAATACTATAAGCTTGATCTATTTTCAAACTACAAATTCCTGGTTATCACATAGAGAATTAGATAATCTTCGACATAATCTTGATCACGAGAGATCAAGTTAATGATCCTTAAACTTGGATTGAGAAACCTTTGAACTTTCCTTTAATTTCTCTCTCTAGGACTTGAGATCGGGGGAGAAGATAGAGAATTCATGCAAGACCATATCACTCTCATAGCGGGTGTTAAAAATTCTTTTATTCTTAGGTCTTTATAGATTTTAGCCATTTAGATGTACCAAAAAATGACACAAACAACACTTACAACTTTCCACAAATATCGTAGATATTTTAACACATTTGTAACTCATAAAATGTGTTACATGATAAAATACGAGTCATTAAATCGACTAGGATCTCCCATAAATATTAAAAGAATCCTTTAATATTAAATATTTGTTTGAAAAACAGTTTTCATTATATTAATTAAATAACTTATGAATATAATAAATAAATAAATTCAATTAATATTATTCTAAACTCTAATATTATTAAATGTATTTATTTCCTTTGCGATTGTATAAAATTGGACATAACTCAAACACCCCTATGGCCACCACCATGTTCTAAACTCCAATTCACTAGAATTGTCTATGCTTCTGAATACATTTTCCATGTGACCCTCTATGACCTTATCTTGATATTAGTGAATACTATTCACAAACTAGGAGTGAAGTTTAGAAATCTATAAAGCCCCCCTAAATAGATAAGGAAAAGTCATATAAATGAAAACCTTTTCTACAAACAAACAATTTGTAATATAATCTATTTTCCTCATGATATGTCATGAAGTAGTATGCACACTTTGTGTCATCATCCTTTCTAAATTTATTGTTCATTGACCTATATGGATAGAATTACTTTCTTATACCATGGACATGCATTTAATGAAGGTAATTCCATCCCGATAAAATTGTCCTGATATATCACTTCCTTTGAAAAGATAAAATTCTGTCTTGATTATTCAATCAATGTTATACCACCAATTATAACAACCTTGCTCTTTATTACACACTAAAACATGATTTATTACATAAAATCTTCACTTGATACAACATGGAAGATCGGGAGGTCTAGTATCTTTGGGTCTTAGGAACATTACATAAAAACTTAAAACATGAAATACAACATCTTTGTTGAAAAATTTCTTTACAAGACCACTACATTCCCTCATACTTAGCATTGCATGGGTTAACCTGAGGACATGCATAAGAAAAGGGTGAGCTATAAAGACCAGTAAGGGAATAAAAAAGGAATAAAATTAGGAATACAATACATGTTAGACAATAGGCATATCAATGGATAACAAGAGAAACATGAACATAGAGGCATGATAAAGCATGATAATCATAACATGGAAATGTGGCAACAACACTTAACATGGAATTAGCATGATCCAAGGATCATTGCACATGGAGCATGAGTAAACCCTCATTATACATGAAGCACAAGTAAAACCTCATTTCACTTGAATTAGCATGAGTCAAAACTCATTGCACATGACATATCATGATACTATACTTTACCCAATGCATTAGAGTGCTATCAGGGTGCACCCTTCTTAAACATTTCATTTCATGCATAAGTGTGCTACATGGATCATATAACATGGAATCAATCAACATCATAAGTTATTCCACGATTGAGTAATGTGGAATAAATAAATTAAATTACCATTCAATATTTATATCTTTATAAAGGCGAACAACCTTGATAGATACATGGGTATGGTATTCACTACACAATGATCTTGGCTTGAAAAAAACACAGTGCAATTTCGACATCATAACGACGTGACATAAGGATTCATAAAAATGGTTGATGAGAGAGAAATGGGTGTCTCATCATATGTAAATGAAATAGAAAGTAAGGGGGGTCATATATATACATGTCCCAATAAACTTAATGGAATTTAGATACATAATACAAAATAATTTCTTGAATGTAAATGAGGAGAGAGAAATTCCTTACGGAATTTTGGCATGGTAATGGGTGTATATGGGAGGAATTAATGAGAGAGAAATGGAGACTATAATTATTAAAACATGAAGAGGAAAGTTTGGGGGGGGGTGTGAAATCATATCCCAACATTTTTAATTGAAATAAAAAGGATATAACAATATAAAGAAACTTGGACAAAATTTAGAAAGGAATAAATCCCTTACTTGGAAGTGTGATCCCAAAGGATTGGGAGAGGCTTAAGAGGAGGTTCTTGGGAGCTTTGGGAACCTTGGGAGGATTATAGAGAGATGAGGACATGGGTTGGTCGAACTCAAAAGGCTTTTAGTGAAGAGTAAGTGGGAGATTGGGTGGGTATATATAGGAAAAGAGAGGGAATTCTTTATTATTTAGGTTTGGGACACCTCACATTAAACTAATCAAAAAAACAAACCAGTCCATGGTTTTTAGCCATGGTTTTTGCCAAAGGGAAGTGGAAAACAATATTTTATGAGGATAATGACCTAAATTCTTAAAATAATAGAGTTTCTTATGTGGAGGTGAGTCACACTCTCAAGGAAAACAATTTAAAAAGACAAAATGTTTTATAAGCCTTGAAGGGTCCACTAAAGCTTTGTAAAATAAATCAAAAAAACCCAAAATCACATTATTTTAATGGTAAAAAATATATCTTCCGAACATAATATTTATATTATTTTATTACATCACTATTGGGTCATTATGATGTCATAAAACACGTTATATATTTAAATAGTATTTAATTTTTGCCCAAAAATTCAACTGTCTCAGAAAATTATGAAAAATTCACCGTTGGATAATTTCAACATCCTGATTCCAAAAATAATATTTATTTTATCTAAATAATTTTATAAATATTTTAATTTTTACTTTTAAAATAAAATCTAACATTTATCGAAAATTCATGGGTTTTGACAAAAACAGCTTTGAAAATTTAATAAAAATTACAATAAAATTATATGATAATTTATATTTAATAAAAAGTAATTTAATAATAATAATAATATTTTATTTAATTCAAAAATCCATTAATTCATAAAAATAGATTTCTTAGTCGAATATTAACTAAAAATACTATATGTGCTTTAAAAACTATTTACAAAGTAACAATAATAAAATGAATGCACATTCTTTATACAAAAATAATGTACATAATCATAATTCTAGGGTCTTATTGCATAATACTTTATAACACCTGCATAAGAACAAAGTGTAAGGTGTGTTATGGTGACAAACTCTTGGGGTGGCTCAGATAACATTGCTCGGGTGATAATCTCTATTAACTTACACTTCTCCCATAGTTGGTTCTGCTCAAGCTTAACATGTTCAAGATCAGCTTGAGATTGGTCAAGAGAGAAGCCCAATGATGCCACCTCCTTTATGAGCTCTGAAAAATGGGATTCCTATGGGGAAAGTCTATTGTATGAGGCCATTTCTTCCTTTTTCTGAGTAAATTGGATTTGTTAAAGCCCTATATTTATGCTAATCATGTGATCACTGTTCAACGACTATATTAGAAACGATCACAATTCATAATAGTATTTTAAAATTTAGAAACATAAAACCAATGAAGTTCACATTTTATATAACCATAATAAGACATTTAATTAGATCAAGAGGAATTTCCATTAATTAAAGTTTGGGTCGTTACAATCTTTTCCCCTTAAGAAATTTCACCCTTGAAATTTCCTTTTCCCACTCTAAAACAAATGTGGGCAACTTTTCTTCAACACTTCCTCTGATTCCCATGTCACTTCTTCAAACTTGTGTTTTTTCTACAACACCTTGATGAGGGGAATTGTATTATTTTGTAGAACTTTTTCTCTACGTTCTATGATCTTCACTGGTTTCTCCTCATAAGAAAGATCATCCTCTAACTGTACTACCTCTCAAGAGAGTACATGTGAAGGGTCTAGTATGTACTTCTTTAAGAGGGATACATGAAAGACATCATGTACTTTGTCTATGGTAGGTGTAAGTGCTAGTTGATAGGCACAAACCCAACACGATCAATAATCTAGAAGGGGATGATGTACCAAAGACTTAACTTCCCTTTCTTTTCAAACCTCATGACCTTCTTCCATGGAGATATGAATAGAAATACCATGTATCCAACTTTAAACTCAAGGTCTCATCGATGGTTATCTGCATAACTCTTCTGTCGACTTTTGGATGCCTTGATATACTGCTGAATGGTTTTCACATTCTACACCATTTCTTCAAGCATTTCTGGTCCTAGAAACTTATGCTCACCGACTTCATCCCAACACACCGGTATTCTACACCTTTTCTCATAAAGGGATTCATATGATGCCATTTGGATTCTTGAGTGGAAACTGTTATTATAAAAGAATTCAACCAGAGGAATATGTTGATCCCATCCTACTTTAAAGTCCATTTATAATGCTATAAACATATCCTCAAGTGTTTGGATAATCCACTCAAATTGTCCAATAGTTTGAGGATGATAAGCTGCACTGAAGTTCAGCTCAGTATCTAGAGCATGTTGAAGACTCTTCCAAAACTTATAGGTGAATCTTGGATCTCAATTAGATACAATAGATTATGGTACTCCATGCAGTCTTAACACTTACCTGATATATATCTGTTCTAGTTGATCCAATGAGAAATCATCCCAAATTACAATGAAGTGTGAAGAATTTTTAAGACGATCCAAAACAACCCAGATTGCATTGTTGCCTTTGGATGTCTTCGGAAGTTCGGTGACAAAGTTCATGGTGATGTTCTCCCATTTCCATGCTGGTATAGGAAATGGTTTCATCATCCCCTTAGACTTTTTCCTCTCCACCTTCACTTGCTAACACACCAGACACTTTGATGTATACTCAGCGATATATTTATTCATATTATCCCACAAATAATGATCTTATAGATCTCAATACATCTTTGTGTTTCCTAAGTGAATAGAGAAATTTGAATTATGTGCATCATCCGAAAGTTCCTTCTTCATCTCTGAAGTTGATGGAACACATAGTCTTTTCCTAAATCTCGCAATTCCTTGTTCATTAACATTAAAATATAAGGATTTCCCTCTTCTAATAGCTTACACTTTCTTCTGAATCCCCACATCATCTTTTTGATAATACTTTAACCTTTCCAAAACAGACAGTTGGGCAATACTTTGTGAAAGTATTGATGATGTTCCCTTATTTATGATTCCCATGTCTATATTCATAAAATCTAAGAAGATTGGATCCTTCTAAATTCTCATCAATGATATAATCACTGGGTCCTTTCTACTTAGAGCATCCACCACCTTGTTTGCTTTCCCAGGGTGGTAATAGATTGAGCAGTTATAGTCTTTTATCATATCTAACCATATTCATTGGTGTATGTTCAACTCGCTCTATGTGAATATATACTTAATGATTTTTTGGTCCATATATATTTCACACTTCTCCCCAAAGAGATAATTCCGCCAAATTTTTAAGGCGAAGATCACCGCATCCAACTCCAAACCATGTGTTGGATAATTCTGCTCATGAACTTTCAATTTCCTTGAAGTATAGGCAATTACTTTTTCATTTTTCATTAACACACAGGCCAGGACCTTCTTCAATGCATCAATGAATACCACAAAAAGTTCTCCACTTGTGGGTAAAGTGAGCACGGGTGCTGTGATAAGCCTCCTTTTTAACTCCTTGAAGATTTATTTGTATTCATCACTCCAAGAAAAATTTACTTCCTTCCGAGTTACCTTAGTAATAGGGTTGGACGATCGTGAGAAATTTCTCAAAAATCGTCAATAATATCCAACTAACCCCAAGAAGCTACAGATATCCGTTACCGATGTTGGCCTCGACCATCCCTCAATTGCATATGTTTTGGAAGGATCCATAGATATCCCATTGCTTGTGATGATATGGACCAAGAATGAGACCTCCTTCAAACAGAACTCACACTTTCTATACTTTTCATAGAGCTTCTCCTTCCTCAAGGTCTATAGTACAGTTCTTAGATGCTTCTCATGATCCTTCTAGTTTTGGAGTATATCAAAATATCATCTATAAAGACTACAAAAAATTTGTCGAGGTAATCCCTAAAGGTTCTATTCATAAATTCCATGAAGATTGCTAGAGCATTAGTGAGTCCTAAAGGAATTACTATGAATTCATAGTGCCCGTATCTTGTATAAAAAGTAGTCTTGGGGATATCTTCCTTCTTCACCCTTACTTGATAATATCCCGACCACAAATCCACCTTGTAGAAATATTGTGCTCCATGCAGCTGATTTAACAAGTCATCGATTCATGGGAAAGGATACTTGTTCTTTATCATGATTTTGTTAATCTCATGATAATTGATGCAAAGGCGCATTGACCCATCTTTCTTCTTGATGAAGAAGACTGGTGCATCCCATGGTGAAGAACTTGGGCGTATAAACCCTTTATCCAGATTCTCCTATAGTTGTTTCTTCAGATCCTCAAGCTCCAAAACAACCATTCTATATGGAGTCTTGGATATTGGAAATACCCCAGGTATAATATCAATTTAAAATTCAACATCTCTTCTAGAAGGAAGACCAGACAATTCCTCAGGAAACACTTCAGCGAATTCCCTTACAATAGGCATGTATTCAAGGATGGTTCCCTCCTTAGACTCAATCATCTGAGCTTGATACACATGCTCATAGGGTAGTAATACCCATTCTTGAGATGATGAATCAAAAGAAGATTCATCTTCCTCCTTTCACTTGTATAGAATTGGGGGTCGATTCTCCACATGGAGAGTGATTTCCCTCTCATGACAATTTATATTGGATCTATATAGGGAAAGCCAATCCATGCCAAGAATTGCATCAAATTCCACCAAAGTAAGTATGATGAGGTCCACTGGGAAGTTCAATCCACCGATTATGACAAGGGAGGAGTTATATTCATGGGATGCAATGATTGCCAGATTTTCCGTACTCACCGACATCTTTACTTTCATGATTTGTGGTGGTGCTGGGATTGTTCTACTAAACTTTTGGGATATAAAAGAATGTGTATAACCTGAATCAAAAAGTACATTTTCTATTCTTGAATGAATAACTAGCTTACCTATCACCACTTCATTTTCGGGGTTTACTTCAGTAGTAGTGATGGAAAAAGCTCACCCTTATTGCCTTAGAGGTTGTTGGTTTCCTCCGAAAAACCTTGGCTTAGGGCACTGATTTTCAAGATGCCCTAGTTATTTGTAGTTGTAGAAATGAACAAAGCGTTGAGGTTCGAATAGATCTTTCCTCTCCTATGTTGCAGATGCAGGTTTTTCTTGTCAGTAGTTAACAGCTAGGTGCCCTTCTCTTCTACACCTAAAGCATTTCCTCATACCCTTTAGGCAATTTCCAGGGTGCTTCTTTCCGCACCTTTGGCAAGTGGGGTGCTGGATCTTCTTAGCACCATTGGATATATCCATCAGACCACTATAATTTAATTCCACCTTATGATTATTATCTACATGATACCACTGAGATTCTCCGATATCCATTTTGACCTTAAGGTCACATCAAACAATTTCCTCATAGCTGTCGAAGTCACAGATCGCCAGCGCTTTCTGCAGGCTAGGTTTCATCCCACCAAAGAAGAGGTCAACCTTGCATTCTTGTGTAATGAAAAAGCCAGAGGTGTATCGTTCAAGCGTTGTAAAGTTTTTATCGTACACTCTGACAGATTCATCGTCTTTTTTCTTTAGTTAAAGGAATTCCCTTTCCATCTTAAGTCAGAGGGTGCGTGGAAAATATTTATCGAAAAACATCTTCCAAAAATCCTTCCATTCTAATGCCTCGATCTCATCCTCAAGATTTTTATTTTTGATTAGTGCCCACCATTAATCAGCTTCACCCTCTATATGATAAGCGGTCAGAAGAAACTTCTCTTGTTCAGAACATTGAAGGATGGATAAGATCTTTTCAATGGAGTTGATCCATTGTTCGGCGATTGAGGGATCAAATGATCCATTAAAAGTAGGAGGTATTTGTCTCATGAAGCTCTCAATAGCCACTTGTTCTTTCTTGGGGGGGGGGGGGTTGAACGTTCCTCTTGACCCATGCTTCTACACAAAACTTGAGTTAACTAAGAGATAAGTGTGAAAAAGTTCACGATTCCCACTCCCATCAGATTGGGTATCTCATTAGCACAGTCATCACATTGATCTTCAAATCGGTTGTTAGCCCGAGTCCTCCTATTACCAGCCATTAGATGGAATAAAAGGAAAGTTAGGGGTAACACATAAAGGGTAATACAAGGACAAAACTAATGACTTATAAATAATTTTTATTTCCTTAACTTATGAATCCATAGGCTTCAATCTATGATATTCATGATCTACTTTCTAACATACATTCTTAGGGGTATTTTTTAATTCCCTTTATAAGGGTTTATACTAAGTTAGTGAATATACCAAAGCATATCCCCCGAGAGTGTCATAACCAAGAGTCCAGAAAGGCCTATTGTCATGTACCAGGATACCCTGGGTCAAGCCTGAAACTCCTTGTCGGGGTTTTCACCCCTAGGTACATCTGTGCTAGATCCGCCTCTACCTTCTCATATCCAGACAGGGATGTATTTGATTGATAAAACACTTACTTAATACTCACAAAAACTTAGGGATGTTTTTATTATACTTAGTCTTGTCTATAAGTCTTCACTAGGGTTTTCTAATCCTAATCCCAAAAATAACTAAACCTATCATCTGATGCTAACTATAACAACCCTGTTCTTTACTACACACTAAAACCTGATTTATTACATAAAATCTTCACTTGATACAACATGGAAGATCAAGAGGTCTAGTTTCTTTGGGGCTTAGGAACATTACATAACAACTTAAAACATGAAATACAACATCTTTAATGAAATTTAGATACATAATATAAAAGAATTGCTTGAATGTAAATGAGGAGAGATAAATTCCTTACATAATTTTGGCACAGTAATGGGTGTATATGGGAGGAATTAATGATAGAGAAAGGGTATTTCTCATTATTTGAACATGAAGAGGGAAGTATGGGGGAGGTGCGAAATTATACCCCAAAATTTGTAATTGAAATAAAAATGATATAACAATATAAAGAAACTTGGACAAAATTTAGAAAGGAATAAAACCCTTACTCAGAATTGTGATTCCAAAGGCTTTAGAGAGGCTTGAGAGAGGCTTCTTAGGAGCTTGGGGAACCTTGGGAGGATTCTAGAGAGAGGAGGGCAGGAGTTGGTTGAACTCCAAAGGCTTTGAGTGAAGAGGAAGTGGGAGATTGGGGAACCTTTGGAGGATTTTAGAGAGAGGAGGGCAGAGGTTGGTCAAACTCCAAAGGCTTTGAGTGAAGAGTAAGTGGGAGCTTGGGTGGGTTTATATAGGATAGGAGAGGGAATTCTTCATTATTTAGGTTTGGGACACCTCACCTTAAACTAATAAAAACCACAAACCAGACCATAGTTTTTTCCCATGGTTTATTATAAAGGGGAGTGGAAAACAATATTTTATGAGGCCAATGGCCGAAATTCTTAAAATAATATGGTTTCTTATGTGGAGGTGAGTCACACTCTCAAGGAAAACAATTTGAAAAGACAAAATGTTTTATAATCCTTGAAGGGTCCACTAAAGATTTCTAAAATAAATCAAACAAACCCAAAATTACATTATTTTAATGTTAAAACATACATTTTCCAAACATAATGTTTATATTATTTTATTACATCACTATTGGGTCATTATGATGTCATAAAACACATTATATATTTCAATGGTATTTAATTTTTACCCAAAAATTCGACTGTCTCATAAAATTATGAAAAATTTACCATTGGATAATTTAGATGTCCTGATTCCAAAAATAATATTCATTTTATATAAATAATTTTATAAATATGTGAAATTTTACTTTTAAAATAAAAACCAACATTTACCAAAAATTCATGGGTTTTGACAAAAACACCTTTCAAAATTTAATAAAAATTACAATAAAATTATATGATAATTTATATTTAGTAAAATGTAATTTAATAATAATAATAATATTTTATTTAATTCAAAAATACATTAATTCATAAAAGTAGATTTATTAGTCGAATATTAACTAAAAATACTATTTGTGCTTTAAAAGCTATTTACAAAGTAGCAATAATAAAATGAATGCACATTATTTATACAAAAATAATGTACATAGTCATAGTGCTAGGGTCTTGTTACATAACCCCTTATAATACCCGCATAAGCCCGAAGGGTAAGGTGTGCGATGGTGACAAACTCTTGGGGTTGCTCGGATAACATTGCTCGGGTGATAATCTCTATTAACTTCCACTTCTCCCATAGTCGGTTCTTCTCAAGCTTAACGTGTTCAAGCTAGGCTTGGGCTTGGTCAAAAGAGAATCCCAATGACGCCACCTCCTTTCTGAGATCCAACAAATGGGCTTCATATGGGGAATTTCTACTGGATGAGGCCATCAATTCCTTTTTCTGAGTAAATTGGATTTGTTAAAGCCCTATATTTATGAGAATCATGTGTCACTGTTCAACGACTATATTAGCAATGGTCATAATTCCTAACGGTATTTTAAAATCTAGAAACATAAAACCAATGAAGTTCATATTTTATATAACCATAATAAGAAATTTAATTAGATCAAGAGGAATTTCCATTAATTAAAGTTTGGGTTATTACACCAATGATGCAACCAACACAACCTACCTTGCTATGAAATCAATGCCATAGTTTTTATCTTGTATCAAAGTATATAATCAAATGGCATAAAATGATAATAATTTAAATCCAATAGACGATTACATATGTTTATAGATAGAAACTACTAATGACACATGAAAAATGTGGTGTTTCTATCAACCGGTCAATCCTCATGATCTCATCCACTCGAGATAAATAAGTGAGAACTTTATGAGAAGAACTATCAATGCTTATGAACCCCAAAACTGATGTTCATAAATCATATGTGTTTAGTTGGTATGATATATCTAGACCATAGAAAATATTTTTAAGAATAATGTTATAATATCTCAAGGTTCTCATTACAGCTGGTAACTACTAAAACATGTTGATATGAAAAATAGTATGTGGATATTACCATGTAAAGAGAATTCAAAGAAGTGTAGACACTGTTATAGTAAGTATTCATCATGCACAACCCTCTGTATGAATGATTTGATAATCAAAAATTACCTTTTGATGTTGGGTAAAGGGAACCCACTTTTACAACAGCGGTCAGACCACCTATGTCACGACCCATCCCCTGGGGTCTGTGCCATGACTTCCCCAAATCCACCTTCCATAGGTCAAGGGCTGGTGACTAGAACCAGAAAGGAATATCCCTTAAACAGGAAGAAATTGCCTTTTTTATCCTATATAGACACATAGTCCAAGAACACAACAAGAAGCAACCACACAGACTAGAACACAATAAGATGCAACCACAAAGTAAACTGTTGTAGTAAAAGAGTGCTGAAAGTAAAAATGGGCCGGAATACAAGCCCAACTGTAAAAGTACATATATGACTGGAAGTACAATACAACTGAAAGAAAAAGGAAAACAACTATCGGGTCTTCCTTCAAGGTTCCTACCTATAGAGTAGGTACAAATCACCTCCTCATAACTCCATGTCCGTCAGTCTCCTCCATGTCACGTCACACCGAATGGTCCACCTCCAAGCACAATCTAGTCCTAGGTCCCTTAGCCTTGATCAATGCTGTACATCATCTACACTAGACACAACATGGTGCGGGTGAAGCCCATGCAGGGGTGAGCATAACAATACTCAGTAGGGACCCTAAGACCCCCTTAGGTCTCCTAGAGTTCTACAAAGTAAAAACCAAAAAGTAAGACTTCAAATATACTTAGGTATATGCCCATACATATACCTAAGTTATCAAGATATACTCATCTCATACATGAGGGAAGGACACCACATAGGTAACACCGGGAAGGTAGAAGTACCCCACAAGTAACACCATGAAAATAACACCACAAAGGTAATTCCACGAAGGTAGAAGTACTACACGGGTAACACCACAATGATAGAAGTACCACACAGTTAACACCACGAAGACAATATCACAAAGGTAGAATTATCACACAGGTAACACCACGAATATAGAAGTACTGCACGGGTAACACCGAGAAGATAGAAGTACCACATATGTAACACCTTGAAGACGATACTACAAAGATAGAAGTACCACACAGGTAATACCATGAAGCTAGAAGTACCACTCAGGTAACACCACGAAGATAGAAGTACCATACAAGTAACACCAAGAAGATAGAAGTACCACACAGGTAACACCACAAATATTGAAGTACCACACATGTAAAAGACTCAGATCAAAATTAGGTATAACTTATGTACAGAAATACATATGATTAGTCATAATCTAGATCATCTTATTCTGTTAATAAGCACTGCTGCTGACCCACATAGGATCGATATGTAACTAACCCCCGCTAACCCACATAGGATCGATAGGTAACTAACCCCTACTGACCCACACAGGATCGGACCCACACAGGATCAGTATGCGCAGACCCACATAGGATCTCTGAGTGCTGACCCACATAGGATCTGACCCACAAAAGATCGATAGATGCTGACCCACATAGGATCAATGTTCTTTCTTCACGTTGTAGCCTGCCACAGGTTTCCTCACACCCTGTGTGCTCGATTTCTTTAGAATATACCCCTCGAAATATCGGTAGTACCTTGACCAACACTAAGATCCAAAAAGGATTAACCCAAAGGACCTCCATGTCGTAAGATTTAAAAACGTGACACACGACATGTTAATCAGACGCCCTATCTGTGAGTTATAAGCGTTTTAGCTTCGAGAGCCCGGTTGGATTCAGGTTCGATCCATCATGGATGTACTCCAACTTTCTTCAAAACTAAAGTGGGGTATACCAAAAGGACCATCTCGATCCAAGGATCATAACTCTGCAAATGGTTCATCAAACAAACATACGGTTCTCATGATATGCCCCTTTAAGTGTTTCTCAGTCCAATGGAGCCTGAGTCCTGTCTGACCCGGTCGGACCGACCCGAACCAACTTGGTTTGGGTTGGGCCAGGTTGGACTCGGCCCAATGGGCCGGGGTGGAATCTTCCCTCTAGGCTGGGGTGGACTCGGCCCGCAAGAGGGGAGACCCAGCCAGAATAGGGTGGCCCACAAGGGGGCGGCCCGGCCCGCATGGGGCGGCTGCCCGCTAGGGCGGTGGCCCGGTCTGTGGTGGTGGGCCGCTGGGGCAGACACCCGGTCTGTACTCCAACTTTCTTCAAAACTCAATTGGATTATACCAAAAGGATCATCTTAATCCAAGGATCCCAACGCTCTAGACGGTTCGTCAAACAGACGTCTGATTCTCAATATATGCCCCTTTAAGTGTTTTTGGGTCCGGTAGGGCCCGAGTCTGGTCCGACCCGGCCTGACTCGATTTGGGCTGGGCTGGGGTGGACTCGGCCCACTGGGATGGGGTGGACTCGGCCCGCTGGGCCGATATCTGGTCCAGCCCGCAAGAGGGGCAGCCCGTCCAGAATAGGGCGGCTTGCAAGGGGGCGGCCCGACCCATGTGGGGCGGTGTCCCGGTCCGTGGCGGCGGCCCACTGGGGTAGCGTCCCGCTGGGTGGCAGCCAGCATGGGCAGTGGCCTGGTCTGAGCGCGGCGGTCTGATCCCAGGGCGGTGGCCCGGTGCGAGGGCGGCGACCCGGTGCAAGTGTGGAGGCCCGGTCCGAGGGTGGAAGCCCAGTGTGAGGGCGGTGGATTGGCTTGAGGGCAGCAGCCCGCTTCAAGGGTGGCGGCCTGGTTCGGTCCAATGTGGGGTGAGGGGGAGGGTAACCCCTTGGTCACCCGGATTCTTGAACGGCCCGGAGGCCGTTCGGTGGCGAGGAGGCGATGCCGTGTGGGCGTCGCTCGGTCGCCACGAAACCCACCGGAGGTTGGTTAGGCCTCCACTTTGGATTCGTCCATGGATTCCATTCATTGGCAGCGTGGTGGTCGCACTTGCCTTCCTTCTCACGGCTGGCCGTCGTGTCGGCCACCTCCTCCGTTCGCTGTGGAAGACGATCCGCGCCCCTCCTCTCGTGGTGTGCGTTGATATGCTCACGGTCTTCCGAGGTGGCGCAAGGAAAGAAATATAGCTAAGGATTTGGACTGGGTTCGTTATGCCCGCACCCTCCACGTTAGCTCACAATATAGAGGATATTAAGGGAGTTTAATCAACAGTTGTGTTGAACACAAGATTAACCCCACAAGATTCCCCGTAATAACCTCTCGCAAAGACGAATGAATCATGGGTCAACCCGTTAGTCGGTTGACCCATGTTCTTTGTATAATTTCAAGAATGGGGAAGAGGGAAACAAAAAAGCACAAATGAAAATAACCCCTACCTGGAAGTGACGTCCGCTGATGACGGTCGACGGAACCTCCTTCATCTTTGTCATCGGTTCGTGACTCAGTGGTGCTCGTCACCGCTCATTGGAACCAGTCCCATCCTCCAGGTGGTTGGCGTCACGGTACTTTTCTAGGGCTTCATCGCTTGGTGAAGCCGTACCAACACCCCTCCCCGAGCTCCATATAAATAGGAGAGGAGAAGGAGTGTGCAACGCTCAGGGAATTAATGAGGTTCATTTAATTAATGAACCTCATGAATTCCCAATGGTGCGGTTACAGGAAAAAAAGAGTCAAGCCATTTATTTTCTTGACACATCGTCAGTCCTGCCAGCACCGTTCGTCCGTTGGAGGAAAGAAGGAAAATAAAATAACAAAACATGTTATTTTATTAATCTTTCAAAAGTCCACAAAAATAACTTTTTCACCCAACCTTATGGAGTCAAAGTTATGACTCCCGCAAGCGAATCACGGTGCTGCAGATTCAATGGTGCCCTCAGATTTTTAATCCGAGCCTTGGTTCAAAAGTTAGAAAACACCGCTCACGCGTTGACTGAATGTATCTTAAAAAATGTTCAGAAAATTATTAACATTCACCCTCGACCTGCGCCAGTCAAGGTTAGGCTCTACCTAAGTGAAACACACCCCAACAAATCCAATGGCACTCTTGGATTTCCAATCCGAGTTACCATTTAAAAGTTATGAATTCTACAATAAAACAATTGTCACTTAATTATTTTATTTACGGCCAAAAACTAACTTTCACTGGTTGCCCACCCCGGCCAATGTTAGTATCTGCCTAAAGAGAGAATACCCTCACAAGATCATTGGTGGTGTCATATTTTTAATCTGATTTACCATTCGTGAGTTATAAGCATTTGAAAAATAAAATAATTTTATTTAATAATTTTATTTACGGTTATGCCATTTTCAGGTTTTCTCACATGAGTCCCATGCCGACTAAACTTAAGTCGTGCCTAGGGTAAAATTGCCATCCTGAGCGCAATGGAGACATCGTATTTCTGATCCAAGTATCCATTTAAGAGTTATTCCACTTTTTTAGGAAAACTTCTTACGCGTGCTAATTAAAGCTTAACAAAACTTCGACGGATTATTCCGGGCACTCCGGGCCTGAGAATCATGTGCCATCAGATTTCGCGGTCTCGAAATAATTCCATATAATTAAAAAAAATTATACAGAATTTCTGGGACATTACAACCTATTATCCTAGAGGCTTATTCCATGTCTATAAAGGTGAATGAGGTTATCTATCTCTCACTCTGGGCTTACTCATCTGGATATTATTAATCTCATATAAGTATAAGACTTTAGATCAATAGTTCATGTACCATATACATATAATGCATTCAGATATGTATAAATATGTTTAGATTATATTTTATGTGAGTAACATGAACTTATAGGTTGTGTAAAAGTTACACATTAATGCGGTTTAAACACATTAATTTGGGGGTTGTAATAGGGATTTTAAAACTAAATTCTTATAATCATGCATACAAAAAAGGGAATTAAACATGAAAAAATAATTATTACATAAGATGTAATAATTTTTATTTAATATGCGTATGATTTATATTAAATTAGTGAGACTTTAAAGGAATACCCCTCAAATACTATGTGTGAGATTCCTTCTAAAGATTTACTTTTCAAGGTGCCTATGGATTATCTTGTATAAGGAAAGAAAGTAATGGGTGAAATTAGAACATCATTGGGCAGGTTATGCCATAGTTGGGTGCCCTTGGAATGAAATTTTTTATCCCATTTTTAGAATTTTATTTAGGTTAAATTAGCCAAGATACCCTAATAGGATTAATTTACCATAAGAATAGAGCTGAGCGAATCCATATGATAATTTTTGATTAATGGTTTTCCAATCAACTGTACAAGATCAAAACGATTGTGATTAGGATGATTCCAAAACCAAATAACCAAGTGGTGATAAATATTCCATAACAGACTCATTTCTTAGTGAAATGTGGATCTTGGATCACTAAATGGATATGATGTATAAGCTCATCATTTTTAGTGGGAGCATTATCATTAAAATTCATTAATGGATAGATATAAGGCATGATATTCATATGAATTTTTTTATTTTTTTAGATAAATGCATCTTTATCATCATAAAATTAAACTTTTAAACTAATACTTGAAATTAGAAGCTTAAATTATTCAATTACTAAGACTGATAGTTTAAGAAAATTTATTGAGAAAGAGAAATATTTTGTGTGTTATAAAAGTTCCTTCCCGAATAACCAGTTATTGAAATTGTTCAAAAAGTAAATCTATACACTCATGGAAGTATAGAATGATTCATTCAAGGTTTCAAAGGTACTAAATGATAATTAACCTAAGGAATTATAGTATCATATACACAATATGATTAGGTATTTCAATGATATTCAATATAATTTAATATGTTTGGAGAGACTAAAGAATTCCTATAAGGCTTATTCTAGTTAAGGAATTAAATCTATTTTCATTGATGAAAATGTTTTGGAAAGATGCATAGAAAATTTTACCTCATATTCTCAAAGTGTTTAGAATAGAAAAACAAGGAATGAGTTAGATGAGATATAGAAATGTTGAGACTTGAGTGGTAGGTTACAGTGAGTGCCTCACTAGATCTTACTATGAAGAGCCTCAAATTTCTAAGGGATGTTGGGATGTGTGTCTCCTGTATTGAGTATTTATGTTAATATTAGTTTTTTATTATGTATTTTATAGTTTAAAATGATTTTATTCTATTATAAAATCATTTATCTTTATTTCTTGCATGTTGAAATATTCCTTCAATATGTCTTCCATGGGTTCATCTGAATGGTGCATCAAATTATCCTTAAGGGAATCCAACTTGGGATCACAATATTTTGGAATATATAATTAAAGATGTTTGTGTTGTGGACCATAATGTACTAGGAGTTCAGAACCCAATTGTTGAGGCTTATCTAGGAGTAGGAGGATATATAGATGGATCACGAGAGTTCCTATGCGAGTGGCCCCCCTCCTATAAATCTAAAAATGAACATCAATATAATGATGAATAGTTGTAAAATATTGATCGGGTTTTTTATTTATAAGATACACATGAGGATATCAGGTTTAAGTTCATGATGTTCAAGCTCGAGGGTCCCAACAAGTGGTGGTGAGATTCTATAGTACAAGAAAATCAGCATGTGGGCTTGTATTGGAAGTGTTTCAATACCCTCTTATTTAAAAAGTTATACCCACAATATTTGATGATAGAAAATTATTTGGCGTTACTATCATTATAGTATAGAGATTTCATGGTGTTGGAGTACACCAATTTGTTTGCAGAGTTAGTTCATTTTACTCCAAAGTTAGTTATGAATAATTATTTGTAAACATAGAAATACCTGTAGGGTTTGTGACTAGACATTCGATTTTAGTGTAGATGATGAATATTTATACCTATGATGACATAATTGAAGGAAAACTAATGGTAGAGATGGGTATGATGGGTAATATTGGTTCCTCTTCCCCATATCTTCACCCTATGGTAGTTACTACGACACATTGGAGAAAAAGTGGAAGTGGAAGGATAATCACAAGGGTGGTGGAGGTGGTTCCCCACTGTGGGAATCCTCTGCACCTTCATGAATATATAGCTGTGTTCCCCCAACATTCTATTAGTGTGGAAAGGTATGGAAAACCTTATGTACTTTTCATGAACCTTCCCAGATTTTCAATGATTGTGGCCATCGTGGCCATTTTATGAGGTTCTTCTAGGCTATATGAATTCCTCATAATGGTAAGGGGTATTCCGTTCTAAAGGCCGCTATGGAACAATTAGATGCTTCAAAGTTTATAGGTCTCTATCTGTAGAACTCACGAGTGAAGATCCTTTATGGAATGGATGAGAATTTGGTGGTAGTTGATGTGAGCCGAATAACAGTGAGAGGTACCAATTTTGTTTCATCCCTTATGGTAACTACTTTATTTGATATTGGTTCCTTATACTTGTTTATATATATAAGATAACAAACTTTCTGGATATGTCTCATACTCATTTAATGGTATTATTTTACCCTTGTTTTGAGTATAATTTTCCTAAGGCTTGTCTTGGCTGTGTTAGGGTGATTTTTGGAGGTTTTGGAGGGTTTTTGGCGAGTGTATGCTTGGCACATGGTTTTCCCAAACCAGTAGACCACCCCCATGAACCCTTAAATTGAGTAGGTTTACATGGTTGGAATAAGTCTTTTCAAACCATGTGCCACTTAGGAGAAACTATGCACCCCATATAGTTTGGGAACACGGTTTGGAAAACCGTGTAGCCCTGCATAGTAAACCATGGGCGCAAAATTTTAAACCCTCAATTTTTTTTAAAAAAACCACGAACCCTTGGATTATAACCCAAATCAATATATTTCATTCTAACTTGATTTCATTCAGTTTTGGTGGTGTTGGAGAGTGTTCCAAGCCTCATCGAACATCTTTCATTTCGAAGCAAAGATTCGGTGAAAGGATCAACTCCTCTTTAGTAACTGATTTATTACTCATTTAGATTCCTCTCTCCTTAATTTTTATTTTCCTTTGGAAAGTAATGAATTTTATTGTGTTGTAAATGGTTTGGATCTTGGTTTTGAAGGACTTGTTTAATTGGATCTTGGTCCTTGGTTTTGATCATAGATCACCTCTGCTATAGTGATTTTGATTGTTCTATATCGAGTTGAGGGTTACAATTTGGAGAGCGTTCATCAACGATATTGAGGTAGGTGGTCTAATTTATAATTCCTATATTCTTGATAATTATTCACATGTTGTTGTTATATCATTTATTTGACATATTGAGAAATTTCAATTTAAATTAAATTAATGAATTGATTCCCATGTGATTGTGAAACCATTCACAGATCTCATTGGACCCATTAAATATTATGAGACCAGATTAGATGGAAAACCATGGGGTATTCTAATACACTTGAAATGGTGATTTATAAATTTTAAAAATAGGAAATAAAGGGTTAATAGAATTGAACTAAATATTTATTGTATGCTTGATAATGGGAAATAAATGTTTATTTTGATTAACCTGAAAAAGGGTTAATGAGATGTGATTAATTGATGGTAAATGGATTAATGGTGAGTTATTTATATTATTCCATCTTATTAAAGTAAATAACCATGTTTTTTATTGATAAAGAAATGGTACACCATAATGTGAATGATTCTTAATAAGGTTAATGATGTTGAAACTTGATTTGTATGTGATATATGTGATTTTGTGAATGATTGATCAATGAGTTGTGGGTCAGGGACTACTAATCCAAATACCCATGCACTAGGCCCCCATTATGTGCATGTGAAGAAATGATATATGCAATTGATCAATGAGTTGTGGGTTAGGGAATGCTTCTACAAATACCCATGGGGATAGAGACTGCTGTTCTTGGCCCCCAATACATGAATATAAAATTGAAATTAAATTAATAATGAAATCCATAAAAGATTGTTTTTTGGGAATTCCCTATGGTATATAGTTCAGACTACACCATGGTCTAAAGCAGGTATGATGTGGTTGATTAGAGAATAATTAAATGTGAAACCTGTTTACTTACATATTTGTTATTTGTTTTCTATACAATATTATACACCATTATAGAATAGATATTGATTTAGACACCATATGAGGTAGATGAATGAGTTATACTCACACCTTACTTGGGATGCCTAATTAGTACTCTAATAGAATTCAGGTTTGTAGGATAGGATAAGGGAATGATCCCTATGTTATATGATTGAGTTGGGATTTGGGATGGATCATAGATGAAGGAACCAAATATGATCTCAGGACCCACTCGAGAGTTTTCATTGTGTCTTTATTTAGGGTTTTATTTATACACTTTACACTGATATGAAATAATATATAACCTTCTTTGGTTTTGGATATTGTTTTCCTATTTTGGATTCATCATGTGATGCTTGGTCTTATATTAGTTTTGGTATTATCATTTTTATTGATTTTTATCATTTGGATATTTTTTATTGATTTATACTATTGTGAAGCTTTGATAAGTAGGGTATAATATCACCACATTACATATTATACCCTCAATACTAGTTCTAATCCTCTAGAATATATGGAGAAGTGCCTGAGGTCATGTAATGAACCTTCTTGGGGTACCTGTATGTGGCACTCAGGTTGGGATGCCATAAAGTGGCATCAATGGAGTTTTATTTTATTTTTCATTTTCCTTATTATTCTAAAATGGTAGACCGGAGACTAGGATGATTTAAGACTTTTCCATGAGCACGTTCATGGGAGTAGCTAACCCATGTGTAGAAGAATAACCAAATGCCCAAGATGGGAATTGTTGTTCTTGATGTTTGCTATTACAGTTGAATGTTATTTCACCTAGGGTGATACACTTATTGTGTGATGTTATTATTTTATAATATTTTACTCATGTTCTAGTATGGAATGGGAGTTGAGTATACATGCATCATTCTAATCACTCCGTATTTCATGTGACATGCATCATTTGGGGCACACACGGGAAAAAAAGTTATGAGTGGGTTATGGAAAATGAAAATTATTTTCTTCATTTGAGTTTTTTTAAATGAAATGGTGCCTATTAAGAAAATAATAATTTTAAATGATGCTAAATATGGTAATTTGAAATGGATAAAATGGGTTTCTAATAGGAAACTTTGAAATATGAAAGTGTTTTACCTTATGTTAGCCATGACCGAGGTTAGGGATGGTTAAGGGTAGTGATAGCGCTTCAGTTTTGACTATGTGATAGAGTGTGGGGAATTACTTGATATAGAATTATGTAAATCCTTATTTTGTAAATGTTATAATGATGTGTTATGTTTCTAAAGATATGTGTTTGGCATTGTAGATACATGCCTCCATGATGACCGTTGTTGATAGGATGACATGAGGACACGACTTCAAATGTTCCTCCAGTAGTGGAACCAAAGGCTCAGATAGTTTTGGTGGAAGGATCCATAGAGTATTTCTATGATAACTTTGATCTCTTTATGCAGTTCATGGATAGAGACCTAGGGTGGGTTTTGAAAAACATGTATGACCTGAAACGGGAGTTACAACTGCATCACTCTCCAACCTTCAATGGAGAGGGTGGACCTGAGGTAGATGAGTTCTGGATTGAGTCTATCCATATTATCCTTGAACATTTAGAGACTCTTATGGATAGGATATTTAAATTGGATTCCTCTATGTTTCATGGATCAACGAAACACTGGTGGAATATTTTGACTCAGGATGAGCAGCTGAATAACATAGTGTAGAAATACTTTTAGGAGAAGTTCCTAGAACGATTTTACCTATAGAAACTTAGGTAGGATAGAGAATAAGAGTTCATGTTGTTGACCCAGGGGAGTATGTATGTGATGGACTGTGCTAGCTGCTTCAATTATTTGCAATTCTTTGTCCCAATATTGGTAGGAGACCAGGAAACAACGGTGAAATATTTTCAGGATGGACTTAAATGTGAGATTAAGTCCTAGGGTACCATATTTCAACTAGAGAAGTTTTTTAAGGTGGTGAATTAGGCTCTCATTTCTGAGGGGAACCTGAATGAAGATTCTAGTGAAATATAGGTTGTTTCTAATGGATGAACAGGAGGTATATATTTCAAGAGTAGGAAGAATTTCTATGATAACGTCATCTAGGGAAATGAAAAATAGATTGTCGAGGGAGAATGAAAAGTTACTCAGATTAGTAACAAAGTATACTACCACTAGTGTGGTTGGTCAAGTCACATTTATAGCCAATTTCCATGACCACCAGTGGAGTACCAATCTTACAGCATGATGGGTCACTTTTAGAGGTATTGTAGAACCCCATGACCGATTGGTAGTTATAGAGGATCTAAGCTGAATGAGAGTACAAGAATAAAGTCTTCTACCCTATACCAGTAGGGACATTTTAGTTCTTTTGGAAATGGTGGTTGAGGTAGTAGATGTGGTATATCAGAAAAAGATCACCTGTATTAACAAAGTAGTGTTTCTCAGGGTACTCAGACTACGGCTCAGGGTAGGGGAAAGAACAGTTTCATGTAGTTCATCCTTTAATTTTGGATAGTGATGTTAGACCATCAATGGTCTTAGGTACTATTATTTTATCTTTTATTATTACTAGTGCTTTATTTGATACATGATCCTCACATTATTTTATAACTGATCAACTTTTGAATGGTTTGAGTTAGATGGTGGAGTTTACAAGCGGGGTTATGAAGATCGACACCCGATTTGGAGTACGGTTGAGGGAAATATATTTATGTTAGGGGTGTTATTTTTAGGTTAGGGAGTATCATTTATATAGGGATGTTTACATACTTTAAATTTTAGGTTTTGAATTGATTTTGTGTACCGTTCTTGGATCAGTTTGTGGTTATTTTTGTGGATGAAATCTTGGTGCACTCCATGACTCATGATGATCATGAACAACATCTTTAAATAATCCTGAGTACACTGAGAGAGAATAGGATACACACCAATATATTTAAGTGACAATTCTAGATTGGTAGGATATATTTCTTGGGTCACATAATATTGTAGGAAGGTGTGTTAATGGACCCATATAAGGCGAAGACATTGGTTTCTTAAGAGAATATCAAGAATATTTTTGACATTAGAAGCATAATGGGGTTGGAAAGTCATTATCATAAGTTTATTAGGGACTTTACCCTTTTGGAAGCACCAATTTTATTATTAACCAAGATGGGTGTCAAGTTTGAATGGTCTAGATCATGAGAGAATTATTTCTAGGAGTTAAAAATTCATTTGACCACTACACCAATCTTAATCCTACCCGATATTGGTGAGGAGTATACAATCCTAGATCAAACTTGGAGTAGTTTTGATGTAGGGAGATTGATTTGTGGTTTTTGGGTTATGGAAGTTGTGGCCACATGAATAGAATTACCCTATAAATGATACCGAGTTAGCTATGTTGATTTATTTCTTTAAGTGTTGGAAGCATTACCTATTGGGAAAAATTTTACTATGTATACAAACTATAAAATCTTAAAGTATATATTTTCATAGAAATATTTGAATATACAATAGTGGAGATGGTTTGAGTGTATTTATTCAGTTGATCTTGAGCTATCCAATACATTGGGGAAATGAATTTTTTTTGGTTAATATTTGAGTATTATGACAAATACTCAGGAAGTTTTGGAGTCTAGATTTGAGTGGTAGATGATTACCTTGCTACTTGAGATGCATAATGAGGTTTAGGAGGTCCTGGAGCAGATGAAACTTGTATCTTTATCAATTGTGTCCACACTTCTGTGCATGATTAGGGAGATACAATATGAGGGTCCATAGTGTATGGCCTTGAGGTAAATCCTTGAAGGTGGGGAGTCACCTTCTGATTGTATTATTAATGAGGATGACTGAAAATTAAATTTTTATTTCAAAATCACTTTTGAAGAGAAAGTGGGAAACCAAAATGACATAAAAGACATAAAACACAACCGTGCCTCCATGACCAAGATCATCAAGACCAAATACAATTCAATTCAAAATCAAGGAGAATCTCCACCCAAGCAATAAAAAAAATACGATCAGCATCCACCTTCCTATCGCTACTCGGCTAGCTGTCCCGTGCAGGATGCACATGCCCCATACCGATGGCAAGCGCCATACCCTCTCAAAACTTCCAATTCCAAATAGAGATGATAAGAAGAATGCTCCATGCTCTGAACATCTTCTGGAACAGTCCCTTAAAAATAAATTGGATACACCATCTCATAAACCAAGTCCATAGTGACACAATAAAACACACCTCATCAATTCACAAAATCAGAACAAATAAATCTTCACGAAATCAGAACAAATCAAAAGATGCTTCCTCCTACAACAACTTGATTGCAGAATCCCTTAAAGCCGCAGCCCACCCAGACCAAAATAAATATTGCTTCCAGAAAACCTCCATAGTATTCATTGGGTACCAATTTGTTTCTGAGTATGGCTTTCCATCCATGGACATATGGACAATCAGAGCATACTATTTTGGTACTATAGGACATTCTGAGAGAATGTGTACTTGATTTTGGTGAGTATTAGGATAATCAATTAGAACTCATTGAGTTTTCCTATACAAACCATTATAAGGATACTATTCAGATGATACCATATGATTCACTTTATGGTAGTCTATGAAGATCACCTCTTTGATGGATGGAGGTGGGTGAATCAGAGTTGTTGGGACCAATTCCTATGTAGGACACATCAGAGTAGATTCAACTGATTTAGAAATGTATGGATACAACTTAAAGAAGGCATAATTCGTATTCTAATCGAAGTCATAGAACCCTTGAGTTTACTATGGGAGAAAATGTTTTCCTTTGGGTGTTGTCGATACTTGGTCACCATAGGATACAGAGGCAAAGAAAGTTGATGTCTAGTATTGTTAGAAATTTTAGGATTGTGGATAAGATAAGACTAATGGTGTTCCAATTGGATCTTATATATAGGTATAGTGTTATGCACAATGTTTTTCATGTGTCACAACTTCAGCTGTATCACCTCATCCCTTCTCATGTTATCAACATTGATGATGTTGAGCTTGAGGCTGATATATCCTTTGAGGAGCATTCGATTCATATTATGGATCATAGTGAGAAAGTGTTATGAGGAAAGACCATGCTGACATTTTGAGTGTTGTGGTAGAATGGCTATATTCAGTAGGAAACTTGGGAGAGAAAAGAAGATATGTGCGCTCAATGGCCTGAACTTTCTACCTCATAAGCTTAGTGATGTATGGGAGTAAAACTCGAAGATGACATGTAATAAGGTGGGGATATTTTAAGATCCTAACCCTTTTGGATATGTCTCATACTTGTTTATAGCTATTAATTTACCCTTTTTTGAGATTACTTTGGATGAGGCTTGTCTTGGGTGTGTTTGAGTGGTATTTAGAGGCTTTTGGAGGGTTATTAGGCAGTGAACATTTAGCACATGGTTTTCCCAAACTGTGTTCCCGCCCCAAAAAAACCATACACCCTTAGATAGAGGAGGTTTTCATAGTTTTTTAATGGGTTTTCAAACTGTGATCCACTTAAGAGAAACCATGCACCCCATATAGTAGGGGTTCATGTTAAAGGTGCACAGTTTGGAAAATAATGTGGCCTCACCCAAGAAATCATGCACACGGGATTTTAAACCTCCGTTTTAAAAAAAACCAAACCCTCAGATTATAACCCTAATCACCCTATTTCAGGATAACATGATTTGATTTTATTTTGAAGGAGATTTAGAGGGTTCCGATGCTCCTTGAACATCTTCCTTTGAGAATTAAAGATCTGGTAGAGGAATTGACTCCTCCTTGGTAAGTGATTTTATTCTTGTTTGGATTCTTCTCTCTCCCATTTTTCTTTACCTATGGAAAGGAATGATTTATACGATATTGTCGATGGTTTAGATCTAGGTTTTTATGGATCTTGTTTCATTGGATCTTGTTCCTTGGTTTTGATCTTAGATCTCCTCCACCATTATTATTTCGATAATTCTAGACCGAATTTAGGGTTATGATTTGGTGGGTGTTCATAAATGATATTGAGTTAGGTGATATAATTTCTATTTCACATAGTCTTGAATATGATTAATGTGTTGTAGTTATACCATTTCTTTTCCATGTTTAGATATTTCAATATAAATTAAACTAATAAACTCATTCCCATGTGATTTTGAAACCCTTCACAGACCCCGTTGGACCCTTTAGAGATTATGAGACCAGATTGGATGGAAACCCATGGGGTGTTCCAATACACTTGAAATAATTATTTATATATTTTAAAAAGGGAAATAAATTATTAATTTAATTGAACTAAACTTTTATTTCATGTTTGATAATGGGAAATAAAGGGTTGTTTGGATTATCCTTAAAAAGGGTTAATATGATGTGATTAATTGATGGTAAATGGATTAATGATGATTTTTTCATATTATTCCATGTGATTAAAGAAAATAAGCATGATTATTATTGATAAAAAAATGGTGCATCATGATGTGAATGATTGATAAGAAGGTTAATGATGTTGAACCTTGATATGTATGTGACACATGTGATTTTATGTATGATTGATCAATGAGTTGTGGGTTAGGGGCTGTTGCTCCAAAATATCCATGGGGTTCTAGACTAATACTCTAGGAACCCATTGTGTGCAAATGAAATTATGATATATTGATTTATCAATGAGTTGTGGGTTAGGGACTACTGCTCCAAATAACCATTGGGTTCCAGACTGCTACTATAGTCCCCTAATACATTAATGTGATATTAGAATTGAATGATTAATGAAATACATGAAAGAATGAATTGTGTAATTCCCTCTGGTATATGGTTCAGACTCTGACATGGTCCAAAGTAGGTAGGATGTGGTTGATTAATGAATAATTAAATTTAAAACCTGTTTACTTACTTATTTATTTTTTATTCTCTATAAAAATTCATACACCGTTATAGAGTAGATATTGCTTTATATACCATTGGTGGTGTCCTACTAAGTTTTACTCACACCCTACTCCAACATCATGATTTTTACCTAAGTATACTTCATGTTTGCAGGATAAGATAAGGGAAAGATCCCTATGTTAGATGGATGAGTTGGTATTAAAGATAGAGCATGGATGAGGGAACTACCCATGATGTTGAGACCCGATCAGGATTTATCAATGTGTCTTTATTTTAGATTCTCTTTTGAAACTTGAAACTGATATGACACGACATATATAATTCTTTAGTTTTGGATATTTTTTTCCTGTTTTCGATTCATCATGTGATACTTGGTATAATATTGTTTTTGGTATTATCTTGGTTATTGATTATTATCATTTGGATATTTTTATTGATTTTTGTTATTGTACTGCTTTGATAAAGTGGTTATATTATCTTTATATTATATATTAGACCCTCACTACTAGTCGGAAACCTATGGAACAAGGGGAGGTGCGACTGAGGTCATGTAACGAACTGGATCAGGGAACCGTTATGTGGAACCCGGTTTAGGACATCACAATATCTTCCGATTTTATTAATATGTCAAAACTTCCAATGAAGACCGTGTACTTTATTACAGATATAGAGAAACCTCTTATAAAGATGAAGAATCATGGGTTTCAATGTTCATTATGTTTTCTATCGATAACTGACATAGAGTTAGTCTAGGATTTCTTAGTTCTCTACCTGGATCTGTTTGATATCATCATCAGGCTTGATTGGATTATTTATCATCATTCTGATGTTTGTTGTTATTATTTTAAAGTTTCAATATTTTCCAATTATGGGAGATATAGGGGTTTTCAGGGAGATTGGGTTTCGAGGTATGGTCATGATGGACCTTCCTGCCTAGTGCTCAAGAGTTTGTTGCCTACAATTATAGTTGAGCCTGATGACATTTATTTTGTGGGAGATATTCAATTGGTTATTAGGGATTTACCTGATGTCCTCTTGGATGAATTTTTTGGTCCTACTCTATAGAGGGAGGTATAGTTTACAATTGATCAGGTTCCAAGTATGCAACCAATCTCAATACCATCATATCGTATGGCACCTATTGAGCTAAAATAGATCAAGATCTATTTTGATGATCTGATGGAGAAAAGTTTTATTCTCCCGAGTGATTCCATGTGGCAATACTATATTTTATTTTACTAGAATTATTATGGTTATCTTCATTTTTCATGGACTATTAGAAGTTAAACCAGGTGATGTTTAATAAAAAGTACCATTTGCTATGTGTGGATAGCTTGTTTGATCAGTTAAAGGGGGAGAAGTGGTTTTCAAAATTTGATCTTTGGTCAGGTTATCATCAGCTCCAGATTTGGTATTTTGATATTCCAAATATGTATTTTAGGATAATTTATGATCATTATGAATCTCTTATGATTCCTTTTGGTCTGACTAACAATCCTCTAATTTTTATGGATTTGATAAACTAGATATTCCATCAGTATCTTGACAGTTTTGTTTTTTGTGTTTGTGGATGATATCTTTTTGTATTCAAGATTTGAGTGTGAGAATTAGAACCATCTAAATCTATTTTTTGAAATATTGAGGAGTCACCAACTTTATTGAAATATTTTAAAGTGAAATTTATAGTTCCCCAAAGTGAAGTTTTTAGAGCATGGGATTTCTAAGCCTGGATTATCAGTCGATCCTGAGAAGGTGAAGGTTGTCTTGTCATGGGGGGAGCCATATGATATCTTATAGATTCAAATATATTTAGGTATTACTGGATACTATATATTATTTTTCAAATATTTCTCAAAGTTGGCATCACCTTTGACTGCTCTTACCAAAAAGAGGTGAAATTCACATGGGATTCTAAGTGTCATATTTCTTTATATGAGTTGAAAAGAATTTTGACATCAGAACCTATTTTGATCTTACCTGAGATCGATAATAGATATATAGTATAATGTGATTCTTTTAGTATTATTATGGGGTGAGTGATTTTGTTGGATGATCATGTTGTGTCCTTTTGATCTCTTTATCTTATGAAACATGATAAGAATTACCCAACTCATGATTTGGATATTTTTGAAGTTATGAATGAAATTAAGTGTTGGTGGATCTATATTTGTGGGGAGAGGTTCATGGTATTTTTGGATCACAAGATTCTAATATATATCTTTTCTTATAATTAATTTAATCATATATAGAGGTGGTGGGTGGAGTACCTTCTGACATTGGATTTTGACAACAAATACACCCTAGATAATGGGAATGTCATCACGAATGCTCTCAGTAGGAAAGAACAATGATATGTTTTCTTGGAATCAAAGGAAGAGTGGAACCTTATGGGGATATTCAATCAGTTATATCTGGATGCTCAGGATGGTGATTTGGGTATAATATTAGACAATGTTTATCTATCATCATCTCTCTTTGATTCCATTTTGCAGATTCAACACCAGGATGAAAAGTTCAGAGGAATTAGAGAAACCTTCAATGGAGGGGAGATTTAATTTGGTAAGTCTCTCCCTTCTAATGGTATACTATGCTATGGAAATCAACTTGTCTTCCCAATTTTTTTTTGAATTCAATTTTTTTAACTATCATAGTTATTTTTTGTCTGTTCATTCAAGCACTATGAAGATGTATTATGACTTGAGATGGTGTTTCTAGTGGCTGTTTATGAAGTGCGATATTTCTAATTATGTGTCCCACTGTTACACCTTCCAGTAGATAAAGAAAGAGTACCCGTAGCATTATTCATTACACCAACCTCTTTCGGTTCCAGTTTGGAAATGGGACATGGCATCTATGGAATTATTTGTTTTATTAACACAAACTTACTGAGGGAAGGATGTTATCTAGGTGGTTGATTAGTTTAAGAAACCAGATTATTTTATTACTTTTAGTGACACCACTAAAGTTGAAGATCTGAATAGGATGTATATTTTGGAGATCATATGGTTACATGGTATTCCCTCTACCATTGTTTCATATAGGGTTAATAGGTTTACTTCTAGATTATGGAAGAGTCTTCAGAAGGTGATAGAGACTCAGGAAAGGTTGAGTATAACTTATCGACCATAGAAATATAGTTAGACAAAGCATGCTATTCGGATCCTATAGGATATTCTCCATGAACATATCTTGAATTTTTGTGGATTTTGGGATAGTTATCTAGGATTGTTTGCGTTTGATTATAATAAGAACCATCATTCCTCAATCATAATGGAACCCTTTGAGGATTTTTATGGTCATCCATGCATGTCACCTCTTGTCGGACAAAGGTGGGAGAGGCCTCTATTTTAGGACCATGTCTCATTCAGTAGAAGTATATAAGGATTCAATATATATTTTGGTGTTTTCTTATAGTGTAGAGTCATAATAAATTGTATGCGGATCATCCAGGTCGTCCTTTGGAGTTTTCCATTGGCAATCGAGTTTTCTTAAAATTCTCTCCTCAGTCGGGTCACCATCAACTTGAAAAGTAGAGAAAGATATATCTAAGATATTTTAGACCATTTTAGGTCATTTAGTGACTTGGTTAGGTTGAATATAAGTTGGAAATACTGTTTCCATTAATAGGTATGCATGATGTTTTCCACAAATCTCAAAATAAGAAGTATCATCCCAATCCCTCTCATGTTTTGAGTTGGGTGGAAATTGAGTTAGAGATGAATGTTTTAGTAATAGAGAAACTCATGAAGATTGTTGATACCCAAGAGAAATTATTTTTTTGGGAATTCTATTCCATTATTCATAGTGTTATGGAAATACGAGGTGAATTCTTACAAGACTTGGGAGTGTGAGTTGTTAGTGAAGGAGCAGTGGCCTCACCTATTTCTAGAGTAAACTTATTCCACATAACTTCTCAGGGATGGAAAGTCATATGGTGGAGATATTATAAGATATTGGATAAAAGGTATGCTCTATTTTAGTGTCTAATATATTTTTACCATGTTTGTAAGAGATTCAAAGAGTTTTGGGGGGTTTTCTACTAAACCCAGGCTGGGTACTACTTGCAGAACGATTTTACATCATAAATGAATAATTTATGGAATAAATATATCACTTGAAAAAAGGTGTGAAACGATTTATAAATTAAGAAATTTTATTCAGTAAAACTAAATTTTATGTAGTAAATGAGTCTCTCAGGATAAATTAACTTGAGGTGATATGTTTTTCAATGTACATGAATTATGGGGAGTTTACACTATAAATATCTGATTTACAGCCTAAACCCCTTATTCTGAGTAAGTTTTATTCATTTCTTTCATAAATTCTCCTTCATTTGACATTTATCCTCTTTTTTAAACCCTTTATTATATTTAGGTGATTTTGGGTGGTTTCTCTCCTTCTGAATTGTTTCGTTCGACACTCGATCCCTAGCTTGGTTGTATTGATTATCTCTCAATAAGTGGCCTTTATACTTCTTTATTCTCATTGGATGTGAAAATAGCATTAGGATGCATTTATGGATCTATGATCATGTGATGATGTTTCCCAAATCCCTTCAAGATCCATTGTGTGATCATCTTTTAGAGGATAGTCTTCATGTTGGTTGTGGCACGACATGTGAATTTCTTGAGGTGTGTTGTGATCTATCCTCTATACTGATTGTTTTTTATGGAAATTATCCTAATATGTGACAATCAATTTTAGCCACTCTGTTATTTTCTCTGTCTTCCTTTTGGTGTCGGTGGATCCCATTATAGGTAGTGTTCGACCTGAGTTTGAGGTTGTTGGTTCCATCTCTAGCTTATGTTATGTGAGACTTTTATTTATCTTGTTTTATTAAATTGTTTTTAAATAATTATCATGATATTGGATTATTTATTTGTGTGTGTAAATTGAATTTAGAGAAAATACGGGTTTCCCCTAATTTTAGTAAAGGAAAGATGATTTTCAAAGCATTATGAAATTGACCGAGAAATAGATTTTCAAAGTATGTTTTTGATGGATAAAAAAGGGTGTTTTAAATTATATTGTGGAATGTGTAAGTCCTTCTGAAATGATTTGAAATGAATTACATAGGATCCTTGGGTAATTTAGTGGAATGTGTGGTACCAAGGACCATCTTACTTAGTATTCTAAGGGGGTTCACTTTATGGGGTGTATACCTATTTTTAGAGTGAGATGCATTTGGGTCCATGAATTGACCTGACATTATATGAGGGTTCAATTTCTAGAGTATTACTCTATTTAGTAGACCTTGATGCATGGGTTTCAGGGACTCATAGTGCGTAGTAGTAATTATTGATGTATGAGTGATCTAACAAAATTGAGCGTGAGTTATCCTTGGTGTGTTTTACCATTATGATTTGGATTTTACTATTTTTTATTTTATTAACCTTATTTAACTAATGAAAATGGTTATTTGAAAAAATATTCTAAAACTATTTTAGCTTCTTCATTTTAGAACTATGGAAAATGGGATCTGTTTACCATTCTTTGGATATATAATTGTTTAATTTCTTATCATTCCATTTTTTCTATAAATTGTTCATATGAGGATTATTTTAAAGAGAATTGATTTGGAACACATGGGTGGGATCCCACTGATCTTGTTTATCTCACACCCTACACACCCCTTTGGTGATGTGTAGACCTAGTATTGTCAATTAATGTAGGAAAATTCAGGGTTCCATTGTGAGGAAATGAGGTTTATGTCAGTTGGGTATAGGTAGTTGGTGGTGAGATGGTGGATCATTTCCCACATTATCACATGGATTTATTGGTTCTTATTTTAGTTTTTATTTATATTTGGACATGTTCTTTTGTTTTGATCTATCTTTTAAGTTTTATTGATATCATTATTCTCTTTGGTTATAGAATATATCTTTATATTTGTTTCTTATACTATTTCTTTCCAATGTGTATGTGTGTCATGTATCTTATTTCAGGATGGGTAAAATCATTCCCTTTGGTTTCTTTTTTGATGTCTGAGTGCTAGCCTCCAACCCATGAGTATTGGAAATTCCCTTTGGGTTATGGTAGATTGGTTTGGGTACCAATTTCTAAGGGTAAACTGGGTTGGTTTGTTACATGAGATATGAACATAATAGTTTATTTTTCAGATATTCCTACTAAAAGGAAATAAGTACTATTTCCTAAAACATAGTGTAATTAGTGTTGTTTCTTAGAAATATATTTCGAAGAATTGATTAATGTGTTAATAAGTAGATATTTATTACTTGGACTTAATCACTAAAGTATATCTCATAGAATATGATATAGTCATAGGTATACTTAGGGGTTTATGATTATTATCAATCCTTCTTACGTGAGGTTGGAGAGATACCTAGAATTTGAATATTCATAATTTAATACCCTACTTACATAAGTCAAAATATAAACTTAGACAATCAGTGGGTGGTTGGGTATGTTTCAAATTATGTCATCGATTGGAGATAAACCAAGATGGAATTTGTTGAATTTTATGACAAGAAAATACATCCAAACCTTGATTCAATAACATTGAGGAAATTAATGGCCATGCGTAGTTGAGTCACATATGATGAGTTCAACTACATTGACGAGGGGAATGTGATGCACTTATCTGTTAGATGAATGGAATTAGAGGTATTCATTAACTTGGTAAGCCTTTTTTATAGAATCAAAAAAATATGAGATGAATATACTAGATTTAAATGTTCTATTTCTTACGATCACTCGATATCATGAGAAAAAAGGATTATCTAGGTATACATATGATGAATATGATGCATCTAGTTGTGAAAATTTTCATATAGAGTTAGGAGTATGTTTCATAGAGATCACACCAGACCCATTAGTTGATTGAGTAACATTGATGCTTTTCTAGAGGCTACTATTTTCTTACATCTATGAAATATAGATTTCATATTTTTTCAACACTACTAAGTCCCATGGTGTCACACAGTTAGACCTCTAGATAAGGATAAAGTTTTGTACAAAGTGATTATTCCAAAATAAAGATAATATGATGAAACACTATCCAAAAATATTTTTTGACGGATTCATAAAAAGTATTGAATTTTTACATAACTTCCTTATGAATTTTAGTGCAATTGGGAGATTGTTTAATATACACTAAAATAATTAATGAAATATTTAACTTAGGTTCATTTATCTTCCATGCAGTTTTATTGATGATAATCCATTATGAATAGATTCAACAGATTGAATATTTATTGAATAAAATTCAATTAATTAATGAAAATAATAATAAATGTATATGGATACATTGAATATGGCTAGCACATTTCATTAAATGAAATACATCATAGATGACTATATAAAGGGATGTGATCCTTCCTATTGATCCTACCAATAGTATGAAAGACTCTCAATGCTCTATTCCTTCTTGTAACTTATTCATCACCCTTAGTGAAAGTTTTAGCACCTCTTAAAGTGTATGGGAGTCCTTTAATTGATATTTAGATCTACAGGCCTGTGTAATCCCTCAGAGGCAGGAAGAATTTGTTTGCTGATCCATTAATCTTCATCAAGAAATATAATTAAAGATTATTGCATTGGTTACCCATGTATGCACATTTATGTTCTTCATTTATCACATGTTGATTTTTATCAAAGAAAGATTGTATATATTTGGGTTTTTCTTCTATTTCAATGTCCATATAATGGACACTAAAAACCTGACATGTACATGTATATATATGTGTTTGCATATGTATGTGTTTATGTATGTTTGTGTATGTGTGTGTGTGTATAAATGTGTATGTGTATCTTTATATATGTATGTGTATGTGTACTTTAAATTGGACACATATAGGTATGTGTTGGTTCACTTATATATTACACACGGATACAAAAAAAACATATGTACATTTATATAGATAATAATATTTTTAATCATAATTAATGTTTTTAAATATATTTAATAATTATTTATATTATATATATAAAATTAGTACAATATATATCTATATTATTAATTTATTAATAATAATATATATCTACATATTTAAAATATAAATCTATTTAAATATAAATATTAAATTTCTTAGTTTTAAATTCATTGTTTTATAATTAATTATCTATTGTGGAAAAATTTATACATGGTATTACTATTTATACATTTATTAATGATATATATATATATTTTCATTTATATGATTAATATTTTTAAAGATAATTAAGAATTTAAAATAGATTTTATAATCAATTTTATTTAATAATTTTTAATATTTATTAATTCTTATTATAAATTAATTTTTTAATTTGTAATTTATTATAATATTAATACTTTTGTTCATAATATTTATTAACATATTAATAAATTTACTAATAAAACAATTATTATTATTTTAATAAATTTATTAATAAAAAATTATTATAATATTAATAAATTTATCATAATATTAATATGGGCTTCTGCTTGGCGTCTGTCATGCCCCCCTTCACCACAGAGGTACCCCTTTTGGGTTGACAATGAAGGGAGATAATGACCCCATGAGCTCTGCCTCCAATAGGCCTTGGGATGGCAACTAACATTGAGGGTATAAAGAAATTCACACCTATGGTATGAATTATCCTATGAATAAAAGAAAATATGATCGGGATATTGGATATTAACCACTAAACAACTAAAAAAAATAAAGAAAAGAAAAACCGACAATATCCTATAATGCATTTAATTTCATAATAATACAACTATAGTCTCCAAGTAAAATACCAAAATAAAATACTATGGTAGAAACTCAATAAAAAATCCAAGTTTCAAGCTATAAATGTCCATATCAGTCTCCAACTCCCTCCCGATAACCTAAAAATAGTTTATATATATGTAGGGTGGTCATAAAATGTATACTTAGCAGGATCATGCCCAAGGACCGTCATGAAAATGTGAGAATAACATACTAATTCCCCTGTGAACAAAAAATAGATTCAATCAGTACCTATCACGTTAACTAGTCCCTGAACTCACTAAGTATCACTCACTAATCAATGAAACCAAGTATAACAATATAAGAAGAAACATATCGATAAAAAGGGCACCCCAAACTGCTTCCCCATTGATTTACTACTCTTATTCCACAATGTAATACATCTTGGATCTCCCATCCCTTTTTTATCCATCAACCTCATACTATCACAAGCCTCATCACAACGGGAAAGACCCAGCTCCCAACCTATTCCAAAACCATCACATCCTTATCATCCTATTACCACTTCCATTAACTGGAATAGTTGGGTATCGTGAACATGAAGGACATAAACCTCATGCCCTCATCCTACCATATAAAACCCCCACCATGAATCACATCATCCTCTCCCCAAGAATCATTTTGGGTGCATTATAACTACAATCCATCATAACTAGTGCGTTATAACTTCACCTAGAAGTGATAGTTAGGGAGAGGGGGTAGCCTCCATTTGTCCTCAACAACTTGTATGTTTGGGGAAAGTAATTGAATCCCAAAACCTTTGGGTGTCAGTGTGAACACAAAACTTGGGTGGGATGCATATATAAATAATATAAAATTACATGATATGTAGATAGAATATAATCCCAACCTAGGGGTTCATAGAGAAATAACCATCAGCATTGAAAACATCACCATAAGGTCTCACAACCTCCACCACTATCACTACCACCTCTAAATTCACCACACCACTCAAGTAAGCCACACACAATCCACATTCCACCCTCCCTTTCAAGTCAGAAAATTTATATATTTTCTAGTTACCAACCATATTCATTTATTAATCCCATCATTTTATATTTAATGAAAACCATTTTAACCATATTTCCCACTTTAATTCTACAAGTTTATTAATCATTATATTCCATCACTGATAATAAAATAACACAAAAGAAAACAAAAAAACACATTACAACATATAACATCATAAACCATTACCATATCAACTCCATTATCCTACATCATACATCTTCACCATAGCCTTAGTCACTACATGACCACATTGATCCCATCCCATTACCAACCATTACCACCTTCCATATCCCCATACAAAATCACACATCAAAACCACCACACATCAACTCATATAATGAAAACTGACTTTCACAACACCAAATTTAAAATTTAATAAAAGGTATTTCATAACATCACAACTTATTTATCATGGGTATTATCACACAATTCTAGAATCTCATGGGAAATCAGTACATTATCCATATATACATTCTCATCCTTTGCTAAGATCAAATAATCAATACAAAAAGGGTTCCACAAATCACATCAATCCTAACACAAATAAGGCCCCCAATAATTGTGATTTTAAGAAAAATTATAAATAAATTATAAATCTATTGGAAATATAATCAAAAGTAGTAAACACATGTGAATAATCACTTTCCCATTTAATTAATTGAGTTTGATTAATTATATTATTTAATACAACCCTTACTGTCCACCCAAAGGAAACAAAAGCATTCTAATATCACATATTCATGGAAATTAATGAGAAAACTCAGATCCCCTACCTTGATTAGGTTTTCTAACTCGCGACACAAGGCTAAATTGAAAAAGAGATTCCCAAAATATTTAAATCACACCAAGTGGAATTTAAAATTCCCAGAACACATCATCCAATACATTCTCCAACCAAAAATCACTAAAACTGGAAATTCCCTTGATAGAATCTCTCTTTGGATGACGAATAGAATGATAAACCAAAAAGAAAGAAAGGGGAATTAACTAAAATCACTAAGTATTAATCTCCCAAGGATGGGGTTGAAATATGATGAAAGGGGTTTGAGAGACCTACAAGTGATGCACTTGGATTACTCAAGGACCAAGAGAAAAGGTGGAGGCATGTTGGGGTTAGAAGGGGTTCTAGAATTTATAGGAAAACTATAAACTAGAAGACCATAGTGAAACACCCGACACTAAAATGCAAATGTGTAGACATAAGATTGAATTATGACATAAATTAAGTGAATTAAAAAATGGGGCTGGTCAAAACCCCATATGAGAAACATGGTGATGTCAACACCTTTGATCCTATAAAAAAATACATCCCCAAGAACACTGGTTAAGGAAACCCACCCCATATTAAGATATTGTCTACTTTGGGTGGCACTAACTCACCCACATATTTTTAAAACATGTATTAAATATAACATATCTTTATTGTAAAGGGGGTTTCCCCTATTTATATGCTTGAATCCATACATGCACTATGGTTAAGGAAAAAATTCATATCTCATAGAAAAACAAAATTCATAAATTATATCATCAATGTAAAACAAAACAATAAAAAAACTCAAAAAAAACTATGAGTACTGGGAACACATATCTATATCACATTCTCAGGTACTCTCCTCTAAACTTCCATGCCTCCATATCACCCAAACCAAGGCGATAAAATTCCTATGTAGTAGATTCTATCAATGGTCTTGGATCTCAAATATTGATTCCATTTATGCCGCATCACCCTCGATATCTAACTCTCCCCAGTCAATGACATGAGATTCACCATGAAGATATCGAGGAAGTTGAGATATGATGATAGATTAATGGATCCTGTATATCTATGGAGGAAGAGATAACCACTAATCCACCTCCATAACATGCTCCATCACCTAAATGGTTCTGAAAAACTAGGGTGACAACTTAATTCCCCAACCAAACCTCAACTATCCACAGAGAGTGGAACCTTCAAGAATATATGGTCTCAAACTTTGAAATACAATGGAATCCTCCTATGATCAGAATAAGGCTTATGATTGTCCTACACTACCTTTACCCTCTCAAAAACCATCTAGATATTCTTAATTGTACTCAACACCACCTTGGGATTGAGAATAGTTCACTCCAGAACTTTGATCTAACATAATAGAGTACAATATGAAATATTTTAAAATGCCTCAAATAGAGACGTACTTATGGATGGGTGGAATATATTTTTGTATGGAAACTCAACCAAATGTAAGTTCCGCACGCATGATCCACTAGAGTTCAAGATGCATTCCTTAAGAATATCCTACAGTGTTTGGATGGTCCACTTTTTCTGCTCATTCTTCTGAGGATGGAAAGTAGAATTAAGGTGTAGATGAGTGCCAAATGAATACCATAATCCTCTCCAAAAATATGAGGTGAAATGAGAATCCCAATTTAAGACAATGGACCTTGGAACTCTATGTAGTCTCACAACCTCATCCGCATACACCCTTTCCAAAACTTCCATGGAGTTTGACTCCCTAATGGATGAGAAGTGAGCCTATTTCATCATCCAATCCATGATTATGCCGATAACATCATATCCTTCATTTTACTGGGGTAATTCTATGATAAATTCCATTGAGAATCCTTCCCATTTCTGGTTAAGGATATCTAAAGGATGAAATAGGTCACTAAGAACATGATTCTCTATATTTGCCTATGGTATTCTATACATCATGCCAAGAACTCTAGTACTTCCCATTTCATCATAGGCCACCAAAACTATATTCTCAACCCATGATAAGTTTTGTATAGTCCTTGGTGAATCTCTAGAGGTGAGAATTGAAACACATGAATGACTCACTCATGAATCACCATTAGGATGAACAATCTTCCTTAAAACAATATCAAATTTTGAATATCATATGACCATCCTTCTAGGGAATCACTATAGCCAACATGGCTGTGTATCACATATATATCTTGGTTTCCACACCAATACTCCTCCATATGATGCATCATAGAAGGTTTAATTATCATATAAAACAAGAAACCTACTCCATCAACTGCCTTTTCATCAAATTTAATGGATTCCAACTCCTTTATCTCCCTCAAAGAATCCCAAGACATTCTAAAAACATCATTTTGTGACTTATTTCTTAGTGCATCACCCAAAAAATTTACTTTACTTTATGTGTAGGAGATTTAACAGTTTTAATCCTAAATATAATATTACCAACTCAATTACTATAGATTTAGGTCATGTTGAGAGAAAATGTACCACAAAATATTGTGATCGGTGAAGACTATAATGCATTCTATGATGAGGTAAGTTTCCACAACTTTATTAAAAACAAAACTACTACTAGATTTAGATAATGGGTTGAATATTTCCACTCACGGGTACATAAATTTATATACCTATAAGATATCAATACCTTCTACTTAATAAAGACACATTCCAATCCTAGATGAGAAGCATTGAAGAAAACCTAAAACATCACCCCTTATTCTAGAAACCGAAGCACCAGGGCACTAATACATATCTAATTTAGGTATTAAAATGATATTTGAAACTGATTAGTTTATACGAAATTATGTTATTTCTTATTCATAGCTATCAATTGGGTCACAATCCATGAGAAATTGGACATGAACCTCTGGTAATATCCCATGATACTAAGGAAATAGTAAAATTTTTCCATGTTATTGGGTGATACCCAAGAAATAACTACCTTGATCTTTGATGGTTATATGGAAACACCCTAACAGGACATTACGTGACCAAAATTTTTTTCTTCCCACATCCAAAACCAACACTTGGAAAACTTTCCGTAAAGCTGGTGGTGTCAAAGGACCTATAATAAAGATCATAGATGATTGTCATGCCCCTCCTATGACTTTGAGTAGATAAATTTGTCATTAATGAACACATCTATAAAATGGTCCAAGAACTCATAGAAGACAGATTTCATGAGCCCCATGAACAAAACTTATACATTTGTGACACTGAATGGCATCACTAAGTACTCGAAGTACCCATACCTATACCATAAGATAGTCCTCAAGATATCTTCCTCCTTCACCCTCAACTGATGATATCTAGACTGAATATAAATCTTATAAAATCAAGTAGATCCTCCTAACTAGTTTAAAAAATAATCTATCCTTAGAAGAGGTTAATAATTCTTGATCTTCACTTGATTAAACCTTTGGTAGTCTATATATAGCCACAAACTACTATCCTCCTTTCCGAATAATAACACTAAAGCACCCCATCCTGAAATAGTGGGTTAGATAAAACTCTTATGTATCAGGAAATATATTTGAATCCTCAACTCCCACAAAGTAGGAGGTTCCATCCTATAAGGGACTACTAAAATTAAATAGGTTCCCTACTATAATTCTATTCTAGACTCCATATCACTTTGAGGGGGTATCATCAAAATATCATTGGTAAAAAAATATAGAAACTCTTAAGTAGCTCTATGAGCCTCCATTATCTTAATTTTTAATGAGTCCATTAATACCTCTCCCATCAAGGAAATTAGGGGTTACAATCACCTAATAAAAATCTGATAACCCCACTCATTAATGAAATTATGTATTGTACATCCATATAAAAGTACATTACTATCCTCTAGATGTAATTGATAATTGCATACACATAATACAACCAATACATGGTGAGGATGGAGTTTTATTTCTATATCGATCAAAAAGAAGAAATCCAGAAAGGATTAATGCAGACCCATCTTCAGTATACACACCTGAAGCACATCAAACAAACAGTTTTGGCATTAAACTAATGTAGTAAACACCAGGGTCATGAGAATCATATCTACTTATATTCCTAAGGCATGTACTAAGTTAGGTGAAACAAAGTGGTGTGAGTATCCAGATCAAATAAGGCAAACATGGGAGTAAGTGATAAGATAATTGTACCTCTGATGATCTCTAGCACATATGGTGCCAAAACCTCCATGACATGAAACTATCCATGCCTAGACCCTATTCCTCACTACTATAAATCACCTTTATAGACACACCCAAGTCCAGGACCCTAAATATGGGAAATATAATGAGGTCATACCTTACCTACCTCATCTCATCTTGGTAGAGCAGAAGAATACTGACCTTACTGCTTGTACGACATCACTAGAAACTACTGATGAGGCTGGCACTAAACATATCCACCACAACCATGATAAGATCTAAGGACCACTAGGAATTTATATTGGTGTTGAAAACAACCCCCATAAACAAATCACAATTTCTTATATCCCCTAGGAAAATAAAATGAGCTATTGTCCTTATAAAATCAAAAGATAAACTACAGAGTCCCACTCCCTGATGTTCAAAACCTGAAAGGCCTTAGTATCTGAGATTGACCATCAACAAACCCAATCCCCAAGGAACCCTACTGGATCCCTTCTTGTGAAAACCCTCATTATGAGTGCATATAACCAATCACATCCACCTTCTTATATACCTTAAAATACATTGGAAACATAAATAGAGTAACAATATATTAGATATATGGGCATATTACTTCCTCAATAACCCATACATGATACTAATAGTTAGAAAAATGATTAAGGGAAAACTCAAAAGATCCTTAAACCTAATTCCAAGATATCACACTAGAATATTACCCTACTTATGAGAAATAATCTCTTTCTTATTTTATCCCTTCATCATAAATGCTATGAATTTCACTCAGAACATATTATAGAAATATGTCAGTGAAATTTATTCCTCCTAACACTCCATGAGATATAATTTCCACCACTGATGCACTACACCCCTCATATAAATGAATTCTAGTGGAACCCATTACTCCTCCCAAGCCTTAATCAAATAAAATGTGATCTCAAGTTCCTCAAACCAATAGTTCATCTCCAAATCATATACGTTTCGCTCATAATTTTCTAAAGATTTATACTTAAAGTCACACAACATCCTTTAACACATATCAATGTGATCAACTGGTTCAACCCTCTGGCAGTCAATCATGTCAGGCTGCTGAACCTCACTAGCCTGAACCACACACATGCTACACCTATGATCCAAAATTGAAAGAGAAAAGTATTTTCCAAGGATGATATTATGGTATTTTAATTTAATTTTATTAAATTCATTTTAAATTCCTAAACTCACCCTATTCAATAAAAATAGAAATCAATAATGATACATATACCTTGTCTAGATCTCTACCCTATAAGTGACACCACTTCACTTGGTCATTCAATGAACTCAGAGTCCTTGAATCAAATTATGGGGAGACCTAAAGTATCATGTCCAAGCTGGTATCTCTATTCTATATCATAAACTAAGATCTATCAATACCATTTCCCTATGAAACTAGTTCATTCATCATTATGCCTAACCCCAAAATTTATCCTATTTCTCAAACTACACCTTTTATACCACTATGTCAGGTACCCCTCCTAGTATGACAATGAAGGAAGGGAGATAATGACCCCTAGACCCACCTCTAGTAGGCCTCAGGTTGGTGATAACACTAAGGTTATAACCAAAGTCACACATATGGAGGTATTACCCTCTATAGAAAAGAGAATAGAACTAGGATATTGGATATAAACCTCAATACAAATCTATAACAGAAAGAAAATAAAAACCCACAATAACTCATAATACGTATAATTTCATAAAAATATAATAAAATTATCCAAGTAAAATACCAAATGAAAATTCTATGGAAGAAACCCAACAAAAACTCAAATATCTAAGATAAAAATATTCAGTTTGGTCTCTATCTCTCTCCTAATAACCTAAAAAATAGTTTATATATACGTAGGGTGAGTGTAACATGTATACTAAATAAGATCATACCTTGGGACTCTCATTCAAATGTGATAAGAACATACTAATTCCCTAGTGAAAAAATCATATTTATCCAACACCTATTAGGTAAACTAGCCCCAACCTCACCAATGCTCAATCAATAAATAACACATACAAGTATAATTTGTAGTGGTATTGGTATACTATTCTTCTTTCCATAGGTTTATCCTTGATGGTGATCTAGAGGGGGTGATTTTGTGCCATATCTGGTGCCTTTCCCCTATCCCTCACTCCTTTATATATGAATCCACCTCACCTTTCCCCTTTCTCTTGACTCTCCTTGAGTCTGGTCTCTCTAAAATTGGTTTTTATTTCTCACCATCGCTTTTTTGATGAATTTATTATCAACTTTCACGGTGGTTCTATTTTTTTTGTGAAAGTCCTACTTGGAGGATTTGATGGTCTTGATGAAGGTGGTTTTCTATTGAATCCATTGGGCCCTCCAACCCTTATGTGGCCTTACATTACACTATGCCTCTCTATGTTGTATCTAGAGTGATGGTAACATAGTGGTTTTGAGATATGCGGTTTGGGGATCGATGGTTTTCCAGGTTATCTTGAATCAGATTTCCCTTTTCTTTAGTTACTGGTTTTAGTCTCACCATGATGCCAACGTTTAGATCCCTTGGATGTTCAAATCTCTACCCTAACCTCAAGTCCCTATACTCCTATCCTAGTTATATATGGAGTGGTTGTTACACAGAGGTTTTAGTATGTGGGGTTTGGAGGCCTAAGGTTATTCTCACACTACCTAATTCATTTTTTCTTCTATGAATATGATATGGTTCTATTTCTCTTTTTTGAGGGAGGCTTTCAGAGGTGGTGATGATGAATATAGTGGAAATGTTTTAGTTTTTCAGATTTCTTCCTCAAGTATTTGTTGACGGTTTTTTAAATTATTCTACAATGGTCTATTTTTTTGACAGTTGTTTGGTGAAGGTTCTGATTTGTGTTTTTAGTTTGGTTTTATTCATGTTTCATTATGGTGGAGGCTGTTAGTGTTGTCCATCATGGTTCCATGTTGATGAGATATGCATTTTTGATGAGGTGATACCGCTCTGTATTGGTGGTTTGGTTATTTATGGTTTACTAGGGGATGAAAATGACTTGGTTCTGGTGTTTTACAGTGGCTATGATGGACTTCGACAGTCTCCAACAACCTAGTGTGGTTTTTGGATGGCAATGACAATGGTGGTGATAGGATGAAGATGATGATAATGGTGACTCATGATGTTATTGGTCGGTAATGAGACATTAGTTGATGTGGGTGAATCTTGGATCAATATCTCACGAGTTCTGTGTTCACAATGTGATTTTTGAATTTTGAACTTTGAAATTGGGCATCCTTTGATTTTGGTTCCTGCGTAGTGTGTTGGTTACCACTCAACCATAAAGAGGATATTTGAAAGTAAAAAATAAATGAATTTACATTCATTTACATACATGTATAATAATATATGAATTAGCATATCGAAAAAAGGTTACCCTTCACTACTTACCTACTAATTTGTTTCTCTCACAACTAAACTTCGTACATCCTAGTGCTTTCATCCCTTATGTATCCATCAACCTCATACCATCATAAGACTCATCACAACAGGTACACCCCATCTATCAACTCATGCTACAACCATCACATCCTCATTGTCGCATAACCACTACCATGAACTAGAATAGCACAGTATTTTGAACATGAAAGACATTAACCTCATTAACTCCTCTTACCATGAATGACCCCACTGTAAACTACATCATCCTCACAACAAGCATCACCTCTAGTGCACTATAACCAAAAGCTATTGCAACCCGTGTTTAATAACCTCGCTTAGAAGGGAGAGCATGGGAGAGGGGTATCCAGCCATCTATCCTTGACAATCTAGATGTTTGGGGGAAAACACATGAAACCAAAAATCTTTTGGTGTTAGTGTGAACACATAACTCAGGTGAGGTGTATATAGAAATAACATAAAAGTATATGATAGGTAGATAAAATAGAAGTCTAAACTAGGGGTTTGTAACAAAAGTTCCATCACTACCGAAAAAATCCGCACAAGGTCTCAAAACTTTCACCACAATCATTGCCACCTTTAAATTCACCACACCATACATGCAGTCTACACACATTCCATATTCCACTATCCTTTTTAACTCAACCTATTTCTATATTTTCTAGTTATGAACCATCTTCATTTGTCAATGTCTTTTATTTTATATTTAATGAAATATATATAAACAATGATTCCCACTTTAATTCTACATATTCATTAATCATTCCATTTCATTAGTACTGAGAAACTAACACAACACAACAAATAAAACCATAAACCATTCCCATATCAACTACATGTTCCCACATCACACATCATCACCATAGGCCTGATCACCACACAACCACATCTTTCCCAGCCCATTGAAGACCATTACCACCGACCATATTGTAACGACCCAAAGTTTTATCAATTGAAATTACCTTATTATAATTATGTCATTTGATATAAACAAATAAGATAACACAATAAAAGCTTTATAAATGATGAATGAATGAAATAGGAAGTGTTTCTAGAAGTCAAGGAACCTATACTGATAAAATAGTAACTTGAAATTTGGAATAGTAATGTGACCCTTATGAATAGTAAAATGGAAAATTGAATAGTAACCTCACCAGTGAAAGTATAAATAAAATTTATCCATGTTATAAGTGAACATATGATATAATTATATCATAGTATGAGAAAATAAATGTTTTAAAAATTATTAGTTAAGTGTTGGTATTTTTATAGTTTATAAATATTTAATTCCATTTTTGATTAATTTAATAATCTAAAAGTAAATTTATTTTCATAAAAAGTATTCATAAATTGATATTTTTATTTCTTAAGATTATAATATAATTTTATGAGACCTTAATTATTTTTTCAAAGAGTTATTAAAGCAGTTTTAATTTTAAAATTTATATTTTCCAAGTAAATGATGATTTTAATTAAAAATTATATTTCTCATATTTTGAAAATTATTTTCATAAAATGTAGTTCAATTTTTAATTCTAAATGTTGAAAAATGGTTAGGGTAAATTTTTTGGATTTTTCTAAAATACTTGAATTTTTGGTGAATAGTAAAATATAGTAATTTACGGTATATATACATTATAAGTTAAATATACTATTCATTGACTCATGGATGATGTAATAACAATTGGTTAGAACTCACAAGATCTATTACTGTATTTATTCTCAATAATAAATAATTTTACTTGTCTTGAGGAAAATAATAAACTAATAAATTAAATAATGAGAAAACGCTTTTCTCCACCACTATAAATACCACACCTCACCAACTCTTCTCCTAAAACATCTCATGCCTTTTTCCTTGTTAAAATTCATCTCAATACTATTTAAAACCTATACCCCATATCTATAAGATTTTGGTACTAACAAAAGACCAAAACCAATCCCATAAGGAGGTTCTAAAGAAGAAGAAATCAAGAGGTAAAACCCTCTTCTGTTTTCTTTCAATTTCTTTTCAAGTTCCTTTCTTTTTATTTTTATCTCATCACCTCCCCTAATTAAAATGGAATGAAAAATCCAATTTCTTACTTATAATAGAATTATATCATGTTTAAGTAATAATTCATTATCAAAGATCTTCTCCTCTCTCTTTTACTTTAAGAATGAAAACATCATCTATGAGGTGCCGATTTACCACCTCCATGGAAGACGTGCTTTAAACATTAAATTATGTATTCAAGGATGGTAAGGAAACCATTTTTATGGTTCAAATACATTAAAATATATTTTATATATATTATTTAATGTTTTTTAATAATTTTGTACACATGATATTAATTTATAAAACAAAATGTGTTCATTGTGATAAAAAAATGCTAAATTAATTTAAACAATTATCATTAATTATTTATCTAATGAATCATTTTCACTTATGAAAAAAATGGTATTTTAATATTATATATGTTAATTAAAAATAAATTAGTTCATTTTTGTACAACTATCCTCATTATACATAATTTTCCATACACTTATACAAGTAAACTGATCATGAAAACCAAGGAAATCAACGCTCCCAAATGATGAAATTGAATCTCTTAATCCATAAAAAAGACCATAAATGAAATTAATAAATTTATAAAAAATAAAATAACTGTATAAATGGTTCTTTAATTATTAATTAATGAATCTAATTTTATTATTCATGGAATTAAGATCAAGCACCGAATTGTTCCGGACATAAGGCAAGAGATTCTACCCGAACCTCCATTATTCCTTCGAGTTACTCTTTCTCTATTTTTACACAAATGAAATTATATTTTATTTTTATGTACATATTCTAAATTATATTTATATGTTCTAAAATCATGTATCAAGATCCATTCATCCTTATTTTTTCAGGGATATACATGTTTTTAAAGGGTTCCCTACCCAATTCTTCTTGATAAGTAAGCCCAATTTAAGGGAACTTCTCGAATTCTTACCCAATTTCAACTAAACAATATAATCTGTTTTAGGCCACCATTATTTTTATAAAATAAATAATTTTATTATGAAAAGTTTCTTGGTTCTCTTTAGGTTTTATATAAAATATTATTCCCTTTTCTTCTTTAAATGCTCTTTAATATTTTCCTTAAACCGCGCTAAAATGTTTTAATTCTAAAGTTTCTTGAAAAATATTTTTACCTGTTATCACTTCAGTTTGACAAAATTAATAATGATCTATTCCTATTTTACTTTATGGTTCTCCATGTATTATTTAATTCCTTTTTTATAGACACTTTTATGTTATTCCCATTTATTATGCTTTATGACATATTATGATACCAAATTCTTTACATGGGTAACTCTTATGTTTATGTTTGATTCCTTATGTATTATTCTTAATATAGAACATATATTCATGAACATATAATTATGGGTGTTCCTAGATATAACTCTAATTCATTGGGAAATGTTTAGTCTTTTGAGACGTTATGTGCAACGATCTTGGTGGTTAGCCTTGACTCATGTTCTCTGTTCAACGGTCTTTATGGTTAGCCTTGACTCATGATTCTCTATGTGAAATGAGCCTTGAATAATTCTAAAGTCATGTTTTATGTTTCTTACACATTAAAACTAATCCATGATTTTATTATCCCATGTTATGATTCCTTATATCTAATCATGTTCCATTCCTTTTTATATCATTATGTTATGCCTTCTAACCAGTGTGATAAGCTTTATTCGTATGTTTATTCTCTTACTGGGATTTTTATCTTATCCCTTTGTTCATGTTATCACTAGGTTATTCTGTACAGATGTAAGGGATCAAAGGAATTTAGGAGCTTATATTGGGTGATAAATAATGAAATGTTTTATTTAGTCCCATGTTTTCAGATTTATGTACCTAGTCTTCCAAGACACTAGACTTTATAATCCTTGGCATGTAATTAGATGTTTAGTTATGCTTAAAATCATGTAATGATATGTGTAAAATATGAGGGTCACTATATTTGGAATCATAGTATGGTCTAGTTATTTTTGGAGACTAGGAATAGAGAACTTTATTATGAACCCTAGGGATAATACTAAATATGCAAAAACATCCCAAAATTTTGGTAGGTATAGAGTAAGTTTTTTATCAAGAAAATACATCCATGTATGGATACTAAAAGTGGATGTGGTTCTGGACCATATATAACAAAGAGTGAAAAATTCAATATGGTGTTCTAGGCCTAACTCAGGGTAACCTAGTATATGACAATGAGCCTTAATGCGCACCTGTTTTGACATTCCTAGGAAATATGATTTGGTAAATTCATAATCTCATTACAAACCATTATTATGGTAACAAAAAATTCCCATAATAATATAAGTTAGGAAACATATCATGAATAAACTATATTGAAACCTAGGGAATCACAAGTTAGGATATACTTTTCTTTTAAAAGTTTTTCCTTTTATGTTTAAAGTTTTCTTTTATATTTTTATTATCCAAGTATTTAATCCCCCTAATTGTGATTTATTTTTATTATCTAATGGAAAGAAATATAAGAACACATACCCATAATCAATGTGATATGGAATGTTATTATTTCCATAATAAAATTACAAATATGATGGGAATGGGTGCTAAAAAATTTATGATAGTACTTTATCAGCTGGTTCAAGTTATGAATAATAACTTGAATTGTGTGGAACACTCTCTTTCTCCAAAGAAATAAGAAGTTTCTGTTGAATCCTTCATTTAGAAAAGTCCTCCCATGTTTATTGGATCTTTTATCCCCTCCTCATGTAATAGTGGATTAACTCTATTGAAAATTTATTATATTTCCTCCAATGCTCAGAAGAATAGAAATTTGTGTTGGAGGTTTATTGTTTTGATGGGGAAGCTAATCAGTAGCTGACACTGATAAAAAATACAAAGTCTAAGGAGGAAATTGATTCCATGGATTGGGAGGAATTCAATATTTTTTTTCAATGAATATTTTCCCCTAACCCTCTATCTCAAGATGAAAAGATAGTTCCTCAGACTTAAGTAGAAGGAAGAATAGTCTATCGGGGTATATAAAGAAAAATTTAAAAGGATTTTAAGATACGCCACTGACTTTTTCATGAAAACAGAAATTAAGGTGGATCACTTATTTGTCAAACTAAATCCAAGTATATTAAAGGAATTATTGATTCAAGACTTAAAAATTTATGAGAAGACTGTATTTTGTGCCCTAAAGGTTGAAATGTATATTTGAGACTCTCAATTGTATCATGGGGATGGTGAAAAAAAGAGGAAAATAGAGTCTAATTTGGGTAGAGCAGTAAATAAACCCCATGATGGAAAGAAGACTGAATATCCCACGTGTCAAATTTGTGGGGAGAAGAATAATGGGAGCTATCTAAAGGTAACCAAGAAAATCTTGAAATGTGGAAGAATGGGGAATATAGCTAATAACTACCAAAGGGATATGAATAATTCTACTACTTTGGAAGATTAAAGGAAGGTTCAGATCAACACTTAGCCTGTAGTGCTATGTTTCAACTGAAAAGAACATGATAATTTTTCAATACAATTCCCTGAGCCTAGGGTTTTTAGAGGAAATCAAACAAAAAATCCAAGGAGAAAAGGAAGGGATTATGATATCAATACTACTGACATGGATCTAGAAAATAATCTGGTGATAGGTACACTGGTTATTCATTTAATTATAGTGAACATACTATTTGATTCTGGTTCTACGCATTGTTTCATATCTTGTAGGTTTAGTATAAATATTCAAAAAACACTTCAAAATTTTGAGGTTGAGTTATATTTGAGAATAGATAATGGGGAAATTATTGCATCCAAAGTACATAACTCCTCCCTGGTTAAGGTTTTTGGAATGGACCTCTAATAAAATCTTGTGTTACTTCCTTTGGTAGAGTTTGATGCTATTTTGGGAATGTATTGGCTTTGTTTATACAAATCCAACATCAACTGTCAGGAAGAGAGATCACTCTTCACATCCCGAAGAATCCTCTAATTCATTACAAGTTTAAGGAGAAAGATGAATCTCTTTCAGCATCATAATCTAAAGTGTGGATATTATTTCCTTATGAGCAATCATATCTCACTCAAATGATTGAGACAAAGGAGACAATGATGCTCGAAGACATGCCCATTGTGAGGGATTACACTGATATATTACCTGAAAAGTTTCCTAATATTCCTCATGATCTATGGGTTGAGTTCTCAATTGAACTTATTCCTGGATATCTACCTATATCAAATACACCTTATAGAATGACCACTGTTGAGGTAAAAAAACTAAAGAAGCAGTTACAGGAGAATATGGACAAGGGTTTTATATGCCCGATTGCTTCACCATGGGGTGTGCCAGTCGTCTTAGTTAAGAATCAGGATGGATCAATGCCCCTCTTCATCGATTATTTTCAGCTCAATAAAATCACGATAAAGAACAAGTATTCCCTACCACATATGGATTACTTGTTCAATCAACTATGTGGGGCCAATTATTTCTCTAGGGTGGACCGTCAGTCGGGATATCACCAATTAAAACTGAGGAAGAAAGTTATTCCCATGAATACCTCTTCAACAAGGTATGAACATTATGAGTCCATAGGGATTCCCTTTTGACTCACTATTGCTCTAGAAATATTCATGGACTTAATGAATATATTATTTATAGATTACCTTGACAAAATTGTGTTAGTATTTATTGATGATATTATGATATACTCCAAGATCAAGGAGGAACATGAGGAGCATTTGAATACTATTCAAAAGAGTTTGTGAAGGGAGAAAATATATGGAATGTACAGTAAATGTGAGTTTTCAAAGGAGGAAGTATGATTGTTGAGGCATGTTATCACCAGACAAAGAATATCAGTGGACCCTTCTAAGACAAAGGAAATCGAAGAGTGGCCTAAACCAACATCTGTAATAGAGAACCATAGTTTACTTGGATTAAATGGGTATTAAAAATAATTTTTGAATAACTTATCATTATTGTAAAACCTAATAACCAAGATGAAATAGAAGGGAGTGAAGTTTGACTGGATTCAAGAATGTAAAGAATACTTTAAGGAGCTCAAAATAGGCTTATCACTATGTCGGTACTCATACTACCGATAAGTGAAGCACTCTTTGTGGTGTACAATGATGCTTCAATGAAAGGCTTATGCTATTTACTGATTCAAAATGATAAATTTATAGCTTGGAACTCAAGGAAGTTTAAAATTCATGAGAAAAACTATCCTATACATGATATGGAATTGGCGGTTGTGATCTTTGCATTGAAAATATAGAAGCATTATCTTTATGGGGAGAAGTGTGAGAATATATATATAAAAAAATTCTAAACTATATATTCACATAGAAGGATCTTAATATGCACCAGTGAAGATGGTTAGAGCTCATCATGGATTATGACTTCTCAATCCACTATCATCCTGGTAAAGTAAACTAGGTGGTGAATGCTCTAAGTAGAAAGGATCCTCCATCTTTATCAATGATGACAACTGAGAAGGATCCAATCCACTTAGATTTGAAAATGATAGAAAATGAAAACTTTAAGGAAGGAACATCCTCAATCGTTTCAAAAATGATTGCTTAACCATCCTCTATGTAGAAAATAAAGGATTCTGAAAGTAATGATGTGAAAATTCATAAAAAGGGGGAAGCTATCAAGAATGGGAAATCCTCCAAGTTCAAGATCGATGAGGATGGAGTTGTAGGATTTGGGTCACAACTATATATACCATATAATCCAAGGATTAAGAAAGATCTTTTGATTAGTGAACATAACTCAACCTTCTCTGTTCACCTAGAGATCAAAAAGATGCATCGAGATCTATGGGTGCACTTTTGGTGGGACAAAATGAAATAGGAGATCACTGAATATACATCAAAGTGCCTGGTATGTTAGCAAGTGAAGGCTAAAAGGAAAAAATATAAATGGATGATGTAACCATTACCCATACCAACATGGAAATGTGAAAACATCACCATGAACTTTTTCACTCGACATCTAAACACATCAAGAGGAAAAAACACTATATAGGTTATTGTGGATCTTCTTAAAAAGACAACTCAATTTATCATAAATCGAGAGGACTTTTCACTGGATAAATTGTTATAAATATACATTAAAAAAGTGTCAAGTATGCATGGAGTAACACTATCAATTGTATCCAATCAAGATCCAAGATTCACCTCCAAGTCCTGGAAATGTCTTCAACATGCTTTGAACACCGAGCTGAACTTCAGTATGGCCTATCATCCTCAAACTGATGGCTAATCTGAGCAAACTATTCAAAAACTAGAAGAAATATTGGGAGCATATTTTATGAACTTGAAAGAAGGATGAGACCAACATCTTCCACCAGTTGAATTATCTTACAAAAAAGTTTCCACTAGAGAATCCAAATGGCTCTATATGAAGCCCTTTATGGGAAAAGGTGAAAAAAACTAGAAAATTGAGATAAAGTCAGTGATCATTAGCTGCTAGGACTGAAAATGGTTGATGAAATGATAGAGAAGTAGAAAACCATTCATCATCACATCAAGGAAACCTAAATTTGACAAAAGATCTATGAAGAGAATCATCGATGATACCTTGAGTTTAATTTTGGAGACATGATATTCCTCTACATATCTCTATGGAAGAGGATCATGATATTTTGTAATAAAGGGAAGATAAGTCCCAGACACATCGTCCCCTTTGAGATCCTTGATCGCCTTAGAGCTGTGGCCTATCGACTAGCACTTCCACCAACCATGTCTTAAGTACACAATGTATTCCACGTATCCCTCTTAAGGAAGTATATACTAACTTCATAGGTGGTACAGTTAGAGAATAACATTTCTAATGAGGAGTATCCAGTGAAGATCTTGGATTGTAGAGATAAAGTTCTACACAACAAGAATACTCACCTGGTCAAAGTACTATGGCAGAACCCGAAGAGGAAACATGGGAGCTGGAGGAAGTGATGAAGGAAAAATACCCACACATGTTTTCACCTTAGTATGTAAAATGAAATTTTGAGGGTGAAATTTCATAAGGGGGGAGAATGTAATGACCCAAAGTTTTATCAATGGAAATTCCATTCTTATAATTATTTCATATGGTATAAGCACATAAGGGAATAAAAAAAATCTTTATAAATGAAGAATTAATGAAATAAGTAGCATTTATAGAAGTTAAGGAACCTATACTGATAAAAACATAAAATTGAACATTGGAATAATAATGTGACCCTTATGAATAGTAAACTGACCAATTGAATAGTAAAATCACCAATGAAATTTTAAATAAAATTTATCCATCTTATAAGTGAAAATATGATATAATTATATCATAGTATAAGTAAATAAATATTTTAAAAATTATTAGTTTAGTGTTGGTTTTTTAAAGGTTAGGGCCAAAGCCTCATTTTTATTATTAAAGTAAATACCTCATTTTAATGGGTAGAGGGAGACCCATTATATATCCAAAAGGCCCAAGTCTAAGTGGCTTGAATACAAGGCTTGAAAGACCATTTTTTGGCCTATAGGGCCCTTTGATGAACAATACTACTAAAGTACCTGGGTTGCTACAGTCCTATTAAAGTACCACCACTGCTACAGTTCCTACTACAATGCCACTATTACTACAGTGTCATTGTTGCTATAGTCTCCACTACTATAGTACTGCTACAAATTCCCTGCTATAGCGCTGATATAGTATCCAACAATTCGTCCCTACTCAGATTTGATCCTGGGTCTTTTTGATCCCAAGGAGGAACCTGTACCACTTGGGTACATGCTCGTTGGAAAACATGTTGTTGGGTAATGTGGTATTGGGTTGGCCTCCCAACCTATTCACTTCACGTACCTAGTGACGCCCAAGGTTGCCGTCGATTAGGCTTAGGCCAGTTCCTAATGGCGTAGAGGGGCCCATGAGAGGTTTATTAGTTAAGTGTTGGTATTTTTATAGGTCATAAATATTTAATTATTATTTTTGAATAATTTAATAATTTAAAAGAAAATTTATTTTCATAAAATATATTCATAAATTAATATTTTTATGTCTTAAGATTATAAGAAAATTTTATGAGACCTTCATTAATTTTTCAAAGTGTTAGAAAATCAATTTTAATTTTAAAATTTTTATTATCCAAATAAATGATGATTTTATTTAAAAATTATATTTCTCATATTTAGAAATTTATTTTAATAAAATTGAGTTCATTTTTTAATTCTACACATCAAAAAATGGTTAGGGTAAATTTTTTGGATTTTTCTGAAATATTTGATTTTTTGTGAATAGTAAAATACGGTAATTTGCTGTATATATACATTATAAGTTAAGTATGTTATTAATTGAGTCATGGATGATGTAAGAAAAATTAGTTCACAATAACATGATATAATTACTGTATTGTTTCTCAATAATCAACACTATTTCTTATCTTTAGAAAAATAATAAACTAATGAATTAATTAATGAGAAAACACTCCTCTACTCCACTGTAAATACCACCCCTCACCAGCTCTTCTCCTCACACCTCTCATGTTTTGATACTTGTAAAAATTATTCCTACTACTCTTACCAAACCTCTCCACTATGTATTTGATATTTTGGTCTTAACAAAAGACCAAAACCAATCCCCTTAGGAGGTTCTCAAGAAGAAGAAATAAAGTGGTAAAACCCTCATATGTTTTCTTTCACTTTCTTTTCAAGTTCCTTTATTTTATTTTTCTCTCATCACCTAAACTTATCCAAATGGAATGCAAAATTTAGTATCTTACACATAATATAATTTTATCATGTTTATGGAATAATTATTTTTTAGAGATCTTCTTCACTTTCTTTTACTTTAAGAATGAAAACATCGTCTATGAGGTGCCGATTTTCCACCTTCATGGACGACATGCTTTCACATTTCAATTTCATCTTCATTGATAATCATGAAACCATTTTTATGGTTGAAATAGATTATAATATATGTATTATATCTTATTTAATGTTCTATAATCACTTTTTACACATTATATTAATTTATAAAACAAAATGAGTTCATTGTGATAAAAAAACGCTAAATTAATCTAAACGACTATCATTAACAATTTATGTAATGAATCATCATAAATTCTCTAAAAAAATGTTATCTTAATATTATATAAGTTAATTAATAACATATAAGGTCATTTATAAACAACTATCTGCATTCTACATAATTTTCTATGCACTTGTACAAGTAAACCGATCATGAAAACCAAGGAAATCCACGCTCCCTAATGATGAAACTGAATCTCTTAACCAATCAAAAAAGCCATAAATGAACTTAATAAATTTATAATAAATAAAATAAATTTATAAATTATTCCTTAATTTTTAATTAATTAATATAAATTGATTATTTAGGACATTAAGATCAAGTGAAGAATTGTTTCAGATATAAGGTAAGAGATTCTACCCGAACCTCCATTATTCCTTTGGGTTACTTTTTCTATTTTTTTACCCAAATAAAATTATCTTTTATTTTTATTTAAATCTTATAAAATCTGTTTATATGTTCCAAAATCATGTATAAATATCCATTCATCCTTAATTTTTAGGGATATACATGTTTTTAAAGGGTTCCTTACTCAATTTTTCCCGATAAGCAAGCTCGATTTAAGGGAACTTTCTAAATTCTTACCCAATTTTAAGTGAACCCTATAATATGTTTTAATACCCAATTATTTTTTAAAATAAATATTTTTATTATTAAAAATTTCTTGGTTCACTTATGGTTTTTTATAAAATATTATTCCCTTTTATTCTTTAAATGCTCTTTAATATTTTCCTTAAACCACACTAAATGTTTTAATTATAAAGTTTATTAAATACTATTTTTACATGTTATCACTTCATTTTGACATAAATAATCATGTTATATACCTATTTTCCTTTATTAATGTCCAAGTATGATTTAATTTCTTTCTTTAATGGACACTTTTATGTTACATCCTTTTATTATGCTTTATAACATGATTATAATACCCAATTCTTTCCATGGGTAACCCTTATGTTTTTGTTTCATTCCTTATGTATGATTCTCCATGGAGAAAAAATATTTCTAAACATTTTATGATGGCCACACCAATATATTACTCCAATGCATTGGGTAATGTTTAGTCTCATGAGACGTTATGTGAAACAGTCTTGGTGGTTAGCCTTGACTCGTGCTCCATGTGCAACGGTCTTGGTGGTTAGCTTTGAATCATGATCCTATATGTGAAAGGAGACTTAAACTATGATAAAGTAATGTTTTATGTTTCTTCCAAATCACTATGAATCCATGATTATATGATACCATCTTAGGATTCCTTATATTTAATCATGTTCCATGTCTTTTTATATCATTATGTTATGACTTCTAACCCATGTGCTAAGATTTATTAGTATGTGTATTCCCTTACTAGGATTTTTAGCTCATACCTTTTTTCATATTATCCCCATGTCATCCTATGAATATGTAAGGGCTTAGAGGAATTTAGGATCTCATAATCAATTTTAAATAAAGAAATTTTTTATTTAGTCCCATTTTTTCAGTTATATGTACCTAGTCTTCCAAGACACTAGACTTTAAGATCCCTGGCTTGTAATTAAATGTTTAGTTATACTTAAAATCATGTAAGGATATGTGTAAAAGACTTGGGTCACTATAAAAATACTTTCATTTAATCACATATCATGACCACCACACATTCACTTATATCATTAAAAATAGATTTCATGACATGATATTTCATATAAAAAAGCGCTTCCATAGAATCAAATTTTTTTATCATGGGTATTATCACAAAATTCCAGTATATCATGGAAAATGAGTTAATTATCAATATATACATTATTAACCTTTTATGAATTGGTAAGATTTAAAAATCATTATAACAAGGATTCCACAAATCACATCAATCACACTACTAAAAAGGCCCCCAACATCTGGGATTTTTAGCAACCTTATCAAGACAGCATAAGTCCATTAGAGATATCAGAAAAATTAGTAATCACATGTGAACACTCCCATTACAATTTAATTAATCATGTTTTATCAATTATATCTTTTAATCCTTTCCTTACCATCCAATATCTCGTATGTATGGAAAGTAAGGGGATAACCATATCCCCTACCCCGATTGTCACTTTCTCACTCACTACACAAGGACGAACTGAAGAAGAGACACCCAAAATACTATAATCACATTGAGGGAAATTTAACAACCTGTATAACATCATCCCACATCACTGTACAACAAAAAAATCACTAAAACTATCCATTACCTTGACTATATCTCTATTTGGATGGAGTATATTAAGAAAAAAAATAGAGGGGGGACTTATCTAGAATCACTAAGGATTGATATCCTAAGGATAAAGTTTAAAGTTGGTCAAAGGGGGTTGAAATAAATCCTAGGGATACACCTATATCACCCATGGATTGAGAGAAAAGGTCGAATAATGATGGGTTTTAAATGAGTTTAAGTATTTATAGGAAAATTGGAAAATAGAAGACCATGACGCAACGCCCTACGCTCAACGTAAAGGTGATGGAACAAGATATAACTATGGTGTAAAGGAAGGGACCACACCATAATGGGGCTGGTCAAAACAAAATTTGAGAAACATGGTGAGGTCTAAACCATAGATCCTATAAACTAGTTGAAGGAACAAAGTGAAAGTGAAACTACCATGTTACCAAATTCAAAAACCATGAATATGGCTACACCACAACCCATATCTACTACACAGGTACCCCAAAATTGATTGAAAAAAAATCCCTCCTCCATGAATCCATGCCACAGTCTATAATCCATTTCATATCTTTGAAAAAAGGAAAAACTATCAAAACCACACTCCCCAAGGATCTACACCACAACTGGTCTTTTCACACCGGATACACTCCCTTTATGGTGCATCCCAATCCTCCAAACTATAAAATATTTCCCCATTTAAAATGGTAGCCACAAATCCACCATCCAGTCCTTGACTACATTAGAAATTACACCAAAAACCACCATCACCTGAATTCCCACAGACAAATGGGTTGAAAGGTCCAGACTATTACAACATCCTTAAGGTCAAGAATTCAATCCCAATAGACATGGTTACCACAACAACATCATACTGTAGTAGTACTATAGAAACCATGACACGATTCATTAATGGGATTTCAATCCATCTCTTTAGTATTTAAAAAACTTGGGCCAAAAATGCACTCATGCATGGTATTTGGTTCATCAATATTAGGTTAGGAAATCACATGTAAGAATTGGGATTCGACCTAGCACATCTGGCACGTAGAACAAGCACGACAACACACAGGCGCTTCCGGGTGGGTGACCTCACAAGAGGGATGAGTGTGTTGAAACCTATCAACCAACCATCCATCCTTTGATGTGAGATATATTGGTGCCCATTTGGATGACTCTTAGTACCGTGGAAATAGTTCAATGGTGTGAAGAAACATGTTGGCATTGTAGTGGGGTGCCACACAAGCATCATTGGGTGAGCGACTCGAAAGAGAGATAGGTGTCCTGACACCCATCATTAGACCTTCCTCCAACATTCCATTATAGATGGAGGGGTGAAATGTTATGGTTCAACAATACAACATGATGAAATGAATTTAGTATAGGGTATCACAATAATCATGACTGGTACCATAGGTGCAATGAATCCACACTACTACAAAATCTCGAATATTGAGTTTTACCCTTTATCAATGCTAATACAAAATATCGATTAAGGGTTGGTTTTATCAACATTGGATAAAAAAGCTGATAAAGGGTATCTATACCTTAAAATCATTTTTTATTGACTTATTTAAAAGAAAAGAAAACAAAGTACAAGACACAACTGCCAGCGGAAAAGGACTCACAGAGGTCGATAGTAGTGAAGACCGAGGGCATCTGCTTGTACGAAGTGAACCCCATCGAAAGGAAAAGATCTGAGACTAGAAAAGATGGAGATCCGCTCACTAATGGTTGCCTTAGAAGCCAAGAAATCAGAAACAGAATTACCTTCATTCCAAGTGTGGAGAATGATAGTATGGTTGTTCACCAGTATCTTACATCTCTTGATGTTGTATTCTATGGACCATGGGGTGTTTCCAATACTAAGAAACACATTATGAAGGACAAGTGAGTCAGTCTAAACTTCCTCAAGGGGTAAATTCTTTTGGTTGAATAGCTTCAGCCTCGCGAGCTTAGCAAGTGCTTCAGTACTAAAAAACAGCCAGTAAAATTACCACTTTTATCAGCACTTTTATATAGCACTGATAATAGTGACCTTTATCAGCAGGAGTTATAACATAGATAAAATGCGATTTTCTTAGAAAAATTATATATTTTAAAAATCATATTTAATATAGAAATATATTTATATTGATATATACAAAATTTTCCATAAATATGATCTATATTATACTAAATATGTATTTAAACTCAATATGTCATATATTTAGTGAAATATGGTCTATAAGTTAATTATAAATTAACATTAATTTTAAATTATTCACTAATTAATATTAATATACATTTAATAACATTTTGTGATTTCAATGTCATTTGTTTATTAAATTTAATATATCAAACTTGTGTATATATGCATGACTAATTATACATGTATATGTTCAAATTTAATTAATTTTTTTTTATATAAATACAAATATAATGTTGATTTTTTCAATTTAATATATATATAAAAACCATGTATACATACATAATTAATTCCACACACACATATACAGAAATTAATTTAATTTCATATAGAAACACACACGCATAAATATTAAAATTTTAATATTATTATTTTTGATTTTTGTTTATTAATATTTAATATTTCATATATTATGTTTTTAATTATAAAATTGAATTATTTTTTTTATTTTTATTTAATATATAGCATTTATTACTCTTTAATATATATATTAAAGTTTTTATTTATTCATTTTTATTATTTATTTCGTTAATAAATTTTTAAATATTTTTTTTGTAATTTATTATTTTTTAATTATTATTTGTTTAATATTTTTTATAACTTTATTAATTTTTAAGATTTATTTATATATATTTATTGATTAAAATTTAATGTTTTAAATAAATTTTTAAGTAATCAAATTAATATATCGATTGATTTTCATTTTAATATATATTCATTTTTTCAAATTTATATAATTAATATCTCTTATTAATTTTTTAATATCTATTTTAATCTATTCCATTTTTAATTAAATTTAATAATTTTAAAAATTAATTCAATTAATATTATTTATTCATTAACAATGTCAATTATTTTTAATTTTTTTATAATTTATTCGTTTTTAATATTTCTTCATTTAATATTTGTTTGCAATTTTTTCATTTTTAATAATTTTTATAAATTTTTATTCATAAATATATTTAGTATTTTTAAGATATAAATATATAAATATATATGTATATATAATATTTCATAGATATAATTTATATAATAAAAAATATGCATTAACACTCAATAAGTCCTAATTAGTGAAAAATGGTTTATAAATAATTAAAAATAAATATTGATTAAAAATATCAACTAATTAGTATCGAGTGATAGATATCTAATAACATATTATATAAATGCCATTTTTTTTCGATTTGACATATATAAAACTTGTGTTATATATATGCACATTAATTTTTAACACACACATACATAATTAATACAATTTTATATAGGACCACACTCACACACATGTAAAATTTTGATAATATATTTAAAATTTAATATTCATTTTAGATTTTTATTTATTAATGATTTATATTTAATATTTTATGTTTTTAATATGTAATTAAACTTTATTCATCTTAAATAATTTTATTCAATATATACTATTTTTAAATTTTTTTTTCTAATTTATTCATTTTTATTTTTTATTTTCTTATTATATTTACGATTTTATTCATTTTTAGTATTTATTTATACATATTTATTCATTAACATTTAATTTTTTTAATATGGTTTTAATTTATATAATTAATATATATTCATTTTAAATTTAATATATATTCATTTTTAAATCTTTAATATATATATTAGAGTTATGGGGGTATAATTATAACCAAACACACACATGCACACACATCCAAGGGTATAACCCAGTCCATAACCCCCTAAAGGGATATGATGAGTTTTTTATCCTATTTTTATTTATTATATATACGAAAGTTCATAGTCCACCCAATATACAAGGCCCATAGGCCTACAATATTGTCCTGAAGGCCCCACTTGTAAGATGGGGAACACACCCACATAAAACCTGGCCCATTGGCCCCCTGTGCGATATGGTCCACCCCTTTTTGCATCTAAGTCGCCAGTACACCCTTTTTTTTATGGAAAGCCACTATTTCAGCCTAACCATTTTTCAAGGTTCGACCTACTATGCCTGCACCCAGGACCTGCCCATGTGTCTGTGGCTTCTCTATCATCTGTCAGGAACACTGCCCCTTTAGTCGACCCCACCACCTACCATCACCATCTGTCACCTCCAGCTCCGTTACCATCCACCAACTCCCACTCCATTTCTTGTTAGGATCATTGTCCCATGAATCGACCTCACCACCCATTGTGGCAGTCCACTACCTCTTGCTCTATCGCTTGTCAATCCTTTCGCCTAGGCCATTCCTGTTCTCACCCACACCTAACACCACTGGAGAAAGCTGCGCCCTTTTTTGTGGATGCATGTTGACCCTGCCACCCATAGATTTACATTATGTGGAAAATGAAACCCTCTCCGTCAAGCATGGGCCCCGAATATGTCTTACTTTCATCACTGGATTCCTGACACCCTATCCATGTCCATCACCTGAACGACCTGCATCACCAGCGCAACAACTAGCCCCACCATCATCAGATCCCCATAACCCTAAGTTATCGATAACCTATATATTAAAAGGAAAACCATAATGTACCCTTATTTTTTGAAGATATTTTGTCTCCCATTCCACTATGAAAAATACTCCCAAAGTATTCTTCCTCCACGCAAACATCCCCTAAAGACACGCCACCCTGAAATAATAAATGCCCATACATGGGCCAAATAGATGCAGGACAACAATTTGATCCCAATTTCTTTGAGATGTGGTGATGTAGCTAAGTATGAATCAACATTATCATTGGACACAAAACATGTGTTGGGTAATTCTTGACTCCCAGCAAGGGCCCCCAACCAATCCTAGAGTTTTCCACACATTCCCCAGCTTGGCAATGACATTGAGTCTCCCAAATCATGATATGAATAATGTCTAAGTTTGGTGGGACGTGAGCCTATGCTAATTCCCCTAGGTAGTGAGATGACACAAACCAGGTGTACCACTCGACGAACAAAGTAAAGAGTCATTAGTTGAAAAGGTATTAGTGGGTTGTAACGACCCATAATTTTATCAATGAAATTTCTCTTTTGAATATATAATCACATCATATTTAGTAATATAATATTATATAATAAACATGCCCCACATGATAAAAAAACTACATTTTATTATATTAATTTGAAAATTGAATTTATACAATAAATATTCCCATAATAATTGAAACTAATACAATGGGACACAAAATATAAAATAATATAATAATAATATGAAAATTTGGATATGCTCGATCCACCATAATTATCGAACTAATGAATAACATTCCAAAAATAGAGTAGAATATTAGTAATTTCATATACATTTTTAAAATGAATAGACACACACACACACACACACACACACACAGATATATATATATATATAAATTTGGGATAAAATAGAAATTAATGAAGATTGAATTAAATATGAGGTATTTATTGAAAGTAAGGAACCCTTTTGAATGTTACAAATTTGATAGTTGTAGTTATAATCTGAATGTTCAGAATAGTTATATAAATATTAGAAAAATATCCACACCTATATATGTGTAAAATAATATTTATTTGTCAAATAAAATGAAAATATGATACATTTATACTATGATACAAGTAAATAATTTTTTAAAAATGATAAATTAATTTTTTGTAGTTTTGTAAAAAATAATGTTTTAATAGCAATTTTATAATAAATACAATGATTTAAAACAAAGTTTATTTTCATAAAATAGATTTATAAAGTTGTATTATAATGATAATATAATTTTATGCGGCCATAAGTAATTTTGTAAAGGGTAAGAAAATTGATCATAATATTAAAATTGGTATTTTCCAAATAAATGAGTATTTTATTTAAAAATTAAATTTCTAAAATTTGGAAAATTATTTTCATAAAATGAATTTAATTTTTTGAATCTATAAATTGAAAAATAGTTAGTGTGTATTTTTTTTATATTTATAAAATAATTTATTTTTTGTGGATAGTGAAATATGGTAAAATATGGTATTTACCATTATAAGCTAAGTACATTATTTTTTGAGTAATATATGATTTAATAACCCACTATTTTGAACTTAAATGAACCATTTATTGTATATAGTCACAAGAATCAATAATATTCATAGAATTGAGCCAAAATAATAAACTAATGAAAATAATATTTAAAAACAAGCATCTCCTCCCTTTATAAGTACCACCCCTCACCACCCCTTCCCCTCACAACTTCTAAGACTTGGAGCTTGGATATTTTTTGCCTAATTGTCTTTACAATCCTCCCCCACATCCTAGTTCTATTGTTCTTACAAAAATACCAATTAAAAGTGATTTAAGGAGTTTTTGATGGAGACGACATTCAAGATGTAATATTCTCAAACAACCACTTTTAAATTATTTTCTACTTATAAATTCTCCTAACCTTCATCATACAACATGGAATAATAACTCTAGTATCACATATATACTATAATTTTATGTTGATAATTTAATATCTACCTCCATGGATAATGAGATTTTATTTTCCATTACCACATTAATGGAAGGTTTAAATTCACTTAAAATGGTTTAAAATTATATAAATATGTATATTAAAACTTATTTCATGTTTTTGAATGAATATATAGATATAATTTTAAATAAAACTAAACTTGTTCTTGATAGTCAGTAAAACTGCCTAAAATGTAAACATTTTTACTAAATGAATCATCCCTATATCAGAACACAAAAATATATTTAGGACCATTTTAGTCTCTATTATAACATTAATATAATTTCATTTTACTAATGGAGTTCCAGTCCCATTTTTCAATAACTTCAATAATTATTCATAAGTGATCCAACCTTGGAACCTTGAAATGAACACCCTCAGAACTACAAAATTAAACCTTACATCTCATTGAAATGGTTATAAATGAACATAATAAAAGTTTATTAAATATAATATATATGTAAAATTTTCTTAATTAAGAAATTAATGAATCAAATTTGATTATCTATTATGTTAAGTGAAAGTATATAATGATTATAAAACCAAAGGAAATGAATCTATCAGAACCCCCATTTATATTTAGGTTATGACATTTCTCTATCTAAATCACTTTATCTCTCTCTATTTAATTTTATAGAATGATTATAAATTATATATTTATGTATCTCACATATATGAATTTCTTATTCTTTATTCTTTTTATGGTTTAATACATTCCTTAAGTTCATTTCTCAAATTCCTTCTTGAAAATAAAACCTGATTTAGGGGGAATTTTCTATCCCTTAATACTTTTATGTAATGCTCATCATTTTGACATCTATTATTATGTACTCAGATATTAACATCCAAAATATTTAATTGTTTATTCTATTTGTAATATTTATGAAATATCTTTTTATTTTTATATGAGGCAAGACTATGCAATCCATTTCTTTCCATGGGTAATTCTTATGTTTATTCCTTATGATTGATTTCCTTTTATGGAAGAAGTAAACTTGTACATGTTATTATGGGTGCAACCATATAGAACTCCAATTAATTGGGTAATATTTTTGACTCATTAGATTATATTTATGGTATTAGGGAGTAAACCTAATCCATAATAAAACTCAGTCCACCATGTGATGTTATCTCAGTAGTTATCCTTGACTTATTCTAATACCATGTTTTATGTTGCTACAACTTACCTATTTTTCCATGTTCTTATGATACCATGTTATTTATATTATTCTCCCTTATTATTATTCATTTAAATTCTATTTTGTGATATTATGTTATACCATTTGAATCCCATGTTATGATTCGTTGTCATGTTTATTCCCTTTCTGGGATTTATAGATCACCCTTTATTTTATTTATTCTATAGGCTATCCTATGATTTTTTAAGAGATAAAATGGATTTATGATATATTTATATAGATTAAAATAAATAAATTTTATTTTAGTTTCATTTTGATGTTTTATGTACCTATTCTTCCAAAGACACTGGGCCTTTTGATACTTGGTTTGTATTTATTGAATATTCATGTTAAAAATCATATAAAAATATGTGTAATTTTTTTGTGTTTCTATAGTTAGTATCAGATGATGTTCTAATTATTTTTAGATATTAGGATTAAAATACATTAGTGGTATCCATAGGGATAAGTTTGAGTACAAGATAATATATTAAAATTATGTTTAAGTATAGATCAAATAGTTTGTGAGAAATTACATCATCATCCAGATACAACAAGTGGATGTGTCTCTAGAATAGTTGTACCTTAGGGTAATAATCCTAAAAAGGGAAGATTAGGTATTAACTCTATCTTCACCTAGTGCACGACAAAGAGGCTTTTATATACACATTTTTTGACACTCATGGGGGATATGCTTTATAAAATTCATGAACTCTCTATAAACCATTATAAAGGACTTGAATAGATTATTAAGTTAGAAAACCTAATTCAAAAAATTAATATGTATAACCAAGATTGAAACCTAGAGACTCATAGATTATGATTTTGGTTCCATTTATAAGTTATTCATTCTATGTTCATAGTTTACCTTTTATACATGATTTTTAGTTGAATTATTATTATACCTAATTTTATTTCATTTATTTTAGTTTATGGTTGAAAATAAGAGGAACTATGATAACAACCAACATTATAGGAAATGCGATGATTTCCCTAATGATATGACTAACCTTATGGGAGTAGGAGCTAAGAACTTCATGGAAGTACTGGATCATCTGACTCAAGTTATGAATTATAACTTGAATTGTGTGGAACACCCTTTTTCTCTTAAGAAAGAGTAAGTTGCAGTAAATTGCTTTATGTGAAAAGGCCTCCTACCTTTAGTGGATTGTATGATAATATCATTTTGTGACAATGTATTAACTCCATTGAAAATATATTCTCCATCCTCCAATGATTGTAACAAAAATAATTTGTTCTGGCCATTTATCACATGGAGGGGGAAGGTGATCATTTGTGGAAATTGAAGTCCAAAGAGGAAATTGATTCTATGGAATGGGAAGGATTCAAGAAAATATTTTTCAATAAATATTTTCCCAAAACTCTCTATCTTAAAATGGAGATGGATTTACCCAAACTAAATAAATAAGAAGATGATTCTATTAGGGTGTATGGGGAAGAAATCATAGGGCTTGAACAAGACTCTTCTAGATTAACCATCAACACTGAATATAAGATGAAATAATTATTTGGTGAATTAAATTAGAGTTTTAAAAAATATTTATAAATCCAATAAATTAATATCTAAGAAGAAATTGTTTATTTTTCCCTCATGGTAGAGATAAATACTGGATAATCTTAGTTGTCACGTGGGCTAGGAGATAAAAAGTGTAAAATGAAGTTTTCTTTTGGAGGACCAATATATAAATCCATTTGAGGATAGAAAACCCAAATGAACATGTGTTAAAAATGTGGGATAAATCATCTTAAAAACTATCTCATTGGAACCAATAGATGCTTCAAATATGTAAAACAAGGGATAAATCTAATTAATTCTAAAGAGAGATAAATAATATAACTAAGATAATTGAATAAAAGAAGGCTTAGATTAATATTTAGCTTGTATTATAGTGTTTCAACTACAAATAAACCATAAAATATGTGAACCAATTCCCTAACCTAAGGGTTGTAAAAGATAATAAATGACAAAAACCTCTAAGGCTAATAGGTCAAAGAAGTGAATATACTACCAATACTGCTGAGGTGGATCCTGAAAATGATGTAGTGATAGATACATTAGTTATTCATTCAAAAATAAAATACTTACTATTAGATGATGGTCCTATATATTATTTCATATCTTGAAAGTTTAGTGAAATAATTCAAACACCACCTCAAAATATAGAGGTTTACCTATTTGTTGGAACAAAAAATAGAGAAATTATTGCATCCCAATTATATAACTCCTTCCTAATCATGGTTTGCGGACTGAAGATCCCAAAAAAATCTTATCAAACTTCCTTTATTTTAATTTGATGCTATATTGGTCATGGATTGACTATTCTTATATAAATACAACACTAACTATTGGGATAAGGATATCACTCTTCACATCCTGAATCATCCTTTGATTCTGTACAAGTGTAAGGAGGATAAATCTACTTTAGAATCTTCATCTCAAGTATGAATATTACTACCTTATAATTAATAATATATATCTTAATTGATTTATATAAAGGATAGAATCATTATTGATGACATATCCATTTCAAAGTACTATACTGATGTATTCACTGAATAATTTCCTGGTCTTCCTCCAGGATGATAGGTTGTATTTTTAATTGAACTTATACTTGGTTCTCCACCCATATCCAAGAATACCTATATAAAAGATAATATCGAGTTGAAATAACTTAATAACAAGTTACAAGAGAATATGGAAAAGGTTTTTATACACCTAAGTTCTTTACCATGGGGTTCACCCATCCTCTTTATCAAGAAGAAGGGTTGGTCAATGTACCTCTACATTGTTTATCATGAACTCAAAAAAATCATGATAAAGAACAAGTATCCCCTTTCATAGATATATGACTTGTTCGATCAACTATGTGGGGCCCCTTTTTATCTAAGGTGGACCTTCATTCAGCATATCACCAATTAAAGGTAAAGGAATTTATTCCCAAGACTGCCTTTTGAACAAGGTATGAACAATATGAGTTCTTAGAGATTCCATTCAAACTCACTAATGCTCTAACAATATTTAGGGACTTAATGAATACATACTTTAGATATTAACATGAATTTTTTTGGGGGTATTTAGAGATGAAATTATGATATATTCCAAAATAAAGGATGGGCATGAGGAGAATTTGAATACTATTCTAAAGACTTTACCAAAGGATAATCTATATGAAAAGTATACTAAATGTAAGTTCTGGATTGAGGAAGTACCATTCTTGGGGCATGTTATCACCAGTAAAGGGATATGTATGGACCCTCTTAAGAAAAATGAAATAGAGGAGTGGCCTAAACCAACTTCTATAATGGATATCTGTAGTTTATTTGAATTAGTTGGGTATTACCAATGATTTTTGAGAAACTTCTCATCATTTTTATACTTTCTAACCATGTTGTCTCGAAAGGGAGTAAAGTTTTTATGGACTAGTGAATGTGAAGAGAGATTTAATGAATCTAAAAAGAGGCTTATTACTACACTAGTCCTAAAACTTCCCTCAAGTGGGGAACTTTTTATGTTATACAATGATTCTTCATAGAAGGGATGTGCTGTGTATTAATTGGAAATGATAAAGTGATAACCTACACCTCAAGGTAGTTTAAAGTTCTTAAGGAGAACTATCCAATGAATGATCTATAGTTAGCTGTAGTGATATTTGAATTGAAGATTTTGTAGTACTATCTTTATATATAGAAGTGTAAAATATATACAAATAATAATAACCTCAAATATATATTCACACAGATGAAGCATAATATTTTCCAACAAAGATGGTTAGAGAAGATCTTGGAATATGACTGCTCATTCTACTTCTATCTTGGTAAAGAAAATAAAGTGGTATATGATCTATGAATAAGGGATTCAATAACATTATGAATGATGATAATTGAGAAGGGTCTAATCTTATTAGACATAGAAATGATGGACATGGGTATCCCAAAGGAAGGAACATCATCATTACTTTCTTGAATGATTACTCAACCATCTATTCTAGAGAATATAGTGGAATCACAAAGAGATGATATGGAGATACTAAAGAAGGTTGAAGATATTAGAAAAGGTAAATCCTCATAGTTTAAAAATTAATAAAGAAGGAGTTGTAATATTTGGGCCATGACTATGTGTGACATCAAATCCTAATATAAATAAGGGGTTATTGAATGATGCACATAGCTTGAACTTCTCCATCCACACTGAGATTATAAATATGTATCGATATCTACAAGAGAACTATTTTTGGGATAATATGAAGAAAGAGATAATATAATATAAGTCAAAATTCCAAGTATGTCAGCTGGAAAAGGTTGAATGAAAAAATTCTTTGGTAATGCTGCAACCATTACCTATACCTATATGGAAATGAGAAAGCATAACCATGGGATTTTTCATAAATATTATAAAGTCATAAAGATGAAATAATTCTATATTGTTTGTGGTGGATCAATTCACAAAGACTAATCAATTCATTTCAATTTGATAGGTATTATCACTCGACCAAATTACAAGGATATACATTAGAAAAGTGGTGAGGAGTTTTGAAACACCTCTATGAATTGTATCTGATCAAGATCCTATATTTACCCCCAAGTTTTGGAAGAGCCTCCAACATGATTTAAAAACTAAGTTAAACTTCATTATGACTTATCACCACCAAACTAATTGCTAATATTAATAGACTATATGGAAACTCGAAGAAATGTTGAGAGGATTCTCAATGAACTTCAAAGGTGGATAAGATCACCATATTTCTCTAGTTGAGTTCTTATACAATAATAACTTTAAATCAAGAATCAAAATGGATCCATATGTATACCATTAATAAGATATATGTAGAAAAACTATGTTTTGATATGAATTTGGTGAAAATAAGCTATCGAGACCTGAAATGGTTGAGGAAATGATAGAAAATGTGAATACTATTCAGTGACACAATAGGGCTAATCAGAGCCGAAAGAAGAGCTATACTGACAATCATTGATGAAACTTGGAGTTTGAGGTTAGAGATAAAGTTTTTATCAATATATATTCATGGAAGAGAGTCATGAGATTTGGGAAGAAGGGAAAGATAAGTCCCAGGTACATCATACCCTTTGAGATTCTCAATCACATCAGAGCTATGACCTATCAACTAGCACTCCCAACAACCTTTTCTAAAGTACATGACATATTAATTGTATCTATATAAATGAAGTAAAAACCATATCCATCATATTTACTAAATTTAGAGGTGTTATAGGTCAAAAATGATATATCTTATGAGGAGCATCTAGTGAAGATCTTGGACCATAGACATAATGTTCTACGCAACAAGAGAACCCACCTAGTCAAAGTACTATGATGAAAACATAAGTATGAGGATGATATATGGGAACTAGATGAATCCATGAATTATAAGTACCATCACTTTATTTCAACATATTATGTAAAATTAAATTTTTAGGGATAAATTTATTAATGGGGGAAGAATGTATTGTCCTAAAATTTTATCAATGAAATTTCCCCTATAAATATATAATTGCATCATATTTAGTAATATAATATTATATAGTGGACACCCACTACATGAAAAAACCAAATAAATTTTATTATATTAATTTTAACATTAAATTTATAGTATACACATTTCCATAAGAATTGAAAGTATTAAAATGTGACAAAAAAATAGAAAATAATATAATAATAATAGGAAAATTTGGATCTACTTGATCCCATAGAATAAATGCACTAATGAACAAAACTATAGAAATGAAGTAGAATATTAGTAATGCAATATGGATTTTTAAAATTTAAATATATGTATAACTTTAAGAGAAAATAGAAGTAGATGAATAATGAATGAAATATTAGTTATTTAAATAAATTAGAGAACCTTTATGACCATTACGAATCTGACCGTTGGAATAGAAATCAGACAATTAAGAATAGTAATCTGACTATTAGAATTGTATCCTCACCTATGAAAGTGTAAATTAATATTTATCTATCACATAAAATTAAAATATGATATATTTATACTATAGTACAACTAAATAAATATTTTAAAAATTATAAATTTAGTGTTTGTATTTTTATAAAACATAGATTTTTTAATTTATCTTTTATAATAAATATAATGAATTAAAGGAAAGTTTAATTTCATTAAATGGATTTATAATGTTTTATTAAACTTATAAGATAGTTTTATGAGACCATAAATAATTTTTCAAAGGGTTAGAAAATTTATCATAATACTAAAATTGATATTTTTCAAATAAATGAGGGTTTTATTTAAAAATTACTTTTATCATATTTATAATATTATTTTAATAAAATTTATTTCATTTTTTGAATTTACACATTGAAAAATTGTTTGGGTGAATTTTTTATATTGTTCTAAAATATTTTATTTTTTGTTAATAGTGAAATATGGTAAAATATAACATTTAACATTATATGCTAAATACATGAATTTTTGGGTCATGGATAATGTAAGAACTCATTAATTAGAACTAAAATTCACCATTTAATGTATATTTCCACAAGAATTATTACTATTGGTAGTATTGATCCAAAATAATAAACTAATGGATATAATATTCAAAAACACCCCCTTCCCCTTATAAATACCATCCCTCACCACCCATTCTTTTCAACAATTACAGGCCTTATATCTTGTCAAATATCTACTCAATTATATTCCCTATCTCCTACCTCACATAATAGTGCTTCTTGTCTCACCAAAAATACAAATTTAAAGTACCTTAAGGGATTTTTCAAGGATATGACATTCATGATGTAATATTCCCAAACTAACTCATTTAAATTATTTTCTTACTATAGCTTATCCTCACATCGCTTATATAACATATTATAATAACTATATTATCATATATATACTATAATATTATAGTGATAATGGAATATCTACCATCTATCCTCTTCTCTTCTCCTCTTATTCTAAAAATGAAACTATTGTCCATATTATGTTGGTTCCCCACCTCCGTGGATGATGAGATTTTATTTTCCACTACCACCTTCATGGAGGTATTAAATTCATATAAAATGGTTTAAAATGAAATATATAAGTATATTATAACTTATTTCACACTTTGGAATGAATATATAGACATAATTTTAAATAAAATGAAACTAGTTCCTGATGATCTGTAAAACCACCAAAATGGATTAACCATATAACATGAACATTTTTACTAAATAAATTATACCTTTGTCTTAACAAAAAAGGGTATTTGGGACTATTTCAATTTCAAGAAGGACATGGGTAAAATTTAATTTCACTTCTAGAATTATAGTCACATTTTACAATAAATTCAATAATTATCTACAAGTGATCCGATCTTGGAACCATGAAACAAACGCCCTCAGAACAAAAAAATTATACCATATATCTCATTGAAATGGCTATAAATGAATATAATAGTAAAACAAATATAGATAGAAGTGGTTTAAATTAATTAATTACTTAATCTAATTTGATTACCCAAGTTTGGGATCTCTCTGAACGACCCTTTATCTTTGGGTTATGATCTTTCTATCTCTAACTCACTTTATATCTCTATTTGATGTTATGTAATGATTCTAAATTATGTATATATTCCTATAAAAAATATACCTAGACTATTATCCCTACCTTGGATGGGGAAATTCATGACTTAAGTTCATTTATCAAATTCTATCTTTAAAATCAAACATGATTAAGGGGAAATTTTCCATCCCTTAATCCTTTTATGTAAGGATCACCATTTTGAGACTTATTCTTATATACTCAAATATTAATGTATGAAATATTAAGGTGAACTTTTCCATACCTTAAAGATTTTAAATTTTATGATGGGTGTTCCAAGATAGTGTTGCAATGAATTAGGTAATTTTTTTCTCATGAGACAATATAGATGGGATCAAGTAATAAAACCAATCCACAAAAGGACTATGTCCACCATGTGATGTTGTCTTAGCAGTTATCCTTGACTTATGCTTATATCATGTTTTATGCTACTTCCACATTCCCATGTTTCCATGATATTATAATACCATGTTATTTATGTTATTCTATTATGTGATAATTCACTATACATATCTTTTATGATATCATGTTATGTTATTTTAATTACATGTTATGATTTGTTATCATGTTTATTCCCCTACTGAGATTTATGAACCACCCTTTTATTTTTTGCATTTTCTAGCTTATCCTATGTTGTTTTAAGATATCAAAGGGATTTAAGAGATAATTATAGAGATTAAAATAGAGATGTTTTATTTTAGATTCATGTTGATGTTTTATGTACCTATTCTTCAAAAGATATTATACATTTTGATCATTGGTTTGTATTTATTGGATATTAATGTTAAAAACCATGTAACAATTTGTATAAAAGTTTTGGGACACTATATGGGTGCCACACCATGCCTGTCCTCGGACCAACCCATCACCCACATGTTTCTTATCCCTCACTAAATTTGTGTGTGATAGAACTCGAACCCACACTAGTTCTATTTATATGGATTGAACACCTTAAATGGTACCACTTTAATAACCTCATTTGGAAAATAGGATATTGGTTGATGATTTATTGGTGGGAACCACACTATACCTCTCCTAGGCCAAACCCACCACCTACATGTCGATCATCCCCAACTAAACCCTAACGTGACAAGACTCGAACCTATTCCAGTTTAATTGTCAAGGAGTGTCCTCCAAACATGACACCACTTTACCAACCCCGGTTGAAAAAAAATCAAGCTATTGTTTGATGAGGTTTTGGTGGGTGCCATACCATGCCTATACTAGGACAAACCCACCACCTGCATGATGCTCCTTCAAAACTATATAATTAATAACACTTAATATTTTTATAATATATTGATTTTTTAAATATTATATTCAAACTTTTTTAACATTCATTCATTTAATATTATTCATTCATTAATAATGATAATTTTTTTTATGTTTTTTAATAATTTATTATTTTTATATATTTATTCCTTTAATATTTTTGTAATTTATTCATTTTTAATTATTTATTTAAAGATATTTAATTAATAAAATTTAGTGTTTTTATGGTTCTATTATACATAATTAATATATATTCATTTTCATTTTAATATATATTTATTTTTAATTTTCTTAATAATTTATATAATGAATAAAAATTATTCATTTTTCAATATTTTGGAAGTCTATTCATTTTTAATTATTAAATTTCACTCATTTTTAGCATTAATTAATTAATAATGTTAATTAATCATTATTTTTTTTGATAATTTATTCATTTTTAATATTTATTCATTTCATATCTTGGAAAATTATTTTAAAGTTTTTTTGTTAGTGCTTAAAAAAAGATAATAAAACTCTTTATGGTTTTTAAAATCAACACTCAAAGAAACCCCACTCCCTTGAACTATTCAAGCTCTCTTGGAACTCGACCTCTACACCATTCTCCCTCTTATTTCTCAGATGAACCATCACTCCCAAAACCAAAGGTATGATATTCTTTATTTGATTTTTTAATTGATCTTTCATTGTTTAATAATTTTTCATTCTTCTTCCCCTAAAATTGATCTCCAAAACCCTTGATTTGAATCCCAATTTTCAATAATATTTTTCAATGCAGGTTGAGAAAGTTTTTTCTCTAAATACTTGGGGTTTTAACTTTGGATATATAGGGTTCCTTATCGTCTTAGTATTTTAGAATGTAGGGATGCCCTACAATTTGATTTGTAGAGCTATTCTTGTGTGTGTTTATTTATATATGTATTTATGTATATATTAACAATTTTATAATAAGATAAAATAAGTTTAAATAAATATACATATATTTAAATATATATATTTCATATATATATATATATTAAATATTTATATAAATATGTATATAATAAAAAATGTATACTAAAATAAAGTAAATTTAAATAAATCCATATATATTTAAATATATACATCTATAAATAAAAAAATGAATAACAAATGTATATATACAAAAAAAAGTGAATCTGTATAAGTATATATATGTAAATACATATATATGTATATGTATATATATTTCTAAACATAAATTTATATAAATTTAATAACAAATGTATATATGTACATATACATCTATAATTAAAAAAATAATGAATAGATAAATAAATAAATAAATAAATAAATAAATAAATGTATATATGTATATATTAACAAATGTATAATAAAAAAAAGTAAATTTAAATGAATCTATATATATTTAAACATATACATATTATATATATAACTAAATTTATTATGGTTAGAGTAATTAAACTACATCATCAGAAAATTGTTTATTATAATGATATGACACTATTTCTCGATAAAAATTTAATTTTCTATCTGTTTTTGTCATTATAAATTTTGTTTTAATTTCTTCACTGAGGGTCCAAAGTGAGTATGATTTTTTTCTTAGGAAAATAATCAAATTTATTATAAGTATCAATAACTTTATCCTTTAATTATGAATATTCTATAATTGTTTTAAAAAAGGTTTCATATATTTATGCCCAAATATGTTTAGACACACACATATACATAATTTTATATTTACACAAAAAACTATGACACTTTTTTATATATAAATGTATATATACATTATATATATATACACCTTATGTGTATTTATTTATTTGTTCAAAATGAATATTTTTGAACCTATTAGGATGGATATGAATTGAAAATGGATGAATTCTAGTCGTATGACGAAGAAGTATGAGGATGGAGTTAAATTGTTCATAAAGTTTTCAATAGAGCATGTTTGCAAACATTATAAAATCCTTTTTATATGTTTTTGTTGTTATTATTCAATACAAATACATATAGGAGAGTTTGAAGAACATTTTATTTGTCAAAAAATATATTAAATCTATAATTATTGGAATAAACATGGGTAAAAAATAAATGTATATACTGACTAGGATGATACTATGATTTGTGGATAATTTTATATGAACACCAGTGTATATGATGATTGAGATTATATGAAATAAATTATGATGATAATATAATATGACCTTCATGATTTTCAAAAGTTGTTCGAGAAGTTAAATAGATGTGCAATGAGACCATTTTATAGTGATTGTACTAAATATACAACATTTTCAGCTGTATTGAAGCTATATAATTTGAAATATGGCCATTGATGGGGAAAAACCAGATTTAAAGAACTAATTGGTCACCTAAATTATATACTACAAGAAGAAATTTATATTCCTTTTCAAACATATGACACTAAATGAATGATATATTCAATGGGCATGATCTTTGAAAAAATACATGCCAAAAAATGATTTTATATTGTTTTAAAAGGACTATGAATCCCCTAAACAATTACCTAAGTGTGGTAAATATAAATAAAATAAATATTAATAAACCACTTTTAATGTTTTATGGTATATTCATATCATTCCAAGTTTTAGATAACTATATGAATTTTAGGAAACCGCTAAACAATTTGCATAGAATGCATATAAAATAATTGAACATGGAATACTATGTCACCCAAAAGACTCTCTAAAGTGGAATAAAATTAATTATTAATATCCTGAATTTTTAAATGAGTTGATAAACCTTCATATTGAATTATCTATATATGGAATGAATCATTTTGGTATATAATGTAGTACTCAGAGTACATGGCTGATTATGTTGGTAAATTATAACCCACCACCATGGTTATGGATGAAATGAAAATATATTATGTTTTCTCTACTTATATATGGAATAAAACAACCTAATAATGATATTGATGTCTATTTGGATTCATTAACTGAAGATATTATTTTGATGTGGGATACATGTGTTACATTGTATGATGCTCATTTAAGTGAAGAGTACATATTTAAAACCATGTTGTATGGGACAATAAATGACTTTAATTATTATATAAATTTGTTATGTTATAGTATTAAATAAATTTGGGGGTTTCCCATAAGGGAAGAAGGTATACACTCAATTTTTAACACCTTGGTATTTTAATAATAAGACTATATTTGATAGTGCATACAACACGCAACATCGATTCTAAACGAACCATGAAATGTTATTATTTAAATTTGACCATTATAACCAAGCCATTAATTCAAAAAGTATTAATAGTATTAACTAGTTTATAAAATATATATAAAGTTATTACTCAATACAAATTTATTGATAAACACTTAGTAAATAATCACTCAATATTTAGTAAATTTATTTTAGGCTTTAAAAATATGCTTTCTTTAAAAATGATTTTTATTGTTTTTTATTAAACAATATTATATTTAACTTTTGGAAATTTTATAAATTTAATTTTATAATAATTATATAATTTTTGAAATTACCATATCAAAATTATATTAGTAAATAAATTTGGTGATTTTCTGAAAAGATCGATTTTTTTTAATGAATAGTGAAAAATATTGTTTTTTATTTTCTTTTAAAGTATTTACAAATTAAAATTATATTTTGGATTAGTTATAAAATTTAATTATTTACTTATTATTAAACCTATTATAATAGTGGTATTTTTAAGGAATTATATACTTAAATTTGGTATAAAAATAGTTTTTTATTAAAATGCATTTTTTTTGAAAAACCATTTGTTGATGCATTTTGTGGGTTTAATTTTAAATTAAATTCCACTAATTTTGATAAATGAATATTGAAAAATTTATTCAATAATTTGAATCAGTAAATAAAAATTAACTAAACAGTTCCCTTTTGTTTTTAGTCCTTATGAATTGTAATATTTGTAAATTTTGTTATGATGGTAAAGGTAAAATGAGTTTATTAAAGTTGAAAATAATATGATAAGGACTAAAAAGTAAATGTAATACTCGGATTCATTTTTTTATATGATTTTATTTAATCCATAATCATTAAAAATTTAAATAAATTACTTTTTTTCCATTTTCCCTTTATTTTTACATTTATAATATTTTTTGTAAAGAAAATTAAAAAATCTCACTCTCTTTGTTTTACTAACTCTAATTTTTTTACACAAAGATAAATAAAGGATATATTGAGTTATAAGTATTTATTTTAAATATAAGATATTTTTTATCATGGTAATTTATTTATAATTTTTAGTGATGAAATAATTACCTTAAATTCTTATTCAACATCGACACCATGTTTATTCCATTAGCAGAAAAATAAAATAAATGATTTTAAGAATATTAAAAATGATGTAATTTGAAATAATTATTATGTTACATGAATTTTAAAGATTAATATATCATGATATGTTTATTTAAAAATTTATATTAGAATTATTTATTTTTATTGATTTCTATAAGGTGAAAATAAATGTGCTCCCCAGTTGTTCCTAGATTCGAAGATGAAAGAGTACGCGATCTACTCGATGACTCACTTGAGGAGTGGGATCGGGGGAAACTTTGTTGCTGGTTTAATGATGTGGATCGTCAGCTTATCCTGAGTATCCCTCTCACACCAGGTGTGGGCCCTGACTAGATATGCTAGACTAGAGAACCTCATGGGAGATATTCTACTCGTTCGGGTTACAAAATGAGGGCTCAAGGTTTGGACCACTTATTTAATGATTTTCGGTGGAAGAGCCTCTGGTCCCTCACTGCTCCCCCGAAGGTGAAATTTTTTTGGTGGCAGTTCTGCGCTGGGGTTCTTCCAACCCGTGACTTTCTGGTGCGACGTCACTTGGCAGAGGATGAAACCTGTCCCTTGTGCCTCCAAGAAGTGGAGTCCCCCTTGCATGTAATTATTTTCTGTAATGGGGTGGAAGGGGCATGGAAGGGTTGGAATCCATATTTTGGGAGGTTCTTTGACCGTTCAATTGGGTTGGTCCAAAACTTTTCTTTTTGGGTGCCTTCTCTGGAACCGAGAGTGGTTGGGATTATCTACACAATTTCTTGGTTGGTTTGGACTCGACAGAATGAATGTATCTTCCAAATTAAGGTGACCCCTGATCGTCTTTGGGTGGATAGAGCTTTGGAGTGGATGAATGGATGGAAGACCAACGAGGCATTGCATTCTTTTGTCCACACTCGGCATTAATTTCCTTCTTGGTCTCCCCCCTGAGGGTTTTCTTAAAATTAATACAGATGCTGCGGTCTCTGTTTACTCCAGGGTCGGTATTGGGCTCATTTCTCCTAACAGCTCGGGCCAGATTGTGGAAGCTCAGTGTAGGGATGTGCCTAACTCTTGGAGTCTTGTGGTGGCAGAGGGCTTATCCATCCTCCATGGGATTCTTTTTTCCCGTTCCAAAAATTGGTCCAAGGTCTTGGTGGAATCCGACTGCCTCGAAGTGGTGAACGCTCTCTCATCAAAGGAAGATGCCTCTCAGCCTTATGGCCTCATCTTGAGGAAGATTTGGTCCCCGACTGATGGTTTCGATGATTGAACATTTTCTTTCGTCAAAATGGATGGGAATACGAAAGCCCATCGCTTGGCTCGTTTTGGGAAATCTTGGGGTGATCATTGTTGGGTGAATTCGTTTCCTGATTGGATTTGTAGGCCTGGTTTTCTTGATCAGAAATATATCTTTTCTTTTCAAAAAAAAAATATAAGTTGAAAATAAATATATAGTTCCAAAATTGAAATTAATGATATTTTATAATAAATAATATTTTTTTAAATGATTTAAAATTAATAAAAATCCTATCTCAATCAAATTTATTGTTATATGTTTAAAAATTTAAAATATTATTCATTTATGGGTCAATTATCCCTTTATAGTAACTGTATTGACCCCTAAAGAGTAAACATCGTATTATCGCGACAATTGTCAAAAAAGGTTAGCGCAGGTTAAAATAAAGAGATAAGAGTAAAAACTTAATCTAAACTTGTAAAAAAATTGTTTTATGTTATATTTTCAACCCATACTCAGAATATATTCAAATTATGTTAGTTTGGATCCTTTTTTCAATTAAAATTAGTCTTTTTTATGTTAATATTTTATATAATTACAAGATTACCCCTCCCATCACTTGTAAAAGGGAACCTCCTCTCCTCTTTTATTGAAACTTAAAAAGACTTTTTTATGATCCAATTACTGAAAAAATATCTTATTAAAAACTATAGTAACATTATAGGGGTATTATTTTTGGAATAATATAATCCTTATAGTGCTTAATGTGAAAATAAATAGAGTTTGTCTAAAGTAAAGGTATAACTTTTAACAGAGTGATTCAGTATTATTTGTTAATCTAAATCATTAAAATATTCACCAACCCTGATTAAATTATAAAATAAGTATCTTAAATATAATATTATGTTATTATGTTAATTTAATAACATATATCCGTCTATTCTTCCATCAAATGAGAAATAAAACTGTTGTTTGGGTGTACGACATACTAGCACCTCGTGAGATGATATAATTCTTTTCAATCACCAAGACTCACAGAAGGTTGTAATGGTGTATTTAATATATATATATATATATGATATTTATGAAATATTTATCAATATTTAAAGACAATATTTCATCTAATTACTTAAATTTCTATTTATTGAAAAATGATAACGCCATTTATGCGTACGTGTGGATTACCACCTCCACAAAGTGATGTGATTCTTTTTTCACGACCAAATATCATGAATTCTATATATAAGTATATTTAAAGAACTAAAATAATATTTATGATATAATTATCATTATATATAGATAAAATAATACTTAACTTCTTTCCATAATTATCGTTGAAAATTTGAAACATTACTCCTGTGTACGCACAACCCACCGTCTCTATGATTGTAACATAGTTAATTTTTCATAATCACATTTCACGATTGTTTTAAAATTATAATTTTTTTATAGAAATTATAATTTTTTCATGAATATTATTCTGGATACTATGTATTAATTTCCTCATTAACGATAGTCAACGTACCGAAGTTATTTTTAGACATATGAGTCGAATATCGCCAAAATGTTTGACAATAACTTATGTCATTGTATATAACATGGTAATAAATTGAATAAAAAGAATAAAAAACTCTATAAAGGTTCTTAATAAAGTAAATAATTAACATATGTTTAGTATTCATGAAGACAAATAATGTACATGGCAAGTCTGACTTAAGGTAAATGATTTTTCCTCAATTTCCTTTTGTTGAGGGATGCTTTAATGTTAGACACATAATTTATTTTGTAAGGTGTATATATTGATAAATTTATATATTAACCGCTAAATACTTTGAATCTTACTTTATAAGTTTCTAAGTTTATTTTTAAAGAAAATTTTTCTTTAATATTTGATAAATTTTTATATTTTAAGTAAGGGATCTCTCTGAAAAAACCTTTTTCTTTGGGTAATGAACTTTCACCCTCTAACTCACTTTCTCTATGTTTAATGTTATATAATGATTCTAAATTTTTTATTATATATTTATATCAAATATATACCAATATTATAATCCCTCCCATTTATGGGGAAATACATGCCTTATTTTTCTTTCTCAAATGCATTTTTTTGAAATTTTATTTGATTATTATATGAAGAAAGATTATATAAACCATTTCTTTCCATGGGGAATTATTATGATTATGACTTATGAATGATTTATTCTTATAGTACACAAAATCATGAAAATTTTATTATGGGTGTTCTCAGATATTTCTCTAATTCATTTGGTGAGGATTTTTTATCATGAGACATTATGCATGGGATTAGGGAGTAAAACTAATCCACTATGTGACTCTATCCACCCTATGATGTTATGTTAGAAGTTAAACTTGACATATGATTATGTGATGCTTTGAGTTGATACCAAATTACCTATGTTCACATGATCTTATGATGCCTTGTTCTTTATGTTATGCTACCATGTAATTACTCAAGAGTCTCCTCTTTTATGATATCATGTTATACCTTTGACTCACATGTTATGGTTCCTTATCATGTTTATTCCCGTATTAAGATTTATAGATCAAAAATTTTATCTATATATTCCATAGGTTATCTCATGTAGTTTTTGGAGCTCAAATTGAGTTAAGAGATCATTATGGAGATTAAAATAAAGAAATTTTATTTTAGTTTCATGTTTTTTATACCTAGTCTTCCAAATACACTAGGCCTCTCAATCCTTCAGTTGTATTTAATGGATATTTATGTTAAAAATCATGTAATAATATGTATAAAAGGAATGAGTCACTATAGTTGGTATCATAGTAAAATTTTAGTCAATATTTTGATATTAGGATTAGAAAACCTTTGTGAAAACCTTAGAGATAAGTCTAAGTGTAGGGGATATGAGTGTGTGGTTTTGAAAGGATTGATGGCGAGACGGGAGAAGAACTGAGCGACGGAGGGGAGCGATGGTGCATGATAGGGTTTTCTACCGAAATGGAGATTCCTCACTTCCTTGGTTTCAATCATCTCGACGCGCGACAGAGGGGAAAGGATCCCGTTCTGAGCGCTGCGCCGAGTTCTGTTCTCAGAAAGCCGGTGATTTCTACTGTCTTTCTTGCGTCGGGTGGTGGTGGCATCTCCTCTGGAGAGCGACAGTCTACTGTTGCAATTTCGAGATGCTTGAAAATCCTAGAGGCCTCTGCTGATGTTGCATCGGCTGGCGGCGTGAAGGTCTTCTTCGGTGGGACTGTTCTGATGTGATCGGAGGATGGTGCAGCGAGGGTGTTGAATCGCGCTGGTGTGAATTCTCCGCACTACAAATCCTTTAACCAGTGTGCTCAGGATTCTTCTGGATCCATGGAATCTGTGAAGGTGCTTACTAGTGCTACATCATGTGGTCAATGCTCCTTTGTTGATGTGATTAAGGATTCTTTATCGGATCAGAAAAAGAATGAGGATTCCTGCCATAGAAGGATTCTCCGAAAGGGATCTTTGGCTCACGTCGAGGCGAACCCTGGTGTGATTGCTGAAAGGTTGGAATTGGGTGAGAACTCATTGATTGCTCGCATTGTTCTTTCTAAAGGTGCGCAACCCTGGAAATGCGAAGATTTATTCTTTATAATTTCAATGTTGTGGGGTTTGCTAGCTGGAACTGTGTATCCGTTGGGCGGGGTTTCTTTCACTATTTGTTTCCATCGACGGATCTCAAGCTTAGGGCATGGAGTTCTGGTTCTATGTTTCTAAAACTAGGATTGATTTATCTGCATGAATGGTCACTTGACTTTAATGTCTTGAATGCAAAAAATGTCTTCGCTCAGGTATGGGTGCGTCTTCATGGGCTTAATTGGGTTCTTTGTCATCCAGAGATCCTGCATGATATTGGAACGACAATTGGAACTCCCATCCGCCTTGATAAAGAAACGACATACGTCAGATTTGGGAACTTTTCTAGAATGCTTGTTGAAGTTGATATCAGATCCACTCTCATTGATATGGTAACACTTTCTATTCTGTCTGATCAAATTCTGATTGATGTTGAATATGAAAAGAAACCTCTTTTTTTCTCTAAATGAATGACTATGGGGAACTCTTTGGATTTGTGTCATAAAAATATCACTTGTAAGGAGTGTGGAATGCGAGGACACCCCTCCAATATCTGTCGAAAAAAGGATACTTTGAAGGAATCGCCCTCACCAAAGCATGCCATCAAGGACAGTGACCCTCCTATGAGGGAATCCCCTGATGTGCTGCCTCCTTCGAAGGGAAAAGAGTTGATTATTGATTCTACTCCGACAAGATCTTATAGTGGCCCTTATAGAGATCATGAGGTTATCAATTATGATAATCTAAGTCCCGCGTCATCACTGGTGGTGAATGACTCTTCATAGATGAATATTCAGAAGCAATATTCTACGGAATGGAGGAATAACTCTGATAATGGGATGGACGGGGCCGCAGTCTCCACTCCTGGAAAGGGAGTGTCCATGCCTTGCAAGCGGGGGGACACTCATGAGGGTGATGAGGAAAGTGATAGGAATATGATTAAAACCTATTACGGTGACATTGTTCGAGGAGAAAAGATCAGAATCTCTGACAGTGAGGGTGTATTGCCTACCCCAGTTAAAAGGAAACCAAGGAAAGATTACTCTGCAGTTCCGAGGACAGTGACCACCAGGTCATCCTCCATGAATGCCAAGGAAAATCTATCTATGGAGCAATTGGATCGAAGGAAGGATTATATCAAATTTCTCAAACAATATGAGCCCCAATTAGAATGGGAGTTAGCCGATGCAGATGATATGACCAGGTATGAATGTGATGATTATGACTATTCTGACATGTAATCTCGTTATCTTTCTCTTGTTTGTCTCTGCACTTTTCTTTTTATTAATAAATTTTTTGTCCAAGCGTGCTTGGATATGACTTTTGGGGTAAGTTTAAGTGTAGGGTAGCATCCTAAATTTTTGGTAAGGAAGAGATTATGAGGTTTTTCTAGAAATACATCCCTGTATAGATACTATAAGGGGATAAGGTTTTATCATAGATGTATCTTGGGGTAATAACCCAAATAATATTGGTCGAATATATCTCTAGCATCATTATATTTCATAGTTAGTGTGCCCTTACTATACTCTTGATTTAATACTCTCTTGGGATATGCTTGGGTTAAATCACATTTTCTTTATGAACCATCATAAAGTATTTGAATAGATGATGATCATGAATGACCTATGTTAAACATAAGGTATCATATATTGAAAAATAGGTTTCATGATTTATAAATCATATAAATTATTTTTTTATGATTATGTGGTTTACCACTATAATTTTTTTGCTCACATTATACTTTTGGTTTCAATCAATGTCTAGAACCTAAAGAAAACATGTTAACATAAAACATGATAGAAAATGTGATGATGAGAAACCAAATGAGATGATAATTATAGTGAAAGATATTGTGATTATTCCTAATCAGTTTTCATGATATATGATTAACAAATTACACCTTAACCAACTCCTAGACTCACCAAATAAGATAAGGATCAAGTTCACTAAGAGATCATGTGGTGGAGACTATAGATGAAATAATATTTAACTTTATATATATTGAGAATTTGGGAAGAATCACTAAAGTTAACTTCTCAATGGAACGAGTAGATGTTTCATGTATGGAAAATAAGATCATAGATCAAGTAATTACCATAAAAAATGAATAGTTCAATGGGGTAAAATGAATTTCATCCAAGGGAACCATTTATAGTTTAGTGTCTTATAAGTAGGGAACAATGGTATTATCTATGTCCATTTTCTAATCCAAGAGCTAACTCCTAGACCAATGAATGTCTTATGTTATCCCAATCATTTAGGTGGAATTATTTAAGTGTTTATGTATTTGTATTAAATAATTATGTTATAAAAGTCTTATATAAATGATATTTTGGTTATAATAATCATGAAATATCTAAGAGTTGTTCCACAATAGTTTAGATTTATGTATTTTAAAGAATATGTTGATAACAAAGAAAATTAATTTTGCTTAAATATGATATATATGAAGAAACACATGATTGAGGAAAATATATCCCTTAATATATTCCTGATGTTGAGATAATAATGTTTAGTTGATTTCAATAAATAATTCATATTGATAAATTAAATGAGAGTGTATTGATGGCCTTAAAACTAATTAGTGATTTGATGATAAAGAGGTTTATGTTATCTTTGATGTAGCTTATTTCATTTTTTTACTTATGGAATATATTCATCAATATATGATTTTATTTAAGTAATAAAGAGAGAGTAAATTTTTAGAAGTATTTATTTTTTCATTAAGGTTTTATGGTAATTATGGCTACTACTATGTTTTAGGAGAATATATAATCAAGGAATTCACATATATGTTATGTGAAATTAAGTGATACTTATGTTATTTTTTGGATTAATGTTAAGTTTATTTTGTGAATTTAGTGACCTTATTTATAAATTTTTGGATTTTAATTTGGTCACCCATATTTTGGATGAGCCTTAAGGTTAACTATTTTTGGAATGGATTAGATTGAACTTTAGTTGTTATCATTAAAGTTTTGGAGATTAATGTATGTTGGAAAATTTTTTCTAAAAATTTTGTTTTTTCAAATATTTATTGAAATAAGGAATGATGTTTCATTATTTTATGGATCTAATAATCTGTTAGAAGTTAATTTTATTATTTTAGTCATGAAAAATTAATCTTGAATATTAATTTCATAGAGTAAGAGATGAATAGGAAACTGATTGAATCAAAACCAAAGTATGAATGTGTGATTATGATATGGAAATAAATCAAGTAAGTAAATTGTATCATGATCTCTATCATGATAGTGAAATAATACCTCAACTTTAGGAAAATTATCTTGAAATAAAATGTCAATATTTTTCTTTCATTTCCTATGAATCTATGGTCTCTTCACCCATGATAGATTTATGATTTTGTGGTTAATAAATTTCTCCTAACCATATTATATATCAATATTTATTAGTCTTTGAGAATTATTTTTTACTTCAAGGTCTATATTTTTACATCCCACTAATGTAATCCAATTCAGAAGCCTAGTTTTGGGTTATTTCATATTACCTTCATATTTCCCCTTCCCTCTTTTTAAGAGGAATATTTATTAACCCCTTTTATAATGTGAGTTTCCATGAAGGAATTTTGAAACAAAAAAACATTGATTAGAAAGAAAATTTTCAAATTTTGTGGATGAAATTTTTTAGGGGGGGCATGTAACACTCTAGAATTTTAAAAATAAGGCTTTATTCCATAACATATATGACACAAAAAACAGAGCATAAACAAACCATGAAATATTATTATTTAGATTTTACCAATATAACCTAGCTATTAAATTAGTGGGTATGAATAGGATTAAATGATTTATGAAGCAAATATAAAGTTACTACTCAATACAAATGTATTTATAAAAGTTTAGTAAATAATCACTAAATTTTTAGTAAAGTTGTTTTAAGCTTCAAAAATTTGCTTTATTCAAAAATGTTATTTATTTATTTATTTATGAATCAATATTATAATTAATTTCCAATTTTTTTAGAAACATAATTTTATAAAACACATATAATTTTTGATATCAATATATCAAAATTATATTATGGTGTTTTTTTGGGATTTTTTGGAAAAGCTCAATTTTTCAATGAATAGAGAAAATACGGGTTTTTAAAGTATTTACAAAGTAAAATTATATTTTGTATTAGTTATAAAATTTAATTCGTTAATTTGGATTAAAAATAGTCAAATTATGGTATTTGGAAATAATTATATGCTTGAATTTTTTATAAAATCATCTTTATTCTTAAAAGTCATTTTTATTAAAAACTATTTTCACTATGTTTTAGGGGTTTAAAATAAAATTTCATTATACCTATTTTTTGAATTGAAAATTTAAAAATGGATTCAATATTTATAATTATGATGTCGAAATTTAGTAAATAGGCTCCTTTTATTTTTAGTTATTTTGAATAGTAGTCTTAGTAAAATTTGTTACCACGGTAGAGGTAAAATGGGTTAATTATGGTTAGAAATAATATGATAAGGACTAAAAAGTAACCCCAACAATTGAATTAATTTTATTGGATGATAATATTTCATCCATAACAATCCAAACATCGAATATATGACATTTTGTTTCCATTTTTCCATGATTTCTACTTTTATAATATTATATGTAAAGAAAAGTCCAAAATGTCATTCACTTTGTTTCATTAACTCTAAATTTTTGACATAAGTATATACATAGGCTATGTTAATTTATAAGTATTTATTTGAAATATAATTTTTTATTATGTTAATTTATTTATATTTTATAGTGATGAACTAATTAATATAAATGCTTACGCAACTGCAATAGAGTGTTTGTTGATTTAGTAAAAAAATATAATAAATGATTTTAAAAATTTTAAAAGTTATTTAATTTGAAATAATTATTATGTTCCAAAAATTTTATATTATGGTTACGTGAAAATATTATATTCAAATTCCATCTTTTTATTGACGTATTTTAGGTCAAAATAAATGTATAGTTCCAAAATTGACATTAATGGTATTTTATAATAAATAATACTTTGTTAAATAATTTTCATTTTCTAAAAGTACTATATCTATCCAAGTGATTGTTATATTTTTAAAATATAAAATATGTTCAATTTATGGGAAAATTTTACTTTTATAGTAACTATATTGACACCTAAATAGTAAAAATTTCATTATCGTGGTAATTGTCAAGAAGGGTTAATGTAGGTTAAAATAAAGAGATAAGTGTAAAAACCTAATATAAACTTGTAAAATTTTTATTAGATGATATTATTTCAGTAAATACTCATCTTATATTCAAATTATATCTGCTTGGATTCATTTTTCTATTTAAAGTAACAAATATTAATTCAATATTTTATGTAATTCCAAAAGTGCTCCTCCCTTCACTTATAAGAGGGAACCTCCTATCCTCTTTTATTCACACATGAAAATAATTTTGTTTTAGAAAATACATACCCAAATATCTTCATAACATCATTAATCATATTATATAGGTATTATTTTTGGAATAATACTAACCATGGATTGATTAAGGTGAAAAACAAAAGAGTTTATCCAAAGAAGGGGTATTGCTTTTAACAGAATGTTCTAGTTTTATTTAGTTTTCTACCTCCTTAAAATATTTTACGATCATGAAAAGATAATGAAATCAATACCATCCATATAATGGGATGTTATTATGTTAATTAAATAATCTATATCGAAATCCTTCTCCATCAAACGGGAAACAAAACTGTTATTCATGTGTGTGAAAAACTACCACCTAACAAACCGATATAATTCATTTTCCATCACCAATACTAATGGTTGGTTGTAAAAATAGATTTAATATATATTTATATATATAAATATTATATTAATGATATATTTATCATTTTTTAAATATAATATATCCTCTAATGATGATAGTGTTTTATTTATTTTTCCCCAATTAATATTTAATTTACTTAATTTTGCAATATAGTGTGCACACCCAGGGTCGATCTCTTAAAGAGGTCTCTCGCACGTACTATTTTCCTATGATCACTATTTATATCTAACAAATAAAATACCGTGAAACTAATATAAATTAGGGGAGGGTTGAAATTCATAAAATATAAACATAATATATATATATATATATAAATGTAATACAGAATGAAGTTAGCTAGAAATAAAGAAGGAAAATGTTTTCTAAAGGTTGTGGTGATTGAAATAATTGTTAAAAAATAATCTTAATATTCAAATCAACAAGGTGATAAAGACTTGTCACACCTTACATTCTCACTTGAAATGTTATTACACTATACTAAGACCTCTGCATATAGGGAAATTCCATTTTGAACATCATCAATGAGACCTCTTGGTTGACAATCACCACTCATGCCATGCTCCACCATATATATGACACAAATAGTGAAGGGAAAGAAAATGATAAATGAGTTGAATAATTCAGACGATAGAGAAAATGGGTAAATCAATCATCGTAATCATTTTATCCATCACTAAAAAACCCTTAATTGAATAAAGATATAGAACATTAAGCACAATAAAACCCAATAAACCTATTATTACCTCCCTCGAACAAATGATGAGGTTAGTTATCCATTTTTAGTGGAGTTGAGAAGGGAACATGGTGGGAGAACACACAAAATAACATAAATGAAAGAAGAAGAGAAATTCAAAAAAGAAGAATAAATCAACTCTAATATTTATTCAAAGTAAAAAGAACTATTACATAATAAAAAATTCACTTTATCAACCTGAAAATGGATATCCTTTGGAATGGGAGGTGTGTTGGGACCACTTTGTGTATGAAGATTGTATTTTTTGTCAATGGGTGTCAAAGGATGTCAATGTTGATCAACATGAAGAAAGGAACTCTGCTAAGTGAACTAGAGAATGGAAATGAGACATTTTTTGGGATTGATCCTAAGTTGTAAATAAGTGTATCAGGATGGTTGGAGTGTTCTTTGGAAGGATTAAAAGAAAAGGAGAAGAAGAGGGTGTGGAATAGATTTGGAATTTTAAGGTGTCCAATGCATGAGTTTTGAGATAGAAAGTTTCCATGCATTTCAATCCATACTTTGTCTTCTACTAAGTATTTTTATGGGCCTTACATAAAAAATAGGGCAACCAAGGAGGCCAACCGAAGTCCTCATACTCAATCACATTTGGGACCTGAGGGTCAACCGTGCCTGATGGAATTCGTCAATTACATCCTCTCAAGAGGCGTAGGTGTACGGGCAATGTATAACCCTGTAGGAGAATGCACAGTGATTAACCCATGCAGCAGGGTGCATAGTGGGCGCTAGGAGCGCACCCGAGGAGTAGAGAGTTGGCGTAGAAGTGTGCCTGCAGGGTGAACATGGTACGGGGAGGTACCATGAGGGGAGGAGGATAATTCTGAGTGGGTGTTTCTTTGACTTGATATTTTAACCGAAAGAACCATCATGCATGTTTTGATATGGGACAACATTTTAAAAATGCGAAACTAATCCTCGATGCTCATCTCATCTTAAATCTCGCTCAACCGTTCAATTAGTGTGACGTCTGATCATTTTATCATGGACATACATTAATCCCGCTCACTTCATGATTAAACTGGGACTATCCAATCTCCTCCACCATGGTTGGCTTCAACCTCTAGACATCCACTGCACTTGTGAACCAAGAGCTCCAGCCAAACGATGATCTCCCCACTTTTCCACCATTTGAACTTCATTCAAGCACATTTTGATCATCTGAGTATCACGATTCCATGCATGTAATTACATTTTCATTCATGCAACACCTCATGAAGATCTGCGAATGGTCAAGGAAAACAGAGTTGTCAGAGGCCATTCCATCTCAAGTGTTCGAAATTTGTATAAGACTCTAGATGCTTGCACATGTTCTTGAATGCATTAAAGAAGGGAGAGAGATGCACAAATGAAAAGGAAACAAATGATAATCTTGGAGTATCTCATGATTGTGGTTTGAAGAGTTCTAAAATGCTATCTTCCTGCAATATCTCTAGGATCTCAAAGGCGGAAAATATTTGATCTCTCCTGATAAAAAGGGATCCACCGATCCGAGAAGAGGCTGCTGCTTCGAAACCTTTTGAGAGCTCCTGTTCTAAGAAATAGAGTTTCTTTGATATTTAATGTTCAAGAAGAAGCATAAACAATCTACGAACCATTCTAGGTTCTTGAAGAGTATTCTATGTACCAATTTGGTTTGAGAAGAGGTGAACTGTGTACCACTCTGGTTCATGAGGAAGAAGAGTTGTGAACCACTTCTAGTTCATGAAGAGAAGTGTCCATGTATCATTTTGGGTTCGCGAAGCAGAGTTCTCGCATACCACTCGGATCGACTACGTACCACTCTGGTTTGCGGTGAAGAGTGTACTGTGAGGAGAATTCCCGCATACCACCTAGATCACAAAGGAGAACCACATGTCATAAGGTACGTGAAGGAAGCCCCCACACCCCTTATGAAAGGAGAGGCCACGAATCATCCTGGTTCGCGGAGGATACAAGAACACTTGTGTATAAGAGAGATCTATACCCGTAGTATGTAAAATGAGAACAATAAAACCATGTCAGACTGAAATGCACACATTAATGTTTGAATAAAATAACATAATTATAAATATAAACAAATCAAAGTGAACAATGTGTGTTGAGGAAGGGATAATGAAGAATGTGCATGATGATGGGAAGAACATGTATATAATCTTATGGGTGATTTGAAGAAGTACACACAAAAGGTGTAAGCACATCCTTACCCAGTGATAAGAAAATAAAATAAAGATAAGGGTAAAGGAGGCCACATGTGTTCTTAACAAAACCATATCCATTTTGGTCTTCATACAAGAAAGTAGAAGAGGAAGTTCTTGCATTCATGCATGTACATGCGTACGAGAATACTTTGAAGAGAAGCATACGAAACTGAGGGTGCATGTGTATAAACAAGTGAAGAGGAAGAGAATATCTAAATTGTCACATGCATGGTCACATGCACACATGGAATAATAAGATATGATTATGATGATGCCTAGTGTGCTATTTTTCAATGTTTGAATAATCACAAAATAATTTTTTATTTTGGCCAAGAATAATAAGTACTCTTTGTACATCTAATTGTTGAAATAGGGAAGAAGATTGAACATTAAATAGAATCAACTCTAGAAATCAATGCAAGAAAAGTCTCATGCTGAAAAGGAGATAAAGACTTCCATGCCTATATATTGAAGAGACCTTCAAGTCTATAAACTGAGTGAAGACCTCTCCATGGCAGTGAGCCCGGGGGAGTCTATGGAAGTGATCCGAGGGTAGCGGTGTGCCTTCCTTGAACTTTTGTAAAGGCAGTGTGCCTGGGACATAGTGACTATACGCAAACATTGTAATCCACAGCTAGTAAAGAATATTGAAATTAGGTACATCTAGAAACCTATCAGCATATGGTCCTTGGACATAGCCCTTAGCAGTGAACCAAGTAAAAGTGATGTATTTTCCTTTTGCATGTGAATGTTTTAATTACTACACATATCCATCATATAGGTTAATTAAGTTCCTACCAATGTGAGAACAAGTTCCAATAAATGGGAGAAAAATTTGACACCCTGATTCATCCCCCTCTCAGGGTGATATAGGGACCTTCAATTGGTATCGGATTCAAAGGTTTACATATGTTGGGTACTATTTAGTAATTCTATTCAGAAGAGGATATGAGTTTTAATTCCTAAGTCAACAATGAAGAGTAGCCTTGATGAAATTTTAGTTATCTTTGAGGATAAGTCTATAGTCAACATGACTATGATGTATGATAAAAAGAAAGAGAAGAAGCAGTTGAAGAAGTCTCTCATGTCCAAAGAATATGCAGTGTCTATTTTTCCATGTCCTTCCAATAGTGGAGAAATATAAGTCTTGGGGCGTAAAAAGCAGGTGGATCGAGTTTCTACTAGAGGAAAGGAAGAAACTTCTACTTCATTTTCAGGTGATCAGGAGAAATTAAGAACCTATCTGCATGATATTCCTAAATAAAGATTTGCAACTATTTGTATAATATTTCAATGAATGCAGGATGAGACCACCCGACTGGGAAGGGAAGCTGAGAATATAAAGGAAGGCTTGGTAAAGAATGTTTCAGAATGTTATAATCTCTCCAAATGAATTGAAGCCTTTGAAGAGAAAGAGTAAGTAAATAAGACTCTAGAATAAAAGATCCAAGTATTTAAAGATGAGATTAAAAAGATCACTGAAGTAAAGGTTCTATATTTGGAATAAACTTCAAAGCAATTCCAGGATCTTAACTCATTGCTACAAACAAAAGTAATGTTTCATAAATATTGGGTTGAAATATTGAAAAATGACCATGATGATAAGATGATCATGGATAAATATCATAAGACAATCCTCAATTTAGAATGTGTAAAATTGGAATTCCAATTGACCAATATTGAGAATACACATATTGAGACTTCACAAAAGAATGAAACAGTTACTGTTGGTACTCAATGTTCACTAGAGGATTCTAAATCTGAAATACCTCCAACATGTGACAAGAAGATTATGAAAACTCTTGATTATCCATATCACGACACTCTGTCTATTTCTATTCAATGCTCACTGGAGGATATTAAATCCAAAATACCTACAACACGTGATAAGAAGATCATGACCTCACTCATTGATCTATCACAAGTAGCTGAGAAAGTGAAGGTACCACCCATTGCAACTTTTACTATAGTTTCTCAATATGTTTCTACTAAAAGTACAGGTTGGAAGAAAAATTCTAAACAAGTATGGATGAGGAAAGGTGAGGAGAAGAAACTTACCACCATGGCTAGGGTGGATAGGCAAAAGAAGTTGGATAATGGTTCCCTAGATAGAGCAAAACACATTAATATTAAGGACCAAAAATCTTATATAGAAGATATCAAGAATAAAATATTTGTGGGTCAATGTTGGTGCTACAATAGATTTGGGCATTGTGAACTGGATTTTTGGTACAATAATTTAAATGAAAAATCACCGAGAGAGACTGTTTCCAAAGGGAGAAAACCCTAGAAGAATATGACACATCAATATATCTAGAAGCATCTGTATACTGCAAACAGATTTGGAATTCTAGACAACATCTGTGATGTATGCAATAAGAGTGGTCGCAATAATGGAGCATGATTATCTCAACATACATCTAGAGATGATAAGAACAGAATATCATAGAAGCCATCTATGAAAGAAGAAGATACCTTGGGAAGAAATCCAAAGAATGTTGTAAAAGAAAATTCCCCCAAGAAGACTCCAAGAAGTATTGGTGATAAGTACTTGGATTAAAAATCCAAGAAGTTGAAGAGTGGTACATCCAAAAGAATTCCTAAAAATGACGACACTCTGAAGAGTCCACGTGGGAAATCCAAACTTACTGCCATTGTTCCTAGAGACATATTGGTTATCTGGACTAAAGATTTGGAAAGAATGAGAATGAAAGGATATTAATAGGCTAAGGATAGTGCAATAGGAAATAAAAATATTCCACATAAAGATAGAGAAGTCCTATCTATGAGGTGCAACAAGGTAGATCACACTATTAAGAATTGCAGTGCATTTATTCCCACCCATGAAGAATTCCTCAGGAAGATGAAAGTTTCACCAAGAGATTCTAGTCATTGAAAACTCTTGAAGAAAGAAGACTCACACACAAAGAGATGGAATAAATTTTGAGATGCACACAACCAAAGTTATAATGGAATACCAAATGTGCAAGTGTGAGGAGTGGAGTAAATGAAGCATCTTGGTTGAGAAAATCATATCAGCCTTCCTGCTCACATTGAATAAAGCATGGAGAATCCACATTATTCCTTTAACACTATGTGTATTGTACTAATTTTACAAGTAATTAAAGGTATAAAAAGAACTCAGGGGGGGGGGGGGGCTTGAGAAGTGTTTCCTTGAGGGGGAGACACATATAAAAGATACCAGAGTTATTACTTCAATTAGTATAAACTTTAGTTGATATCAAATTCAATTACTATGAAGATTTTATGAAGATCATGTCATTGGAAAAGGTATGTAATATCTCTATCTATCATCCTCAATTAATAAAAATAAAAATTATTTTACAAAGGGGGAGTAACTAAATCAATCAGTGACATAATAAAATTGGGAAGGCCCTTGAAGAAAAGTACATGAGTTCTCATTATATGAGGTATCATGATTAGGGGATAATGGAAAACTTTTTTTTCTATATAAATTTCTCTTGTTTTATACAATGAACATTGATCAAGTATACTTAGAGTGAAATTATTGGTGGAATAATTGAATAAGTATGGACTGATGCCCTATTCACAATAAAATTTGTATTTCTTGTCAATAAGGGGGAGAGAAAGTGAAATGAATGTTGAAAAGTGAAAAGGAGAGAGAAGATAGAAGAATCTCATTTTGACATTGACATGATCATTTTAGAGAATGTTGATGTATTGAAAATAAACAAAAAGGGGGAGTTTCTTTGGACCACATTGTGTATGAAGATTGTATTTGTTATCAATGGGTATCAATGGATGTAAATGTTGATCAAAATGAATAAAGGAACACTCCTAAGAGAATTAGATAATGGAAATTAGAAATTTTGGGGTTGATCCTAAGTTCCAGATATGTATATTAGGATGGTTGAAGTGTTCCTCAGAATGAGTAAAAGAAAATGAGAAGAAGAGGGCGTGGAGGAGATTTGGAAATCTAAGGTGGCCAATGCATGAGTTTTGAGATAGAAAGTGGCAATACATTTCATTGCATACTTAGGATTCTACTAATTATTTTTATGGGACTTACATAAAAAATAGTCCAACCAAGGAGGACATCCGAAGTCCTCATCCTCAAGAACATGCATGGCCTGAGGGTAAACCATTCCTGAGAGAACCCCTCAAAGCCACCCCCACAAAAGGCGCATGAGTGCGGGCCATGTAGAATCCCGCAGGAGCACACACTATGATCAACCCATGAGGTATGGTAATAGTGGGTGCTAGAAGTGCACCCGAGGAGTAGAGAGTGGGTGCAAAATTGTGCCCGTGGGGTGAAAACGGTACGAGAAAGTACTATGAGGGGAGGAGGAGAATTCTGAGTGGGTGCTACCACGACTTGATTTTTTAACCGCAAGAACCCACATGCACGTTTCGATGTGCAACACAATTTTAAAAACATGTAACTAATACTGGACGCTCATCTCATCCCGTGTCTCACTCAAGTATTCAATCAATGTTACATATGATTGTTTAATCACGGACGTCCATCAATCCTACACGCTGCATGATTAAACCAGGACCGTCCAATCCCCTCCACTGTGGTTGTCTCCATCCTCCAGAAATCCCTTCACCCATGAACCGGGAGCTCTAGCCGAATGATGATTTCTCCACTCCAGACACCATTTGACCTCCAATCAAGCCCGTTTTGATCATCTGACTGTCATAATTCCATGAATGCAATTACATTTTCATTCATGCAACACGACACGATGATCGACGAATGGATGAGGCAAACAAAGTTGCCACGGGCCATGCCATATTGAGTGTTAAGAATTTTCATAAGACTATCGATACATGCACACATTCTATAATTCATGAAATAAGGTAGAGAGTGTTATTAATGAAAAGGAAACAACCAAGAATCTTAGATCATCTCACGACTGTGGTTTGAAGAGTTGAAAACCGCGATCTTCGTGAAATATCTCGAGAATCTTAGATGCGGAAAAGATTTGATCTCTACTTATAAAAAGGGATCCACCGATTTGAGAAGAGGCTACGACTTCCAAACCTTTTGAGATCTCATGTTATAAGAAATATAATTTCTTCGATATTTAAAGTTCAATAAGTGGAGTACACGATCCACAAACCATTCTAGGTTTTTGAAGATTATTCTGCACACCGATCTGGTTCTTGAAGAGGTTAACCACGATCCACTCTGGTTAGCGAGGAAGAAGATCTACGAACTAATACTAGTTCATTAAGAGAAGATTCCACATATCATTTTGGGTTCGCAGATCAAAGTTCCCTCATACCACTCAGATTAACCGTGTACCGCTCTGGTTCATGGTGAAGAGTGTCCCATGAGGGGAATTCCCACGTACCACCCAGTTCGCGGAGGAGATCCGTGTGTCACATGGTATGTGATGGAATCCCGTTTATCCCTTGAGTAAGGAGGGGCCTAAAATAATACTTGTTCATAGAGGAGATAAGCACACTTATACATAATAGATCTCTATACCCGTGGTGTGTAAAAGGAGAATCGAAACACCATGTCAGACTGAAAATCACACATTAATGTTTGAATAAAATCAAATAATTATAAATATAAAAAAATAAAAGTGAAAAATGTGTGTTGAGGAAGGGACAAGGAAGACTGTGAATGGTGATGGTAATAACATATATATATTCTTATGTGTGATTTGAAGAATTAAACACATAAGGTGTAGGAACATCCAAACCAAGTGATATGAAAAGAAAAGATAAAGAAGGGGAAAAGAGTCTGCATGTGTGATTAATGGAACCATATCCATTTGGGGATTCACACAAGAAATTAGAAGAGGAAGTTTATGAATTCATGCATGCACATGAATACAATAATAATTTGAAGAGAATAATCCTAAACTGAGGGTACATGTGTGTAAAGAATTGAAGAGGAAGAGAAAATCTAAATTTTAACATGCATGGTCACATGGAGACATGGAAGAATAAGGGATGATTCTGATGATTCCTAGTGAGCTATTTTTCAATGTTAGAATAATCAAAAAAGAATTTGTGATTCTGGACAAGAAGAATAAGAACTATTAGCACATCTGGTTGTTGAATTGTAGAAAAAGATTTAATGATAAAGAGCATCAATTTTGGACCTCGATACAAGAAAATTCTCATGATAAAAAGGAGACAAAGACTTCCATGATTATATATTGAAGCAACCTTCAAGTCGATAAAATGAGCGTAGAACTCTCCAAGGCAGTGAGCCAGGGGGAGTCTATGGAAATGATATGAGGGAAGAAATGAGATGTCCCTAAAATATTGTAAAGGTAGTGTGCTTGGGACAAAGTGACTATACTCAAACCTTGAAATCCATATCTAGTGAAGAATAGTGGAATTAGTTATGACCGAAAACCTATCGGCGTATGATCTTTGGGTGTAGCCCTTAGTGGTGAACCAAGTAAAAGTGTTGTGTTGTCCTTATGCATGCGAATGTTTTAATTACTACACATATCCATTATATAGGTTTAATTAAGTTTCTACCAATGTGGGAACAAGATCCATTATACGAGAGAAAAATTTGACACCCTGATTCACCCCTTCTTAGGGTGACCTAGGGTCCTTCAAGGTGAGACACATATTTATAGAAAAAAAGTGAGAAAATTTGGATCCAAAAATATACCCTCTTAAAGTTTATACAAATATAACCAATTAAATTATAGAATTTAGGATGATTTTACTTCTTGGGAGTTGTTTTGTTCTGTCTCCTATTTCGCACCATAAAATTTCCGCATCATTGTCCATGTGTGGAGAGTGATATATCCAATTAACTTAAAAACGTTATTCTACCTAGACAAACTCTTCATATTCCACAAATCTGAATTCCAACGCATTTATGGCCTTGAAAATGAAGTAATCACCTATGGAAACCTTAATAAAAGTAGTTCCTATGGATTTATTTTTTCTTTATGTAGAATATGTGCTCATTTGGATTGTCTATTTAAGAGACATGAACCCGACATAAAACATCCCCAGATCTATGTATATTTTTCAAGACTCAGATTGTGAGGATATTTTGGGCCTCGAAATGATGAATTTTGATTTAGATATAGAAGGTTAAAATTAATCCCAAAATGTCAGGAAACTTAAGAAAAATTAATTTTACAATTTCAATTAATTTAGAAAATGTTATGACCAAAATATAGAATAAAAATAAAAAAAATTAAATTCCACAATTATTCCATTTTTACTATTAAGATAAAAATACCACTAAAACCTAAAAATGTTACAATTTACTATAAAAAACTCCGTGGTGGGTTTTAAAACCATTAATTATAGAAGAAAATTTCTTAAAATATTATCTTCATCTCTCTGCCACACTTTACCATTGAACTCCTAGGCTATTATCTAATACCAAGGTCAAAAAAAAATTCCCATAGTATACATGACAACATAGCTCAATTATCACATATAAGGAAATATCCTTCCTCCTACATGGATAAAAATACACTAACTCCTCAAAAATATTAAAAATCCATTCAATTCCATGTTAATCCTAATGTGCATGTCGTACCTACCTCTCTATAAAAATATTTCTATCTTCACTCAATTATTTTTTACGGAGTTTTTCAAATTCCCAAGAACATGTGTGATTTAAATAAGCTTGATGTTATCATAATATCTCTACTTAATAGAGTAAAAAACGTGTCAATAATTAGGTATTTTCTATCTATTTTTCTGATGCTGAGGGTTGGAATATTTGAAATGTAAAAACATCAGAGTCAAAATGAGGAGGGATAGGCTCAAAAGTGAAGTAAATTCATGAATACAGTTTTTATCATGAATGGTGTGCTCATCAATATGCTCAAAAATGAATTAAATCCATACAGCTATTAATTTCCTTGGAAAGTTCACACTGGTAATTTTAACTTCAATGATAAATTTCTTCCCTCTTTCCCCCATTTTCATCATTTTTTAGCTTGAATTTAGATATGAATTTTCTATTATGAATTATATTTTTGAAGGAAAAGAGAGGAAAATTTTGATCTAACAAAATTTGTGAACTCCTCACCCAAAATAGTAATGATATTTCTGATACCCATATATGCTTACATCATTAAATTATATCCACTAAATTAGAAATAAATATTTCAAAACTTTCTATTCATCTCAAATAGATTCTCTAGGAAAGCGAAATATAGTGCATCTTCTAACCCCCACACTTGAGTTCAACAATAATCATATATTTTACTTATATATCAGGTTGGAAAGGGATACATGGATTTTAATGTGTCTTCGTAATATGGTATTTCATGGATTATAAGGGATTAATAAATTTTAGATTAAAAGGTAGTGAAAAATAAGATTTCAATGAAAAAAGGGAATTCAAAGTGGTGCCTCAATCATACTTGACACATTTCATGAACTCTATCAGATTTGAAAAAGAGAAAAACAAAATGTTATGAATTAAAAAACATATATCCAGACTCTCAAGAAAAATATAAATGTAATGAATATGTCAAACAGGTTTAAAAACCTCTCTGGTTGGGTAATATGTTCAATACAGACAATACTAGTGCACATGGGTCTCACAATCAATCAAAATTCATCAAATGAAAAGATCAGAAATAAAAAAAACAAAATAAAATCTATTATCATTTAAATATTAAAAAATTTTAATCAATCAATGTTCTAAATATACCAAGATGGTTTTAATTTTCCAAATTATTCGATTCATCTCCAGAATCCTAAAACACACCAAAAATAAAAAGAAAAACATGAAAAATTAAGAAAAACAAAAGACGAAAAACAAACATTAAAGAAAAAATAAAATTCTTAAAAAAAATATGGACATAACCCCAAAATTATTTCATTTAATACCATTTTTTTAGTTTAATTTAGATAAAACTTTTCATGCATTGTTTTAATCGGGTAGTAAACATAGTAAATAAATGGAAAGACCCAACCTGATTTATTTTTGATTTAGAATCCTTGAGTTAAGATACTATATGATACCACTTTATTCTGAAAATTAATAAAGGTCAAAACATGAGAAAGAGAAAGAAAAATAACGAGAGAGTGTAAAGATAATGGATAATTCTTGGTTTGACCCCCAAGCGGGTGCTAGGTTTTTACTTCCCCTTGTTAGGAAGTCACAATGGTTTAACCCCAATATAGTGGTGGATAGTGTTTCTTTCTTAGAAACAACCAGAAAATATTTCTACCATTAATATTAAACTTATAAAATTATTGGAGGAACCCATGGATATATCACATAATCTTCCCCCATTGCAATGTGTTACAATTGGAATGATAAGGTAAATATGAAGAATGGATCCTCTTCTTTTTCAGACACAACTTTGATGACTTCAGACAAGGTATGTGTGGGTAAATCTATTGTATCTATAATTTTAGGAAGTGTAATGCCAGTGATAGTTTCATTATTAATAGAATAAAACTAATTATAATTAGTATAATTATCTTCTCTTTCATTTAAATAATATTTAATGTCGACTTAGTTAGGAAAACCACTTGGAATTTTGTCTTAGTAGGGTTTTATTCATTTTCATACATAAAAAGAGAGAGGTAGAGAAGTACTAATTCATATTTGTAAAAAATGGGAGGATCAAGTACCTATTGTTATTCAATAAAATCTAATAAATTTTCATACCAATCATGTTGATCTCCCACATTTGTATCAGCTGGCATGACATCTAGGGAACCTCTTCAAGCAATGGACAAGGAGAGATGATTGGATCTTCCACTTGCATCTTCAAGTATTACTTGGGTTCTTAAAATTAAAATTAATATACAATAGGATTTTAATTCTCCTCATATTGTATTTTTTCCATTCTATTCATATTACTTTGACATCTTCAACTTTTACCACCAGTGATGCTACCATCTTGCTTGCTTTTTCAAGAATTTTGTAATTATTTTCAAATAGTAAGGTATTTCATACAATCTGCAACATCAATTTACCTTCCATGACATAAAATTTTGTAACAGTCCATTCACATGAAAAATATATAAATTAAGACATGAACTAAATAAATAATAATATACAATAAATCTCTTTTTTTTTATTTTTTTTTATTTTTTTGGTTTTTTGTGAAAAATAGTGCATATAAGAGATTGGACTCTCTAGTAATAATGCCATATTTATGATATGGTTGTAGTTGTTTTAACCAATTCAATATTTTATTTACCTAAGTATACAATATAGTGTGCACAACCAAGGTTAATCTCTCGAGGAGGCCGCTCATACGCACTTTTTTACTATTTTCACTATTTATAATCTAACTAATATAATACCATGAAACTAATATAAATGGTGGGAGGGTTGAAATATATAAAATATAAAAATAATATATATATAAATGAAAATGAAATACATAAATAAGTTACACATAAATAAATAAGGAAAATTCTCTTGGGATGTCATGGTGATTTAAATCATTGTTTAAAAATAATCTCGATATTCAACTCAATAAGGTGATCAAGAAATGTCACACCTCAAATTCTCATTTGAAATGTGATTACCGCACAATGAGACCTATGAATATGGTGAAATTATATTCTTAATTTCAGAAAGGATATCACTTTACTAACCATCACTACTCATTCTATGCCCCACCATATGCATGAAACAAATAGTGCAGGGAAGGAAAATGATCAATAAGAAGAATAATTCAGACAATAGGGAAAACAGGGATAAAACTCACCGTAATCATTTTTTCCATCACCAAAAATCCAAAAATTGAATAAATAGATATTAAATTAAGCATAATAAAACTAAAAAAATCCAAAATTCCCTCGTGCGAACAAATCTCTAGGTTAGTTCTCTATTTTTAGTGGGTATGAGAGGGGAACATGGTGAGAGAAATACAAAAAATAAAAGAAATGGAAGAAGAATAGAAATGAATATAAGAAGAAGAAAGTTACACTAATATATATTAAAAATAAAAATAAATATTACAGTAGAAAAAATTAACCTTATCCCATTGAAAATATCTATTTTTTGGTATGGGAGGTGAGACACATATTTGTAGGTAAAAAGTGAGAAAATTTTACCCTAAAATATATCCTCAGAAAGTTTCTGTATTAAGGACACAATAAATACTAGAATTTTGGAAAGGGTCATTATTTATAGTTTTTCATTTCTATATACTATTTTTACCCAAAAATTTTAATCTTTATTGGAAACATTTAGAGATACATATACCCAATTAACTACAAACATTTATGCTGCCTAGATAGACTCTTCATATTCTACAACTCCAAAATCCTACGCTTTTATTGCCTTAAAAATGAAAGAATCACCCATGAACACCATAATAATTTTTTTCCTCCTAATTTATTCTATATAATGTATAATTTTAACTCATTTTTATCTTATATTTAATTTATATGGTCCCAACATAAAAAAGATTTAGAGTTATGAACAATTTTCGAGGCTCAGACTGTGAGCTGATTTTGGGCCTCTAAAATATGGATTGAGCTTTAGGTCAGGAAGGATGAAATGAATCCCAAGATATCTATAAACCTAAATTAAGTAATTTTATAATTTAAATCAATTTATAAAAATTTATGGCTGAAATAAATAATAAAAATAAAATAGTTAAATTCCAAAATTAGGTTATTTTTGCAATTAAGCTCGAAATACCTCTAAAACCTTAAAATGTGAAAATTTACCATAAAATAACATTATGGTGGGTTTGAAAACATTTAATTATAGTATATAATATATTAAAATATTAGCTTCATCATATAATTTCTTACCTTTTGATTAATTGAAAAAGGATAATGCCATTCGTGTGTACGTGAGGATTACCACCTCCACGAAGTGATGTGATTCATTTTTCATAACCACATCCCAAGAATGATATATATAAGTGAATTTAAAAAAATTAAATTATATTTACAATATACGGATCATTTTTAAAGATAAAATAATACTTACCTTCATTCCATAATGATCGTTGAAAAATTGAAACATTACTCATGCATACATGCGACTTACCATCTCCATGATTGTTACATTATTTTTTTTGAAACATATATTATGGTTGGTTTTAAAATTATAACTGATGCATAAAAATGATATTTATTACATTAATATTATTCCATATATGATGTATTAATGATCTCATTAACCATTATCAACTCACTAGAGTCATGTTCGGACTTATGATTCAAATATCATCAAAACGTCTAATGAGAACTTATATAATTGTATATAACATGGTAGTAAATAGAATAAAATGAATAATAAACTTTAAAATTTTTATTAATCAAGTAAAAAATTAATATAATTTTTTATTAAGTAATATAAAGAACATACATGATGACTCAGACTCAAGGTAAGGGATTTCGTCTCAATTTCCTTTCATTGAGGCATGTTTTAATGTTAGGGACCTAATTTATTTTGTGAGGTGTATATACTGTTCCCTTGAAATTTTATATAATTTATATTTTTATTTTTATAATATTTAATGTTTTATTTTATGTTATTCCTTCATTGGACTTACGATTCAATAATTACTATACTGGTAAGGGTTTTATGTCACAATCTCAGTGTTTATCAAGATTAATTATTATTAAGTTTCCAATGATGAAATTTCATGATATACCACACAATAAACTCATTAATTTTCTTATAATCTGGTTATTTATTAAGAATATATATTTTAGATTAATTTTCATCACTTTATTACTCATGAGATCAAAATAACATTTTTAAGGAAAACCAACCTTATTTACCCTCTTTGGTTGAAAAACCATTTTCCTCTATATAAATGTTTTATAAAAATATTTTCAAGATATTTTTAATATTATCCTATTATTTTTAAAGTTATTTTTACCCATAATTTAATTTTTACAAAATTTTTTAATATGGAATCTTATTTTGGTTTTCTGAATGATGTTCTTTTTAACATTTTAAAAAAGTTTAAAAGGAATGTTTTCCTTAACTTATATAGATTTAACGGATTTCCCTACCATCAGGAATATTTAATGATTTGGATATTAATTTAAAATTTCAAAACTTTATCTTCAATGAAACGGTTTTTTTATTTGATAAATTTTTAGATTTTATGTAAGGGATATCTATGAACCACCCTTTTTATTTGATCAAAATCAATAAATTTTATTTTAAATAACGAGAGTTGAAATAAATAAAAAGACATGCCAAAGGAAGATAAAACAAAATAGGAGATAATGGGGTTCTGAAGTAGTGAATTCTAAGAGAATCACCTCTAATGTTATCCATCCCCTGAAATGGTTGAGGTCTAATACTGTTGAAGAATGTGATCAGACCTCTTTGGGCTGCTATGGATGCAAGAAAGTCTGCCACATTATTACCTTCACTGCAAGTATGAAGGACATATATCTGGTTGTTAATTAACCTTTCACACCAGAAGATAATATTAAATATAGAACATGGGGAGGGGTATGACCATTTGTTTAATCATGAATAATACTAGAATCTATTTCAACCGCAAAATGTTGTATATTTCTTTTGTGCACAAAGGGAGATCCCTGTAAAAAAAGCATATGCTTCCACCTAGAGGGAATCTAAACTATTGAAGAGAATTGGAAATGAAAAAAATTATAGAACCCCTTTATCCTAGATAAACCTACTTCCTCGCTTTTCTCCCATACTACAAGATCCTTTAGTATTGAGTTTGAAAGCATTTTGATTCAAATTCAAACATATCTATCTCCCCCGGCCGATGCTGTGAACTGGGTGATCGAGGGAGCTAGATGGGAGGTGAGGAAAAAGAGATGAGGAAGATGACAAGTCCTTGAGAAAAAATTTGAGATCTATTAGTAGTGTTTTGGTTCTCATGGTGATGTTAGACCTCCTACAAAGTGACCCATCTTGACTTGATTTATTTCTTGCTTGCCGGATACACCAGCAATCCCTTGATAGAATCACCGTTATTACTTTATTTTACATACATTTATTACCCACTCCCTAAAAGAATTAATGTAAAAAAGAGGAGCCCAAATATTCATAGTTAGATATACTAATTAAAACTCTAAATAGGTTCCAAATAGATTTTTCCCTATCACCCTCAAAGAACAGGTGGGGTAGGGTTTCTTCTTAAGGGTTACAACAACAAGATCACTTAGAAGATATGATGATTCTGAGATGCTTAATATTATTATCAGTGAATAGTGCATAGTAATTGACATGTCAGTTAAATAAATTTATCTTGTATTGGATATATTTATGCCAAACGGTCTCCTCCTAAACATCCAAGTCATTTTAAGTCAACAAGATATTATGGAAATCCATCACTGAGAAGCATCCCATAGTAAATTCATAGATGAAACATATATATGGTTCCTAGAACATCAAAATCATCTCATAAGTGCATCGGTGGTCCTCATCCAATATAGAATGGATGAATTCAGGGTGATTTCTAGCTTACCTAAATGAGATATCAGGGATTGGGCATCCTAGGATGCCAAGCTTAGTGCTGACCTAATTATGGTGCCAGAAGATGATCTTGCCTCTACCCATAATCTAGTGAGCATGACTTAGGAGGTTCATGATATGAGATTTCAATATCAATATGAATGTTGAAGTTCTTTCCCTTATATTATCCACACTATTACTATATCTATCCAGCATAAAACTACCCCATATATTTCAACCATCTATGATTTCCCATGCCAACTTCATGCATTGTAATAACCAAGATTTTGAAAATTATTCCCCCTTCACTAATGGTTTGTATTTTCTCCTCCAAGATACCCAGTGATGTTTACTATTTGAGGGATTATCCCAAATGAAATAAGCCTAAAATTTATCAATGATAGAAACTACTTATTTCAAGACCTTAATCGCTGAAAGAATGTGCATGGGTATGGATAACAGAATACTATTAAACAAAGTGATCCTTCCGCAGAATGATAAGAAGTGATTTTTCTAGTTCAAGATGTGGCATGTGATTTTATCAATCACCTATTTAAAATGGTGCTTTAGGATATTGTTTGGAGAGATTGGGAATCCCAGATAGTCCATCATAAACTCCAGATATTTAATGTGTTTGTCTAAGAAACTTTTTAAGATAAATAATACACTCTTACCATGATTAACAAGTTGTTCAATTCATTTATAGCATTAATCGAGAGTCTTGGTGATTCCATTGGTTCATCTTTTACTGGAATTTATAAAAATAACCATGTCATCAGTAAACATGAGGTGGGGAATGCTACCCAAATCATACTTACACTAGTATGGAATGATATTTCTTGATTGAATAGGTTTATTGATGGAGAGAGTAAGAGTATCTTTGGTCAGTATGAAGAGGGTCAAGGAAATGGGGTGGCCTTGACTTAATCCATGAACGTCTTTGAAGATGCTGTATTACTTTACCAAAAAAGAAATGGTAATCCATAGTGTACTAAATAACTTGAACACTAAATACAAGGTCCACTGGGAGAATCCCACACAAGAAATAACCTTGATAATATGATTCCATTCAATTATATCATGGTATTTACTCATATCTAGCTTGATAAAAATATTTGAAATAGGGGAATTTTGGTTGATATCACTGATAACTTCTTGTGCAAGACCAACAACTCCCTAAATTGATCTCCCTTTAATAAATCCATGTTGTTCTTCCAAGATCCATTAGGACAAATAGGGGGATATTATTTTATTAAGGACACTATATAACACCTTTTGAGGGAATTTTAAAATGCTTGTGGGTCTTTAGTATTCGTGGGATGATTGGTATTTGAATTTGGGAATAATAACAAGTGTGCTAGCAGACGCCACATGGGGGAGACATCCATTGTGAAAGAATTATTTCACCAAATTAACCCTATCATCCAAAATTAGGTCCCAATTGGACCTATAGAAGGACCCATGGAATCCTTCTGGACTTGGAACACTTTCAGGGTTGAGATTCCAGATAGTATCCCGAATATCCTTCTCACCCAGAAGAATTTAAAAGATCTTATTATCCTGATAAAAAACAACTTGGGTTATGAACATTATCTCTCTATATCAGTTTCTATCTCTCTATTTAATGTTATGGAATTATTATAAATTTCTTATATATGTCTTGCACATATATACATATCTAATTTTCTTTTCCATTGATGTTGAAATAAGTGCCTTATATTCATTTCTCAAATGTATACTTTATGAAAATTTCTTTGATTATTATGTAACAGATTTATTTCCCTGGGTAATTCTTATGATTATTCATTATGATTGATTTCCTTTTATGGAACACATAATCATGAACTTGTTTTTATGGGTTTACCCAGACATCACTCCAATCAATTAGTTAAATCTTTTGTCTCATGAGATGTTATTCATGGGATTAGGGAGTAAACCTAATCCAATATGGGACTCTGTACACCATGTGATGTTGTATTGGAAGTTATCCTTGACTCATGCTTATGTCATGTTTTTTGTTTTTTCCACATTAAATATGTTTCATTGATCTTATGATACCATTTTATTTATGTTATGTTCCCATATGATTACTAATGAGACTTATATTTTATGATATTATGTTATACCTTTGACTCACATCTTATGTTTCCTTATAAGTTTTATTCCATTACTGTGATTTATAGCTCATCCCTTTTATCTATATATTCCAGAGGTTATCTCATGAAATTTTAGGAGCTCAAATGGAGTTAATATCTCATTATAGAGATTAAAATAAAGAAGATTTATTTTAGTTTCATATTGCTGTTTTATGTACCCAGTATTCCAAAGACACTAGGACTCTTAATCCTTTAGTTATATTTAATGGATAGTTATGTTAAAAATCATGTAACAATATGTTTAAAAGGATTGGGTAACTATAAAATTAGGTTAAATCATTCCTCAAATATTGTTTTAGGACATCACAAATTTTTACATTAATGACATAAATACTTATCTTATATGACATCATTTTATGGAAATATAGAACATGGTATGCCACTATATCTACCAATGGGGAGTGAACATTTTGTAATGGTAAAATATTTTGACACAAATTTTGATAATTTTTTTTAAAAAAATCATATGAAATTAGGTTGGAAAAAGATATCTGTTTTCTTTAAATTATCATTGTAGAATTTTTTATACGTCAAAAATTTTCTTGGTGTCACAAACATAGGAAAAAATGTGATAGTTTACAATATATATGGATGTATCCTATTAAATGGTATATGAATATTTTAAATGGGTACATAAATAATCAAAGTCATCTATAAGTTTTTATTGTAGAGTGATTTATTGTTAAAGAATATGTTCAATTCTGTACCAAATGCCTATCAGATATTGATAGCATTGTTCTCCTGAAATTTCATTACAATAGTCACCTTAGGGGTGAAGGTATTTCCAAAAGATTTTTGGTACAATTACCATTACAGAGTGAGAGAAATATTACCTTTATATTTTATATAATTGTTTTTTAGGTTTCTCTATATGTTGAATCCCACAAATTAATTCTTATACATTTTAATCCATCATGTTATAAAATATGGATATGAAATACACATAAAAACAATTTATAGGATGCTTTTAGAACATATTTATATGTTGTTCTCTAAAAATATGAATTTAATTGCTGAATCAATTAAATGGATAGAAATAGGACTGATTGTAAATGTATTATTTGACAATGGTTACGAAATTAATTGTTATGAATTCTATATAAAGGAATAATATCGAGGAAAAACACACTATCCATGATGAAACTGAGTAATTGTTTGGGGATCAACAACTTGCGGATGAAAAAAACAAGAACGACACAATATCATCATGTAAACTAAGTTTATTAAGAAAAAAAGTTATAGAATTTTATATTGGATAGAATCAACATGATCAACCTATTTACGCTGACTAGTCAATTGTCATTTGTTGCATTGGGGTCACAACTCAAATTCATGTTCTGATTGATATAAATACATGACATAATGTCATGACTATATTGAGGACAATCATTTGAGAGGATATTATGGTAATGTTATAATACACATTATCCATTTTACCAAATAATTTTGTAATGAAACATTTATTTAATTTTAATTATACCTTTTAATGTTCATTTGTTTTAGATGATTTCTATAAGAAATTTTTATTAATACTCACTAGAAAATATCATAGATCCTATTAAATACTTATGACAAAGCGACATCTCAGGGTTGTTTTGGGGAAAGTAAACATCCAACTACTAGCTATGTTTACACACATTATAAACCGAGAAACATAATAATATTTAATTAGTCTCCATGATGAGGAATAATTTTAGGTTCATTTTAATTAATAAAATTTTATTTGACATTATTTATTTTATACAGTTTGATTCAAAATTGTTAATTTATAAAGAAAAAAAGGAGTGTTAAAAATAAATAACATGCATCAAAACCAATGTACCTCTACCATAAAGCAATGATGATTTATGATTCGATTGAAATGATAATGGTATTTATTTTAAATCTATATTAAATGTTTTATGTGATATGAAAAAACATATGTTTCATTGCTTATATACATATTTATGAATTAGAATCTAAAACCACTTACATCCCACATCATGTGCTATGGAAGGAGGCTTGTGTAAATAAATTGGGACATCTAATATATAAAAACACACAGGAAGTATGATAATCATTTATGAGTATGACATAATATTAATTTATTATAATTTATAATGATATTATATATATATATATATATAATTTTTTTAAATAGTTTAAAAACATGAATCATTATCTGCTGTACTTGAAGAACAACTACTTTTAGTAGATTTGAAGTGGCCGGAACAATATTTTCACATTAAAGGTGTATGTTTTGTAGTGTTACCTTGAAAATATTTTTATAATATAAAGTCACAAGGATATAAATATGGGATAATGAAAGACATTAAGGAACAAACATATTCTTTAAGAGATATTATTTTATAGTATGGTTTTGTAAAACAATATATGAGAAAGGGATTAAGAGAACCAATAATAGGAAAATGACCAGTACATGAAGAGCCACATGATACCACTAGATTTGAGGCTATCCATTCCACTAAACCTCTTACCTTAACTAGGGGAATACATTTTTTCATAAAACATTCTTTTAAATGTGAATCAAACAACTAACCATAACTTTATATTACTAAAATTCTACATGGTGCAATTGTATGTGATTTATGTTTATCATCACCTAACCAACTTTTTTTGATGGGAATGGTGTACAATATACAAGGAGACATGATACATGAAAAAACTCCCAAAAAATCACATGATAGTGTGGATTTAAGTAGATCATGATCCAAATAATGATTTTCCAATTCCTATTGATGATATGGAAGTCAAACCTATTAATAATTCTATTGGAACTTTTTATAGAATGTTTAATATCATAAAGATACTTGGAGAATGTGAGGTATACACTTTTAATTTTTTTTCAAATGAAAAATATGTAATAGTTGATGAAAAAATGTTTGAAATGAGGTATGGTATTGAAAATAGAAAAAAGGAAGGGGAAACATAAGTTCAGATCAAAGCAATATAGTGAATCAACCAAGAAATTAAAAGGACCTTTTGAGAGAACTTTCAACCCACAAGTTACACTACCACATATATTAACAATGAAAGTTTATACATATACAGAATTTATGGATATTAATGTTTCCTACATTGATCTTGAAGAATAAATATTTGGAGAGTCCATTAAATATAAGATTGATCTCAAGAGTATAAATTAAATTATCAAGTTTGAATGACCAGGAATATGAGTTGTGAATGCATATGTGAGGTAAATTTTCATAGTCTATCTATACAAAAATTATTTACTACATTCATTATTGTTTAGAACTATTCATATTCTCTACAGGCATATATATATTACAACTATACGAAGGGAAAAACATTTTAAAAAAATTTAGACTCATTAATCCTGATATCATTTCTACCCCAGAATTTAAATTGAAATTGAATGAAATTGAAAAAAAGATGAACTAAGCATGAAGTTTTAAAAGAAAATAATAGATGAAAGACTCTTCTTGATTCTTATAATATAAGGTTAAAACTATACAATCTAATCATATAAAATATTTTTTTCATTACTTATTTGTTATTGTTTTTTAGGAAGCACTCGATGCTCATCACACTAAAATTGGACACCTTAAATGTTTATTTTTTTGATCTAAGGCATGAATTTCAAATAGACAGAATACACATAATGTTCATTTTGAATTTTATTTCACTATAATTAATATTTTACAAATAAAATTCAAATTATAGTTATTATATTATTTTTTAATCATAATTTTGTTATTTTATTTGATCTATAAATATTCTTTAGATCATGGTATGGGGTTGGTGACTGAACACAAGAATCCTATGGATTTCTACAAATTGAGACAAATTCTAGTATATACAGTAATATTTAACTATCAAAACATATTTCAAAACAATTTAATTATTTTGTTCATTTTTTTTCAATTTCTAAAACAAAAGAATGACATTGATTGTGCATATTACATTTGTAAATTTATGAAAGATACTATATACCATCAACAAACTAGAATCCCAGAAAAGGTATTACCTAAAGTAATTATAATTTCATTTAAAATATTTGTTAATCATTTTTTTGAATATATTTTACCACCTATATTATTATTTCCAATATTATACATACCCAAAACAAAAAGTATATTTTTTAGAGATGAGTAGGTTGAGCGCATGTTGAAAGAATGCTTACCGATATCAAGTTGAGATGATTACCTATTATTTTTGTATTTTTCTTTATTTTTCAATGATTACGATGAGATGAAAACATTTCAATCTGACACACGATGTGATCATTAAAACTCTAAATTCGCGTTCACAATAAAAAATTCCATTCTAGTCTAAAATGTGATTCACATAGCTAAAACCAAGTAAACAAGCTCATATTTTAATGAAACTTTAGGACAATGATCCATAATTTATTTTTGATATGTATGAATGGACTAAACCTCTATCCAACATATGATGTGTTTGGTATGAATCAAAGTTTATCTTTTCAACATAATTATATCATATTAGTCTAAATCACGATTTAGATAGCCAAATATAAGAAAAAATGATAAGATTATCTTGATACTATAGGGGAAAAAATCCATAATTCATTTTTGATGTGTAAGAATAAACTAAAAATAAATATGAAATATGTTGTTCCTAATATGAATCCAAGGGATTGATCAATGTATCATTTTATTCTAAGACATGATTCACATAACCAAAAATTGGGAAAATGAGCTCAGATTATCTTTAAACTTTATAAAAATGATCCATAATTTATTTTTTATAAGTAGGAATTGATTTCAGTCAATTTGACACACGATTTGTCCCATGTTACTCAAAGTTCATGTTTTCAATATAAAAGTGTCATTTTAGTTTAAATATCATGTCACATTTTCAATACCAAAAAAACAAGATCAATTGTTTTTTCAATCATTTGGAAAATGATGCAAACTTTATTTGAAACATGTAGGGATTAACCAAAAATAAATAAGATACATGATGCAACAAATATGACTCAAAGTGCATGTTTTAAAATTTAAAACGTTTCATTTTACTCTAAAACATGTATCACATAGATAAAACCAAGAATAAGATCTCAAATTATATTGATACTTTAGGAAAATGATCCATAATTCACTTGTGACGTAACTGAATTGGCCTTATGTTAATATGCCACGTGATGTTCCTTGTATGACTTAATGTGCATGTTTTCAATATAAAAGTTTCATTTTATTTTAAAATTCACATAACATTGTCAAAAGCAAGGAAAATATATCAGTTTGTTATAAAACTTTAGGAAGACAATCTATAATTCATTTATGACATATAGGAATTGACTGCACGTTAATCCGACACACGATGTATCCAATATGACTCAAAGTGAATCTTTCCAATATAACAGTGTCATTTTAGTCTAAAACATAATTGAAATAGAAAAAATGGATAGAATTATTTCATATTATCTTGACACTTTTAAAAAATAATCCATAATTCATTTTTAATATGTAAAAAATAAACCACATAAATAAGACACACAGTGTTTTAATTGTGTTTTGAAGTGTGTTTTATAATATAAAACTATAATTTTTGTCTATAATCAAAAATGATAAAAATATCTCAGATTTTCTTAATAAATTATGAAAATGATCCAAAATTCATTTGGTATGTGTAGGAAGCGACCAAACATTAATCTGACACATGATGTGGACAACACGATTCAAAGTGTTTGTTTTCAAAATAAATGAGTCATTTTATATTAAAAAACATGTCACATTTTAAAAAATAGTAAAAAAATCTTAGTTTGTTTTCAAACATTAGGTAAATGATCCATAAGTCAGGTTTGACATGTATTAATTGATCGCACATCAATCTGACTCACAATGTTTCTATTATGACTCAAAGTACATGTTTTCAATATAATAATGCCATTTTAGTCCAAAACATGTTTCACATATCTATAAAAGAGCTCATATTTCCTTGATACTTTAGAAAAAAAATCCATAATTTATTTTTGACATTTAAGAATCGGCTACACATCAATTTGACACACAATGTGGCTTATATGATTAAAAGTTCATATTTCCTCATTAAAAATATCATTTTAATCTAAAAATTATATCACATAGAAAAAACCATGAAAATGATCTCATATCTTCTTGAAACTAAAGGAAAAAATCCATAATTTAATTTTTATGTGTAGGAATAAACTGCACATCATTCTAACACATGGTGTAGTCTGTATAAGTCAATGTGCATGTTTTTGATTTAAAAATTTCATTTTAGTTTAAAAAAAGAGTCACATTATCAAAACCCAAAAAATAATCTCAGTTTATTTTAAAATATTAGGAAAATTATTGAAAGTTCATTTGTGACATGTAGAAATCTACTTAACATCAATCTAACAGATGATGTGGCCTGTATGACTCAAAGTGCATGTTTTTAATATGATAGTTTCATTTTAGTATAAAATTTTATTCACATATCCAAAAAAAAATAAAAAATATATTATATTATATTGAACCTTTAGGATAATTATCCATGATTTATTTTTGAAAATTTTCAATATAAAAGTTTCATTTTCACCTATAACGTGATTCATATTTCGAAAACCAAGATAAAAAGATCTGATTGTCTTGATAATTTTGGAAACTGATCCATAATTCATTTTTTACATTTATTTATTGACCTCATATCAATCTGAAACATGATGTGTTTGGTGTTTCAAAATGTGTGTTTTTTCAATATAAAAGTGTCATTTACTCTAAACCACATGTAACATATCCAAAATCAAGAAAACAAGCTCAAATTATCTTGATACTTTAATATAATGATAAATAATTTATTTTTGATGTGTAGGATTCTACCTCACATGAATCTGACACACAATGTTTCCAGTATTATTCAATGCGTATGTTTTCAATATAAAAGTGTCACTTTAGTTTATAATATGCGCTACATTGTCAAAACCAATAAAACAACTTGTGAGTTTTTCTTCCAAATATAGGTATAATATCCATAATTCATATGTGAAATGTATAAATTGACCACACATCAACCCGAAACATGATGTGGCCTGTATGAATCAATGTTCATGTTTTCAATATAATAGTGTGAGTTTAGTCTAAAACCTGATTCAGATAGCCAAAACTGAGAAAACAATTTTTTATTGTCTATGTACTTCAGGAAAACAAACCATAATTTATTTTTTTCATTTATAATTTACCTCGCATCAATCCAACAATTTTTTCGGATAATATGAATCAAAGTTCTTGTTTTCTATATAAAAGTGTCATTTTAGTCTAAAACATGATTCACATAGCCAAAAAGAAGAAAATGAGCTTATATTTTCTTGATACATGAGTAAAATGATCCATAATTCATTTTTGATGTGTAGGAATTGACCTCACATCATTTCAACACAAGCTATAGTTTTTTGTGAATTAGAGTGTGTGATTTTAATATGAAAGCTTCATTTTAGTCTGAATAGGATTCACATAGCCAAAACTAATGGTCTTTAATCTTTTAGAAAATGGTGCATAATTCATTTTTGGAATGTAGGAATCAATAAAATATTAATCCGACTCACAATCTGGTTGGTATGACTCAAAGTGCGTGTTTTCAATATAAAAGTTTAATTTTTGTTTAGAACATGTGTCACATTACCAAAACTAGGAAAAAAAATTATTTTTTAAAAGAATTTATAAAAGATTACCACAATTAATTTTTGATTTATAGAAATTTACCACACATCTATCTAACAGATGATGTAGTTTCTATGACTTGTACTGCATATTTTCAATATAAAAGTGTCATTTTAGCCTAAAATGAGATTTAGATATCCAAAATCAAGAAAATGAGCTCAGATTGTATTGATATCTTATGAAAATTGTCCATAGTTCATTTGTGACATGTATTAATCAACCACACATCAATCCAAAACATAATGTATCCATTATGTCTCAAAGTGCTTGTTTTCAATATAAAAGTTTCATTTTAGTCTAAAACGTGATTCACATAGCCAAAACCAAGGAAAAAAAGTTTGTATTGCCTTAATAATTTAGAAATCTAGTCAATAATTCATTTTTGATGTGTAGGAATCGACCGTATATCAATCCGACATAGGATGTGGCTGATATGACTCAAAGTGCATGTTTTCAAGTAATCTAGATAATTGAAAATTGATAATAAAATTATTAATATAATTAATAATTCATAATTTAATTAAAATTTTAGTAATTAAAGTTATAATTATTAACAATAATTTATGTAATTAAGATAGTTAATAAATGATAGTATCGTTAATATTTTCAATTATTAACAATAAAATTATATAGATTATTTAATAATAATGTAATCAATAATCAATAATATAATTATTAATTAATGGTATAATTAATAATTAATAAAATAATTAACAATAAAATAATTAACAATAAAATAATTAATAATATAATCAATATAATACCTAATAATATCAGGAATCTTTTCAGTAATTAATATAATTTATCATATGTTGGTTATATAAACTTAAAAATAAAAATTTTATTCTTATTTTTATATACCACTACTAAAATAAATGTTGGTTTTATTGTAGGGACATGATTTTTATAGTGTTATTTGATCCTTGGGGAAATCCTTATATAAGTGTTTTTTGTATTGGTTGTATTTTTTTGATTAATTGTAAATATTACATCAATGTAAATATTTTGTATGAAACTATTTAATTTAAATTTTGAATTGAAATGATGGTGGAATGTAATATTTGTATTCTAATTATGTTTAATTTTAATATTTAAACTTTTTTTCTTTGCTTACTAACTTTTTGGTTTTTTGTTAGGATTTCAACTATAGGGCTTTAGGTTTGCAGCTACTGGTGTGGACTTTATCATTGTATTTGTTGGAGCTGATAAAGGCTATGTGCTATTTAGGGTGCTTAGCTTGTGAGTGATTTTTAGTATTTGCAATATCTATTTCTAGAACCAAATTTATCCCTTTCTATAGTAGTTATGGAAGGGGTGATCCAGCTAATGATTGGTGGAGTGAAAGGTTATATTCTTGTCATACAATGGTTCACATTGTATTCAACCATTAATCTAATTGTCCTTTGGGACTACCACGTTCTAAAAAAAGTCCTCCTTGCCTCTAAACCTTCAAGTCACGTATTATAATAAAATAGGTCTAGTAGGTGCTTTCCAATCCTTGTAGGGAGGGATAAGTCTTAACGCATAGGGTTTATTATGTGTGTGTGCTTGGTTTATTGTAATCCTCTCTACCTGAAATAAAGAAATATTTATTCTTTTTTAATATAAACTTATTTTTAATCTTAATTTTTTATAATTAGTAATATGTTATAATTTTTAAATTTAATATTTAATATTTATTTTTCACTAGTATTTATCAGTGATATATTAATAGATGATAACAGTATGTTTATTAGTGTCTATCATTTAACATGGATAAAGGTAGGATTTATCAGTTCATTTTTAATGATGTTAAAGTTAATTCATTATCAGCATTAAAAAAGTGATGATAAATCCAAACTTTATCAACACTTTACATTTTAGCATTGATAGAAGTATATTTTATCAACGTTTTTTTACTAAAGATGATAAAACCACTTCCCCTATTTTTAAATAATCCTAACAGAGATCAAGCCCCATTTGTTCCATTCATGGACTCATAAAAGGCGAAGTCTGTTGCCACCTCCTTTGAACCTTAAAGAGAAATTGAACCTCAATATTGGAAGTATGTTATTTATTACTCGTTTTAATTGATTTTGTATCATTTTTCATGAATTTTTATTGTTCTTATCATCTACAAAATTTTGGTTCTTATTTTCATGATTTCTAGCTATTCTTACCATCTTCTTAATGTTTAGATTCTAACTGGGATGATTTTTAGTTTTTTTGTATGGATTGTTTATTTATTCCATGAAAGGTGGCCTCTTGCCTTCTTTTATAGTTTCAATTTTGTTATGTATAATTTTTTTAGGTAGATAAATTAATGAATTGTAAATGTTTATTAGCATGGAAAATTAAATTAATTATTTTTTTATTAGTTTTCAGAAATTATTATGCATTGTGCATATTTAATTGTGATGATTCAATGATGAATTTGAAGAATATATTGTTTAAATAGGAAACCTAAAGGGTATTGAGACTTAATGAATAGATTAGTTATTTTAAATAATAATAATGATACTAATTTTAAATAAATATGGTTTAAATTGAAAGTTCTGAGTTTACTTTGATGTGATTGGGATGATTCACTAACACTTTAACTCATGTTGTTCTTATACAAATTTTAGTAAATTGTTGTTGATTGTAACTTGACATTATATTTGGTTAAAAAAGATATTTTATAATTTAAATAAAATATATTTATATGATTTATATTATATAAATGGGGATAAAAATTCCATGATAGTTAGCAGAATTTATGGTGTTTTTTAGGTTTTTTTATAAAAAACATGTAGGAAAAAGGTGTATGAGCATGTTGAAAATTAACTTTAAACTCAAGAGAAGTGATATCTAAAGTAGGAAAAGATTACATAATAATTTTTTCATAATTTATTTGTTAAATAATATTAAAATGATGAATCATAGTCTATAATTATAAGCTACAAATTGCTCTTAAATGAAATAATTTGAAAGTAAAAAAGGGGAAAAGGGTGTTTAATGGTGTTTAAACAAAAAATATGATAATAATTCTACAAACATTGATTTTTGATGTTTGTTAATATTTTAATTTTCTATACAAAACAACATTGTGTAAGAAACCTTGATTTGATTTATAGCCTCATCATTTAATCTCCTTTATATTTTCATTTTTTTGAGAAACGATGATTCAAATGGAGATATATTTAACAAAAAATTATTGCAAAACATAATTCAAGTTAATTGTGTCATCCAAAATGTTTATTTAAATTATAAAAATTTTAATTAGTATATATAACTTTATATAGATTAAAAATTAATAATTATAAAATCTTCAAAACATTAGATGAAATAAAGGTTACCACATATCGAGGATGTGTTAAAAAGATGAATTTAGGAAATACCTCTTTCGGGAAGCTAGTTTGTGGATGGAATATGGTATAGTTTATATATTTAAAAATTTAATAACCATAATCAATGTGATTATTTTGTTTAGAAACTATAGAAAAATTGATAAAAAATGTATTTTTTTATAATGAAATCTTATTATATATACCCTAATTCTTATCTAGTTGTAGAAATCGAAAGGTTTCTTATGAAGATGATAGTGAGAGGGAGTGAATTATCTCCCTTAATGAATCTATTTCAAGAAATAGAATTATTTTTTATATGTGACTTCTTGAAATAAAAAAATAAGTTTTGTTATACTTTATATCCATATAATTATTTAACTTTATATGCTCTAACAAGTTATTGATGAAATGATAATTTATATAAAATATAATGAATATATAAGTGTATATATAAATAATATCCAATTAGGATTATAAGAACATATCTTAGGTGTATTGTTTTTCTAAATATTAATATTATTTAATCAAATAGGATGGGTATGAATCAAATATGGATGGATACTAATCATATGATAAATGCGTATGAGGATGGGGATAAATAATTCATCAAGTTTTCAAAATATCATGTATATGACCCTTGTCAAATACTTTATCCATGTTTATTTTTTGGTTACTCAAGATGAATAGTCTAGAGGGGTTGGAATAAAACTTGATGTATACTAGAATAGATCTAAGTTATAAATGATGGACTATACATGGGGAAGAACTGAATGTAGCTAGTGGCTAGAATAACACTGTAGTTTATGGATAATCTGTTTTTATTACAAGTGTGAATGATGATAGAGATTGTATCTAGGATATGATTACAAGTGTAAATGATGATTAATATCATATTGAAGAAATGAGAGTGATAGTTGTAGATAAAATTTGTGATTTTAAAAATCTATTTGACAAGTTAAAGATCTGTGCAAGGATACCGTTATATACTAGTTTTAGTAAATATACAACATTTCAAGTCACTATGAAGCTATATAATTTGAAATATGGAAATGGGTGGATTGAAAACATCTTTATTAAACTAATTTATCTCTTGAATGATATGTTACCAGAATATAATGAGCTTCCATACTAAACATATGATACTAAATGAATTATATATTTAATGGGTATGATCTTTGAAAGAATAAATGCCTATCCAAATGATTTTATATTTTTTTTAAATTATCATGAATCACTTAAAAATTCCCTAAGTGTTGTGTTTTTTGATACAATAAAGGAAAATAAAGTTATTCAAAAGTTTTAGAGTACTTTCCAATCATTCCAATGTTTAGGTTCCTATATGGAAGTAAGGAAACTGCAAGGAAATTATCATGGAAAGAAGATATAAGAATTAAATATAGGAAAACTCATTAACTATAAGACCCTCCATAGTAAAAAAAATTGATTATGAGTATCCTAAATTTGAAAATGAACTAAGAAACCAAAATCTTACACTATCTACAGATGGAGTGAATTATTTTGGTGTAAAAGGTAGCACTCATTGTACATGGCTAGTTATGTTGGTAAATTATAAATTTCTATCATGATTATGCATGATGTGAAAATAAATTATTTTTTCTATTCTTATATCAATTTTAAAACCACTGAGTATTGATATTGATTTTTATTTTTCTCCATTGATTAAAAATCAAAAAATAATGTGGGATTCATGTGTTACGTTGTATAATGATTATTGAAATGATGATTTCACATTGAGAGTCAAGTTGTATAGGAATATAAATGACTTTCTGGCTTATAGAAATTTTTTAAGGTAGAGCATTAAAGTAATTCTATGGTATCCCACTTATAAATAAGGTACACACTTAGTTAGGTTAAAACATTCCTTGAAGGCCATGTTTCTAGGACATCACACATTTTACCCCGATGACATAAATTCTGATCCTGAATGAAAAAATTTAATAGGAATTAAAAAGAATGTACAAAACCATAAACAGAAATAGGTGATCAATAATTTGAGAGTGTAAAGGATACACTAACTATTTTTGGAACACCTTTTTTTTGAAAAATATTATGAAAACTGATTAAAAAAGTGATTTTTTTTAAGAATTACCATACTATAATTTTTTTACATTATAAATTATCTTTTCATGCATATATAAAGCATTGTATATGGTAGTATAATGATACATATTTTTTACACATGATTATGACATATTTTTTAATACAAAAAACATAATTAATTTAAAATACAAAATTGATAGATTTAGCATCTTGGTAAAATCAGGTTCATACCTCACTTTTATCGAATAAAAATTAAGCATGATTTAAATCCTTATACATAGTAATCTTAAAATATATCATGTTCCTCTTAGTAAAAATAATCACCTGAGGATATACCTCAAAGAAAGGGGTGAGATAAAACACTATTAAGGGGATGAATAACAAGGAAGCAATCAACAATAATTGGGTGAGTATAATAATCATCATTATATCATATTCATATGATCAGAATCATAATAATGAAGGAATTATTTGATAAAGGAATGGAATGTGACATATTCATAATAATGAAATATCATAACATAGTGGTAAAATACCACATATTATCCATGAAAAAATCTAGCATAATGTTCTTGAATAACATATGTGAATAAATCATAAAATCATAATTATGAACAAAATTTACATAAATTTTATGCATAATACACATTAAATTATGAGATATATAATATTACCTAATTTATTATAGGGATATACAATTTTTTTCCACTCTTCACATCATAAAATTATTATAATCATTCATGCCACATAATAAAGAATCATATAATAATTAAAGTCACGAAATAAACCCATGGAAAGGAATGTGTTTTATAAATACTTCATAAAGAATGATTTAACAAATTGAGGTTTAAAAATTAAAATAGGATATTATATTTTTTCATAATATATCATCATTATTTGAGTGAAGAAAATCACCTCAAGAGGAGTCAATGAGGTGTTTTGGAATGAAAATTATCTTTAAAGAATCCATTTTAATTGTCTTAGAAATCATTTAAAAAACCTTGAAAAAATTATATCCCATGAAATAAGAGTTTAATAATAGCGAATTTTCATTTTTAGTACATGAGAGAAGAATCCATATTTAAAATAAATAGAAAGAGGATATAACCCAAAAAAAAAGATTCAGGTTCAAGTTTTCCCTTACATTATATCTCAATTTACCACCTTTTTATCCCTATATAACAAACTTATGTTTATTAAAACAATAACTAGAAGTAAATTATGTACATTTTTTTTCACTATTGATCAATTATAATCATTGGATTTTTTTAGTTAATTTTATTTGTTAAAGATGAAAGTTTTTGATATTATATTTTCTTTAAAATATACCATCTTACTTCGATTTTATGATTTTATTTTTCATAGTTATAAATTATTAAAATTAACTCTATAATATTATAAATAGGTATATTTTTATATTTACACATTATAAATAATTTATTATAACCATCCATAATGGTGGTGATAAGTATCAAGTTTGCAACGTCCTCATAGGTGGTTATTTGACTATTAATGGGACATTTCCAAAATAAAAGGTGAGATATGTATAAATATTTTATAAATATAGTCATTATATTATTTCAATACCAATAATATATTATTAACATACTAATTAATAAAATTTGGTAGGTTTGGGTTAGAAGATAAAATATTGGTTGTGAAAGATTAAAGGAAAATGAAAGAAAAAGATGAAAGAGTCTTACCTCATTTTTGGTGTTGTTCCTTTGCTACGAACCACAATTAATTGAAATATTGGAGTTATTTGACTCTATAACACACACTAGGATTATAATTTTCTTAATATATTTACATTTTTTAGTTTTTTGTCTTTGATAAGTGTATGAGAAGTGATTTTCCAAGGGGAAGGAGAGGGTGTATTTATACATGAGGAGATGATTATTTTTGAGCTAAATTGTGAATAATATATAATTCCCAATGTAAACATTGTAATAGTGATATTATTGGAATTATAAATCATATTTTATTAAAAATATATATTTTAATACTTTAAATACATTTATAAACTAAATTCCTTATTTTTTGAAAAAGGAAATTAAAAAAAAGAGAAAAATATTTTTAATGGAATACTTTATACTTTAGAATTTTTAAAATACTTTTTAGGTTTTAAATTTTAATTTCATTAATTATTTAACATATTAAACATGATATTTATTAATCATAAAATTCTATAATTTATTTGGTTATTATTAGATATTGAATAATGAAATTCAAAACATACCTGTTATGTAAAAAATTTATTTTTTACCATTCACAAAGAGATTAATGTTTTTCCAAAAATTACCAAAAAGTCACTCTTAGACAATTTTGACGTCCTAATGAAGTTAATTTAAAAAAAATAATTTTCTAAAATAGTGAATTTTTATTATTATCATAAAAATTAAAAACTATCTATTGAAAAATTTGTTTATTATTTCTTTAAATTTAAATTATGATATTTATTTTATGGAATTATAATATTTATATTTTCTTAATTTATTAATGGAAAATATTATTTATATTAAATTTTACTATTTTTTGGTAAATTTACTATTCCAACGACCATGTGACTATTCCCAATAGTCATATTACTATTACAATGATCATCTTGCCTCCTATAAATACATCTTAATTACTTCATTCTTCATTCACCTAAATTACTCTCATAGTTCTATAACTTTAAAATATAAAATTTTTATTTGATTACTGATGTTCTCTCTCTATTTTATAGTACTATTTTTGAGTGTTATAATTATAGGAGATCAACGTGATTTACATTTTATAGTTCTTCTTATTTTCTAAGTTTATTGTCCTATTGTACCAATTCAAATTTTCATAGATATATTTATTATATAAATGTAATGTTTCTAAATAAATAAATAAATAATTATAAACTTTATGTGTTTATACTATGCTATATAAATAATTATGGAAATGAATATTTATTTAGAATGAAAATTCAATATTTATAAAAGTTTGTGCTGTTACATTCTTCCCCATTTAGAAACATCATCATTGAAATTTCAACTCTTATCCTCAGTTAAGAATATATGAGGGAACTTTTGTTTTATTTACTCCTTAAGTTCCCATGTTTCTTATTCATACTTAGGATTAATTCATTGTACTTTAATTATATGAGTCATCTTATTGTGTAAAACTTTATATATATGATCTAAAATCTTCACTAGCCACTCCTCATAGGGGATGTCATACTCTAGTTACACCACCTCCAAATTCAGTATATGCGATTTATCAAGTTTTAACTTCGTTAGGAGTGGTATGTGGATCAAATGATAAACTTGAACCATGTTTTTAGAAGTTCTAACTGATAGAATATAAACTCTATGAGATCAATGATCTTAATGGATACAATTAACCAAGGGTTGATTTTCCCTTATTTCTAAACCACGTGAATATCTTCCAAGGTGATATTTAAAGGAACTCTTTTTTCCAAATTCAAATTCCAAGTACCTTTGAAGTTTACCATCATAACTAATTTTTCGACTCAAAGTAGATTTAATATGTTGATGAATTTTTTGATCCTTATCTATAATATCTTGTATAATATCAGGTCCAATAATATTTCGTTTAACATCTCCATAAAAACATGTGGGAGTTATAAATTGGATTCTATATGAAGCTTCTTATGGGCCCATTGGAATACTCATGTGGTGGATTAAATTGTATGAGAACTCAACCAATATGATATGTTGATCTCATACTTCTTTAAATTAAATTGAGTAAGTTCTTAATATGTCTTTGAGAATCAGAATAGTCCTTTCATATTGGCCATTATTTTGGGGGTGATAGGCCATACTAAAGTTCAATTCGACATTTAGATCATTTTAAATACTTATCCAAAATTTAGAGGCAAAAATTAGATCATGATCATAAATTATTGAACATGGTTCCCCATATAGCCTCATCACTTTCTCTACACATATTATGAATTTTTTTAAGTGGTTAATCTTCTTAAATAGTGATGAAGTGTGAAATCATTGTGATTCAAACCTCTATAACCCATATCACAATACTTCCTTTGGATGTCTCTAGGTAAAATGTGACTTAGTCCACAATTATGTTCTCCCATTTCCATGTTGGTATGGGTAATTGTTGCATCATCCATTTGGAATATTGTATCTCTTATCTAACATGCTATCATACCAAGAAATTTGAGGTGTAATCAACAATCTCTTTCTTAATGTTGTCCCACAATAAGTGATCTCTAAGATCATGGTATATCTGGGTACTTTAGGAAGGATGGATAATTATGACCATTGTGAATCATACAATAACAACTTATTTATCTCAAGTGATGATGACACATAAATTATAGTTCTAAAATGAATGGTACCATATTTATCATTATTGAATTCATGAAGCATCCATTCATTTATTTATATCGTCTTCTTTTAAAGATCTATCTCAAACCATTGTTCAACCTTGATATTATCTTAAAAATATGGATAGGTAATCATTTAAGAAAGGTATTATATATTACCTAATGTTAGGATTTTGAGACCCATAGTATGAATTCTCAGGAAGATAGGGTGATTCTCAATCCACATCCTCTATAAAGTATCATATTCTTTTCTACTAAGAGAATCACCTACCTTGCTCACCTTTCTGGGATTATAGTTAGTAGATAAATTATAGTAATTGATTAACTCTAAAAATATTTATCGATACATGTTGATCCCTTTTAGTGTAAATATATAATTTATATTCTTATGATCTATATATATGTCACACTTTTTACCATAGAGGTAGTGTCTCTAAATATTTAATGAAAATATTACTGTGGCCAACTCTAGATCATGCATCAGGTAGTTTTTATATGTATCCTCAACTATCATGAGGTATAGGATTTCAATTTATCATTTTTCCTAAGTACAAATACTAATACATTCTTTAAAGAATTGTTATATATCAAAAACTGTTCTCCACTTGAGGATAGTGTTGGTGAACCTATTGTGATTATCATCTTCTTGATATGATTAAATATTTCCTCACATTATTTTATCTAAACATATTTTACCAATTTCTCTCTTAAATTATATATTGGGATGAAAAATAAATATAATTTTCTCAAAAACTATCATTAATACCCATTTAACCTAAAAAATTTCAAATTTCCATGATACTTAAGGGTTTGAGACATCCCTTAATTGCCTTTTTTTCTTTGATGGGTCTATATACATTCCATTAATTGTGATAAAATACCCCAATAATGTGAATTTTTTCATCTAAAAGTCACACTTGATAAACTTAATGTATATATTATCCTTTATTAATGTCTCCAACACAATCCTTAGACACTATTCATGTTCCTCCTTTATCTTGTAGTATATGAGAATGTCATCAATAAAGGCTACCACAAATTTATAAAAGTAGCATCCAAGTACTATATTCATAAAGTATTGGTATATTTTAGGGGAATTTGTAAGTTCTAAGTGAGTCGTTATGAACTCATAATGTTTATATATTATATAGAAGGCCATATTCTAAATATCTTCCATCTTCACTATTAACCAATGATATCCGTAATGAAGATCCACCTTTGAGATGTACCAATTTTTTATTAGTTAATTGAATAAGTAAAAAATCCTTGGTAGGGGATATTTTTCTTTATGATGATCTTATTGAGCTCTCTAAAATCAATTCACAACTGCATTGATAAATCATTCTTATCAACAAAGAGCATTGGAATAGCCCAAGGTAATGAACTATTCATATATACCCTTTATACAAGTGGTCATGTAGAAAATTATTTAGCTGCTCCAGTTATATTGGGGACATATTATAGAGGATTTTGGAGATAGGAGTGACTCGAAGTATGAGTTATATTGAAGAATATATACAGTGATATTTTGGGAAATTCCAAGAAACTCTCCAATAAGTACTTCAGTATATTCCCTCATAATAGTAGTGTCCTATAGATTGAATATTTAATTTTACTCAACCATTTGAGAAAGATATTATTCATTATTTTGTATCAACACCCACACCACTAAGGGATTTTATAAAGGTTAATTGTGATCTTTCATGCATTTTTACAAGATAATAGGATGGTCTAGGATATAGAAAGATATTTACTTTTCTTAAAAGTAAATGTGATATCTATATAATGAAAGTCAATCCATGCCATGTATAACAAAAGAACACACCAATGGATGGATTAAAAGATTCACTAGAAGAATCATACCAAAAATTTTAACCAGATAAGAGTACAACACTTGGGTTACAATGATTTCACCACTAGGTATTTTCACAGAAATATCAACTTTAAGTTATATGGAAGGTGATTAAGTAGTTCTATAAAACTTACAAGATATAAAGTATTGCGAAAAATCATCAATTCTTGAGTAAATAGGAAGTGTAACTTTTAATATTTTATTTCAATGTTCTAAATTAATGTCACTGATAGAATAATCTTTTCCTTTATTTATTGTATTATGTGGTTACTAATATTGAATACGCAAGAAGACCCTTAGTTTAGTGCACTGGATTTCATAGTGCCCTTTCTCCTCATAGTTAAAGAATTTACCTATGGATGGTTCCTTTCTTTCCTCTATCATATTGGTTATATTATGCATGTATCTTCAACATAAATGTGTTAATTACATTCTATACAACACTTAAATCATTTCACTATTACTTTGAGGAAATTTCCATAATGCTTCTTTCCACATATTTGTAATATGGGTGTTTGGATATCATTTCCTCCTCTATCATTCAATCCTACTTATTGAAACAACATCCTTAATTTATCATCCCCAAGCCCATGGGACAATTCTCCAATCTTCATATCTACTTTAAATTACATTTAACTACATATTCATAACTCTGAATGTCTTGAATAGCTATATAATTTAGAATAAATTATTTTAAATCACTAAAGAATATATCATTTTTGTTTTATTATTGATAACTAAACCCAAGGTATACATTTAATCCTTGTTAAATTTTCCAAATATGTCACAACATATTTACTCACTTTTTGATTAATCTCTCAAAATTATCTCTCCATACCTTTTCAAAGATTTTGAGGGAAATAATTATTAAGAAATATATTCTTAAATACATCCCACTACATTTCTCCAATTTAATCTTATAGATTCGTATTCATGATCAGTGTCCTCCACTGATCAAATAATACATCTAAATGATAGAAGACCAGATTAACTTTCTCTTTTTCAGAATAATGAATCATGGAAAATATATTCTCAATGGAGTTGACCCATTATTCCATTATAAATGGATCAAAAGATATTTTAAAAGTTAGCGGTTATTGGTACATGTAGGAATAAATGGATAAATAGTACTTATTGGGTAATGGATGGAATTACGCATGGTCTAGTTTATTGTTCATAGCCTGAGATAACTAGGGAAGTGCCTCTGTGAAGTTTTAAACCCCACCTCCCATCAGATTAGGAATTGTATTCTGAAAATAATTGCATTATCTCTCACATTGGTTGTTGGTTTAGTTTCTCATAGTTACCTTAATTTTATATAATAAAAAAGGTTATAACAAACCATAAGTCAATTAGTGATGAATAAATAATTTATTTTCATGTGAAAATAAATTTTAAAGTCACATCCTATGAGATTATTATGTTTAAAATAGACAACTTCCAAAATTATTCTTTTTGGATCATGTACTTCAATATTTTATAACTTAAAAATATACTTTATCTATATATCCTTCATAATGGTTTGTAAATATAATGTGATCAACAAAATCATATTCCATGAGAGTGTCAAACGAGGTGTATAGTTAATCCTAATTATTGTGCACTAAGTGATAGTTTATTTAATACTCAAGAAACATTTTTCAGGGTTATCACCCCTAGGTTCTTCTATGATAGATATTCCATCCATGTGTAGTATCTAAACAAGGATTTCATTGCTAGAAGATCAAACACTTTATAAATTATCAAAAAATTTAGGATGTTTTCCTATATTTAGAGTTATCCTAAGGGTTTTCACTATTTTTTCTAATCATAATCCAAAAATTAACTAAACATTTATCTAATACCAACTATATGAACACACCTTTTGCACATATGATTATTACATAATTTTTTACATAAACAGCATAATAAAAATTAAATATAGAATATATAGGTTTAGTATATTATGAAAATTGGGTTCATACACCACTTGTACTTGATAAAACATGAAAATTATTTATATCCTTCTTCATAGTCCTCATGAAATATATCATATTCTCCTTAATAGATGTATTCACCCAAGGATACACATAAAAGAAAGGGGTGAGCTAAAATCCTAGCAAGGAGAGGAATAACATGGAAGAAATTAATAGTACATGGGTGGGAATAATAATAATAATCATCATACCATAATAATAGGATCATTATCATAAGAAAGAGGGAATAATTTTAAAAAGGAATGAAATGTGGAATACTCATTATAATGAAGCATTATAACATATTGTCTAATTACCACACATAAATTATGAACAAATATAACATCATGTTTAGACATAACATAGGTGCATAAATTATTAAATTATAATTATGAAGAAATAAAGAATCATAGTCATGCATAATATGCATAATATTATGAGATATATCACATTACCTAAAGAATTATAGGTCTATATAATTCTGGGCTCACCTGTCACATCATAAAATTCTTATAATAATGCATACCACATAAAAAGGAATCATATATCAATTATAGTCATGAAATAAAACCATATAAAGGAACATGCTTTATAAAGATATACCAAATAATAATTTAATGAATAAACTTTGGGGTTACCAAATTAATAATGGAGGTCATATTTTTTCAAAAAATATCATCATTTTTTGAGTGGAAAGAAACAACTTAAGAGGATTCAATGAGATGTTTTGGAAAGTAAAGTATCTTTAAAGTATCCTTATAATTGGATTATAAATAATTTAAATGAGGTGATATCTTTTATATCCTTAGTAAGAATAGGTAAATAATTTTAAAAGTTTATTTTGAAAACACTAGAGAATAATCCATACTGAAAATCAATAGAAAGAGGAGATAACACAAAAGGAAAGAGTTGGGTTCGAGAGCTCCATTACGTTGAATCCATATTTATTTCGCCACATTTTACTCTATATATAATTACATTATTCTTATTAAAACATGACACCAAAAGTAAATTATGTTTATTTTTTTCACTCTTTATCAATTATAATCATTGGATTTTATTTTTTAAATTTATTTATTAAAGGTGAAAGGTTTTGGTATTGTATTTTCTTTAAAGTATCTTTTATGGATTTAATTTTATGATTTTGTTTTGTTTTTTACTTATAATTTAGTAAATTTATAAGTTTAAAAATAAATATATTTATATATTTATATATTATAAATAATTTATTATAACCATCCATAATGGTGGATATATGTATAGAATTAGCAATGCCCTCATAGGCGGTTAACTGACCTTTAATGGGATATTGTCAAAATAGGAGGTTAGAGATGTATAAATTTGTTATAAATAAAATAATTGTAGTATTTTAGTATAAGTAATATATATATATATATATATATATATATATAACACTAATTAATTAATTTTATGATGTTTGGGTTAGAATAGACAATATTGGTTTAGAAAGAGAAGAGAAAAATGGAAAAAAATATAAAAGAATATTACCTCATTCTTAGTGTTGTTCCTCTACCACAACCCTAAATGCTTTGAAATATTGGTGTTATATGACTCCAAAAAACCCTAATAATGATAATGGGATTAATATAGGGCATTTTTGTATATTTTTTTCTTTGATAGGTTCATAGGAACTAGTTTTCCAAATGGAGGGATATGGTGTATTTATACATGAGGAGAGAGATATTTTTATGTTAAAATATTGAATAAAATAAAATTTCCAAGGTAAAACTTGTAATAGTGATATTTTTGACATCATAAATTATATTTTATAAAAAATATAAATTTTTATGGATTTTAAAAACTTTGAAAACAGAATCCATTAGTTTATTAAAAAAGAAAGTGGAAAAAAGATTTTTTAATGGAAGACTTTATACTTTATAATTTTGAAAATATTTTTTAGGTTTAGAATTTTAATTTCATGAATTATTTAGCTTACAAAACATGTTTTTGGTTGATCCTAAAATTCTAGAATTGATTAGGTCATTTATTAATATTTAAATATACAATTTAAAATATATCGATTTTGTAAAAACAATATTTTTACTATCCATATAAAAAATTAATTTTTTTTATGAAAATTACCAAAAAATCACTTTATAAATTTTCAACATTCTGATTATAGAACTAAAATTAATTTTATCTACATAATTTTCTTACATAGGTAATTTAAATTATTATTATGAAAATAATATAATGTTTATTAAAAAATTCTTAAAAATTCATTGATTTTTTAATCTTGATATTTATTTTATAGCATTCTAATATTTATATTTTCTTTAATTATGTTTTGTAAATCTTATTTATATGAAATTTCAATATTTTTTGGTCAAATTTTTATTCCAAAAATTTGAAAACTATTACTAATAGTTACTTTATTATTATAATGATCATATTACCTCCTATAAATACCTCTTAATTCCTTTGTTAATTATTTTACTAAATTCCTCTCAAGGTTCTACATCATTTATTTATAAATTTTTGATTGGATTACTAATGTCCAGTATCTTTTTTGTAGTGTAATTCCTATGCTTTATAATTCTAGGAGAGAAATGTGATTACATTTTCTAGTTGTACATGATTTATTTTTGTGTGTTTATTGTCCCATTATACTAGTTTTAATATTTGTGGATATATTAATTTTGTAAATTTAATATTCCCAATAAAATAAATAAAACTATATATCTTGAATGTGTTTATACTATTTTATATACCTAATTATGATAAAAATTATTTATTTTAGACATAAAATTTAATATATATAATTTTTTGGTTTCTTAGAGTTATTGTTTTTGGCACATTTCTAAATGAACCTAGAAAAAAATGGATGACATTAAGGATTGGTTAGATATTATTTTAATGGACATATGGTAAGAATTAGAGTTAGTAAATTTAAAAATACAAACTTTTCTTCATTCAGATGAGTACACTCTTTCCAAGAAAGAGAGATTTCATTTTTTAAAAATCCTGAATAATGTTAAGATTCTAGAGGGGTATTCATAAAATATCAAGAATATCATATTAATGACTAATTTGAATTTAAAGGCCCTAAAAAAAACAACTATAATTTTTTTATATTAGATTTAATTCTTATAGATTTATCTTGAAATCTACATAAAAATGTCTGACATAAATTAACTAAGTCTTTTTTCGTTTTCAAAGTTATGTGTATTAAAGTTATATACTCAAAAATTTACAACTATAAAAATGTAAATTACGGTCATATCAAGTGGATTATAGATGTTATTTCCAATTTTGTTATTTTGTATGATGGTTTACTTGCCTATAGATATCCAACTAAGTGCTCATGTCCCCATTGAACAATATATGAAGATTTTGAAAGGGTACATTAAAAATAAAAGTTGCCCAGAAGGTTGTATTGCACTTTGATATTTTTTTAGAAAGTTGTTGAAATATATACCAACTACATGTATGCTGTGGATATCATTGGTCTCCCAAAATATGATCATTTCAAACAACTTATGGATGAAAGAATTTATAGAAAATCTACTATCATAGTTACCATTATATAGTGGGATCAGAATCTCCTTTACCTTTTACATAACATTTTATAGTTTGGGACTTATGTTGATACCCACAAATCAATTATTATTGATTTGAATCCATGAAGGGTTGAAACATTAATACCAAATACACATAATCGATAGTTTATAGGACTATTTTTAGACTATATTTTTAAGTATCCATTTGTAAATCTGAATTAAATTTTTTAGTAGCTTCGATGGATAGCTAGGGGAACAAGTGTTCATGTATTATATTATAATGGTTATGTAATTAATAGTTATAGATTCTATAAAAAGGAACATGATGAATATTTTACTATTAAAATATTAGAGTTATTATTATTGAGGAAGCTATGAATGAATATGGTACCAAATATAGAAAGAAAATTTATTATAATATGTCATACTTTGGGATCATTGAAAAAAAAATACCAGAATCAGATTATATAATCTTCAATGTTATGATTATTCATTCAAAATGGGTTGATAGTAAGAGTATGGATAAAGATAAATTGTGATTATTAAAATTGGATTACATTCAGTTAGGCTACGTGGACAATCCTTTCATAATTATATCATAGGTTGTTTAAGTATTTTATATCTCGGATCCTACAAATCAAAAGTGATCAATTATTCTATTGTCAATAAAAACAAAAATAGGGTCAAATGAAAATTCTATTGATAATGACCCTTTTATTGGTACTTCATAATCATTTCTTGGTGATCTAAATTTAGACAGTGTCTTGTATGTTATAGGGGAATACAATGAGTGTATTTGGATACTCGATTAAGTGGATAGATCCCATAGACATTCAAGAAAAAGACATTACAATGACCTGGTTAAAGTTTTTTAATATACGGTGTGTTACCTAATTTTTTTTCACTACTCTATTTAGGTAATATAAATTAAATGTTCAATTACTTATAAAGAAAATGGATTCTCCACATGTTGATTCTACCAATCATGAGGAATAATAGTTTTCTCTATATACTGATGCTGCCAATCCCGAGGAAAAAAATACTCAAAATATTGAAACCAAGGAAATGTCCAAAAGTGAACAACCTAGGTATAAGAAAAAATAGGTGTGTCATAGCATGGTAATATTAACCATAATTATTAAGGTGAGAAGAAAATGAATAAAATTCAAGGTTGGATGGAATGCATGTAGCAAGCCTATTGACCACCAAAAGTCTATTTTCATTATTTACATTGGGGTTACCACTTGAATGCTTATACCAATTGATTTAGATTCATGGATTTTTTTTCTTATGTTGAAGACACTAATTTGAGAAGATATGAGGGTAAAATTAGGATTTAATTTATCCATTTTATTAAAAAATAAAACAATGAAATATCGATTTACTATTCTTTACCCCTTACATAGAGCATTTATGTTAGAGTACTATTGATTTAAATTTGTATTAATAGTTTCTATAAAGGACCATAGAGCCTTTAAAACAATTATTATGATGCATGACCTCAAATATGTTGAATGGAAAGTAAAAATGAATCCACCATAGTTATATGCTCATGTAATAAACCAAGAAACATGTAATGCATTTATTGGCCATAATTAGGAGGTTTCATTTTAGGTACACCGTGATTGTTGATATTTTACATGAAAATATATGTAATAATCACTTTGAATAAGAATTATTAATTTATGAAACAACAATCGAGTGTTCAAAAAAATAGTGTGCATCAAAACTAATGTACCCATTATGAAAAGTAAGGATGTAGTATGCTTCACTTGAAAAAATGGTATGTATTTTAAATCTTCAACAATAATTTTATGTAATATGAAAAGACATAATTTTGTTCCTTTTTATATATAAATATTAATGAATCAAAATAAAATGACACTTCTATCCCATTACATGTGGTATGGAAGGGGGATCATGTAAAGAAATAGGGAAAACTCATAGATGAATACACAAAAAGAGTATGGTAGTTACATGTAAGTATGACATAATAAAAATTTACTATACTTTAAATCAATATTATATAACAATTACTACTTATTTTAATATATGTTTTATCATATTTAGAAACATTAATCGTCATTGGATGTACTTAATTAGTGACTACTTTCAGTGGCCTTAAAGCGTCTAGAACACTATGTTCTTGTTAGAGGGGAGGTTTTAGGAGTGTCACCTCAAACATATTTTGAAAAATAAACGAAACATGGGATTAAGATAATAAAATATATGTTATGTAGAAAAAATATATTCTATTTAAGAAAAATATAATTGAAAAAATGATTTGTTGTTGAATTTTATGAAAATAAATCAAAGAGAAGAAACAATATAACATCAACCACTATATAAAGAGCCATCCCACTCAGCTTTGAGGCTAAAAATTCACTCTAAAGGAATGGCTTACTAGAGGTAATAATTATTTTCATAAATATTTTTGTGAAATTTTAATCAAATAGATTCTGATACCTTTCATGCACTAAAATTATATAGGGAGAGAATGACTACAATTTAAATCTATCAGAATCCTTACACCTCTTTATTGTGAGGTGTACAATGCATAACAACCAAGGAGATATTCTACACAAAAAAATACTTCTAAAAGGTCATTTAAGAGTAGGGACTTTCATAGATCATGAGCCAAACACTATGAAACCTATTCCCCTTGATGATTTAGATATTCAAGAAATCAAAATTTCTATTGGAACATTCATCGAATGATCATTTCATCTTGTAAAAATACATGCCAATAAAAAAATTTGTGCTTTATAATATATTTTTTATTAAAAAACCTTAATAATTAATGGAAAATAGTCTTAACCATGGAATATTATTAAAGTTTAAGAAAAATAAATGGAAATAGAAGGACGAATCAAAACAATCTAAAGGATAAATTAATAAGTCAAAAATACCATTCGAGAGTACCTTCAACCCATCAATTCAACTACAATATTTACTAACATTACTAGTTATTATGGATAAAACATTCTAAAATAATGATATAACCTATATAAAATTTTAATAATAAATGTTCTAAGAGGACATTCCATACATGATTGGTCATGAGAGTGAAAATTAAATTCATAATCTTGAATGGATATGAGCCTCAATTGTGAATTTATACATATAATATGTTTTTATAATATGTTTTTCATATAGATGATCTACCATGTTAATTAATATTAAATAATATTTTTTTATTGATGTATATACATGAATTGTGTGAAAGAAAAACCTTGTGAGAAAAAATTGGGACTCATTCGTCCTTACATCACTTTTACTGATAAAGTTTCATTAGAAAAGATGAAATTTAAATAATAGTGCAGAAACTAGACATAATATTTGAAAAAAAACCTATATAGAAAAAATTATTCTTAATACCCATAATTAAGGTGTGAAAATGTACAATCTAATATTATAAAATATATTTTTATTTCTTTTATTACTCATTCCTTTTAGTTTTTAGGAATAATTTGATGATGATTGAAATAAATTCTGATACTCCAAATATTTTTTTGGATTAAAAGCCTGGATATACAACAAACCAACCACATATGATTACCTTCATTAATTTATAATTCAATAATTTATATATTTTACAAAAAAAAATTCATTTTATATTATGTTTTAATATGATTTTTTATAATACGATGGTGTTTTAATATCCTCAAAATAATGTTATGAGTGTTAATAATGATAAAAAGGGACCTATGGATTTATAAAAATGGATAAGTATTAATTTATATATAATAATATTTGACTATAAAAACATATAACAAAATATATTACTTATTTTTATCAGTATTTCAATAGTTTTTAGAACAAAGTAATGATAATGATTATTGTTATCATGTTTGTAAATTTATGAAAAACATCATATTCCATCAACATAATTGAGTCCCTGAATAAGTATTTCCAATGTTAATTATAATTTTTTTTAAAATATTTATTATTATTTTCTATTTAAATTTTTCCAGTATTACATAGAATATCGTCAATCCACATATTCAAAATAGAAAGTTAATTTTTTTAAATGCATGAGAATAATACATGGTGTGAGAATATCTTCAAACATCATGAAGTGGTGATTTCCGATCATTTATTTTTTTATTTAATAATCACCATGAAGATTTTCTGTACTTCAAATGATACTAACCTTTAAGAATGACCTTAAACTATGAAGGGTAAATGATTATCTAAAATAAAGTGGGTTTCTATACTTCAAATGATACTAGCCTTTAAGAATGACCTTAATCACTTTATAAAATCCATTTTTTTTAATTTTTAGGTAAATATTTTTTGGATAAAAATAAATTCGAAATGAAGGATTTGGAAAAGATAATGCACTATAGTATGGTTTAATTTTTTTCATATTTATTTGTTAGTTTTTTATTTTATTCGTTTATATTCAGTAGTGAAGAAATGCATTACCTTCTTCATAAATGACCTTTAAATAACATACCGGTGACACAAACCTATATTTTACTGATAAAAAATAAATTATCACTTGTATACATTTATTTATACTCCATATGGGGTATTTATATAAATTTATGCCTCCTATATTCATGATTAACATAGTAAAATCAAAGAAAATACACTCATATTGTCTTAAATAATTTAGTACAATGATCCATAAATAATTTTTAATATATAGGAATTGACCACATGGTAATATAACACATGGTTTACCTAGTATGATTTAAAGTATGTGTTTTTACTAAAACATGGAATTTTACTTCAAAAAAGTGCCACATACTCAAAAAATGAGAAAAAAATAAACTTTTCTTAATAATTTAAAATGGTGATCCATAATTCATTTTTGATGTGAAAGAGTCAACCATGAAATAATTCAAGACATGGTATGTCTGGAATCACATAAAGTTTGTGTTTTTATTTTAAATTAACATTTTGGTTCATTATAAGAGTCACATACTTAAAAACTAGAAAATGTTCTCTTATTGTCTTAATACTTTAGAAAAAATTTCCACAATTATTTTGCGATAAGTAAGAATTAATACATTTTAATCTAATAAATGGTGTTCCCTATATGATTGAAAGTGAATATTTTTATTTAAAATCAATATTTTAATTCAGAATCTGTGTCACATACTGAAAACCTAGAAAAATAACCCATATTGTCTTGATAATTAAATAAAATGATCCGTAATTAATATGTGATGTATATGAATTAACTTCACATCAACCCAACATTGTGTAATCAATATGATTAAAACTATGTGTTTAGATTAGAAATTAATATTTTAGTTCAAAAAATGCACCACATATTCAAAAGTGATAAAACCCACACATATGGTCATGATTTTTTGTGAAAAAATATCCATAAATAATTTGAGACATATAATAATCAACCACACATCAATTTGATACATGATATAGTTGGTATGACTAAAAGAACATATTTTTTTTAAAATGGAATTTTATTTGAAAACACATGTCACATAATAAAAAACAAGAAAATGAAATCAAACTATTTTGATAATTTAGAAAAATGACCCATAAGTAACATTTGATGTGTATGAATAAACCATATGTCAATTTTTCACATGGTGTTCTTGGTATGACTCAAAGTATATGTTTTTAGTTTAAAATCAACATTTTAGTTCAAAATGAATCATCCTCCTTGAAAACTAAGAACGAATACTTTAATTTTCATGATACTTTAGTAAAATGATCCATAAGTCATTTGTTATGTATATAAATCAACCTTACACAATCCAACACACAATGTACCTAATATGACTCGAAGTGCATGTTTTTATGTAAAATTGACATTTTAATTCAAAACCCACATCACATAATCAAAACTAAAAAAAAAACATTTCGATTTTTTTATACTTTATAAAAATTATCCATAATTTATTTTTTACATATAGTAATCAACCAAAAATAAAAACAACACATGGTTTACCTTGTATGACTCAAAGTGCATGTGCTCAGCTTAAAATATTCATTTTAGTTCAAAAGATGCATAAATAATAAAAAATGATCAATATAAATTTAATTATCTTGATATTTTATTAAAACTATGAAAATTCATCTGTGATGTGTATAGATCAACCAAACATCAATATGAAACTTGGTGCGCCCGATATGACTCAAAATGCATGTTTTTATTTTAAGTTGACAGTTTAGTTCAAAACCTTTGAAACATACTCGAAAGTAATAAAACAACCTTTAATCCTATTGGTACATTAAGATAATGATCCATAAATCATTTTGATTCATAGGAATCATCTACATGTTAATATGACAAATTGTTTTCCTAGTATAACTCATAGTACATGTTTTCAATTTAAAAGTTACATTTTTGTTTAAAATTTCCATCACTCATGGGAAACTATGAAAAACTCTAATTTTCTTGATACTTTTTTAACCTTTTCAAAAATAATTTTTTATGTATAGTAATAAAAAACACATTAATCCAACAAAAAATGCGATTGGTATAACTCGAAGTGTGTGATTTCAATTTAAAATGTTATTTTAGTTTAAAATGTATTACACTCAATGAAACTAAGAAAATACACTAGGATTGTCTTGGTAATTTACTAAACTTATCTATAAGTTATTTTTAATGTTTATCAATCAACTGAACACTAATATGATATATAGTAAGTCAGGTATGAATGAAACTTAGTTTTTTTTATTTAAATTGACATTTTATCTCAAAACATATACCACATACTCAAAATTGATAAAACACACTTAAATTTTCTTTATACTTTAGGAAAATGATTAATATATCAATTTTGATGTGTATGAATCAAATTCATTTTAATTCGACACATGGTGAGCCCAATATAAATCAAAGTGCATGTTTTTAATTTAAAAGTGACATTTTAATTCAAAACATCCATCACTCACTAAAAACTGAACAGATACACTCAAATTATCCTGATACATTAGGAAAATGATCCATAAATCATTTTTAACTTATATGAATTAACCATAAATTAATTTAACATACTGTGTTCCTGGTAAGACTGATCATGCATGGTTTAATTTAAAATACACATTTTAGTTTAAAACACGTATCACATACTCAAAAATTAGAAAACAAACTTTTATTGTGTTGATAATTTAGTAAAATGATCCACATGTCATTTTTGATGTATAGAAATAAAAAAACCTCAATAATACATTTGGTGTCTTCAATATGACTAAAAGTATGTGATTTCAATTTATAAATGATATTTTTTTTCAAAATGCGTGTCACTAACTCAAAAATGAAAAAATGCACTCATATTTTCTTTATAATTTATGAAAATAATATTTGATCCATTTGTGATGTGTAAACATCAAACTAATGTCAATCTGGCACATGATTTGTATGGTATGACCGAACATTTGTGTTTTTATTTAAAATTATATTTTATTTTACAACATGCATGACATATTAAAAACCAATTGAATGTGTTCATATCATCTTATTACTTTAGTAAAATGATCCATGAGTCATTTTTTATGTGTAGGAATAAACTGAATATTAATGTAACATACAGTGCAACCAATATGACATAAATTGAACATTTTTATTTAAAATTGAAATTTTGGATTAAAACAAGAATCATGTAGTCAAAATCAATAAAAACACTTAGTTTATACTGATATTTTTGGAAAATGATATATGATCCATTTTTTATGTGTATGAATAAAATGAAAATAAATATGACACATAGTGTGTCTGGTATGACTAAAAGTACATTTTTTTCATTTTAAAAATGAAAAATTAGTTCAAAACGCATGCCACCCACTAAAAAATAAGAAAACATGCTTATATTGGATCTTTATTACTTTGAAATATGTTTTATTCATGTATCATGTTATCCATTTTATTTACAATCTGTCATTTCACATTCATGTTTCCCCTTTTTATTTATTTTCTCAATTTATTATTGTATCATTTTTAGGTTTCATTTATTTCTTTATAGCATTTCTAACATAAGAATTGTTTTTTAACATATTTATACTCTTCTCTTGTTCTATATGGGGTGGTTTGTTCAGAAACTAGTAGAAATGTGATAATATTTTAAAAGGGGGACACAAATAAAAAAATAAAGTGTTTTGAATTTGTTGGAATAAATTTTGTAATAAATTATGTATTCTAATGTTTAGATTGTAATGTTTATAAGTATTATAATTTTTTTGTGTTATGATGTAACTTTATTTAAAATTAATTTGTATATTTGTTTCTATAGTGTGCTATAAATTATAGTAGCACATTGTTGCAACAATGATTTTATACATGATATAAATAAAAATGATAAAACCACTCTTCATCAATGTCAAAAAAATGCATGGGTAATGGGTCCCTTTATCAATTTTTTTTTGAACTGATAAAAAATAAATGCTTTAAAAGGTGATTATAACATTAGTGTTTTTTGAGAACTGATAAAATTCATTTCTAGCATTGATAAAATCCTAATATATAGTAGAGAGATACCAACTGCTTCTCTATATCTCTAACATGGATGTGTGGATCACTACTTATTAAAAATGAATACTTCCCTTTTACTTCCTCACAAACAATAATTTATATATTCCCACCAAATTACACATATTGGGGGTGGGAATAAGCTCAATTAGATTTCCCCAATGATTCTAACAATCTTCCATTAATAAGAAATCCAATAATGAAATGCACTCAACATATGATAGTTTAAAAATTGTTTTAAATTAAACATCGATTCATTGAAACCTTTCCAAAATCAAGTTATAAAAACTATGCATAGGAAATAATTTTTGAAATCCCAATTTGTTTGGAAATCTTAATTCAAAAAAATTAATAAAATATATTTTCTCCCCAAAAATATCTTTTCAAAAAAACTTTAGTTTTCCAAAAGTTTAAAAAAACTCCCTATTTTTTTTAAATAATGAAAATATATATTTTCATAAGCCAATTAAAACTCTATGAATCTCGGGGGGTTGCATTAAGGAATTCCAAAAAAAGTTCATCCTTAATCAAAGGAATATTTCTCCAAGAAATTCCTAACCTATAATCATCATGAATCCTATGGGGGTTTCCCAAATTCCAAACCAAACTTCATCACAAATATAAGGTTAAATTCCCCAATGAATTCCACATTTTTATTCACAATAAAGAACATAGGAAATATAATTAACAATTTTATAAACTCGTTCTTAGTAGGTCTGTTGTTAGAAATATATACCCTATTTCCTATAGTATTCTCTAAATACCCTCAAACCATTCACTCAGGGACAATTTATTATTTTTGAGAACCCCTAGATCCACACCTCTCATTACCCTCTTAATTTAACAAGAAAAACACACCCCATGTGTGCATAATGTTGGGGTATGTTCACTAATATCCTTTATAGGGCCAGTTGAGAGGTTTAATTTCATAAAGTAAAGTCACCTAAAATTTATTTATAAATTTTAGGTTGATTTCATGGTGTATCAACATGATCACACATCACACAAATAATGAAACACTAGACATTTTAAGGAATAGATTACAAACCACCAAACTTATACTCATAAGAATCCCTTAATCCAAAATTAACCCTTGGTTTGAGATCAAATATCATGAATTAGAAAGGTATAAAAAATACTTGTAAATAGGGTACAATGTTGAGATCTCACTAAATAGTTAAATATACAAATAAAGGATAGAAATTAACTTATAAGTTTATCTCTATCTAAACAACACAACAATCGACACTTTAATTAGATGATAAAGGAGTGGAAAACCTCAATAAAGAGGATAAAGATAAAGGTCTCAAGAATGGGGTTCTAATGGATTAAAATGTGAAGGAATATTGGGGTTAAGTGGTTTACTTCACCAAGGGGGGATAATAGTTTTACAATTTTTAAGGGTAGGAATAGTTTGGGGGTATGTTTGGCCAAACCATGTGCCAATCATTTGGATCCCACTATCTAAGACATGGAACTTTTCACAGCTAGGGTACAAGGTTTGAATAACTATGAACCAATCATGTGAAATGGTGATGAAATTTCTTATATGTTTTTAGGGTTCTCTAGAGACCTTCATATGATTTTTGAAACCATTTTTCATGACATTTTCATCACATGGTTGGGGTGCACAATTAGCACTATTAGTGAACTAATAGTTTTCCCATGACTCTGAATCTAAAATTAATATCATTGAGCCTCTAAAACTCAAAAATTTATCATGAAAACCCATACTCCCAAAAAATATGTCCAATACATATTAATTAATGAACTAAATAAGCATAGAGAAAAATTTTAAAAAAGAAATTGCATTAAGAAGGGTTGGGTTTTTACATTATTCTACCATAAATATCTCTATTTTCACTAATCCCATATTATTAATTAACTAAATATTAATTAATTTCATTTTATTACTTAACTAAATTTATATTAAATCTCTATATCAATTTTTAGATATTACACTATAAAAAACTAGTGGCACACTTCATATATCATTTTATTTTTCATTTTCTTTCACATAATTTTATTTTTAGTTAATTTAATTATTAACAATATTAACACCAATGATTACATAGTTACACAACCATCTATTTTTCATATAATTTACTCCACCATAATCTATCACATCACTTTACTTTATACATTAATATTACTTTAAAAAACTATCTAGTTTACGCCCATAACTTCATTCCATTCCCTATTATTCACTTTTTATTTAAAACATCACAATTAATTTTAATCCATTATGAAATTGATTTCCAAATATTTCATTTATAAATTATTTTATTCACATCCCATGAAATAGTTACAAAATCCATAACAATCTTCTCATCACATCCATATAAAAAACTATTCTAAATGTATAAAAAATCACTTATATAATATTTAAAATAATGAAAACACTATCCCACATCGAACATATCAACTACCTACAAAAATTAAATCAACCAATTATCCCTTTATCTCAACAATAATACCACATAAATAAAGAAAATAAAAGAAATAACTTTTCTCAGACCATATTATATAATAAATAATATATATTTTTAGATTTCACAACTCCTCATGTCATTTACAAACATCATGCTTATTAAATTTTGACTAGATTCATTAATAATAACTTTATAAAAAACATACTATACCACATAAATGACATCAATAAAAGAAGATAAACATGAAGTTAACAATAATGTAATCTATCACTATATTATGACTACATGATTACAATGGAAAACAAGAATCTAATCAGAGAAGCAAAGATAGTTCCTTTTATCATGCTTTATCCTTTAAATATCAATAATTATTAAAACAAAAATTCTTGATTTTTATATTATATATTTAATTACTATTTCAATATATTTTTTTAAATATAATCTTATTTTTAAAAATAAATATCAAATTCACATAAAAGATATAAATATAATAACCTAGGTAACATATGATCAATATCAGGGAAAATATGTAAAACACATGTGATTCACTTTACCTTTTCTAAATTAATTATTTGATTTAATGATTTTATTTAGATAAATTACATCTATTTACCTACGAAAACATTTATAATAATAATATATTTAACAATTACTATATAAAATATTTATTTTTTACCACTTACCTTGATTTAAGAGTCAATGACAACTTTCCAAGTACAAGTACTAATTGATGATTAAATACTACTGAACATGAAATCATTCAATATAAGGTTTATATAAAATGATACGCTATAAAAAACTCCACCAAGAACCATAAAAAATGAACCAAAATCTCCACTAATGTCTTGTGAGATAGAATATTGGAAGAATAAAAAATTAAAAATGAAAATATTATAATAGAATAGAGGAAAGAGAAATCAGACCAAGAAGAGATTGCCCAAATAGAGTGATAAGATTACGATCCACTATCGATATGAAATGTCACCAAAATAGAGAATTTGGTAACCTATGGTTAAAGCGTGAAAGAAAATAAATGAATAAAAATAAATAAATGGTCAGAATTTATAATATAATTTAGGTGTAAGTGTTTTACCGTAAGCCAAGTGGATTTGGAAAGGATTCATTTGAATTTGGGATTGTTCAATGAAACTCATCAGAACATCATCCCATCTAATATTCCTATACAAAATTTCATTACAAAAAAATTTACATGAGGACTATGAAAATTACATATGGGTCATATAGATTAGTAATTTTATATGATCTTGGGTAGATAATTTCATAGGGCTATGCCAATATGCCATAGTCCATTCCAAATCCCCCCAAAATATTGATGATATTGCCAAAGGGAATTCCTTTATTGACTAAAATCTTAGACATTCCATGGTATAATCATTCTAAGAATATCAATTTCGAAAATTAATAAGTCAAAGGTCACCTTTCTACCACAAATTAACCTTTAATATGTACACAAATACCAAAAATAGCTCCAGTGAAAGTCTAGTCCTTTAAAAATTATACCTAATTTGAACCTTGATTGGAATCCATGATAGTGAAAAAAATTATGTGTTCTCTGGTGGTTACCTAGAATAAAAATACTAGTGTTTTAGGAAAATTCTTATCAGGTAAAGAAATAATAAATCTCCTAAGGAACCTCTATATCATGAAAGGAAACAATAAAGTCCCCATTCCACCTTCATATCAGGTAATGATGTAATGTTTTTTATTTTCAAGAACGTTTTAGGGAACTGCATAGTCTAACTAAAATAAAAAAAATTGGGGTACCTAGTGCCAATTGTTATTACCCAACATAGCTATGTATAGCTGGTGTGCACCTAATTTTATTATTTGAAGTCCCACTATACACCCTAGGGTGGGTAATTAAGGTGTTTTTAATTTTTTTTATTTTCTTAAGATTAACATGATATTGTCTTCATGTTGGTAAATACACATTGAATTAGTTTTGATGATAAAATTCTTGAAAAAAATGAATAAAGAAAATATTAATCAAAAAATTATCTAACTTATATGATTCAACAACCATTATAGGAAACAATAGACATAATTTGTTTCTATGTTTCTATCCATATTTTTTTATTAATATTCTTTATATTGATAATCCCCCCTTGATTGTTTGTGACGCCATATTATTATAACCATTAAAAGATAAATTCAATATATAATAAACAGTAACCAAATAATGAATTACATACAATGTGGATATGGGATATTCAAATCACACTAGGCAGAGGATATTGGAGTAAGACTGATATTTAACCAATGCTTCTCAAGCACATCTCAAACCAATGGTTTTGTAAAGATATCTGGAACTTGATTATGTTGTCTAATAAAATACAGTTTCCTAATTTTTTTCTCCACCTTTTCCTTTATAAAATTATAATGGAGATCAATATGTGTTTTTTATTAGTGTTGAACCATATTATTTATTATCTTAGGAGAAATATTATTATTTCACTTAATTTATATTGGTTTCATCACCATATATCCTTGATAATACAATTATTTTTTCATCCATATAAACCATGTACACATTTTGGTATCTGAAATATATTTTTTCTCAAATTTAATCAAGAATAAACAATACTATTTCTTATTTATCAATCAAATATAAGTTATTCCAATGAATAAAGCTATTCCACTTATGAATTTTTTATCCAAAATATCTCAACCCTAGTAAGTATTAGAGAAGAACATTAAATAAGGATCTTATCAAACCTTGAAAACCAAATCAGAATTTAGTGTCCCTTGAATATGCCTCACATGACTCCATAGAACCACAATCTTAGATCCAATGCGATAAACACATACTTTACACATTAAATTTGATAATAGATTTAAAATCATTAATATAATCACACTTAATTAAAAAATAAATAATTATTATTATATCAATCACATTATGAGGATATTTTCAGGATTAGAGATGTAGAGTATTTGGGAATGACATAAATAAACAAAACCCATGTTCCTTGCATCAAGAAGATATTTTTTTTCACAATACTAAACTCATTAATTCATAATGAATCTTCAACATCTCCAATAAATTCATTCACATATGAAATTATTCTTAACATGTAACATGTATTGATTTTTTGTATAACCTGGGGAAATTGGAACACAAGAAGGGTTGAGATTAAATTCTTTGTAAGGGAAAACATACAAGTGAGGAAATAATGGAATGAACATTACATAGGCAGTATGAAAAAAATATTCAAACAACATAAATCTATAATCAAACTGAAACTCAGAGAATGATATATCCATGAAAATAAATGAAAATATGAATATCAATAATACAAATCTCATACCGATGGAATTCATAATTATGGACATCAAAAATTTTGTTTCAAATCCTTGTTCCAAGATACTATCCCATTTTGGGGAAAGGTATACACAAAAAACAAACTTGTTTTTTCTTATGAGACCTTTGGATTCATTGAGGGACTGAATAATTATGATCCCTATCCATTACCATTTTAATTATAATGAATTCCCCATAAGTGTTAACAAGAATTTTCATACCATTCCCTAAGGAATATATTACTAAATAAAACATGAATATATGCACAAATAAATATATGTAATATAAATACATAATTGACTCATGTTAGTAGTCAATAATCATTAGTAATATCAATATTATTCACCATTTCTTTAAAAGTGATAAAATGATCATAACACATGTAGTGAAAGAATTTGGATATTAATATAATACATTAATTTCCAATAATCATCCTCATTGGAATAACAATATACAAAATTCCAATACTTTTCCCATGTCAGTAATAGGGATACCATGATCATAACCCATCCAAAGAAAGAAGGTGGATGGTCAAATAATACATATTCATCTTTTTAATATTAAACTATATTGGGATAACAACATACATAATGTTTGTAATTTTTCTGATGTTAACATATTAACATTAGTTATATGTGAACATCATTAAATATAAATTATGTAAAATGTGATGTTCACACCATATTGAGTAATGAGTATATTGATCATTGAGTAATTGAATAACGTGATTATAATATATCTATAGGAAGAAGGATATTTGTTTCAAATTTACATAACCCCAGTGTTCCAATGGAAATATAGGAGGGTGTTGACATAAATGAAAAATATCTATACAAAAATAATACATCGAATTATATCAAAAGATAAGGGATCAAGAATCAAATTGATTTATTATTTTTTATGCTTTTACAGTAGGGGTGTCATAACGACGTGTGTTTCTTTCCCCACATTCCTACTTTCCAAAGGTGGGAGGCCTCCACCACCTTGGGTTTTGATGTTGGATCCTTAATCAAAATGGGATGGTGATTTGTCAGTTCCTCCTTCCATAGATTCATCCTTAGAGCTTGTCTCCTAGTCTGGGTGTCCATCATAGATTTGATTTATGTTTGTGAAACTCATTCCAAATTCCATCTCAAGGTGGAAGCTGGTTTATTATGCTACTTTGGTCTCAATAGGGAAGCAACCTTTGGTGGGATTATATGGTAATTCATGGAATGTCGTGAAATATCGGGATGTTGGGTGTGTTGGGAACCTATAAAGTCTTCTACTTTTGAATTCAAAGACATCACATGTGAGAAGTATTAGGCATATAACCTAAGGAACCCCATTTCGACAATGAGGTAGCTGACACTAGGAGGTAAGGCATGTGGGTTTTTTTACCTCAGTCATCGCATGTTTATTGTATGGGGTAGGGATTATTGATTAGTTTACAAGTTTAACATATTGTGGAGATGGTCGTTGGTTTGAAATATTTTGGGGACAAGTTTGTGGTTGTGTGTGTCCCCAAGAAAGAATATTTCAGACTTTGGATATGGAAGAGTGTGTCTCTAGGGGGAATATTTCACACTTGGGATTTGGTGAAGTGTGTCCCCATAGGGGGAATATTTTACAATTATAGTTTGGTGGGGTGTGTCCCTAGTGGGAAATATTTTACACTTGGATATTTATTGAGTGCGTCCCCCTAAGGGAGGACGATTTCACACTAGGATTTAATGGAGTGTGTCTTCCCAAGGAGAATATTTCAAACTTGGATATTGGTGGAGTGTGTCCCCTCAAGTGAGAATTTTTTACACTTGGATTTGATGGAGTGTATCCTCTAAGGGGAAAGATTTAACACTTGGATGTTTTTGAGATTTAACCTCATGGAGGCATCCTATGTACCCTGTTTAACATAGAGGAAAAAACCCATATAGTTCAAAAACATTTTTTAAGTTCATGTGAATGGACTGGTCCATGTAGTATAACATCATTTGGTAAAGGTTATGATATCACAAAAGGAGAATAAATGAGGGTAGGTGTGGGAATTATGCATGAAAGATGCCCAAGAATTACAAGGAGTAGCAACGATGTGGTTGGGGATTACATGTGGAAGATGACCAAGCACTGATTAGAAGAGAGATGATGTTGTTGGGGAATATACATAGAAGATTCACAAGAAATATTAGGAGCTGTGATGATGTGGTTAGGACTTACACATGAAATATTTCTAGGAACTACAATGAGAAGTGATGATGTGGCTGGGGCCTGTGTGTAGAAGCTGCCCAGTGAATGGGGTATCATCTCATGCATATCACAGGATGCATATAATTCTTCTCACATGAGGCATATTGTACTTATCCTTCATGACCCGTTCCCTACGGTCCATGACATGACTACCCCAAGACCGCCTCCCATCGGCTAGGGGCTGGTGACTAGTGATGAATAGGCATATCCCTCAAAGGGGAGGCATTTTCCTAACAACCTACACACACACACAACTCCTAGTCATAGATGCTGAAAAGTGAAAACACTAACTAAAAAAACACAAGGTATGACAGTAGAAAACTGAAGGTAAACGAGGCCAGAATACAGGACCAACAAAAAAGAAAATTAAAAGTAAAAGTCTCTCTAACTCTTCCACAGAAAGACATACTTGAAGGGTAGGTATAAAAACAACTCTCTAAATATAAAGAATCACACCTCATCTATCGGGTCACTCTAAGCACCACATGGCCCCGGTCCACCAAGGAATCCATCAAAGCATCGATCATCTGTACAAGACATGACACATGCAAACAAATCCTTTATAGGGGTGAGTAAAACAATAATCATTAGGGACCCTAGATCACAAAGGTATACCACAAAGAAATACACAAAGTAGAATACCAAATAGGTACACAAAGTGTAGCCTCTAATAAGTACAGTCAAGGGAGTCACTAGAGTCAGATCACACCAAGTATAGGTCTATATTATGTAAACATGATTATCATAAGAATCCACAGTACCCTCAAGTAGTAACACATAGAGCATTGGTAACACACGGAGTGTAGGAAACACATGGAGTGTTGGTAACACATAGAGTGTAGGTAACACACGATGTGTTGGTAACACATAGAGTGTAGAAAACACACTAAGTGTAGAAGATATATGGAGTTTCATTAAAGACTAGAGGGCCTACACCCATGTGGGATAGGGGAGTAATGACTCAGTTTTGGTAAGACACAAAGTCTAGATAAGACACATAGTCTAGGTAAGACACACAGTCTAGGTAAGACACATAGTCTAGTTAATCACATATCTTCTAGGTCACAACTAGCCACATGATTCTGTCCTTAGCACACTCATTCCCAGAGCACCTCCTCCTTGAGCCAATATGACATACGCCAACTTCCACGAAAAATCACTTAGATTATCTGAAAAGGACCGCCTCATCACAAGGGTATTAACACCTCAAATGGATTGTCAAATAAAAAAATGATTTCAGAGTTATTAGATTTTAAGTAAAAAGGGGATGGTGGGGTCCGAGTATGGTCCAACCTGATTGGACCGACCTAGCAAGACCTAACCCGATCTGGAAAACCTGACCCAAACCAGCTTGGGTTTTCCTGAACTAGTCCAGTCCGTTAGGCCCTAGATCCATCCTACAAGGCTAAATGCACCCAGGACACTGGGTTGAGTGGAGCGACCCAACCACTTCGGTCTGGCTCACATGTAGTGGGCCGGTTTGCGCGGCCAGCCACGACCTGACCTAGACGCCGTCCCCCGTACCTCTTGTATGCAGATCAGACACATGATGTGTGGTCAACTCTATCAGACCGCGTGGCGCAGCCGGTCAGCATGACCCCTAGATCCCACGTCTCTGCCTCAGGTCCCTCCTCCAACCAACGCGACTTCGGTAAGTCGCATCCCTCCACCACAACTCCCTACCGCGGCCATCCACCATCGCTGCCCACATAGTGCCCCCTCCACCCATGGCCTCCTATCGCAAGTCTCCCCACCACCAGCCATTGAGCTGGTAGCTCTGCCTGCTGCCACCCACAACCTCCTACCACAAGCTGATCTGCACCTGTGGTCCTTCTTGGACCATGGGTCTCCACCACTGTCGTTGGCCATAAGCCAATGACCTTTCTTTCGGGTCACCGAGGATCATTGCACCATGAAGAATGCGAAAGAATTTGGGGGACAAAATAGATCACAAGAACACCTGGTGTGGACGGATCCAGGCCTTGTTCATGTTGTCCTTGATCCATCCATGTTAGAATTTAAGAATGAGTCTTAAAAAAAATTAAGTCAAACAAAAATATAACATTGATTCAATTTCCAATAACATCTCTGAAAAAAAACCATCCCATAAAATATGCATGATCCTTGAATCAATCCATTCGCCGATTGATTCACATTTGTCATAGGAAATCAAGAATGGGGAATAAATCACAAAGGAAACAACACCCTACCTGGATTCGGTTCAATATTTTATGAAGAGAGATTGAATCCTCATCATTTTTTGATCCTCAAATATCAATCCTAGATCCTCGATACTTGATTTTTTGGATTTTGAGTTGGTTGATGTGCCACCATTCACAAATGATTTTCTCTAGAGCTTCTAGGGAAATTCTCTAGTGTTTTCCACGTAATCCCTTATCCCTATTAATACATTGAATGAGGGAAATTCTTTTTAGCATCGTTGTTATAGTGTTGAAGTGTCACCATACTATTTCATTCATGAAATAGAATTGTATACTCCGTCATTGCATCACTACATCGCCATGCTATGAAATGTTAAAAAGACTTAAAATAAACTTCTTTCATATTATTTTATTCTTCTTTAAAACCTCCAAAATTAACTTTTGTAGTCGACCCGCGCTGGTCAATGTTAGACACTGACTAAGAAAAACACCATTTTACAAACTCAACAATAGTCTCATATTTTCAATCCGAGTCACCATTCATGAGTTATTAACATTTTAAAATAAAATAAGTTTATTTAATAATTTTATTTATGGTTACATCCTTTTTGGGGTTTTATCACTGGAGACCCATGCTGACTAAATTTAAATCATGCATAGGTTAAACCCTCTAATATGAACAAAATGGTTTCTTGAAAGTTTTTATCTAGGAACCCATTTAAGAGTTATTCAACTATTTATGGAAAACTAGTCATGTGTGGTATTAAAAACTTAACATTTTTCTTCAAACCATTTTAGACACTCCGGGCCTTGGAATCACACACCGTCTCCACGCCTGGTCTTAGAATTTTCCTGGAAATTTTCTAAAAATAAAACCAGGAAAATCCAAGTTATTAAATTATCATGTAGGTTATCCCATGTTTGTTACATAGGTTATGGTTGTTGTTTAACATCATATGAAAGGATGTAGTGTGCGAGGTGAATGTATTGATCTTTTCATTTTGTCTTCCTCATGTTGGGTCAAGAGGGCATCCCATGTTCATGGAATAGGTTAAGGCTATAGTTTAACATCATGTGATGGGATGTGGTGTGTAGGGAATATTCATTGAGCTACCCATCCTTTATTCCTCATGCTGTGTCAAGAGGGAATCCCATGTTCATGAAATAAGTTGAGGTTATAGTTTAACTTCATGTGAAAGGATGTGGTGTTTGGTGCTTATGCATCGAGTTTCCCATCCTTTCCTTCTCATGTTGGGTCAAGAGGGCTTCCCGAACCGATAATGGGTTGATGAATATGATTGGGGATTACACATGAGGAGGAGGCCCATGGTGTCTATTTGGTGGTCATCTCATGATCATTACATGAGGCATCTTAAGCCTGGATCATAAGTCATATTGTTATTTCTATAGTAGGTATCCTATTCTCATCATATAGGGTATATAACACTTTAAAGTCATCTAGTGAGGACTAAGGGGGTCATATTATGATAATAGAATGAGGTATATTAGTATTGATACATAAAAAATAACGTGTTTGTCATATGTGGAATCCTATGATCTTTATATAGGGTATACTATAGTTTAACATCATGTAGTGAGGATTAATAAAAGAATGATTCCTAGAAATAGTGGGTGTGAGACTTACACAAGAGTATCCATTTCTGGTTCAATCTATTATATGAGTTAGGTGGTGGGGTTTTAGGTGTTTCTTGGGTAGTATTTCAACTCAAGGTACTTGTAGAGTCCAATAGTATAATCTCAACTCAAAACATGATAAAAGGACAAATAAGAGTAGGTTGACACATGGTATTTTAGGAAGTGCAGAGGAGCACCTCGACTCATGGAATTAAATGTGGTGGAAGTTGGGGGGTGTATTTGGAAAAACTAATGATTTCCTTGACCCATCCATAAATATCACAGTGAAACACTCCATTTTTCATGGAGATGAGTGAAAGGAGTGAATGGACCATGCTAGATGCCTGAGACTGCAGGCCAACACTAATATTTAGTGGGGGTGTGAGGGAACATGCTCCATGGTATGGACTCGTGGAAATTAAGAGAGTTGTTTCATGAAAATAGGGATTTCTCAAAGGTTTTGAAACTTTATAAATGTATTCTCAATGAAAGGGCGGATCCAAATGTATATGGAAAACACAGTTTCACAAAACTTTGGAGTTTCGTGAAATTTGGAGTTTCATGAGGCATGTCCATCTTACATGAACAATGTTCATCATTGATATAAGATTTTTGAAACATAATAAAACACTAACCCATATATGTAAGTGATCATGTGAGTGAATTTAAGAAATATTACCCTTGGGGAAATGAGTTACACGAATTCACAAAACTCTTTGGGGTTACAATAATTTAGAGGTGATGTCTCAACTTAGCGTCTCCTCCACCAAATGATGACATGAAGTGGGTATTTATAGACTCATTAGAGGTGGGTTCCCAATTTTTTTGAAATAAATAGGAATTTTTGAATGAATAATACCTTCACACAACTATTGAATTATGCTAATTGGAGTTATGTTGTGTGAAGGTTACCATTAAAGCTCCGCACTCGTAGTGACATCCAAAAAACTGAGCTCTGTGAATTAGAATTATGTTGTGTAAAGGTTTCCATAAAATATATATGAGTATTAGTACTTATTTGAATTATTTTTCTATAAATTATACCTACATAACACAAATATTATTACCACTTTTGAAAGTTTGATTTTCCCAGCCAAAGTTTCAAATAATTATGAACTTTGTTCCAAAATCACCCATTAGTGTAAATTTTTGGAAGTATAACTTTGTGATAACATAAATTATGATCTATAATTCCATTCTACATTATTTCCCATTAAAATAAAATCTCTTGAAACAAACTATTCTCCTGGATCAAGTTTTTCAGCATTTGGTCCATTATTGGACACATTTTTTCTCTGCAAAAATTGATTCTCCATGTTCAATACCCCACATATATATATATATAAATATTATAGGATAAATCATTAAATGTAAACCACATTAAGTTATATCCTGTTTAAAATAATAGGATAAATTAAGTGAAAAATTAAAAGTTTTTTATAATTTTTTTAACATTGACATAAAATAAAAAAATTACATGTCCCTTTGAAAGGTAACTTCTGAAAATGTGACATGAAAACTATGGAAAATTTTTCTTTTAAAAATAATATTTAATAAATTATCACTAAAAAAATAATTTTATCTTAGATAAATTATTATAGGAAGAAAAAACATATGAAACTTAAAGGAAAAAATACTTTTTTATTATTTTGAAAATACCTTTGTAAAAAACTCCCATTGTAAGAAGAGTAAAAAACATTCATTTGTGTTAAAAATTAACTATACTAAAGTGGTTTATAAAATAAAATATAATATTATATTTGGTTCGGATAAACCAATCATGAAAAACAAATTCTCAAGATGAAACATTGTAACTCAAAGAAATGATATTTGAGTTATTAATATCCATTATTGGAAACATAATCCAAGAAGTATGAAACATTTGAAAAGGGGTTTATGTGGAAAAAATTTAAAAAACGAAAGGATAACTCTTAATAAAAGAAAATATTTAAATGTACCAAACTTATCTGAAATAATTTCAATTTAACTATATTATCTCAATGAACAAAAATTGAGTTACCAAAAACTCTAAGGAATTGGGTGACACTTCATTCAAATAAAATTTAAAGTAAAGAACTTTATTTGTATTATTTTATCCCATTAATTAACATGAAATAATATATAGAAAAATCATGGGATATTAAATTAATATTAATCCATATAGAGGAAACATGTTTCATAACATGAAACATGTCTTATGGAATCATTATTGAGACCCATAAAATCCTTACAGATTGAGAAAAACTTTAATTAAAAAACCATGAAAGAGTGGGATTGTAATTGAAATTAAAATACCATGATTTAAATATTATTCATGATATTATATCTCTACTATTTATTATATACATCACACAAATGAAATTAGGTGCATGATACAAAACACGTCTCAATGAGAAGAATTTGAGATGAAAACCCTTAACTCGATCTCAATGCATTATGAACATGAACCAAAAAATACTGAATAATTAAATTAAGTTAGTTAAATAAATTTATAATAAACTTATTCATAATTATAACCATTTATTATAATCATTTATAATCATATTATACCTATAAAGATATGTTAGTTTTCACATTTTTTCAACACTGGGTGTAAGTAATCTTTTTTTCTTTGAACCAGTTTCATAAAAGTAGTGTTAGTATATATTATTTTAAAAAAATTACATAATTATTTGATTATGTGGATTACTGTAATAGATGTTCCAATATAGCTTATAAATTTATAGTTTTATTTCACTGTATCTTTGGTTATGACCCACGAAGTTGAAATCAACAATGAGCTTGTTTCAGTGATTCATAATGAACGATGGGTGGATTCTTAATTAATGAATTAAATGTTTATATAACCATGAAAGAACAAAATAAAAATTTATTTACTTATTTATAACATATTATATTGTTAAATAAGTTCTCATAGTTATCCATGATATAAATGCATATAGTTTTTCATGTCAGTAGTTAAACTGACCCAAATATGAACCTACCATTATTAATGGATAATTATGAGGTGGTTTATTTGTAATATAATTATACTATAAGAATAATGATCTTAAATATATATTTTTTAGTTTGATATATTAATATTTTATGGGTTATAATAATAATTAATGTATATAATTTTTTTTCATAGTGTGAATAAAAATATTTTCCTCGTAGTACTCTTGTTTAAGATGGTTAATCTAACAGTGATCACTTATTTATAATATTATTTATAGAATGACTAATTTATATTTTAAAAATATAAATCATGAATTAAATAAAATATCCATACATTAAAACAATTTATAGACCCAACCTTTATTGATGGTGGAAAAAAGAGACATGTCGTTTATGGAGGTGATAGTCCACACAAGTGCATAAACAACATTTTTATTTTTTTGATTGAATGTGAGCAGAATAGATAATGGTTATAAAATAAATATTATAACATTTAAGTATATTATTTATACATATTTATTTATACACATATGGTTATAATGGGTTTTGATGATTGTGTATGGGAAGGATAGAGAATAAAAGTACATGGGTAAGTAATTCTTATATTAGAAATTTGGATCTTCTCTTTAAGTATCCTTTGGGAATGAAGGACTTGAAGAACTTTATTAAAGATATAGGATTAAAATTTTTTAGATAGTCTATATAGGAATTAAATTTTCAAATTTTTCCTTCTAATTTTAAACGATATGTGTGGCTTGAAGTGGGAGTAAGTGATCTCTTTTTATTGGTGAAAAAGAGGGACAAATCTTTCTAAATGAATGTTATGTAAGGGATAAGAATAGAATTTCATGATAGTTATGTGATTTAGGTATAAAAATGGTATATGATACATGTGCGTATCACTTATAAACCTAAAGAGTCTTTCTAGAAGGTTTATGTGGCTTTTTAATTTTAAAAAACCCGATATACCTTATTTACCCATTTTACCATTATTAATCTTGATTAAAAATTAACCACGGTAATTGTTTTATTAATAAAAATATATGATTATCCTTATAACAATTTTTTATGCGATGAATCTGAATTTTGGATCCATTTAAACTAATTAAATTTATAAATATGAGAATATTAACTTTTAAATTAAAACAAAATATATATGAAAAAATTATTGTTTAAGAAAAATGTATTTTTATATATTAGGTGTTTTGATCCTTATTTATTATAAATTATATATTTAGTGAGTGTTTATATATTTTTTTATGTATTTAAACATCATATTAGATTCATATTTAAAAAATGAATTAATTTAAAAGCATAACATTATGTAAACTATCATTCTTTAGAAAATAATACTATTTTACCATGGTAGCTAATATTTACCTTTGTAATTTAATTTTTTCCATAAAAATTAAATTGAACCCATTACATAATTAGTTCACTATGATTAAAAATATAAAAATCATATTATCAGATTCAATTTATAAAGGTGTTAAAAATTAATTTTTAAATATAAAAAATCACAATGAAAGTAGTTTTCATAGGAAAATAATTTTTTTAAATGTCAACTATTCTTATTTTGATTTATTATCAATTAGTTATTCAATTAGTTTTAAAAAATTATTAATATTAAATATATTTTATCATCATTGATCAAATTTTTATTTAAATATAAATTTATATCACATAAGATGGAGATATTTAAAAGAATGCATTTCTAATTATAAAATCACTATTTTAGTCATTTTAAATATAAAAATTGAATTTTATTTATATTAAAGGTTTCCTTTATTATATATACATATATATATATATTTCATAAATAAGTTATTACTATTCATTATTTCTAATTAAATATATAGTTTTTAATGATCGTACATAATATTTATATCTTTATTTAAATATGTCACAGTTTCATTTGAGTTCAGTGTTACATGCATAATGAGATATTGAGAACATTGAAATATTTAATGGTGATCATATATTAAGATTTCAGGGTGTTGCATTCTCCATAACTAAAATAAAATTTTTCCTCATAATTTTAACTATTACTAATTGAATAAAGTAGGTGAGGGTATTCTTAAAATATTTATCATTCGGTGTATAACCTCTTGTATGACATCTACTGTACTCTCTTAGGATTTACCAAGTTACTTATATTTCATAAAATAACTTTATCCATTCATACAATCATATACCCAACTATATATACACCCTAATAATATATTCTCCATAACACATATTTCCCAAAACCATTTGAATCTCTAATACATTAAATCATATAAAAATATTATATTCATTCAAAATTAAATTATTATCTTAAAACACTAGTCTATAAAGTAAAACCCTTTTACATTTATATCTTAATCCAAAACAATGAGATAAAATTTATTAAAAATATCACGAATTACCCTCAATCCCAAGTATATATATACTGCATAACTTAAATTTTAAAAATCGCCCTCCCCTTTATTATCTTAGAAATGAAATATATACTAAACATAAATGTCAACCAAACCTCAATCATCTGATATTAAATAGGTATAAAAAATATAGTCTTATCGTAAAAAAATTTTCAAGGTTACTGATTCCATTTGATATATGTTTCCAAACCATTAAAGATAAACCTCTCAATAAAAATCCATAAATGTTTCCCATAACTCTCATAAATTTTAAAATATACAAGAATACCATCAATATATATATCAATCCCTAATGAAAGTAGATAATAGTATCAATATTTAACATCTATTAAGATATAAACCTTACTAAATTAGGTAATTTACTAAAAATAACCTTTTTTCCATAATAACATTCATATAATAAAGTTCCCAACCATTTTAGTATGCTCCCATATTCAATTATATGTCATTTTGGTTTTTAGATTGATAGATTTCTCAGATTCATTTTTATGATCTCGTCTCAACCAAATACTAAAACCAAAAATGGTTATGGTAATATAAAAAATATAAATATGAAAAACATCAATCCAATTATTTATTACCTTATTAAAACTTTATTTTATTATAATTTACTTTTGGATCAATCTATGTATCTGGTTGTTCAATCCTTGGTTATCCATGATCATTTTTTCTAATATCTTGATAAGGATTTATTTCTTGGAAAACCACATATTCTCTACTTAAAAAAAACATAAAGATTTTATCCTATACATAGAATTATTCATAGTATTTTCACTAAAGTTATCTGATCCTAATCCCTAAATAAAATTGTGTTATTACATTAATGTTAAATCACATATTATCTCAAAGGGTTATCTATAACTTTGAAATTGTGACCAACATTAACTGTTAAACCCTTAAATTTTCCCCAAAAAACATTATAATCTCCAAATTTATCTAAAATTTTTCGTTGATTCAAGATGTGATGCCCTAGACCCACTCTTTGAGATTTGGTTCCATAAACACATACATTACATACTCACTTTAAGACTAGTAGTAAAACCATAGATAAAAAAATCCGTAACTAAAAAATAAAAAATTATTATTACATCTATTACATTATAAGGATATTTTCAAGCTTAGATATTTATAGGATTAGAAAAAAAACATAAATAGAAAAATCCCATGTTCCTTATATCAAGATAAAATTATTTCCCACTATATAATACCTCTTAATCCATAATGAATCTTTAAAATCTCCCATACATTCTTTCACATGTGCTATCCCTCTAAAAATTTCACATGTATTACTTTTATACATAACTTGGGGAAATTGAAACATATGATGGGGTGGTATCTAGGGGATATTTAATTCTAGGACATATCCATAATTTTTTTTATGTCTGATTAATTCACTATACGAGTCCAAATACTTTTCATACCAATCCATTAGGAATTTGTTACTAAAAAACATGAATTTTGGTATAATGAAAGATATAGAATGTCAGTTCATAATGTTCAAGTGTTAGATTTCAATAATAATAATCAAGAATATCAATTATTTTTTCCAATTAAATAAAATGGATAACATGATCATAAACCATCCAGAGTGATAAGTTGGATGGTTGAACAACACAATTTCACCAGTCTAATAATCTTCCTTATTGGGATAAAAATATGCAGATGACAAATACCTTTTTCCATTCAATAAAAGGGATAACATGATCCTAAACCATCCAGAGAATGTTGGTTGGTTCTTAAAAAATACATAGTCAAATTTTCAACAATCATAGATATTAAAATAACAATATATGTAATGCCAATAGTTTTCCCCATGTCAATAGAATAACATTCATTCTTGGTGAACATCATCCAATATAAATTATATAAAATGTTACGTTCACACTATATAGAGTAATGAGCAAACAAATAATTCAATAATAGAATAACATGATCATAAAACATCCATAGAAAGATTATGGATGGTTTCAAAAGAATGTAAACCCCGTGAAATAAGGGAAACATCGGAGGCTATTGACATAAATGATAAACATCATCGTAAAAGAATACTTTGAATAGTATCAAAAAATGAGGGATCAAGAATCAAATTATTTAATAATACGAGTTTAATCACATAAAACAATAATATATATATATATATATATATATATATATAAGAGGATAAATCATGAAATGTAAACCCCATTAGAGTAAATCCTTTTGAAAATGATAAGATAAATGTAATTCAAAACCTGAAAGATATTTTAAGAAAATTTTTGAACATTGAAATAAAATAAAAATTTGCATGTTTCTTTCAAAGGTAACTTTTGAAAATGTGATGTGAATTTTTTTTAACATATTATATTTTAAAAATAATCTAAAATAATATATTCTTGAAAATACATAATTTTTATCTTGGATGAATGAGGTGAGTAAGACAAAACATGTGAAAGTGAAAGGAAAAACCCTTTTTATTATTTTTCAATTTTTTTTTTAAAACTCACATTGTAAAAAGAGTAACAAAATTTTATTTTTATTAACACTTGATTTCACCAAATAGGATTATAAAATACCATCTGATAAAATATTATGGTGGTAGAACCCAAGCTTGGAAAATTACTGTTCAAGATAAAACATTATAACTCAAAGATAATTGATATGAGTTATTAATATCCCTTATGGGAAACATACTCTATGAAGCATGAAACATTTGAAAATGATTTTATGTGGTTAAAATGTAAACAAATTAAGGGATAACCCATAATATATTCATATTATATAACTTACTTAACTTATATGAATAAATTTCAAGTGAACGATAATAACTCAATGAATGAAAATTGAGTTACCAAAAATTCTTACGATTAGGGTGACACTTGAGTTGAAATAAATTTGAAGAAAAGTACTTGATTTTTCGTATTTTATCCTATTAATTATGAGTAAATAATTAATGTAAAATTCATGTGATATTAAATCAATAGAACAACATACAAAGGAAGCATGATTCATAACAAGTAACATGTCATAAAGAATCAAAATGGATACCAAGAAAACATTTACAACTTGAGTAAAATTTAAAAAAAAACCCTTGAAAGTGAGGGATTATAATTGAACATAAAATAACATGATTAAAATATATTCATGATATTATATATGAAATATGAAGTATATAAACTACAAAAATGAAATTAGGTTCATAATACCAATCATGTATGAATGAGAGGAATTTTTGATGACAACCCTTACCTTGATCATGATTCATTTTAAACTTGAAAAAATATCCAGAATAATTAAATTGTGTTCATTAAATATATACCCAATAAAATTAATCATAAATATATCCATTTATACTCCTAATTTATAATCATTATACACCAACAAATATTAGTTAGTTTTTACATATTTTCATCACTGGGTTTAAGTAATCTTTATTGATTTGAATTAGTTTCATATGTTTAAGATCTTATCCTTCTCTTGAGTCATCTTAGGCACCTTTTCTAGGTACTTTTTTTTGTTGTTTTGAAGAATATTTTATTTGGAATTATGGTTTGATGTGTGTTTTTGTGATGTTTTAAGAGAAATATATGAAAAGAGTGATATGCCCAGTTTATGAATAGTTCAAAAAATAGTGCACCCAAACCCAGGTAACTATGAAATCCATGAAAAACTCAACAGTGAGGTCCGTATGGTCTGCGCATGATTTTCTTAACTATGTGCCCCTATCAGGTGAAACCATGAACGCATAATAATTTTCTAATAAAATTAGTTTTTAAATCAGAAAACCCCCGAAACCCCTCTATTTCGACCTAGGATTGGGATTGAAGAATTCTAGGTCATCCCAGAGCTTTTCATAGGGATTATAAGGTGATTCGAACATTGTTCTTTGATATTGATAGTCCTAATTGAATATATTATCCCTTCTTAGTAAGTGGATTTCATTCTTATGCTTCTTCCATTATTTAATCTATCTTTATCTGATCTTTTCATTAAATATATAGACTATTTCCATGGATCTAAACCTTTGTTATGAAATCTGGATCTAGATTTTCTAGATCTGATGCCTTTGATCTTAATTTTGGGTTTAGGGATTTATATTTGGATTTCAATCGACATCATTGTGTTGCTCGTATTTTTGGGATTTCTACTAGAGAAGCATCCATCAACAAACTGAGGCAGGTGGTATAAATCGAACTCCTATTGTCCTGGATTTTATTTGTTTGTGAAAGATTATTAATTTTATAGCTTCTATTAATGATTGATTTCCTAAATTGGAGTAATTAGGAATTATAAATTTACTTATTAATGCCTTAGTTATTAAATAGATGATTGAACCATGACGATAAGAGGATATCCAAATAGATGTTTGATTTGGGGAAATTTTTTTATGGGTTGAGATATTGTAATTGAGATATTGAATTTGGTTGGGTTTGAGATAATTAATCGAGGGGAATTAATTATGAGATTAACATTGGCTATATGAGATAATTAATGGTGTATTAATTATGTGACTTGTTGTTTCATTAAGATAATTAATCGTCGCATTAATTATGATAATTTGAGATTTTATTTGGATAATTCATTATATATAATTCATTATGGAATGAGATTAATGTTGATTGATTAATTAATTGATGAATTTATTACTAGGTTGTACACTTAGTTAAACATGGGTTAACTAATGGCTTTTGATGTATTTAACTAATCATTGTATTAGTAAGGTAAAGATGTGAAGAATTATTTATGAATTAATAAATTATGTAAATGATTGAGAATTTAGGTTCTGGACATGGGATTCTAGACTAATTGAGAATTTGGGGATTTAAACACGGTGTTCTACCCTAATAGTTATCAAAGAATTAATGATGCGAGGTGGTAGACGCAATGATATACACCATATGGGATTTGTAGTGGTAGATGTAGTGATCTACACCAGATAAGATTTGGGGTGTTTGTCATGGAGACCTACACCGAATTAGATTTGTAGTGTTTTGCATGGAATTTAACACCAAATGAATGTCAATAATTAATTACGGAATGAATGGGAGATATGAATGAAAACTTGGTTTAATGTTTTTAAACAAAGACTAAATGACAATATGATGACTGTTTAATTATGAATTGTACTTTTTTCTATTTATAATTTCATACACTATCTTTTGACTAGACTAGTTTTAGACACTATTGGTGGTGTCCTACTGAGTCGTACTCACACCCTACTCAGGACATCTAATCAGAACCTTAGAATACTTTTTTTGTTTCCATACAGGATAAGGGAAAGGCCCTAGGAAAGGTTGTTGGTTGGGAATGGAGCATGGGTGAGGGAAGCAGACATGGTTTGGGACCCGCTATGGAGTCGTCGTGTCTTTACTTTTAGTTTCATTATAAACACTTGAAACTTTCATTATTACAACATTTTTTCCATTTCAACTGAATTTGGTATTTCCTATTTTGACTATATTGTAACATTAATATTATTCTGGTGATTTATATGATTCCAAACCTTTTTACTGTTGTTTTCTTTTTCTTGTACTTTACTCTGAAAAAAGAGGGCATTGTCTCTCCATGAATGACTTACCAGACCCTCCCTACTAGTCAGCCTCCTCTAGCATATGAGGAGGTGCACTTGAGGGAAAGTGACCAATTCGCTCGAGGTCCCGTTGCATGGTACCTGGGTCAGAAAGTTACAAAGTGGTATCAAATGAAGTTTTTTTTCTTTCTTCTTCTTTTTTATTACTATTTTTTAAAAGGTAGACTGAAGACTAAGAAGATTCAAGGCTTGGTAATGAGCTCATGTATGTGAGTTGTAAACCCATGTATGGGGGAAAATCCTAGTACTCAATGTGGGATTATTGTGATTGTTGTTTGTTGTTAAAGTTGGATATTATTTCACTTTGGGTGACGCACTTGTGGTGTGATGTGATAATTATTTTTTCAAATTATTGAGTATTGATTCGTGTCCTAAAGAGGCATGATATTTGAGTCTGAATCCATCATTCTAGGCACTCGGGGTTATTGTGACGTGAATAATTAGGCACTAATGGGAAAATAGGTTATGGGTAAGTTGCTGAACTTGAAATGATTTCTATGTTATGTGATTGGAATGAAAATGGTGCCTAACATGAATTGAGAAATATAAAGAAACTATGAAAATTGAGATTAATTGGGTGTCTAATTGAGAAAATAGTTAATTAAAATGTGTTTATCCTTGCTAATGAAGACCTAGGGGTAAGATGTTTAAGAGTTGTGATAGTGCCTCAGTATTGAACGTGTGGCGAGAAATGAGGTAAGGACATGTTGAGACTTATTGTGTTTCTTTTTCCTCTTACATAATGGTATGTGGTTGTGTTATGAGACCTAAGATGCCTATTTTCATTATAGATATTATTCCTCCACAATTCTTGTTGAGGAGTGGACCGAGTGGTATGGAACATAACATAATTTTTGACAGTGAACTTGAGGCACCATTAGTTCCAGCTGAGGAGGAAGGGGAGATGTTTTGACAGAACTCTACTCATTTTATGCTCTTCATAGAGAGATACCCAAGGTGGGTTCTGAAAAGCATGTCTAAGTTGACAAGGGAGTTTCAGCTGCAGCACCCTCTAACATTTACTGGAGAGGGTGTACCTATGGGAGATGAATTATGGATTGAATCCATAGAGATGATACTTGACCATTTGGAGACTCTGGCTGAGATGATGGTCATGTTGGTTGCTTATATGCTATGGGGGTTAGTAAAGCGCTAGAGGTACATTCATGTACGATATAGATAGACTGATGATATGTTATGAAAGAAATTTCTTGAGAAGTTCTTTGAGAAATTCTTAGATAGAGACACTTACATAAGAGAAGGATTCAAAGTTTATGCATCTGACCTAGGGAATCATGTCCATAATGGATTATACTAAACGTTTTATAGATTTGTAGCATTTTTCTCCAGTGTTGGAAACAGATGAGGCTTATTCAAATAAATGATTTCAGGATGGACTTAGATGTGAAATTATGTCCCAGGTGAATATCTATAGACTAAATAATTTCTCAGAAGTGATGAATTAGGCTCTCATTTTGGAGGCGAACCTGAAGGAGGATTCCCGTACTAGATAAGTAGCTATCGCTAGATGACAAGGGAGTCCACCATTCAATATCAGGAAGCGCTATTATGAGAAATTTAATCATGACAATGGAAATAAAGTTCTAAAATAAGGGGTAAAAGTTTCAAAGAATCTTAATAATTTGTTTTTCAACGAATGTGGTAGGTTGGGACACTTTTGCAAACATTTTACTTGACCCCCGGTGGAGTGATTATTTTTCAAAGTGATAGGGAAGCTACAAAGGTTCTGTAGGTTGCAGCGAAAGAATGGTGTTGAGGGAGCAACTACGCAAAGTCAAAATGTGGGAAGGGGGTCTTCTACACCATATAGGTCTCATAGATGGATTTATTCTGGAAGAAGCAATAAAGGCAGTGGAAGTGGTGATTCAGGGTAAGAGCACCCATATTAGTAGAGTGGTTCTACTTAGGGGAGTCAGAAAACATCATAGGGAAGAGGGGTAGAATAGTTACATGAAGTGTAGCCTACACTTGTGGAGAGAGAGGCTGTTCCATAAAAAGTGAGAGGTAATATTTTAGTATCTTCTACTTTATCTAGTTCCATGTCTGATACTGTCACCTCTCATTCCTTTATATCTATAAATCTTTTTAATGGCTTGAGTTTGGAGGTGGAGTCCATGAATAGAGTAATGAATTCCGATACACTATTGGGAATGCGATCTAGAGATATCTGTCTATGTAAGGGATGTTTACTAGAGAGAGGAGGGTATTGTTTTATTTGGGATCTCTATGTCCTTGATATGGTGGGATTTGACTTGATTATGGGTATGGACTGGTTAGTTGGATACCGAGCCTACATTGACTGTTATCGAAGGAAAGTGACCTTTGTGTATCCTAAGGGTGACCAATTTGTTCATCGTTGAGAGTGGGATATCTAGGAAATATTATAAGGGCCAATTATTTATCAACTGGGAGAGCTCACAACCCAAAATTTTTGTCTTTTTCTTGATGATGGGGGTGGTAGGCAAGACAACCTTCCACCATTTCTAGAACAGTTCCAAGATTTATTTCCTAAAGACTTCTCAGGGTTTCCACCTAGAAGGGATATGAAATTTTCTATTGAGATCATGTCAGGGGTAGATCCAGTGTCTATTCTAGCATAAAGAATGGAACCGAATGGGCTTCTTGAGCTCAAACATTTGTTGGAGGAGATGGAGGATAAAGGGTTTATCCATCCAAGTACGTCACCTTGGGGATCACCTATTTTTTTTTCAAAGAAGACCAATGGGGGTTTACACTTGTGTGTCGATTACTGGATGTTGAATAAGATGTATATGAAGAACTAATATCCTCTTCCACATATAGACGATCTTTTTAAATAGCTAAAGTGAGTTTTTGTGTTCTCAAAGATCAATTTGATATCAGAGGATCATCATGTGACAATGTAGACTTTTGATATACCAAGGACTGATTTCAGATGTAGGTATAGCCTTTATGCGTTTGTTGTAATGCCATTTGGGTTGTCAAATGATCCAAAAATTTATATGGCCTTGATGAATAGGATATTTCATCTATACATGGATCAGTTTTTGGTAGTGTTCATGGAAGAAATATTGGTGTAATCCAAGACTCATGATGATCATGCCCAACATCTTGACATCTTCTTGAGTAAACTGAGAAAGCATTATTTATACTCTAATCTATCAAAGTGTTAGTTTTTGATTTATCAGGTACACTTTTTGGGGCATATCATCTTATAAGAAGGTGCGGAAGTGGACCTAGAGAATGTATAAGTCGTAGTTTCTTAGTATTATCCCAAGAATGTTTTTGATATCATATTCTTTTTGGGATTAAATGGATAGTACAAGAGGTTCATCCAAGCATTTTCCTGATTAGAAGCTTCACTTTAAGGTTTGGAAAAGAAAGGGATAATGTTTGAATGGAAAGAAGCATTGAATAATGATTTCCAAGAGTTGAAGAAGCACTTTACACCAACACCAATATTGATCCTACCTGAGTCAGGTGAGGAGTAAATAACGTTTGATTCTTTTGGGATAGGACTCAGAGCTGCGCTGATGCAAGGGGATTGAGTCATTTTGTATGGGTCTCGATAGTTGGGAACAATTGAATGGAATTACCCCATGCATGACCTGGAGTTGGAAGTGGTGGTTTATGCTCTTAAGTGTTGGGGACACTATCTCTTGGGTGAAATGTTTACAGTTTTTATTGATCAAAAAAGCTTGAAGTATATTGTTTCACAACATGACTTGAATATTTAGTAGCGAAGATGGGTAGAGTATATTCACACCTTTGATTTGGAACTATAATATACACATGGAAAGGGGAATTGATAAGCCTAAATGTAATATATATTTTTCTATCACTTTTCCAATGTTTTTCATTCGTATACCTAATAATTCACAAGGTAGAATTCCAATTTCGTAAGAAATAGGGCTTCACAAGGTTCTAAAGAAGAAAGGTAGAAAAGATACAAAAAATGGCCAAGTACACACCGTGATGGACATGTTCACACCGTGTACTTGATGATCACAGCCTGCATCAAGGCATAAATCCTTACCGTGACCAACCACTATTACTGAAGAAATTTCCAGTTCACATCTTGAATCCCTCCTACACGTCGTGACACTAGTAAATCTAGACGCTGAGAATGCCACAAGGATTCAATGCGAATAGCTAGCTGGCCAAAGGGTACATGTTGTGAACCACCTGTACACGATGTGACCATGGTCAAACATCATTAATCCAGAGAATATCTGTAACAACCCAAAGTTTCATTAATGGAAAATCCCTCTTGATCCAGTTAAATGTCTCTTTATAAAAAATGTTTTTATAAGGGGTCAACTTCTTTGGTTTTATGATAGGAGTTGTGACCGTTACTTTTATAGCCGTTGAACAGTGATCACATGATTAGTATAAATATATGGCTTTAACGAACCCAATTTTACTCATACAAAGGATGTGATGGCCTCATCTAGTAGAATTGCCCCATACGAAGCCCATTTGTCAGAGCTTGGAAAAGAGGTGGCGTCCTTGGGCTTCTCCCTTGACCAAGCCCAAGCTGAACTTCATTATGTCAAGCTCAAATGTGACCGTTTATGGGAAAAGTGGAAGTTGATTGAAATTACCACTCGAGCGATGTTATCCGAGCCACCCCAAGAGTTTGTCACCATCGCACACCTTACCCTTAGGTCTTATGCGGCTGTTTTAAGGGGTTATGTAACAAATAAGTAGTACTATGTTCATGTACATTATTTTTTGTATATAATAATGAATATAATTTCTAGTCATTTTTGATACATTGTAAATAGTTTTTAAAGTACAAATGGTGTTTTTAATTATTATTTAATTAAGAAATCTATTTTATTAAATTAAGGGAATTTTTAATTAAATAATATTTTAATAAAATAATAATAATATTATTATATTAATTTTTATTAAATATAAATGATCTTATAATTTTATGAATGCAATTAAAATTTTATATTAAGGTTTGAAAGCCATTTCTGTCAAAACCCGTGAATTTTCGATAAATGTTGGTTTTTATTTTAAAAGTGAAGATTAACATATTTAGAATTTTTTTTAGATAAAATAAATGTCATTTCTGGAATCAGGACGTCGAAATTATCCAACGGTGAATTTTTCATAATTTTCTGAGACAGTCAAATTTTTGGGTAAAAATTAAATACCGTTTAAATATATTATGTGTTTTATGACATCATAATGACCCAATGGTGATGTAATAAAATACCATAATCCTTATGTTCTGCCAGTATATGTTTTATCATTAAAATAATGTGATTTTGGGTTTGTTTGACTTACTTTTCAAAGCATTAATGGACCCCTCAAGACATATTCAACACTTTGCCTTTTTAAATTAATTTCCATGGGAGTGTGACTGACCTCCACATAAGCAACCTTATTATTTTAAGAAGTTCGGACTTTGGACTTATAAAATAATGTTTTCCTCTTCCCTCTGACAAAAACCATGGGAAAAAACCATGGGATGGTTTGTGGTTTGGATTAATTTAATGTAAGGGGACCCAAACCTAAATAATAAAGAATTCCCTCACCTTTCCTATATAAACCCACCCAAGCTCCCACTTCCTCCTCACTAAAATACCTTGGAGTTTGTCCAAACTCTGACCTACTCTCTCTAGAATCCTCCCAAGGTGCCCCAAGCTCCCAAGAAGCCTCTCACAAGCCTCTCTCCAGCCTTTGGAAACACACTTCCAAGTAAGGGTTTTTTCTTCCGTTCTCATTTTTGTCAATTTTCTTTATGTTGTATTTCCCTTTTAATTTCAATTATGAATGTTGGGGTATGTTTTAAAACCTCCCCATACTTCCCTATTATTTTTTGAATGATGGGAGACCCCTTTCTCTCTCATTAAATTCCTCCCATGTACACCCGTTACTATGCCGAAATTCCAAAAGGAACTTCTCTCTCTTCTTTTACGTTCAAGCAATAATTTTGTATCATGAATCTATATTCCATCACAATTGTTGGGAAATATATATATATGACCTCCTTACTGTCCATTACATTTAAATATGATGATTAACTCCTTTATCTCTCATCAACCATTTTTATGAATTCCTATGTCACGCCGTTATGCTGCCGAAATCGCACCGATTTTCTAAACCAATGCCATTGTGTAGTGAATACCATGCCCATTTCTCCATCAAGGGTATTCACCTTTATTCACATTTACTTATTGTTTATAAAGTTTCATGTATGAATTCCACATGTCTTTATCATGTAATAAATGATTATGTTTTATGAATCCATGTTTTATGATCCATGTGGCACACTTATGCATGAAATGAAATGTTTAAGAAGGGTGCGCCCTTATAGCTCTCTAATACATTGGGTAAAGTATAGTATCATGATAAGTCATGTGCAATGAGTATTGACTCATTCTAATTCAAGTGAAATGACGGTTTACTCGTGCTTTATGTGCAATGAGGATTTACTCATGCTCCATGTGCAATGAGTCTTGGCTCATGCTAATTCAATGTTAAGTGTTGTTGCCACATTTCCATGTTATGATTATCATGATTTATCATGACTTTATGTTAATGTTTATCTTATGATGTATTGACATTCCTATTACCTAACATGTATTGTACTCCTCATGTTATTCCATGTGTACTCCCTTACTGGGCTTTATAGCTCACCCTTTTCTTATGCATGTCCTCAGGTTATCCCATGCAATGCTAAGTACGAGGGAATGTAGTGGTCATGTAAAGGAAGTTTTCAATAAAGATGTTGTATTTCATGTTTTATGTTTTTATGTAGTGATCCTAAGCCACAAAGACACTAAACCTCTCGATCTTCTTTGTTGTATGAAGTGATGTTTTATGTAATAAATCATGTTTAAGTTGTAATAAAAAGCAGGGTTGTCATAGTTGGTATCAGAGGATAAGTTTAGTTATTTTTTGGGATTATGAAACCCTAGTAAAGCCTTAGATACAAGACTATGTATAATAAAAACAACCCTATGTTTTGGTAAATACTAAGTAAGTGGTTTATCAAACAAATACATCCCTGTCTGGATACGAGCAGGTAGAGGCGGCTCTGGCACAGATGTATCCTAGGGGTAAAAACCGAAAACACCGCTTTGAGCTAGACTCGAACGAGAACCGGTGTACGACAAAGGGCCTTGATGCACTCTTGGTTATGACACTCCCGGGGGATATGTTTTGATAAATTCACAATCTTAGCATGAACCCTTATTAAGGGAAAAATGCCCCTAAGAATATATGTTAGAAAGTAGATCATGAAAATCCTCGATTGAATCCTATAGACTCATGAGTTAAAGAAATAAAAGTTTATTTTTGAGTCATCAACTTTTGTATTTGGATTACCCTTTATGTGTTACCCCTAACTTTCCTTTTATTCATCCAATGGCGGGTAATAGGAGGACTTGGGCTAACAACCGTTGTGAAGATCAGTGTGATGATTGTACTAATGAGATGCCAAATCTAATGGGAGCGGGAATCGTGAACTTTGTCACGCTTCTCTCTCAGCTAACTCATGTTTTGAATAGAAACACGAGTCAAGAGGAACGTTCAACCCCCCCTAAGAAAGAACAAGTCGCTATCGAGAGCTTCATGAGACAAAGGCCTCCTACTTTTAGTGGATCATCCGATCCCATGATCGCTGAACAATGGATCAACTCCATTGAAAAGATCTTCTCCATCCTCCAATGTTCTGAACAAGAGAAGGTTCTTCTGGCTGCTTATCGTATGGAGGGTGAAGCTGATCAATGGTGGACGTTGATAAGAAATATGAAGCCTAAGGAGGAGATTGAGGATTTGGAATGAAAGGAATTCCGGAAGATGTTTTTCCATAAATATTTTCCGCGCACCCTCTGAATTAAGATGGAAAGGGACTTCCTTTCCCTCAAGAAAAAAGTTGAATAATCTGTTGGAGCGTATGAGGAAAACTTCACAAGGCTTGCACGATACGATTCCGGCTTTGTCGTTACCCCCGAATGCAAGGTTGACCGCTTCTATGGTGGGATGAAGCCTAGCTTGCAGAAAGCATTAACAATTCGTGACTTCGACAGCTATGAGGAAATTGTCCGATGTGCCCTCAAGGTCGAAATGGAGATCGCAGAATCACAGGGGTATCATGGGGATAAGAAGCATAAGGTGGACTTCAATGCTGATGGGATGATGGATAAATCCAATGGTGCTAAGAAGTTCCAGCACCCCACTTGCCAAAAGTGTGGGAAGAAGCACCCTGAAAATTGACTTAAGGGGACGAGAAAATGCTTTAGGTGTGGAAGAGAAGGGCACCTAGCTATTAACAGTCGGCAAAAAGGACCTGCGGCTGCGACAGAGGAGAGGAACGCTCTGTTAGAACCTCAACGCATTGTTCAATGCTATAAATTCAATGAACTGGGTCATTTTTCAAATCAGTGCCCTAATCCAAGGGTTTTCGGAGGCAACCAACAACCTCCAAGACAACAAGGAAGAGCTTTTGCCATCACTTCTGCCAAATTTAACCCCAACAACGAAGTGGTGAGAGTTACGCTAGTTATTCATTCAAGAATAGAGAACGTACTTTTTGATTCAGGTTCTACGCATTCTTTTATATCTTGAAAGTTTAGTAGAACAATCCTAGCACCACCACAAATCATGGAAGTAATGATGTCGGTGTGTACGGAAACTGGGGCAATCATTGCATCCCAGGAATATAAGTCCTCCCCTATTATAATCTGTGGATTGAATTTCCTGGAGAACCTCTTCATACTCCCTCTGGTGTAATTTGATGCAATTCTTGGCATGGATTTGATTTCCTTATATAGAGCCAATATAAATTTTCGGGAGAGGGAAATCACAATCCATATGGAGAATCGACCCCCGATTCTTTACAAGTGACAGGAGGAAGATGAATCTCCTTTAGCTCTATCATCTCAAGCATGGATATTACTGCCTTATGAGCACGCATATCTGGCTCAGATGATTGAGTCTAAGGAAGAAACCATCCTTGAAGAAATGCCTATTGTGAGGGAATTCGCTGAAGTGTTTCTCGAGGAACTGCCTGGTCTTCCTCTAAGAAGAGATGTTGAGTTCTCAATTGAACTTATACCTGGGGCATTACCAATATCCAAGACTCCATATAGAATGTCTATTGTTGAGCTTGAAGAGATGAAGAAACAACTACCGGAGAATCTGGATAAAGGGTTTATACGCCCAAGTGCTTCACCACGGGGTGCTCCAGTCCTCTTCGTCAAGAAGAAGGATGGATCAATGCGGATTTGCATCGATTATCATGAACTTAACAAAATCACGATAAAGAACAAGTATCATCTCCCAAGAATTGATGAATTGTTTGATCAGCTGCGTGGAGCACAATACTTATCCAAGGTGGACTTGCGGTTAGGATATTATCAAGTAAGGGTGAAGAAGGAAGATATCCCCAAGACTGCTTTTCGTACAAGATACGGGCACTATGAATTCAAAGTAATGCCTTTCGGACTCACCAATGCTCCAGCAATATTCATGGACTTGATGAATAGAGTCTTTAGAAATTACCTTGAAAAGTTTGTGGTAGTCTTTATAGATGATATTCTAATATACTCCAAAACCAAGGAGGACTATGAGGAGCATTTAAGAACTGTACTAAAGACTTTGCGCAAGGAGAAGCTCTATGAAAAGTACAGCAAGTGTGAGTTCTGTTTGAAGGAGGTATCATTCTTGGGCCATATCATCACATGCAATGGGATATCTATGGACCCCTCCAAAATAGATGCAATTGAGGGATTGCTGATGCCAACATCGGTAACCGATATCCGTAGCTTCTTGGGGTTAGCTGGATATTATCGACGATTTGTGAGGAATTTCTCATGATTTTCCAACCCTCTTGCCAAGCTAACTCGAAAGGGAGTAAAGTTTTCTTTGAGTGATGAATGCGAAGAAAAATTCAAGGAGTTGAAAAGGAGGCTTATCACTGCACCCGTGCTCACTTTACCCACAAGTGGGGAAATTTTTGTGGTATTCAGTGATGCTTCGAAGAAGGGCTTAGGATGTGTGCTGATGCAGAATGATAAAGTGATATCCTATGCCTCAAGGCAGTTGAAATTCCATGAGCGAAACTATCCAACACATGATCTGGAGTTGGCGGATGTGATCTTTGCCTTGAAAATCTTGCGGCATTATCACTATGGAGAGAAATGTGAGATATATACTGACCACAAGAGTCTTAAATATATATTCACTCAGAAAGAGATTAATATGCACCAGAGAATATGGATAGAGCTCATCAAGGATTATGACTGTTCAATACATTACCACCCTAGGAAAGCGAACAAGGTGGTGGATGCCCTAATTAGAAAGGATCCAACGATTATATCAATGGTGAGAATTGATAAGGATCCAATCTTCTTAGACTTGATGCAGATGGATGTGGGAATCATAAAGAAGGGAACATCATCAATCCTTTCATAAATGATTGCTCAACCATCTCTTTTGGAAAGGTTAAAGGATGCTCAAAAGGATGATGTGGGAATTCAAGAAAACGTGGAAGCTATCAAAAAGGGTAAATCCTCGGAGTTTAATGTTAATGAGGAAGGAATTGTGCGGTTTGGTAAAAGACTATGTGTTACATCAAGTCCGGAGCTTAAGAAGTAACTCTTAAATGATGCACATAGTTCAGATTTCTCTATTCACCCAGGGAGCACAAAGATGTATCGAGATCTCTGAGAAAACTTTTGGTGGGATAATATGAAGAAGGAGATCACTGAATATACATCAAAGTGCCTGGTGTGTCAGCAAGTGAAGGCAGAGAGGCATAAGTCTAAGGGGATGATGCAACCATTGCCCATACTAGAATGGAAATGGGAAAACATCACCATGGACTTTGTCACCAGACTTCCAAGGACATCCAAAGGCAACAATGCAATCTGGGTTGTTGTGGATCGTCTTACAAAGACTGCACACTTCATTGCTATTCAAGAGGATTTCTCATTGGATCAACTGGCACCGATATATATCAGGGAAGTGGTAAGGTTTCATGGAGTACCACTATCTATTGTGTCTAACCGAGATCCAAGATTCACCTCTATGTTTTGGAAGAGTCTTCAACATGCTCTGAATACTGAACTAAACTTCAGTACGGCCTATCATCCTCAAACTGATGGCCAATTCGAGTGGACTATCCAAACACTTGAGGACATGTTGAGAGCATGCTCAATGGACTTTAAAGGAGGATGTGATCAACATCTTACTCTGGTTGAGTTCTCTTATAATAACAGTTTCCACTCGAGCATCCAAATGGCACCATATGAATCCCTTTATGGGAAAAGGTGCAGAACACTGACATGTTGAGATGAGGTCGGTGAACGTAAGCTGCTTGGACCGGAAATGGTCGAAGAAATGGTGGTGAAGGTGAAAACCATTCAGCAGCATATCAAGGCAGCCCATAGTCGACAGAAGAGTTATACAGATAATCGTCAACGAAACCTTGAGTTTAAAGTTGGAGATATGGTGTTTTTACGCATATCTCCGTGGAAGAATGTCATGAGGTTTGGAAAGAAAGGGAAGATAAGTCCAAGGTACATCGGCCCCTTCAAGATTATTGATCATGTTGGGGCTATGGCCTATCGACTAGCACTTCCACCTACTATGGCCAAGGTGCATGATGTCTTTCATGTATCCCTCTTAAGGAAGTACATACCGGACCCTTCACATGTACTCTCTTCCGAGGTGGTACAATTGGAAGATGATCTTTCTTATGAGGATCAACCAGTGAAGATCTTAGATCGTAGAGAAAAAGTTCTACGAAATAAGACAATGCCCCTCGTCAAGGTGTTGTGGAGAAACCACATGTTTGAAGAAGCAACTTGGGAGTCAGAGGATATGATGAAGCTGAGTAACCCACATTTGTTTTAGTGTGGGAAAAGGAAAATTTCGAGGGCGAAATTTCTTAAGGGGGAAATATTGTAACAACCCAAAGTTTCATTAATGGAAAATCCCTCTTGATCCAGTTAAATGTCTCTTTATAAAAAATGTTTTTATAAGAGGTCAAATTCTTTGGTTTTATGATAAGATTTGTGACCGTTACTTTTATAGCCGTTGAACAGTGATCAAATGATTCATATAAATATAAGGCTTTAACGAACCCAATTTTACTCAGACAAAGGAAGCGATGGCCTCATCCAGTAGAATTGCCCCATACGAAGCCCATTTGTTGGAGCTCGGAAAAGAGGTGGCATCCTTGGGCTTCTCCCTTGACCAAGCCCAAGCTGAGCTTTATTATTTCAAGCTCGAACGTGACCGTCTATGGGAAAAGTGGAAGTTGATTGAAATTACCACTCAAGAGATGTTATCCGAGCCACCCAAGAGTTTGTCACCATCGTACACCTTACCCTTAGGTCTTATACAGCTGTTTTAAGGTGTTATGTAACAAATAAGTAGTACTATGTTCATGTAAATTATTTTTTGTATATAATAATGAATATAATTTCTAGTCATTTTTGATACATTGTAAATAGTTTTTAAAGTACAAATGGTGTTTTTAGTTATTATTTAATTAAGAAATATATTTTATTAAATTAAGGGATTTTTGAATTAAATAATATTTTAATAAAATAATAATAATATTATAATATTATTTTTTATTAAATATAAATGATCTTATAATTTTATGAATGCAATTAAAATTTTATATTAAGGTTTGAAAGCCATTTCTGTCAAAACCCGTGAATTTTCGATAAATGTTGGTTTTTATTTTAAAAGTAAAAATTAACATATTTAGAAATTTTTTAAATAAAATAAATGTCATTTCTGGAATCAGGATGCCGAAATTATCCAACGGTGAATTTTTCATAATTTTCTGAGACAGTCAAATTTTTGGGTAAAAATTAAATACCGTTTAAATATATAATGTGTTTTATGACATCATAATGACCCAATGGTAATGTAATAAAATACCAGAATCATTATGTTCGAACAATATATGTTTTATCATTAAAATAATGTGATTTTGGGTTTGTTTGACTTACTTTTCAAAGCATTAATGGACCCCTCAAGACATATTCAACACTTTGCCTTTTTAAATTAATTTCCATGGGAGTGTGACTGACCTCCACATAAGAAACCTTATTATTTTAAGAAGTTCGGACTTTTCCCTTATAAAATAATTTTTTCCTCTTCCCTTTTCCAAAAAAACATGGGCAAAAACCATGGGATGGTTTATGGTTTGGATTAATTTAATGTAAGGGGACCCAAACCTAAATAATAAAGAATTTCCTCACCTTTCCTATATAAACCCACCCAAGCTCCCACTTCCTCCTCACTAAAATCCCTTGGAGTTTTTCCAACCTCTGACCTAATCTCTCTAGAATCCTCCCAAGGTGCCCCAAGCTCCCAAGAAGCCTCTCATAAGCCTCTCTCTAGCCTTTGGAAGCACACTTCCAAGTAAGGGTTTTTTCTTCCTTTCTCATTTTTGTCAATTTTCTTTAAGTTGTATATCCCTTTTAATTTCAATTATGAATGTTGGGGTATGGTTTTTCACCTCCCACATACTGCCCTCTTATTGTTTGAATGATGGGATACCCCTTTCTCTCTCATTAAATGCCTCCCATGTACACTCGTTACTATGCTGAAATTCCGAAAGGAACTTCTCTCTCTTCTTTTACATTCAAGCAATAATTTTGTATCATGAATCTATATTCCATCACAATTGTTGGTACATGTATCTATATGACCTCCTTACTATCCATTACATGTAAATATGATTAGGAACCCCTTTATCTCTCATCAACCATTTTTATGAATTCCTATGTCACGCCGTTACGCTGCCGAAATCGCACCGATTTTCTAAACCAACGCCATTGTGTAGTGAATACCATGCCCATTTCTCCATCAAGGGTATTAAACTTTATTCACATTTACTTATTGTTTATAAAGTTTCATGTATGAATTCCACACGTTTTTATCATGGAATAAATGATTATGTTTTATGAATCCATGTTTTATGATCCATGTGGCACACTTATGCATGAAATGAAATGTTTAAGAAGGGTGCGCCCTTATAGCGCCCCAATACATTGGGTAAAGTATAGTATCATGATACGCCATGTGCAATGAGTATTGACTCATGATAATTCAAGTGAAATGAGGGTTTACTCGTGCTTTATGTGCAATGATGATTTACTCATGCTCTATGTGCAATGAGCCTTGGCTCATGCTAATTCAATGTTAAGTGTTATTACCACATTTCCATGTTATGATTATCATGATTTATCATGCCTTTATGTTCATGTTTATCTTATGCTCTATTGACATGACTATTGCCTAACATGTATTGTACTCCTCATGTTATTCCATGTGTACTCCCTTACTGGGCTTTATAGCTCACCCTTTTCTTATGCATGTCCTCAGGTTATCCCATGCAATGCTAAGTACGAGGTAATGTAGTGGTCATGTAAAGGAATTTTTCAATAAAGATGTTGTATTTCATGTTTTAAGTTTTCATGTAATGATCCTAATCCCCAAAGACACTAAACCTCTCGATCTTCTTTTTTGTATGAAGTGAAGTTTTATGTAATAAATCATGTTTAAGTTGTAATAAAAAGCAGAGTTGTCATAAGATCTGCATGCCACACTAGAGATCCTCGTCGAAATAACGTGGATTCAAGGTTCATGACAAGACGATCAAGTACACGTCATGACCATTTTTTCCTATATAAGTAGCATCTCGGCAGCACATCTCAACATGATTGGATTATCTCTCTTCCCCATTTATACTCGTTTTGATATTTTATTCTCTTTTCCCTCTATAAACACTTTAGTTATTTGTAATTCTTATATATTCTCAGTCGAAGAGCTGTGGATTATTTTTTCTTCATTTCCTTCAATTCCCACATCGCTTAATTTCCATTTTATTACTTTCAAGTAGGGTTTTATTTAAAGTTTTCTTTCATGTTTGTTACATTTTTATTTAATTACATTAGCATATTTATGATTTCCTTTAACCCTTTTTATTGCTTTAATTACCATCATGAGTAGATAAATGCATCGGGGTAGGGGTCAAGATTTGATGTATCTGGATGCTTAATTAAATATTTAGTTTTAATCTTGGAAAACCTAAATGGATTAGTAATTAGGATATAAATCAATTGTCAAACCCCATTTGTGTGATTGTACCGTGACCATCAGACAGTCAAGAAAATAACCCTATCCTAAATGAAGTAAACTATTACTATGACCATTAGCTTAGGGAACTTTCTACAATAGAAGTTGAACGTAATGCATTTAATACTTTAGCTAGAATCCTAACCTTGGAATAGTTACATCCTAGGTAGAACTAGAAGAATAGACCAAGGTTGACTAGAACCTACTGCTTGCTTCGCAGACTAAGCACTTAGGAACTTTCCAACATTAGAACTCAGATAACCTTTATCTAGATACTCAGACTTGATCCCGACCCCTCTTTAATCACTTGAAGTCAAACCCAAAATTATTTAGAAAACTCCCAAACAATAGTTAACTAGAATGGAAACCTACAAAGGATACAAGATCAAATTTCTTCTTCCTACAGAACAACATCCTCCTCATGGGATCAACCCTAGAATTCCACTATACTATGACCTAGTAGTTAGTAACGTTTGGGACACATATATATTTCTAATTTGACTTGCGCCATGAGAAATTAACGACTCCTTTTAGGAGGACGATAAAATTTTGGTACCATTTCTGGGGAGCAACGCTATTTATTCAGGATTCAAACTCTAATCTAGATCTAGGATTACATTTCCCTCACTCCATTTCCTTTGTTTCTAGACACCCTTGCATATTTTCCCTTTCCTTTTTTCGTTCACCCCTTGCATGTACCAAGGTCCTTTGAATCATTCAAGGACTCTTGATGCACAATCTCTTTTTTTTCATTATATCCTGAGATTTAAAGGCAACTCTCTTCTCTTATCCGGTCAACAATGGCTGAGTAATTCCACCCTACGGGACCTAACCCACCAAAACCCAACTATCAAATCATTTCTTGAGAGCACCCAATAATGAACCAGGAAAAAATTATCATGGACATATTTCCAACTTTCTGGATGTCTGCGATACCTTTTGAATCCAGGGAGTTTCTTGTGATGTAATAAAACGACACGTATTCCCATTCTACTTATGATACAGTGCCAAGGACTGGCTAAAGAGTCAAGCTCCTGAGTCAATTACAACCTGGGATGAAATAGCCAAAAAGTTTCTGGACAAGTTATTCCCACCCATCCAGACCTTGAAGCTCTAGATTGACATTCAAAATTTCAACCAAATTGATTGAGAATATTCTTGGGAAACATGGTACCGCTTTAAAAATTTAATGAGGAAGTGTCCACATCATGGACTGGATATGTGGATACAACTCCAAACATTATATCAAGGAATCTAGCTAGCAGCATGGAATGTTGTCAATGTTGCTAATAATGGAGGTCTCATGCTCAAGACTCCAGATGTAGGAAGAGTCATTTTAGATGAAGTATCTCACAATTCTAGTCTATGGAAGAGTTATCATGGAGAACCATGGCGTGGAAACCACTAAATTTATGAGGCTAGAAAGCTAGCAATGCGAGTGGAAGCACTCACTAAAAATTTGAAAGCATTTCAAATACCAACTACTCAACCCCTCCTGCCCCTATAATGGAATTAGAATCATGAAAGATGTGCGGTGGCCCACATATATATCAACACTAAAAAGATAGATAAGAATAACCACAACAAGATTGTAATTACATTGATTACAATCAACCAAACCCGCCATTCCAATAGCAATGGTACTATCTGCAGAGGCCTGCTCAGCAACAACCACAAAAAAATTTGGGTTATTTTCAACCGAGAGGAGGAAAAAACAAATTCAAAGCTCAAGGACCACCAGGATAACCTCTGATGAACCCTATACCAAGACCACAAGGTCAAAAAAAAAACCATTCCCTCAAAGAGAAAATAAATTTCTACCACCTGAGCCAAGACCGTAGAAAGCACCTATGCAAAGAAATATGGAAAACCTCATAGCGTCATTTGTGAAAAAGTATGATCAAAGAATTATGACACATGAGATAGATATGGAAAACCTAAGAGATTCTCTAAGAAACCTATAAGTACAAATAGGTCCAATATCAAAGACCTTGTTTGAGAGATTACCAGGTACACTACCTGGTAACACTGATACATACCCACAAGAGGATGCTAAGGAACTGGTGTTGAGAAGTGAAAAGATTCTAGAATTCCAATAACCCAAAGAAGCAAGGCCACAAGAAGAAGAATCAAGATAACAACCAATACCTGATGAAAAAACTGATCCCACCTTACATCATGAAGAAGTACACAAGGAACATATACTTGAGAAAAAGAAGGAACCTGTGTATGTTTCCCCACCTCTATACCAGCCAAATCTTCCCTATCTAGAGAGAGTAAGAAAACTTTGGCAGGAGACACAATACAAGAAGTTCCTATATATGTTCAAGAAATTACATATCAACATCCATTTTTTCGAATATATTTCCTAGATGCCAATTTATACGAATTTCTTGAAATATATTTTATAAAATAAAAGAAAATAGAAGACCTAGCAGTAATATATTTAAATGAATAATGCTTTGCTGTTTCACATCAGAAAATTACATAGAAGATGAGAGACCCTGTCAGCTTCTCAGTCCCTTGTGAGATAGGAACATGAAAATTTGGTAGATAACTCCATGATCTAGGAGTAATCATTAACCTTATTCTAATGATTACTTTTCAAAATCTAGGACTCAAAGGAATCAAAGAAACAAGGGTGGATTTTCAATTAGTTGATCGATTGGTCAAGTACCCCCAAGCCATTCTAGAATATGTACGAGTAAAAGTTGAAAAGTTCATTTTCTCAGCTGATTTCCTGGTATTGGACATGGAAGAAGAAGGTGATGTGCCCATTATACTTGGAATACCATTCATATCTACTAAAAATGCACTGATTTATGTGAACCAAGGACACCTCATATTCAGATTAGGAGAAGAAAAAATTGTGTTCAACCTGATTCATGTTGTGTGGCCCTCAAATGACAACAAGGATTGTAACGTCATATCTATTACCTAGAATGATGATGATTCAATGAATAATAAAGAGGAATGTGATGGATCTCTTATAAAAGAAGAAGGAGTCTTTGACTTTATAAAACTCAACTTTATTGAACCACCCAGCAGAGAGGTGGTGCCTTCGTTGATTCCATCCATCATTCAGCCTAATAGTTCAAAGTAATCATTTATAAGGAAATCCTCCTCACTCATTATTGTCCACTCCGAGTTATACACAGACAGATCACTATAAAAAACACATGATCATGGATTGAAGATGTTTCATGAACCATTTTGTAAGATCTATGTCATCAAATGAGACTTAATTGAGTCAAGATCTTGACTATAAATGAAGAGCTGACTGGGAGGCACCATAAGATAGGAGTTATTTAAGTTAGAATAGAACAGTTCTCTTTAGAATATTATTTTATTTTGAATAAAGAGGTGAGAAAATAATAGAGGAAAAAATAGAGGAAACCAATAAGTACACCTTGTGAACCCACATGTCACGACATGACCCCTTGTCGCACTGGAAAAATCAATTTTTCTAAAGGTTCACAACATGAACATAAGGTACACAACTTGACCTAGATCTGGTAAGTTATTAAAAATTATCAAAGGGTCATAAACCGTGACCATTCCCCTCCTCTCTTCACTACCTGTGACCCTCATCCTAATCCACTACCTCCCATGCATGAACCATACTCCCTTCCTTCCTCTCGTTGTCCTCAAACACCCTCCCACCCTTTTGCCAGTGCATGACCATATTCTCTTCCTCTCCATGGTGTGAACCAAAAGGCCGTTGCTTGAAGCTTCTCCATCATAATTGAGTTCTTCCTATGCCTTTGCGAGCCAGCATCCTCCAACTAAGAGCCCACACACTCTATCCACCTCGTAAGACACAAGCTCCTCCCCATCTACAGATGATAACCTTCATTTACACCTAGTGATCTACTTTGAAAACCCACATCACTGGGTTAATCTCATTCAGCTCTAGGAAAAACCCATGAGGGCCAACATGACTCTAGAAATGACCGTGATTACGAATCTGAATGTCGCAGATTCCATCCTTAGTTTATTAGAGACGATGCACATCGAAAAAATCATTGACGTCAGGTAAGAGATGTACATAGAGTTTTTTTTGGAGTTCCTGGCTAGATTTTACATATCAGTGGATACCATTCACTTCAGACGTGGCAACAAGACAGAGTAACTCACCATGGCCCAATTTGGGGTAGGAATCGGTATCTACACAGAGGAGTTTGTGATCTGAGACATTTATCCTACAGTACAGAGGAGTATTTATTGGGAGGATGCACCGAGCCTTGGGTATCTTATTTCTCGTGACCGCCGATCCTATCATGAACCTAGGCTGGAAAATTCCACCCAGCCGAGGACTGCAACCCTATGTATACTACATCGGGATATGGCACATGGATGGTTCATTTATTATCCTTGCTGCTACCATGGGTGGACCTCCCATCAACATGGCTGCTCAGTTTTCCTCCTACTATAGAGTGCTGGAATAGAGGAGGTGGGGCACACTTGTGGGTTGATCATTCATCCCTTGTGTAACACCCCAAGATTTTACAAAAAATATTCTTTTTAATTTCATTAATGTCTTGTGTTGTATGCTACACCAAAAGGATCATGCACAACACACATCCCTGAATTGGCTTGCATTACACGCAAACGCGACCTTCCATGATAGCGTGTGTTGTACGCAATACCAAGTTTCGCTAAACAACGATATGCTATTAAAATATTATTAAAACTAGTCGTTATGAATAGTAATAACCACTTTTTGAAATTTTGTAAATTTTATTTTTCAAAATGGACTTCATTTTTGGATTCAGAATATCGAAATTATCTTAGGGTGAAATTTTGGTACTTTTTGGATAACTTTCATTTTCTGATGAATAGTGAAAATTACTAAATTTTAATTAAAAACAACCTTTTTAATAGAAATAATTAATAGTGATAAATTATTAATTTGAGTGGTTTTAAAGTATATTTAGAATATATTTTTTACAATTTAATACAATGTTGGTCATTAGATGTAATTCTACATTTAAACCAGACATAAACAAATGTCAATCTTTTGATAGTTATTATCTCTTAAGAACACGCTATTTGTTTTGACGTCGGGAATTAATTTTTAAATTAATTAATGCAACTGATATGTTTTGAATTTGGTAAAATAGACATCATTTTTTAGTTCATAATATCAAATATATCTTAGGCCCAATTTTTGGTATTTTTCTGGAAACTTTCATTTTTTGATGAATAGTAAAACCACTAAGTGGTAGTTAAAAAAATGAATTTTTCATAAAACATAATTTTACCACTTCTGTGAGTGGAATTTCAAAAATCCGAGAGACACGATTTATGTTAGTAAGTAAAACGTGGTTCAATGAGATGAAAATAATTTTTGGTGAATAGTAACTCTTTACTTTTTTTTACCACGGTTAAAAGTAAATAGGGTAATTAAGGGTAAAAATGATATTATTATTACCCTAACACATATCCTAATTCTATTGGACAAGTTTAATTCGACCAAAAACAACCTTAGGAATAAAATATGACCATTTAGTCCCACTTGGATTAGATTAGGGCATTTATTATTAATTTATTTAAAGAAGGGTTAAAATAGTTAAAATCAAAGTTTAATAAATAAATAATTTTTAATTAGAGGGTTATACATAAGATAAATTCGTCTATAAATATTCATTATAAAGCTAAAAATATTTCCTACATAATGGTATTTTATTTGTAATTTTTAGACAATAAATAATTTAATTTATTTACGACACAATGATGTTGCAGTAATTATCTTATTAATGAAATATTGACATAATTGATGTTATAAATACCCAAATAAATGTAATTTGAGACTTTTTATGAATTACACTAATTTTATAGGTTAATATGACATGTTAGTATTGATTTAATTAACTTTTTCTGAACTAATCATTCTGTTATTATTTTTTAAAAAATCAATTACTAAATAGTGTCAAAATTGACATAAAATAGTTTTTAAAACAAATATTATATTATTAATTGTTATTTTATTCCTAAAAATCTAAGGTTCGTCCAAATGAATTAGATAAGGTTATATATATTAATAATAAACAACTTGGGGTTCGTTTGGCTTGTTATAGTAAGTTTATTAACCTTATAGTGTAAGAACACAAGAAGACACAGTAAAAGTAAAATTATTTAACTTAATGTTAAATCTAAATAATAAGGTTAAAATAGGAACCTAAACCAGTCTAAATTCTATTGGATGAGAGTATTTCGATCAATCCCCACCTTAGCTTCAAAATAAATCAATTTGGATCTATTTAAAACCGAATATGACTTTATAATAAAATAATATTTTTAGTTTTCCAAAGGAGCCCCTCTCCTCCCTTATAAAAGGGCACCTCCTCCACCTCTTCCTCACACCACTTTGAGCCTTCAAGCTCGGCCAACCCCTGCCAATTTCTCCTCTCCACTTTCCTAGAAACATCCTAGAGGTTCTGGTCTTCTTCAAAGACCTATTTTAGTACCCTAAAAGGAGGTCTCAAAGAAGCACTTCAAAGAAGAGGAGGTTCAGACACTTACGAAGCAAATCAGACCTAAGGTAAGGGAAATATCACAATCTCATTTTTATCCGAGATTGTTTATAATTTGGAATTTACTGGGGTGTATTTTATCATTCACATCCATGTTTTCTCAATATGTAATATTTATATCCTTCTATAATAGTTTATATCCAATTTAACCCTTCGGTGAGTTTTTAGTAAAAGATATGAAAGGAATATTTTGTCGTTTTTTGTACGAGGTACTTTTTGAATTTTCTGACAAAAGCACGAGAAGAATTTTTTTTAACTTATACGGCATGAATGGATTTTAAAAAAAATATTTCCAAGAATCTTCCTTTACAAGTTTTCAAGTTTATTTTTAATCAACTTCTTTTAGTTTAAAATTGTATGACATGTTAAGAAAGGAAAAATGTTTTTGAAGTAAAAAGGATATTTTCCTCAAGAATGGAGTTCAAGAGTTTATTTTGTCTCTGTCCCTATTATTACATTGATTTTATTATGTTGTGATGGAAATATTTTTATGAATTCCTTTATCTTATATGAATTGTTTTATGATGTCCCGATGTTTAAGATTCCCATTTTAATTACATGGGTTACGCAATGATGTATGATTTATAATTTTGTGGAACACATAAGAATGGTATCATTATAAGATGGGTGGTACCTATATATACCTCCAATGAATTGGGTAAAGATTTTATATCTCATGAGATAGACATGGCTGGAACGGTAGGTTATACCGGTTCAGTGAAATAGGACTGAAACGAGGAGTGAACTCGGTTCAGAAATGGACTTTGTCCACTAAGATAGTCTTGGTAATGAGTCTTGACTAATAAGAAATGATTCTCTATGATTATGTGTGTATGAAACAAATTTTCATGTTTTATGTTATGATTATTGGGATTCCATTTCACTACTATGATTTATCCTATGTTATGAAATTATGCTCTCTTTTGCAGGTTAAGATTTCTAAAATGTTATGTTCTTATGAATATGATGTGATTGATATTTCTTTTGTTTACCCTTAATGAGCATTTGAGCTCACCCTTTTATGTTTTCTTTTCCCCAGGATATAAATAAAGGTTTTAGGTAAAAAAAGGGAAGATCTTTTTGGGAGATGTTGAAGATCTTTCACTATGATTAGAAGATTACGTTCCAAGTTTCCAAAGACACTAAACTATTACGGTCCTTGTGTGTCTGTTTTTGTTATGTAATAAGTATTCCGCAAAAGTAATGTAATGTTTATGTATATCAAGCTTTGGGTCTCTACAATTGGTATCAGAGGGAAGGTTTAGTCAACCTTTGGAAACTAGGATGCGAAAACTTTAGTGAGATCCCTAGAGATATTTCTAAGGTATGTCTAGGGATGTCCCTAAGGATAAGTATACGTATAGGATATAGTCCTAGAACTATGGTAACAATCTTAGAATTTAACCTAAGATTTTAGATATTGAAGTTACTCCGCCTTTATTATATTGTTTTCCCTAGAATGTTTTTTACCTCTCACACTATTCTTTTTGGGTTTTAGACGATGGCTGGAACCCGAAGGAACCATGTTGATCAATGTAATGGACAATGCAATGATTTTCCTCCTGAACAAACAAATGTTATGGGAGATGGAGTGCAAAATCTTATTGCTATACTTACACAAGCTATGAATCATTCTGGACTTCCAAATGAGCAGAGAAGGGAACCATATTCTATTGAGTCCTTCATGAGGCAACACCCACCTTATTTCAGTGGGTCTTCTGATCCACTTGTTGCTGAACAATGGATCAGTACTACTGAAAATATATTTTCAGTTCTTCAATGTTCTGAGCATGATAAAGTCATCTTAGCAGTGTATCGTTTGGAAGGTGATGCTGATCAATGGTGGAATCTTATTAAGAATACGAGGAAAAGGGATGAAATTGAGTCCATAGAATGGGACGAGTTCAAGAACTTATTTTTCAATAAGTACTTACCTCGTATTCTTCGAACAAAGATGGAGAATGAGTTTCTTGAACTAAAGAAAAAGTATGATGAATCTGTTGGTATATACAAAGCGAATTTTACAAGGCTTGCCAGGCATGCATCTGGATTTATCATCCAACCTAAAAGTAAAGTTGATCGATTCTTCAGTGGCTTAAAACCAAATATTCGAAGGGAATTATCTATAAGAGACTTCAGTAGATATGAAGAAATTTTTTGTTGTGATATCAAGGTAGAAATGGAAGTTGGTGTTACTTATCCATCTCATAGTTTTGACAAGAAACGAAAGATGGAGTTCAAGGAGAAAATCTCAGAATAATGGTGAAAAGAAGATGAATGTTTCCCTATGCTCAAAGTGTGGAAAGAAGCATGGTGGAGATTGTCTTAATGGGACAAGTAAATGTTTCAAATGTGGAAAGGAAGGTCATCGGGCATTTTAATGCCGCAATGATGGGAAGAAGATGTCTACTGATGCAAACAAAGGAAGGGATACACAGAATGAACCTACTACACTTCAATGCTTCAAGTGCAAGGAAATGGGGAATTATGCTAATAAATGCCCTAATCCAAGGGTTAGTGATGATCGACATGAGCAACCAATTAATGAAAAGGACAAAGGGAAGTCACATGCGATCACTATTGGCGATGTTGAATATGACAACAATGTGGTGGAATGATTAAGTGTTTATGTAATGGGATTCCAAAATAATGTTGTATATAGTATCATGGAATATTGGAATATTTATGTATTGGTATATTGTGGTTTTCAATGGTACCGGTAACCATGGAATGTGATTGAGATATTTTTGGAAAAAAATATGATTTGCGCATAATGAAAGGAAAATGAGAAAATGAAATGTTTGACCGTATTCATGAGCTCATGACTGATATAAGGAGAAGGTTATATCATGGTTTGAGTATATAGAATTTTTGGATTTTGGTATGTGGAAAGAGTTAACTTTTGACTGCATTCATGTTTTCACTAAGGTTTAATGGGTATTCATTTTTCAATAGAATACATGATTAAGGTATTCACATGATTAGAATGTGACCAACAAGATATATGGGGGATAAATGATGGTATTCACCTGCTTAGTTGATGACATTTCCAGTAATCATTTTCTTTATATTATGAGCTTGGACCGAAGTATTTTAGATAATCCTAAAGATTGGAATGGATTATGTTGGACATAAGTTAGTATTATTTAAGGATAGAACTTTTGATATTATATAGTTTTAGAAAAAGGACAACCCCAGGACGGGCGACAGCCCATCGCGTCGGACAAGGCCGTGGGAATCGAACCCACAACCGAAGTGCGACTGGCCTTTATTGCCTACCACTGGCCTACAGGAAGTCCCTGTTTAGTAGAAACTAGTTTTATTATATTAAGAAGAATTATATGTGAAGTATAAGTCCATTTTAGGAACCATATATCATTAATCTCACTATAGATGGACTTATGTATTTTTTGATAACATTTCTAACCTTTTGTTTGAGACAGATGGAATGACCCATCATTCTATCACATGATCTGCTAACACATCACGAATGGCAAATTCAACTTCATTTATTTAAGAGATGAAGTGGAAATTGTCCAAAGAACGACCAACGGTGAGACTATACCAAAATCATGAAAGTATTTCTTCGAATTCCAATTTCATCAACTTTAGGGAAATGATCTTGAAAACCAAAAATGTTGTCCTAGTGCTCTTATATCTGATGAATCAGATGGTACCTTAGATCGTCAAAAATTTATGGCTTTGTGATTGTTGGATTTTCCATAGCCATGTTCTCTACCACTCTCCATCAGAGCTTGATGGTTAGATTTTTCTTCCATATCCATATTTTCACCTATGTTCTCCTATGTGGAAACCCAGTGATTAGTTTATTTGGGTAACCGTTATGTTTCATACTTTTGTTTTTAAATATTGGTTTTGGTATTCCTTTTTACGATGTGGGTTTCTATTAAAGAAACTTTCAAGTAGTAAACCATTTATAACCCCGATGAATTTCGAGGGCGAAATTCATTTTAAGGGGGGTAGAATGTAACACCCCAAGATTTTACGAAAAACATTATTTTTAATTTCATTAATGTCTTGTGTTGTATGCTACACCAAAAGGAGCTTGCACAACACGCATCCCTGACTTGGCTTGAATTACACGCAAGCGCGACCTTCCACTATAGCGTGTGTTGTACACAATACCAAGTTTCGCTAAACAATGAGATGTTATTAAAATATTATTAAAACTAGCCGTTATGAATAGTAATAACCACCTTTTGAAATTTTGTAAATTTTATTTTTCAAAATAGACTTCATTTTTGGATTCATAATATCAAAATTATCTTAGGGTGAAATTTTGGTACTTTTCGGATAACTTTCATTTTCTGATGAATAGTAAAAATTACTAAATTTTAATTAAAAACAACCTTTTTAATCGAAATAATTAATAGTAATAAATTATTAATTTGAGTGGTTTTAAAGTATATTTAGAATATATTTTTACAATTTAATACAATTTTGGTCATTGGATGTAATTCTACATTTAAACCAGACATAAACAAGTGTCAATCTTTTGATAGTTATTATCTTTTAAGAACACACTATTTGTTTTGACGACGAGAATTAATTTTTAAATTAATTAATGCAACTAAAATGTTTTGAATTTGGTAAAATAGACCTCATTTTTGAGTTAATAATATCAAATATATCATAGGCCTAATTTTTGGTATTTTTCTGGAAACTTTCATTTTTTGATGAATAGTGAAACCACTGAGTGGTAGTTAAAAAAAATGAATTTGTCATAAAACATAATTTTACCGCTTCTGTGAGTGGAATTTCAAAAATCCAAGACAAACGATTGATTTTAGTAAGTAAAATGTGGTTCAATGAGATGAAAATAATTTTTGGTGAATAGTAACTTTTTACTTTTTTTACCACAGTTAAAAGTAAATAGGGTAATTAAGGGTAAAAATGATATTAATATTACCCTAAAAAATGTCCAAATTCTATTGGACAAGTGTAATTCGACCAAAAACAACCTTAGGAATAAAATATGACCATTTAGTCCCACTTGGATTAGATTAGGACATTTATTATTAATATATTTAAAGAAGGGTTAAAATAGTTAGAATCAAAGTTTATTAAGTAAATCATTTTTAATATGGGGTTATACATAAGATAAATTCGTCTATAAATATTAATTAGAAAGATAAAAAGATTTCCTACATAATGGTATTTTATTTGTAATTTTTAGACATTAAATAATTTAATTTATTTATGACACAATGATGATGCCGTAATTATCTTATTAATGAAATATTGACATAATTGATGTTATAAATACACAAATAAATGTAATTAGAGACTTTTTATGAATTAAAATAATTTTATAGGTTAATATGACATGTTATTATTGATTTAATTAACTTTATTAGAACTAATAATTCTGTTATGAATTTCACAAAAATAAATTACTAAATAGTGTCAAAATTGACATAAAATAGTTTTTAAATCAAATATTATATTATTAATTGTTATTTTATTCCTAAAAATATAAGGTTCAGCCAAATGACTTAGATAAGGTTATATATATTAATAATAAACAACTTTTGGTTCTTTTGGCTTTTTATAGTAAGTTTATTAACCTTATAGTGTAAGAACACAAGAAGACACGGTAAAAGTAAAATTATTTAACTTAATATTAAATCTAAATGATAAGGTTAAAATAGTAACCTAAACTTGTCTAAATTCTATTGGATGAGAGGATTTCGATCCATCCCCACCTTAGCTTCGAAATAAATCAATTTGGAGCTATTTAAAACCGAATATGACTTTATAATAAGATAATATTTTTAGTTTTCCAAAGGAGCCCCTCTCCTCCCTTATAAACGGGCACCTCCTCCCCCTCTTCCTCACACCACTTTGAGCCTTCAAGCTCGGCCAACCCCTACCGATATCTCCTCTCCACTTTCCTAGAAAGATCCTAGAGATTCTGTTCTTCTTTAAAGACCTATTTTAGTACCCTAAAAGTAGGTCTCAAAGAAGCACTTCAAAGAAGAGGAGGTTCGGACACTTACGAAGAAAATCAGACCTAAGGTAAGGGAAATATCACAATCTCATTTTTATCCGAGATTATTTATACTTTGGAATTTAATGGGGTGTATTTTATCATCCACATCCATTTTTCCTCAATATGTAATATTTATATCCTTCTACAATAGTTTATATCCAATTTTACCCTTCGGTGAGTTTTTAGTAAAACATATGAAAGGAATATTTTGTCGTTTTTCGTACGAGGTACTTTTTGAATTTTCCGAAAAAAGTACGAGAAGAATGTTTTCTTAAATTATACGGCATGAATGGATTTTAAAAAAATATTTCCAAGAATCTTCCTTTACAAGTTTTCAAGTTTATTTTTAATCAACTTCTTTTAGTTTAAAATAGTATGACATGTTAAGAAAGGAAAAATGTTTTTGAAGTAAAAAGGATATTTTCCTAAAAAATGGAGTTCAAGAGTTTTATCAAAATAATTTTCCATCTAAGATAATAAAGGGTTCTGTCTCTATCCCTATTATTACATTGATTTTATTATGTTGTGATGGAAATATTTTTATGAATTCCTTTATCTTATATGAATTGTTTTATGATGTCCCGATGTTTAAGATTCCCATTTTTATTACATGGGTTATGCAATGATGTATGATTTATGATTTTGTGGCACACATAATAATGGTATCATTATGAGATGGGTGGGACCTATATCTACCTCTAATGCATTGGGTAAAGATTTTATATCTCATGAGATAGACATGGCTGGAACGGTAGGTTATACCGGTTCAGTGAAACAGGACTGAAACGAGGAGTGAACTCAGTTCAGAAATGGACTTTGTCCACTAAGATAGTCTTGGAAATGAGTCTTGACTAATAAGAAATTATTATCTATTATTATGTGTGTATGCCAAAAATTTTCATGTTTTATGTTATGATTATTGGGATTCCATTTCACTACTATGATTTATCCCATGTTATGAAATTATGCTCTTTTTTGCAGGTTAAGATTTCCAAAATGTTATGTTCTTATGAATATGATGTGATTGATATTTCTTTTGTTTACCCTTACTGAGAATTTGAGCTCACCCTTTTATGTTTTATTTTCCCTAGGATATAAAGAAAGGTTTTAGGTAAAAAAAGGGAAGATCTTTATGGGAGATGTTGAAGATCTTTCACCACGATTAGAAGATTACGTTCCAAGTTTCCAAAGACACTAAACTATTACGGTCCTTGTGTGTCTGTTTTTGTTATGTACTAAGTATTCTGCAAAAGTAATGTAATGTCTATGTATGTCAAGATTTGGGTCTCTACACCTTGGATGGCCAGATAACTCCACATTTTTGATGCCTTGCATCCCCTCACCTCATTAGGACCAATTGAACTGATTGATCTTGTGCTCCTTCAAAAGATGACGACACTAGTGAATGAGGGAGACATCCATTTTTGGGTTCCTGGACTCCTGAAGCCTGTACCCCAACTAGATGCACCTCAGAAGGATCATCCACTGGATCAGCCACCGGCAGCAGTAGCAGACCCTTCTACCCAGCCACCTGTAGCCACAACCACCACCCCATCCACCTAGCCTGCACCTATTCATCCCACTCCTTCTAACCTATGGGTAATACTCTAGTGCATCCTGGCGAATCAACTCCAGCTCGTTTCCCACCTCTACCTTCCCTTTATTGAGCCTTCCTCACTTACCTCTCCACCACCTAATACTACTGGAACTTCCTCATCCACCTGCCCCCTCTCAATCTTTATCCTTAGACCTACCTCTCAACGTCACAGACCCTACTACTCGACATGATTTCTAGGTAGAGCAGGCCCGGAAGTGCAAGGGACCAGCCACCGAGCCCACTCCCAACATCCCATTCATTTATCCAGCTTCCAGACACATGACCACATTACGAATCAGGAATTCACCACCACCCACCCCATCCCAGCTTTCCACCTCCACCACACCACCATCGGCCTCAGCCCCACCTACCACTGCTAATGATAGCAATTGTGATTTTCCCCCTAGTTCGTTCCATCTTCTAACGCTGGTATGACCATGGAGGAGATTTTTGGCCGAGAGCACTGATTTTAATTTTCATACTTTTTGGGATTTGGGAAACTCTTTTTAGGGGGGGGGGGAGTGATATATTTTTCATTATTTTGTACTAGACTAGGATATTTATATAGATTTTGGTTTTATTTTTCCTTTTTTCCTGTTTTTTTTACTTTTACTTCCTTTTTTTCCTTTGCAATGTCAAGCTCTTCAGAGTCATCTGATGTTGTCGACAGACCCATTCCTCCATCTGTTATTCTGTAACGAGTAACCCATCATGTTGTAGAGATCACCAATCAACTTCAGGTTTTATCATTGGAAATCCACCACCATCAACAACTACCTCCACCAATGATTCTATTTCTACCACATTTAATATTTAGTCGAGCTTCACTTGAATTTATGAATCAGTTAAGCAACCACGCGAACTCGAGGGAATGAAGACCAGTAGCTACAAGCGAAAGAGGATAAACTGAGCTAGTGGGACCAATATTTGAATTTTTGGTTCACCAATTTGGCTGACGATGATAAGTTAGCACTTTATGGGAGTCAACCCGTAGTTTTTTTTGAGTTTTGTTTGAGTCTTGGAATTTTCAGGGCTTCATTAAAGTACTTTGTACGAACTTTCATTCATTAAATAAAATGGTTACAATTATTACTTATTTTTACACTTTCTTGTTTCTCATCTATTCAAATGTTTAAACTATGGATTAATGTTTGTTCTATAGTGTAGGATTTTTCTGCTCACATATTTTGTAGGTGCATCAAAAATTATATGTTAAGACAGATCAGACAACCCCATGGCATACCACTTCATCTTAGGAATCTATTGATTTCCTATTTTTATATGTTTTCATCACTTCCATATCCATTCAATAAATGATATTCACTACCACAACACTCCCAACCATTATTTCATAGACATTGGGGACGCTATCTCCTTTTAAGTGCGTGTGTGTGTGTGTGGGGGGGGGGGTATTTCTCATATTTTCATTGAGATACACTTGAATTTTTGTTTGTTATCACTGTTCTAGGAGACAGTTTTGAAATTTTAAGCATGCTACAAATTTGAAAAACGTTTTTCCCATGTAAATTAAAAATAAAGTTAAAAAGAAGAACGGTAAGAAACATATTTCACCCATGCTTAGAATTTTAGAGTGACTGTTGAGCTTAGAATTTTAATTCAAAATTAAAAATATTTGAAATCATGATTAATTAACTCACTAATTAGGATTTATACCCTTTTTGACTGCCAATTTTTATTTTTATTCTCAGTACCTAAGAAGATTATATTCCTTCAATCTCATTTTCTTTCTCAGCATATTTATTGTGAGATACCTGGGACCTGGAAACCTACTAAAACTTGCATTGAGATCTTATCAAAATGATGAATGAACAAGTGTAATTTTGAAATGATTGACGAAACCTTTGATAACCATTTTACCTGAGGCCCACCTGCCCTATATCTATCATTTATCCTATAGTTTCCATAAATTACCTATAAGAAGAAAAGATATTTCAAGCCTATTTCCCTTCCTACCATGATATTTATAAAATTATTGATGATTATTTTTTAAACAAGTGTGGGGTAGGATTTCAGAAATCATGTGATGATTTCACTTTTAGATATGTATGGTGCGCTCACCTGACTACTAGGTTGTGACCAGTAATCCCTTTTATTGTATCTCATTATTATTTCGTTCATTTTCCAAATTTTAATGAAAAGATTTTTTGACACGGGTTGTGTACTAGGAGAGTCAAAAATCACTATTTTCCAAACCGATGAATCCCTTGAAGGATCATATGCGGTTTGGTAATGGATTTGAAATCCATACAAGGCCTAACTTTTAAAAAATAAAAATGCAAAAGAAAAATGAAAGGAACAAAATCATTTCTTTATCTACTAACTTGCGATACATATGGATCTAACCTTATTTGATGGAGTATATACCCGACTCTCTAGATAGTGGAATTTTTTCACACTTATCATATTGCATATTCATTGTAATTTATAGCTTACCATCCTTTTGACCATTATTTTCACATTCTACCTACCTACCAATAGCCTTAGAGTCATCAAAACCTTATTGATAATAGTCCTCAAGATTATTTTCATACTTGTCTTTACACAGTGGAGATGATAGAACCAGTGCAAGACTATGGTTAGGAACATGGAGTCAGGGTACGAGCATACCATACTTACATTTTATCCTGAGTGATGAGAGAAAAATCATAGTTAGGTAAATTGAAACTGAGCATATAGCTTAAGGAACAACTAAAATATTATTATTAAAAGAATTGAATTTGTTTTGAAAATCTGAACAATGAGGCATGACTATTTTTCTTGAGGACAAACAATGATTCAAGTGTGTGGGGATTTGATAAGCCTAAATGTTATATATATTTTATATCACTTTTCCGATGTTTTGCATTCATATATTGGATAATTCACATGGTAGATATCCAGTTTTGCAGGAAACAGGGCATCACAAGGTTCCAAAGAAGAATGGAAGAAAAGATATAAAAAATGGCCAAGTACACGTTGTGATGGACAAGTTCACATTGTGTAATTAATGATCACATGATGCATTAATTCGTGAAGCCAAGACATGACCAAACAAGATGACTGAAGATATTTCCATTTCATGTCGTGAATCCCTCCAACACGTCGTGACACCAGTCAAACCGGACGCCGAGAAAGCCATGGGGATTCAATGCGAAAAGCAGACTAGGCATGGGGTACATGTCATAAATCACATGTACAAAATGTGAACATGGTCAAAAATCATTAATTCATAGAAGATCTTAATTCCATGATGGATATCCTCATCAAAATAATGCGGATTTAGGGTTCACGACGTGATGATCAAGTACATATCGTGGCCATTTTGTCCTATATAAGGAGCAGCTCGACATCACATTTCTACATTATTGGATTAGATCCATCTCCATTTTAGACTAATTTCTAGATTTTATTCTCTTTTACCTCTCTAAACACTTTAGTTCTTTGTTATTCTTTTACATATACATTCGAAGAACCGTGGATTCCTTTTTCTTCAATACCTTCAATTCCCGCATCGCTTCATTTCGATTTCATTTCTTTCATGTAAGGTTTTTGATAAAACAATATTTTGTTGAATATTTTATTGATAATAAATGATATAATTTCCTCACATTGTGTTAAATATGTTTATTGATAAATTATTTGGGATTTGATCATTCATTTGAAAATTTGGTGAAAATTCCAGTTTTACCCTTTATAGTGCACTATAGTATTTCGAAGATAAATATTTTTATATTTATTATTTTAATTTTAAATTTTGTTACAGTGTTCCTAAATTAATTTCCTAAAACTTTTATTCAGGACACTAGAGCTAAGGAGTGCATTTAGTTGTTGAAAATGGGCCCTGAATTCAAAGTTGGACTGGAATCGCCAGAATGGAAATGGGTTCTATATTTGGGACATATATTCTCCATCCGGGATTGGATTGAGCCCAACTATTGAGGAAGGATCAGGGACATGATTTGGCACAAATCATCCTTCCAGAATGCCGACCAATTCACGCATTTTGGAGGTCAAATTGGCGGTGCAATTTTCATTAAAATATTTGGCCGAGATTTCCCATTCACACTTGAAACCACTTGTAACCTCTCCTCCCCTACCCTCTATAAATTGGTGTTTTTCTCATTTGGAGGGGTTGGGACGTGCATTAGGAAGTTTAGGGTAGAGGAGAAGAGGTTCCTCTCCAATTATACAAGAAATTAAATAAGGTTATCTCTTGAAGCAAGGATCCCTTCGTCGAAGCCCTATTCTTCTTCCTCATGTTGTAATGTTTGTGTTTTCTTAATAAACTTCTTTGTTCTTATATTATTTATTCTCTTTTATTCTGTTTTGTTTAAATTTATTCTTCTATTAATCTTCCTCTTTGAACTATAATTCTTGAGTAGAAGCATTATTCGGTTATACCCATTATAAACCTTTGCACATGCAAAATGCTTCTACAATGATTACGCCACCCATGGAAGAGTAGTCTTTTAGTAATCGATCTATATCTTACCTTATTCATTCATTTATTTTGAATAAATGAGATAATTTAATTCACTTAATATGATCTATTAAATGAGTTTTTAATTTAAATGAAACTAAGCAAGCAATTGAACAATAAACACAAATCACTCGAGGTCGAGAATTGTGTGAATTGTGAGAGCGCAAACTTAATTAGTAATTCAAAACCACATGGGATAAATTTTTAGTGTTAAAATATAATCCCTAAAATCAATTAATTATAGTTTCCAGAGGGGAAATGTGCCCTAATTTACCACTAACCATATGCTAATCTTAGAACATGAATCAAAGCAGGGTGTTGCGATTGCATGTTCCGAAGTTAGCCTAAGGTTAAATTCACTTCATCTCTGTGGTATGGTTAATTATCGTAGGGTTCAGTGGTTAACAAATTAAGGGATAATAATTAAGTGAATATTAATTTAAATGATAATGATTAATAAATGATTTAATAGGTATAGTTAGATCGATTATGCCTTTTAAATATTTTCTAAAAAAACGTCTTTTTGTTGTGTCATTTTAATCAAACTTCATTTCAAAATTAGAAACAAAACAAAATGCATCTTATTCCAGAAAACTTCTTCTAGTTTCATAAACGATACACCCCCCATCCTTTCAAGTATTATTTTTATTCTATTTTATTTTATTTTTATAATACCTTTAATAAGTTGTTTGAATTTACTTCCTCCTTTGAGAGACGACCTTGGTCAGCCACTCTGCTGCACCTAAGTAACCTGAAACCAAACATCATTTAAAGGCACCCACGACAGTGCTCTTTCAAATTGACGCTATTTCCAGGGAGGCAAGTAATTTATTCAACCATTTATAGGTATTTCTTTTATTTTTCATTTTATTATTTTCTTCACCTCTCTCTTTCATCTTTCCCCTTTCTCAAGTTTTTATTTTTTTTCATCCTCTTCTATTCTTTTTGGACCATCAACACTAACTTATCATTTTTATTTTACTATGGTCCACTTTATTTCTTTTCATTTTTATTTGATTTATGACATAAACTAATCCCGAAGATCTCTTAGATCTTGACCCTGAGATTGAACGTAGCCTTAGGGCTTGAATCAGACCTTCTTAGTCTACGAGAAGTTTCAATATTCAACCAGTTGGTGAATTCATCTCTTCTAGAAACATTGAAATTGGAAGAAATTAAAATTCAAACATAAAAGAGGATCCAATGGCTGGAAATAATGGAAATGAACTTAATAGAACCATTTGAGAATTGGATTCACCTGATATTAACTATGAACCAAATTGTATTGCATACCCGAATCTCGAATCAAACTTTGAGTTAAAATCTGGGCTAATTTACATTCTTCCAAAATTTCATGGATTATTTGGTGAGGATCTAAAAAAACACCTTAAAGAATTTAATTCGGTTTACTCAAACCTTAAACCAAGAAATGTTTCTGAAGATCAAATCAAATTAAGAACATTCCCATTATCACTTGATGGAGCTGCGAAAGATTGGATGCATTATTTACAACCTGAGGATGTAACTTGTTGGAACGATTTAAAATATCTTTTCTTACAGAGATTTTTCCCACATCAAGGACCAATTCCATTCATAAGGAGATATCGGGGATCAAGAAAGCACAAGGGGAGTCAATGTATGAGTATTGGGAGAGATTCAAAAAGTTGTGTGCAAGCTGTCCACATCACCAAATCAGTGAGAAACTCCTCATTCAGTACTTCTATGAAGGACTCACACCTATGGAGAGGAGCTTGGTGGATGCCACAGAAGGAGGGGCATTGGTGGACAAGACACCAGTAGCATCACATGCATTTATCAACAAGATGTAACAAAACTCCCAACAATTTGGCGATCAAGGCACACCACATGTCAGGGGAGTACATCAGATATGTCCTTCTTCTCTTGAAAGTCATTTTATTGATAACAAGTTGGAAGGATTGAACACTATGGTGTGGCAGGTTTCATTGGATCAAAAGACATCCCAACCCCCTCCTTCAAGGCCTTGTGGAATTTTCACTGAGACAAGCCACCCAACTGACTGTTTCCCACAACTACAAGAGACAGTGGATTGCGCAGCTGTATTCCCAGGGAGACCATTTCAGCAGAAACAACAACCATATCCCCAAAAGAAGTTTTATTCATTTGATCCAACATACAACCAAGGGTGGAAATATCAACCTGACATGAGGTATGGCTCTGGAAAACAACAAAGGCCACCCTTTCAACAAAACTTTCAGCAGCCTCCGCCTTACCAGCAGGGTTTCCAACAACCCCAAAGGAGATTTGAAGCCCAAGCATCAACAAGACAAAAACAAGGTAATCCCCCACCAAAGGTAGATTCTAATACTAATGATATTTTGAAGCAAATTTTTCTTAATCAACAGAATGAGCTGAAGAGTCAAAGTTCAGAGCCGAGGGAGTTAAAGACTCAAATGAGCCAGTTTTCCACTGCCCTCCACAAACTTGTAAGTAAGAATTACAGAAATCTACCTTCCCAAACCAATCCAAATACAAAGGGGAATGTTAGTGCCATCACATTGATAAGTGGGAAGCAAATGAACGATACATCTGTACCTACCATTCCACCGGGATTCACCTCTACTCCAGAGAAGCCTCATTCCATACCAACTGATGAGGAATCCAAGGAGAAAGATTAAGGTAAGAAAAATATTGATGATGTTCCTCCTAAACCCCTTCCTTTTCCAAACTAGGTTGTTCAAACCAATAATATGGCTGAAGAAGCAATGTAAAAGGAGTTTTTGGACACATTCAAGCGTGTGGAGATCAACATTCCTCTACTTGAAGCCATTAAGAAAATCCCAAGGTATGACAAGTTCTTAAAATAACTATGAACTAATCGAATAGGGCTCAAAGGAAATGAGAGGATCAAACTTGGAAGGAATGTCTCAGCACTCATTACACCAACTCTAGCAATGCCAACAAAGTGCAAGGATCCCGGGACATTCACCATCCCATGTACCATATGGGAGTTGCACTTCTCTGATGCTCTTTGTGATTTAGGAGCTTCAATAAATGTGATTCCTCACTTCGTATTCTCTTCCTTGCAGGTTGGTGAGTTGAAGAAAAATAAGAGTAGTGGTGCAGTTGGCGAATAGAGCTACGGCATATCCAGCGGGAGTTCTTGAGGATGTACTTTTCCGGGTAAGAGACATGATTTTTCCAGCAGATTTCTATGTGCTTAACATGGAGGATGATCAGGTAAGCTCTCATACCACCATTATCTTAGGTAGACCCTTCCTTAAAACTACAAAAACTATCATAAATGTCAATTAGGGTACACTTTCCATGGAATTTTGGGATGGAGTTTTCATATTCAATGTTATGGATTCCATGAAGTACCCCTCAGAGGATCATTCTGCATTTGTTATCTCCCATTTTGAGCCACCAAGTAAAAACACCATGGAATTGTATTATCCTATTCTTAGGGAGATTATGAGTATTGGTTCTAGTTTGATGTCTAAGAGTACTTCCACACCTATTTTTAATGAAAAAGGCTCTATTAGATTTGATTTTGAAATGGAATCATACTCAGATTTTGATCATGTGAACTCTAATTATGACATTGCTGTTGAGTATGCTGATGGATTTGATGCTTTATTCTCTGATTTTGATGATGTATATTCTAATACTGATGCTCTTTGTGCACATATTTCAGTTCCTTCTATGTCTCCATCCATACACCACCCCCCTACACTGGAAATCAAGACATTGCCACCAAATCTCAAATACTCATACTTGTTGAGTGGTGAGAAATTACCTGTTATCATTGCTAACAATCTTACTTTTGAACATGAAGAAAAACTTTTGAATCGTTTGAGGGAGAAAATTAGGGAAATTGGGTGGACCTTGGATGACATATCAGGTATTAGCCCCTCCATTTGCATGCATAGGATTATTTTGGAGGATGGGGCTAAACCGGTGAGGCCACCACAAAGGAGACTCAATCCAACACTTTTGGAGGTTGTTAAAAAAGAAGTTGAAAAATTGCTCAAGGCAGGTATAATCTATCCCATTTCAGATTCTCAGTGGGTAAGTCCAATTCAGGTTGTGCCTGAGAAAAGTGGTATTACTATTGTTAAAAACGAGAAATATGAGTTAGTTCTAATGAGGGTACAAAACAGTTGGCGTGTGTGTATTGATTATAGGAAACTAAATCATTCCACTCGTAAAGACCATTTCTCCATCCCATTTATTGATCAGATGCTTGAGAGACTAGCTGGGAAGACACACTATTGTTTCTTGGATGAATTTTATGGATATTTTCAGGTTCCTATATCTCCGTAGGATCAAGAGAAGAATACATTCACCAGTCCCTTTGGAACATTTTCCTACCGGAGGATGCAATTTGGACTTTTCAATTCCCCAGGTACCTTCCAGAGATGCATGGTGAGTATTTTTTCTGATTTTATTGAGACCTGCATACAGGTATTTATGGATGATTTTACAATGTGTGGGTCTTTATTTGATGAATGTCTAATTAGTTTGGGAAAGGTGTTGAATCGTTGTATTGAGAAGAATATGGTCTTAAATTTTGAAAAATGTCATTTCATGGTCGAAAAGGGAATTGTCTTAGGTCATATAGTCTCACAACATGGCATTGAAGTTGATAAATCTAAGGTAGAAATTATTTCATCCCTCCCATATCCTACGTGTTTGCGTGATGTTCGATCATTCCTTGGACATGCTGGATTTTATCGATGCTTCATCAGAGATTTTAGTAAGATTGCTCTACCCTTATCTCGATTGCTTCAAAAAGATATTGACTTTAATTTTGATGATTCTTGCAGGAATTCCTTTGATGAGCTAAAGAAGCTTCTGACCACTCCACCTGTCATACGGCCGCCACAGTGGGAGATTCCTTTTGAGCTTATGTGTGACGCCTCCAACTTCGCGGTTGGAGATGTCTTATCTCAGAGGGTGGAGGGACGTTCACATGTGATCGCCTATGCATCTAGGACATTGGATTCAACCCAATCAAACTACACAACCACGAAAAAGGAGTTTCTTGCTATCATATTCGTTTTAGATAAATTCAGTTCGTATTTATTGGGCTCTAAAGTAGTTTTTTTTTCTGACCATGCAGCTTTGAGGTACCTCTTGAAGAAGCCATATGCAAAGCCCAGGCTGATCCTATGGATTCTCCTTCTTCAAGAATGTGATATTGAGATAAAGGACAAAAAGGGGTCAGAAAACTTGGTGTCGGACCACATGAGTAGGCTTACTCACACACTAGAGGGTTACACCTTGGACCAGGTACTACTTCGGGACACTTTCCCCAATGAGCATCTCTGAACCATCTTAGGTACGCATCCTTGGTATGATGATTTAGTTAATTACATTGTTTCCTCTGAAATACCATCAAATTTGAAGAAGCTTCAAGTCAAAAAATTAAAAAGTGAGTCTAGGTTTTATGTGTGGGATGATCCTTACCTATGACACATGTGTAGTGACCAAGTCATTAGGAGGTGTGTTCCTGATCATGAGTTTGAGTATGTTTTTCATTTCTGTCATACACTTGCTTGTGGTGGAAAATTTGGACCCCAACGTACTACTAGAAAAGTCTTAGACTCTAGATTATATTAGCCTATCTTATTCCATTATTCCCATGTGTTTTGTAAATCATGCTCTCGTTGCCAACACACTAGAAACATTTCAAGAAGACACGAGATACCCCAACAACCCATTTTACTCTGTGAGATTTTTGACGTTTGGCGAATTTATTTTATGGGACCTTTTCCTAGTTCATTTGGTTTCTTGTATATCATTGTTTCTGTCAATTATGTGAGTAAATGGGTGGAGGCCAAGACCACCAGGACTGACAATTCTCATGTTGTAGTGAATTTTTTCAAGGCTCAAATTTTCTGCAGGTTTAGAGTACCAAAGGCCATCATCAGTGACCAAGGGACACACTTATGCAATCGAAATTTTTCTTCCCTCCTTAGAAATTATGGGGTGACACACAAAACATCAACACCATACCACCCCCAAAAAAATGGCCAGGATGAGGTTTCAAATCGTGAGTTGAAACAAATTTTGGAGAAAACCGTGTGGCCAAATAGGAAGGATTAGAGCAAGCACTTGGATGATGCATTGTGGTCTTATAGGATAGCATAGAAGACACCCATTGGTATGTCCCCATTTCAGATTTTTTTTGGGAAAGAATGTCATCTCCTTGTGGAGGTTGAGCATCGAGCTTATTGGGCTATAAAGAAATGCAACATGGATTTGGACCAAGCTGGAATTCAAAGGAAGCTGCAAATTCAAGAGCTTGGGGAGATTCAACTGTCATCATATGAGAACTCAAGGCTGTATAAGGAAAGATCAAAATAAGATCATGACAAAATGATCCAACAAAGGGAGTTTCATGTTGGAGAGAAAGTCCTTCTCTATAGTTCACGACTAAAGCTGATGCCTGGTAAGTTGCATTCCAGATGGTTAGGTCCTTATGTGGTGACTAATGTTTTTCCTTATGTTGTAGTGGAGATCACACAAGAGGACACAAGAAGGAGCTTTACAATCAATGGGCAACGTTTGAAGAGATACATTGAGGGACTTCCTACTAATGTAGAGGATTTTATCACACTGCATGACCCCATCATTACTTGAGCACATCAGGCTGTTCCTAACCCTTTCACTTTTATATTATTTGTCCTATTTAAAAATTCTGCATTTCATGTGCATATATCATCTCATGGGTACACATTGAGGACAATGCAATATTTTAAGTGTGGGGGAGGGAACCTTTTAGTTTAGTAATTTTAATTGTTTTCTTGTTTAAAAAAAAAACAAAAAAAAATTTGTGTGTTTTTCAAATTTTGTGTGTTTATTTTTCATTTTTATTCGTGATTTTGAAATTTTTGAGCTGAAATGATTCTCATCACAATTTTGAAATGCATATCAATGAGTAAAACAATTTATCCCATGCAATTGAGCTTAAATTAATGCTGAAAATGACTTTGTTTCAAGTTAAAGTATTTAGTAATTTCATGAAAAGTACACTAAATTTTGAATCCCATGCCACATCTCACTGTCTTTATATTTGAAATCACTTTCCTATGAGGCTTCTGAACCATTATTTTCATATTCTTTACATTCACCTCAATTGTTGAGAGAACCAAACCATGATTGATTTAACCAGAATTTGATCTATTCCTGTCAAAACTTGAGGGTTTGAGGTACTTTTGTTTAAATGATTGAGGCATTTGTTTGGTATTAAAGCCCCTTATTTCAAAGAATCCTTTTTCATAATAGCCTACCTTGAACATTTAATCCTTGTATCCCTTAGAATACATGCACAACCTATTAGGTTAGCCACATTACAAGACAATTTTCCCTATCCAACCAACTCTTGAAGTGAAATTGCATAATCTAGTTGAACTTAAGTGTGGGGGAAGTTATCATGTGTTGTGCTACCACATTCTGTGATACTTTCGGTGGAAAATTAAAATTTTAAGAGATGTGTCTACTGCTAATGAAAATAATTATATTGAAAGCTGTGCCTTTTCTGGAGCTTTCATGACAAGTGAAGCTGTGCCTTTTCTGGAGCTTCTAATTGAGGTGGAAATCTGTGCCCATCTAGAGCTTTCAAGAAAATCATTTTTGAGAAGATTGACATTTTTTATGCTGAAATGATGAATGGTGTAAAATTTCCATGACTTTTCATGATGATGGAGCTGAATTGATACTATGGGGATTGAGGAGAAGATCATATTTAAGTGAAAATTAAATTAATGCAATTTTGCTTCAAAAAGAGTCAAGCCCTCCCCATTCAGCCTCAGAGTTTTTCACATCTTAATCCTACCAACCGAAAGCCATAGAACAAACTCGAAAAGTCTTAATGATAAAAATATTTCCTTGACTCACATTGGGTAGTGATATAAGAATTTATCAATCCTATGGTGACCCTTGTATGAGTTTGGATGAGAAAGACATTGCAAAAAAAATTGACATTTGTGTGATAAGAGAAAATTCAAGCGAGGTAAGTGTTTTGTGCATGAGAGGATAAATAAAGTGGAAATATATTGAATGATATAAATGAAGAACTTGAAATAATTTTTTTATGAGACATGATACCTTTTGTTTCTTGGTGTGTAATTGTTTGATCTCAAGGATATGTGTTTGAAAATTGGTTTTGATTTGAATTGATGTTTACTTGACATGAGGTTTTGCCCAGGAGTGCAAAAGGGTAAGTGTGGGGGAGTTTATAAAACACTATTTTGTTGAATATTTTATTTATAATAAATGACATAATTTCCTCACATTGTGTTAAATATGTTTATTTATAAAATATTTGGGATTTGATCATTCATTTGAAAATTTGGTTAAAATTCCAGTTTTACCCTTTATAGTGCACTGTAGTATTTTGAAGATAAATATTTTTATATTTATTATTTGAATTTGAAATTTTGTAACAGTGTTCCAAAATTAAGTTTCTACAACTTGTATTCAGGACACTAGAGCTAAAGAGTGCATTTAGTTGTTGAAAATGGGCCCTGTGGTCAAAGTTGGGCTGGAATCGGCAGAATGGACATGGGTTCTGTATTTGGGCCATATCTTCTCCATCCACAATTGGATTTAGCCGAAATGTTGAGGAAAGATAGGGGACATGATTTGTCACAAATCATCCTTCTAGAAATCCGACCAATTCACGCGTTTTTGAGGTCCAATGGGCGGTGCAATGTGCATTAAAATATTTGTCCGAGATTTCCCATTCACACTTGAAACCACTTGTAACCTCTCCTCCCCTCCCCTCTATAAATTGGTTTTTTTCTTATTTGGAGGGTTTGGGACGTGCATTAGGAAGTTTAGGGAAGAGGAGAAGAGGTTCCACTCTAATTATCCTAGCAATTAAATAAGGGTATCTCTTGAAGCAAGGATCCCTTCGTCGAAGCCCTATTCTTCTTCCCCATGTTGTAATGTTTGTGTTTTCTTAATAAAATTATTTGTTATTCTTTTATTTATTCTCTTTTCTTCTGTTTTGTTTAAATTTCTTCTTATCTTAATCTTCCTCTTTGGGATGGAATTCTTGAGTATAAGTGTTATTGGGTTACACCCATTATAAACCTTTGCACATGTAAAACGCTTCTACGATGATTACGTCACCCATGGAAGAGTAGTCTTTTAGTAATCGATCTATATCATACCTTATTCATTAATTTATTTTGAATAAATGAGCTAATGTAATTCACTTAATATGATATATTAATTGAGTTTTAAATTTAAATGAAACTAATCATGAAATTGAACAATAAACACAAATCACGCGAGGTCGAGAATTGTGTGAATTGTGAGAGCGCGAACTTAATTGGTAATTCAAAACCACATGAGATCAATTTGTAGTGTTCAAATATAATCCCTAAACTCAATTAATTCTATTTTCTAGAGGGGAAATGTGCCTTAATTTACCACTTACCATAAGCTAATCTTAGAACATCAATCAAAGCAGGGTGTTGCGATTGCATGTTCCGAGGTTAGCCTAAGGTTAAATTCACTTCATCTTTGTGGTAAGGTTAATTCTCGTAGGGTTTGGGGGTTAAAAAATTAAGGGGTAATAATTAAGTGAATATTAATTTAAATTATAATGATTAATAAGTGATTGAAGAGGTAGAGTTAGATCGATTATGCCTTTTAAATATTGTCTAAAAAAACATCTTTTTATTGTGTCATTTTAATCGAACTTCATTTCAAAATTAAAAACAAAAAAAAATGCAATTTTCTTCCAGCAAACCTCTTATAGTTTCATAAACGATAAACCCCCCATCCTTTCAAGTAGTATTTTTATTCTATTTTATTTTATTTTTATAATACCTTTAATAAGTTGTTTGAATTTACTTCCTCCTTTGAGAGACGACCTTGGTCAACCACTCTGCTGCACCTAAGTAACCCGAAACCAAACATCATTTGAAGGCGCTCCCGACAGTGCTCTTTCAGTTTTATTTAAAGTTTTCATACATGTTCGTCACATATTTATTCAATTCCATTTTCATAGTTATTTTTTTACCCCTTTTATTTCTTTAATTACCATCATGAGTAGCTAAATGCATTAGGGCAGGGATCAAGATTCGATGTATCTAGATGCTCAATTAAATCTCTAGTTCTAAGCTTGGAAATCCTAAATGGATTAATAATTAAGATATAAACATATGGACAAACACCATTTGTGGGACTGTAGCATGACCATTGGACAGTCAAGAAAATGACCCTATCCAAATTGAAGTAAACTATGACTGTGACCATTAGCTTAGGGAACTTTTGTCAATATAAGCTGAATGTAATGAATCTAGGTCTGTAGCTAGCCTCCTTACCATGGAATAATTACATCCTAGGTAGAACTAGAAGACTGGACCAAGGTTGACTAGTGGCTACCACTTGCTTCAGAGACTAAGAACTTAGGACCATACCAAGATTACAACTAATATCACCTTTATCTAGATACTAAGACTTGATCCTGACCCATATTTAATCACTTGAATTCAAACCCAAAATTAGTTAGAAAACTCCCAAACATTAGTCAACCAGTAATGACTCCTACAAAGGATACAAGACCAGATTTCTTCTCCCTACAAAACAACATACTCCTTGTAGGATCGACCCTAGACTTATACTATACTATGACATAGTAGTTAGTAATTTTTGGGACACATATAAATTTCTAATTGTACTCGCGCACTGAGGAATTAATGACGCCTTTTGGGCATCCGACCAGGAATAGTGTGGATGATGCCTTGAGAAAGAAGACTCAAAATAATTGGTTACGTGAGTTGAGTTTGGAGTGGAAGATAATGAATTTGATCACTAAATTCTTGTGGTGGTTTATGAGAGTTAGTAGAAAATGAATCTATTTTTAGTAGAAGTGGAGTCTACACTCTTGAGACAGATCTAGAATAGGAAATACGAAGATCTGGAGTTCTTAGACTCTAGGAAAAGCCTTTAAGGTGGGGAGACACCTTCAAACATGTTGATAGACGAGGATGAGGCCATGTTCATGAAAATCAGGTTGTTGTGCCTTCGATTATGCAAGAGGAACTCATGAAAGAATTTCATGCCTCGAAGTGGGTGGTATGTCCTTGTGTGAAAACAATGTACCGTGACTTACAAACACTATTTTGGTGGCCATGCACGAAAAAGGAAATAGAAGGTTTCATTATAAGATGTTTCACCTGTTAGTAGGTGAAGGCTGAGAACCAATTTCCTGGAGGTTTACTGAAATCATTTCCTATTCTGGAATGGAAGTGAGATGATGTGACCATTGATTTTTTTGTAGGTCTTCCAAAGAGACTTAGGAAGAATTATTATATTTGGGTCATTGTTGATAGACTAAAAAAGGTATCACATTTCTTTCCCATCAGGAGAACCTTCACAGTGGAACAATTGGGGGAGCTATACATTTGAGAGATAATTCATTTTCATGGGATGACACAGAAGATAATTTTAGATCACGATTCAGGTTTTAATTCACGATTTTGGTAGGGCTTGCAGAAAGTTCTTAGAACACAGGTTTTGTTGAGTACAACTTTCCACCCATGGAAATATGGGCAGTCAAAGTGTACAATACAGGTGCTAAAGGATATGTTGTGGGAATGTGTGCTTGATTTCAGTAGTTATTTGATGAAGCACTTGTATTTAGTGGAGTTCTCCTATAACTATAGATATTTTGAAACTATAAAAATGAAAAAACACAAGGAAATTTACGGATGTCCATGTAGATCACTGCTATGCTGGATGGAGGTGGGTGAGTTAGAATTGTTGGGACTGAGTCTTGTGTAGGAGACATCAGATCATGTGTAGTTGATTCAAAAACTTATGGCTATGACACAGATTAGGCAGAAGTTGTATGATGATAGTTGGAGATGACATCTAGAGTGTATAGAGGGTGATCGTGTTTTACTTCGGGTGTCACCTAGGTTGGGTAAACGTAGGTTATGGAGACAGGGAAAGTTACCACCCAGGTTTTTTGGACTGTTTGAGGTTGTGGAGATAATCGGGATGGTGGCCCACCGATTGGCTCTTCCATAGAAATAAAACACTATGCATGAAATCTTTCATGTGTAACAACTATGGTGGTATCACCTTGAACCTTCTCATATGATCGATGTGGATGAGGTTGACCTTGAGATAGATGCTACCTTTGAGGGGTATCTAATACTTGTGTTGGATCACAGGGAGAAAGTGTGGTGGGGAATGACCATTCCGATAGTTCATGTGTTATGGAAACATGGACCTGTTCAAGAGGAAACTAAGGAATATGAAGCATCCATGAGGCCTCAGTGGCCCAATATTTTTGGCTCAGAATATTAATGAAGTTGGAGAGTTCATCTCAAGGATGAGATGTTATAAAGTGGGGAGATTGTAAGATCAGGACCTTGTCTAGAGTCATCTCAGGCATGTTTTCAGGTGGTTTTTGTTATTTTGAAGTACCTTTCTTTTGGAATTTTAGTTTTAGGTACGTTTGGGTGATGTTTTAAGAAAAATCTATGGAAAGAGGGATGTGCATGGTTTAAAAACAGTTTGAAAAAAGAATGCACCCAAACCTAAGTAACCGTGTGAACCGTGTGAACTTGGATATTGAGGTCCGCACATTGTGTGCACATTTTCCTTAACCGTGCACCCTAACCAAGTGAAAAAATTCACATGGAATAGTTTTCTATGAAAATTAGTTTTTGAATCAACCAAACCCTTAACACCCCTCTATTTTTACCTAGTATCAGGCTTGAGTAATTCTAGATGATCTGAGAGATTTCTGGAGGGATTCCTTGGAGATTTGAACATTTTTCTTCGAGATTGAAATGTCGTATTGAAGATCCACTCTCTTCTCGATAAGTGAATATCATCCTAATGATTCTTCCATTATTTCCTCTATCTTTATTTGATCTTTTCATGAAAGATCTCCACTATTTCCATAAATCTAAACCTATGGGATGAGATATAGATCTAGGATTGTGGATATAGATTAAGATTTGAAATATATTGATTCCTTTGATCTTAATTTTGGGTTTATAGATTTAGATCTCAATTTTTATTAACATTGTTGTGCCGATTAGATTTTGGGGATTTCTACTGGGAAAAAATCTAGCAATAAAATGAGGTAGGTGGTCTAAATAAAACTCCCATAGTCGTGGATTTTATATGTGTATGTGAGATTATTTATTTTCTAGCTTCCCTTAATGATTGATTTCCTAAATTAGAGTAATTGGGAAAGTGAAATTGACTTGTCGATGCCTTTGTGATTAAATAGATGATTGAACCATGAGGATAAGGGGCTGTCCAAATAGTTGTTTGATTTGGGGAAATTGTTTATGGTTTGAGATATTATAATTGAGATATTTAATTTGGTTGGGTTCGAGATAATTAATCAGGGGGAATTAATTATGTGATAAAGATTGGCTATGTGAGATAATTAATGGTGGATTAATTATGTGCCTTATTGTTTCATTAAGATAATTAATTATGGGATTAATTATGTTAAGTTGAGATTTTATTTGGATAATTAATTATGGAGAATTAATTATGTAATGAGATTAATATTGATTTATTAATTAATTGATAAATTAATTAATGGGTTGTGCACTTAGTTAAACATGGTTTAACTAATGGGTTTAAATGTATTTAACTAATATTTGGATTAGTATGGTAAATATGTGAATAATTATTTATGAATTAATAAATGATGTGAATGATTGAGAATGTGGGTTCTCGACATGCTGTTCTAGACCAATGGAGAAGTTGGGTCTTAGACATGGTGTTCTACCCCAATAGTTATCCAGGTTCTTGTGACGTGAGGTGGTAGACATGTTAATATACACTATATGGGATTTGGGGTGTTAGATGTGGCGATCTACACCAGATGATATTTGGGGTGTTTGGCATGGAGACCTACACCAAATGATATTTTTGGTGTTTGACATGGCATTTAACTCAAAATGAATGACTATAATTATTTTTGAAATGAATGAGATACATGAATCAAAACCGAGTTTGATGTTTTTAAACAAAGAATAAATGGGAATGTGATAAATATTTAATTAAGCTTTTAAATTATTGATTTATATAATTACATACACTATATTTTTACTATACATTTTTTAGACAACGTTGGTGGTGGCCTCTTGATTTGTACTCACACCTTACTCGGGTCATCAAATCAGCACTTGAGGAGACTTTATTGTTACCAGACAGGATAAGTTCAAGGCCCTAGGAAAGGTTGCTAGTTGGGAATGGAGAATGGGTTAGGGAACCAGATGTGGTTTGGGACCTGCCATGGAGTTGTTGTGTCTTTACTTTTAGTTTCATTGTAGACACTCTCCACTTTTATTGTTACAACATGTTTTCCATTTCAATTGAGTATGGTATTTATTGTTTTGACTATCTTGTGAAATTTTTATTGTTCTGGTGATTTATATGATTCCACACTTTTTTATTATTGTTTTCTTATACTAGTACTTTACTCTAATAAAAGAGGTCATAGACTCCCCACAAATGACTTACCAGACCCTCATTGATAGTTTTCACCCTCTAGCATATGAGGAGGCATGATTGAGGGCTTGTGACCAACCAGCCCAGGGCCCTCTTACATGGCACCCGGGTCAGGACATTACATAATTTGTGTTGATATATATTGTTTTACCAAATTACATCACTATCTGATAATATAAGGAACTGTAATATATGTCTCAATATATTTCATAAAGTTATAATCTCATTTATTAGTAGTTTCAGTTACGATACATTTGGTTGAAATCAATGAAGGGCATTTTTCGAGGTTTCATAATGAATTATTGATGATTTTTTAATTAATGAGTCATATGTTGCAATAAATTTACCAGAAATATATATATATACATATACATATGATATTATACTTTTAAATGATTTCTCATAGTCATCCATGGTATAAATGCATAGTAATGTTCTAGAAGGTAGTTAAATCGACACAAACATGAACCTACCATGATTAATGGATGATTATAGGGTAGTTTAGTTGAAATATCATTACAACATAAGAATAATGATATTATTCAGTGTTTATTAATGTGATTTATTAGTGTTTTTGTAAGTATAATAATTATAATTAATGGATATAAAATTATTATGTAGTATATGAATAAAAATATTTTCATCTTAGTATGATTGTTTAAGATGGTTAATGTTACGATGATATCTTATTTATAATTTTAATTATTGAATGCCTAATTTATATTTATAGAATATAAATCATGACATAAATAACATATTCATTAAATAAAAAATTTCTAGATCCATCCTTGAATGGTAGTGATGAAAAATTAAATGTGTCATCGATGGAGGTAGTTTTCCACAAATACGATTGAGCAACATTTTCTTTTTTTTGATTTAATAGTAGGGGAATAGATAATGTTATACCGTAAATATAATAAAATTTTATTATATTATTTATAATTATTATATTATACACATATGGTTAGAATGTGTTTTTAGGAGGGTGGATGGTAATTATAAAGAATAAAAGCAAAAGGGTAAGTAATACTTATGTTGAAAAATTGGATCTTATCTTGAAGTATCCTTTAGAAATAAAGGAAATTGGAAATATTTTTGAGCTAAGGGTCTTTCAAAAATTTATAAGGGATCAATAATAAGTAAATTGGATAGTTATTGGAGTGTCGTGAAGTGGGAGGAAGTGATTTCCTTTTATAGTTGAAAAAGAGGGACAAATCTTTGGAAATAAATGTTAGGTAATGGATAATATTGGAATTTCATGAGAATTTGATGCATTACATAGATAAATGGACAGTGATACATTTTTGTGTGAATTTAATATCCAAAAAGTCATTTTTAAAGGTTTATGTGACTTTTAGTTATTAAAAAATCGAGATACCTCATTTACCCATTTTACCCATATTAATCTTAATTAAAAATTAACAGTGGTAATTATTTTATTACTAAAAATATAAGATAAAACTTCTTACCAAAGTTTTACACGATGAATCTAAATTTGGGATCCATTTTAATGAATTAAATTTCTAAATATGATAATATCAAATTTTAAATTAAAACACATGATAGATGAAAAAACTTTTTTCTTGAAAAATTTCATTTTAAAAATCAAGTGTTTTTATCTTATTTAATTATTAATTATTAATTGAATGAGTGTTTTTATATTTTTTGTGTTTAAAAGTCATATTAGGTTCATATTTATCAATTATACAATTTAATTTAAAATTATAATTTTTATAAAATTATCATTCCTAAAAAAGTAACTGTTTTAGCATGGTAAATAATATTTACCTTGATAGCTTAATTTTATGATGAAGAACAAAATTGAAAGCATTAATTAATTTTATAATGATAATTAAAAAAAATCATTTTATTATATTCAATTTCTCTCAAATTCAATTTTTCAAAGTGGTAGAAATTAATTTTTATATAAAAATATAAAAACATGATAAAATCTATTTTCATAAGAAAATTACTTTTTTAAAAATATCAACTATTATTATTTTTATTTATTATCCATCTTGAATAAAATTATTATTAAAAAATTACTCATATAAACTATATTTTATCATCATTAATCACATGTTTCATGAAATATAAATACATATCGTTTAAAAAAGTCAATATCTAGAGAAAGACATTTTTAATTATAAAATGACCGTATGAGTTATTTTTGGAATACCAGTTGAGTTTCATTTATATTAAAATTATGATTTATCTTATTTATATATATATATTTCATAAATAGGTTATTCTTATTAATTTCTGTGTTATATATGGAGCAATCTATGAAATAAATTTGTTATTTAAAAGTGATGATATTTTAATATCTTGAGGTGTTACTTATCATTATCCACTTCACTACCAAAATATGTTATTTATTTAGAAAACTCTAAAATCGTGCTGCCAAGCATGTAACATAGAAGATATAATGCTTGGTTTCTATAAGACAGAGTAATCTTCCAATAATACGTCTATAAAATGTTGAGTCTACTACCTTTCTGTCAGGCTGATTTTCATATTTCATTATAAATTCTATCAGAGTTGAACATATTTTTCATTCTTCAATTTTAGATTTATTTAGTAGATTTCTTGTATATTTCACCCGTTATATATATATATGTGTGTTTCCATTAATTTTACATTCTTTTAATCCAAGAAAGTAGATCAGTTATTTGATAATAGTAATTTCAAATTATGAACGCATGAACTATAAAAAAATGTTCATAAATTTTTATTGTTTCTAGATAATATAATTTCATTTATATACTCCATTACCATGCACTATTCCTAATATGATATTTTCATAGAGAGGTTGTGATCAAACCCTCCTCTATTGAACTCTAATTTTCTAAAATATGAGTCCATCTATGCGTAAAATGTACATGGTTCATGATTTATGACATGAAATGGATTTTAAAATATATATAACTTTAATCATCATTTACAATTACAAATCCTTCCAATTATTCGATATAGACTTCTTCATTCAATACTCCATTCAGAAATTTTATCTTTACATTAATTTGATAACCTCTAAAATTCGGCTGAAAAAACACTTCCAAGAAGAATAATATTGACTCTATTATTCCCATTGGAGAAAATTTTTCCTCAATATAAAATTCATTCAATCTATACATATCTTTTACAAACCAACCTTTATTTATTTTAGATCATTACTCCATGTTAATCAAGACTGTTTTTGAAGATCCAAGTTATACCAATCACATTTTTATATCTAAGTCTATCTACAAGCTCTCGTGTTTTATTCTTATTAATTTGATTCAACACTTCATTCATGGATTTGAACTATGATTCCTCCTTCATCACTTATTAAAATTAAGTTGGTTATACCTTTGATAAATTAATAGTTTATTCCATAATCCTCATTATGTAGTTCCATGTTAGAGTATATTTATCTATAATAACGTTTATTGGGTCAACTATTGCCCTAGTTCATCGTGATTGTGACATACGTTTAAAACCTTCTCCATTCCATTCTTATAATTATTCTTTAGAATCACCATAAACCGGAGGATTGTGTGATTCTTCTATATCCACAATTATTTATTGTCTTCTTCAATAAAATATTTAGGAATTAAATTTTCAAAATTTACTTTATCTTTATTTTCTACAACTTTCACATCACTAATTTGAACTATTTCATTAATCCTTTTGTTAAATCTTTTTTAGGATTTACTCTTTAAGGAGTATAAAACGCATCTATTCATCTAATTCCTCACCATTCTATCCAAAAATTTCCCCCTTATTCTAAATAAATCATTTTCTTCGAAATACTGTATGTTGATTCAAAGTGGGAATGCTACCATGCCACATTTTATATGGAGTATTCCTTTCTCCAAGACTGAGCAATGATTGATTCAAAGTGTACATAGAAACTTGTATAGTTTCGTTCTAATTATTATGAGATATGACATTTTCTACTAGAAATGTCTTGGAAATCTTATTTACTTTGAAGTAACTCATTTCAATCAATCCATTCTATTGAGGAATACTAACTATTAAAACTTTATCTTCATTATATGTTTCTCAATATAAGTTTCAACCTCAGTAGGAGTATATTAAGCTCCATTTAATTATCATATAAAGTTCATTGTTATTCATGTTTCATTTACTTATATTTTAAAAATATTTTTATTCAATCTAACACTTCTATTTTGGAAACTATATCTAGTAAAGTAAGAACACATGAGTCGATTATGATGATTTGAGGTGGGTGTATCTATTAAAAACCCATTATATAATCCTATCAAATTTTCAATAGAGGAAGTATATAATGAAACAATTGACTATTCAGAAGCTAAATTCCTGAAGATGTGTAAGGTGATGAAGGATAGGATTTAATCATTAGTAAAATCGATGTTTGTTGACTTGAAAAGATAGTTTGAACCTATATATCCAACTTCTCCACTTCCTCATCCACAATTTTCTATTTACTATATGTTATATATTGTGGATACCCAGTATCATATTATTGAATATGTGATTGTATATTATATTATGATTAACTTAAATCATCAGTAGATAGAGATAGATTGTATTAGGTTATTGATATATGTTATTATAGATGAATTGAACATAGTATTATTACTTACTAATGAATTTTTTAAAGGTGGATAATGTGTTTGATTTTTTTACTTTGGCTATGTAGACTTGTATGAAAACTTTCCACTTAGGTATTCATAAATTATATATTTTATTTTATTTTGTTTTAAAATTAATTTAATATTTTAGGATTTTAATATATATATTCATATAATAACTTAATGGTAAAGAAATGTTGTATATAATGAAATAACACATTTTTGACACTTAGACTTCACATACTAACTTTTTAAATGAATTTATAAATAATCATGGGATTCATTTATGTTCTTGGATGTTTTTAAACTTCTAATGTAAATTTTTTTAGTGGAATAATTATCTACTAATTTTTTGTGATACAGATATCTTTGAGTATGTAAATATAGTTATGATTTCCCTATTAGTGATGTAATTATTTCCCATGTGACTCAATTATCATATTTACTTGAATTATATCACTTTTATATAACATACTTCTTATTTTTGTTTTTTTATTAGGTATCTTTATGCACTATGTATTTAAAATGATATTATGTTAATGTATTGGTTCATAGACCCACATTTAATCTTTCCAGTAACAAAGACTATGTGTGATAGAGAAATAACTAAATATGTTTCTCTAATATTTTATAATTAAGTAGTTACATGATGGACTCTTCTTTATCATAACACGTATGAATCAAATATTTCATTATAGTATACAATTTATCTTAATTAAATAACCACTAAGATTATATTTATTCATATTAGTGGCCATTCGATATTTTATGTTTTTCCCATAAGAAAACATCATTTACTGGTTATGCTCCATATATCGTGATGTGCGAGACAACTTTAAAACAGTATTGGAGAAATAATTTTCATAATTTTAGTTATTATATATTATTATAACTTTTAATTTTATTTCATACTTATTATCTTTTTCAAATAGGTAATGGAATTAATACCACTAAATACTAAAAATAAGGGAATAAAATATCTATTATGCGTGTATAAATGTGGCTTCATTTTTTAAGTACAATAATTTAACAAATACTTGAAAATTTATTTTAAATTGATTGATTCATTTGAAACTGAATTATTATCAACAATAAGGTGTTTAAAGTGATTATTATTTACTAAAATTTATGTATAAAATTATTAAAACTACGATAATTTCATGTTTTGAAAAGTCTAGGTATTTTTTCACTTTTCCTTTTATTTACATATCATTATATTGATATTGAATGATTTATAATCTGTTTCTAATTTTTAAATTCTTTATTATACCCAAAAATATGACGGGAATGTGAAAAACCATATGTGGTGAGTATTGGATGATAATTTAAAAGGTTTTATTTAGTTCCATTTTCTCTCTTTATATTTTTAATTTATATATTTTTTTAATTATGAAATTTTAAAATTAAAGTAGATATAAATAATTATTAAATTAATATTAATAAATAATTTTACTTAATGTTTTACTGTTATAATTTTTTATTATATTCTTTTAGTTTTCTTATATTACATGTTTTGGCATAGTAGTTTTATTTAAATTTATTCAAAAAATTATTATTTTTTAACATGAGTTATAAAAAATACCAATGTTAAAAAATAATTGATTTAAAAAATATATTTACAAAATCACTTAAATTGACATATCTTTATAACATATATTAAGAATAAAAATAATGACATCAAAAAACATTTTTTCACTAGTTCCATGAACTTAATATCAAGTTTATTGGGATTGATGAACACTCAATCAATGTATTTGAAATAATAATAAACCAAATCCAAGATCCACCATGAATGAAATTGAAACCTTATTAAACTTGAAATGAAAAATATTATTGTATACCTCACACCATTGATGCCTCTGCTTATAAGTTCAATTAATATGCTTGGTGAAGATCCCTTAGAGCCATCCAAGGAACTCCATCCTATGTGATGTATCCAGGGGATGAGCTAAATCACCCAAAATTTGGGAGTGATTTTTATTACTTATGAAGATATTATAGCACCTCTTGATGGCTAATAGAAAAGAAAAAAGAGAGTTTGGAAAAGAGAGATATATTCAGAATCCTAGAAATATCTCAAGAAAGCATCCCCATGGTATAACCCTTCATATATATCCCTCATTAAATTATTGATTTTCTTGAACATTTACACAACTGTTACAAAACAATATAAGTAAAGTATCAATTGTTCATGCATTCATGACATGAATGCACTGCTCTATCTCCCAAATGTTTCATCTTATTAAATAATTATTAATGATATCCATATACATGTGATTCCCATATATTTTCTTTTAATGTTCGGACTCCATTCATATTATAGGATGTTAGTGTGAATCATATTATAATATTCTTCTCACACCCTTTTCGTATGATAAATCCATATAAAATTAAACGATATATCTATCCATGACATTTTGAGTTGTCATGAAATAAAGGATATCAACTCAAAAGATATCCCAATGTCATAACCTATGATATAGGATAATATATATAACATACATAATAGGCTTTAGGAAATATCTCCACCAATATAACAATTTTACTAAATCCTCATATACATTGTGTCATTTCACTTTTTTTATAAAATAAATTATGAAATCATATCCATAAAAAGTTTTTTATATCTTCCAAAACACATTTTAAACATTACAATCAACTTCACCATGTATCACATCATATAAAATACCTTTGTGAATATCCACCCAAATTCCATTTTAATAAACTCTAAACCATTTGAGATTAGCTATCTAAGTTTCACAAAACTCAATCCCCATTAAATTGACAAAAACGTTTGACCCCACAAGCCCCTGTAGTTATTGGACTCCTCATATATTTATCATGTTTTAATGATCACAAATCTCATTAATGATCCCAAATCTCATTAATGATCAAAAATATTATTCAACCTAGTTAACTCTTAAATTATATTCAATCGTGTGTATTTATGTTTCATGTTCTATCATTCTTTATAATGGTTAAGCTCAATCTATTTCATGCATAATACTTTTTATGTCTGAAGAAAATTATTTTCCTAAGTACAAGACACCGTTAAGTCAGACACAGTAAGCCAGACACTGTGAATCCAGACACCGTGAAGTCAGACACAGCAAGCCAGACACTGTGAAGCTTGACACCGTGAAGCCATAAATAGTATGCCAGACACCGTAAACCAGACACCATAAGCAAGACACCGTGAAGCAAGACACCGTGAAGCAAGACACCATGAAGCAAGACACCGTGAAGCAAGACACCATGAGAAAGACACCGTGAAGCAGGACACCGTGAAGCAAGACACCATGAAGCAAGACACCATGAGCAAGACACCGTGAAAGAAGACACCGTGAAGGAAGACACCGTGAACAAGACACCGTGACACTCAAACACCGTGAAGGAGACACCGTTTTCATAAATTACTGTGACACCTTTTCTTAAACTATTTTTTCGTCATTCAATTTAATTTTTAACGGTCATATTTGATGTATTTAATGCACTAACATAATTAATGTTTCTTTGTAGACATAGTACGAGGTATGAGGTATGGAACACATGGAACCTGTCGGCTAAAACTCATGCATTCGAAGATAAAGTGTGAAGAGTTCCCAACAACAATAAAACGCGATACTAAACAGAAAACAAGCCTGTGATAACCACTACGAAGAACACATTGCAAAATTTTCAAAGTAAGCATTGTCTCATTAATGAAATCAGACTCTACTGAAGAACATACAAAGTACATTGGAATTTAGATAACATCTTCACATTGTCAAAACTAGTGAAGAACACAAGATGAAGCACGCCACTCTATTTTTCAAGACAAAAAGCAGAGAACAACTCAGAAGCATTTCTATTTAATCAAAGGAGTCCAGATCTACACTTCAAATCACTAGAGCATTCTAAAATCATATCTAATCTCTATCAATGATTATTTTACTTACTTTTTGGGCAGTGTGTGTAGTCTATATATATTCCATACACACATTGAATCCTGTGCTAAACTGGAGGATTTATAAATCCTCACACCAATATCTTTATACTTTTGTTTACCCACTACAACTGTGGAAGAGGTCCCTGTGTAGCCTGGTTATTATTTTTGTTTACCCATGAATACTTTGGAAGAGTTCCCTGTGTGACATGGACAGTCTGTGTACTGTTGTTAATCCTGATCCAGGGTGTGGATCAAAGTTTATTTATATAAACTTCTTGGTGGCCGGTGATCAACAAGTGTAGTGGATTAGGTCTCAACTTGAGACTTAACCACTTGTTTCATATCCGCTGTACTGTTTAATTTTAGTCTTCTCTGTTTTAATACTTTATTGCATAATCCAGAAAACACTAATTTCACTTTGATAGTTAGTCTTGGAAAGAAGTTATAACTGGTTTATCTTAGTAGGATAACTCCAAAAGTAATGTTAATAATACAAATTAAAATTACTGAGAATTAATCAATCTATTGAGAAGTTGTTTAAAAAGTCAAACTCTTATAACAGTATAACCTTGATTAATTGGGATGTATCTATTTTTTAGGGAAACCATTTATTTTAATATATTATTTTTTATAATATAAATTTTTATAGTTACTCAATTCACCCCTCCCCTCTTGAGTAAGCTACTCAGACCAACATTTGGTATCAAAGGTTGCTTTATTAAGAATTTGTGTAAGGAAGGGGACACGGGCTCTAGAAACTTTTTAAACTCTTATACTTGGCATCAGTGGGATGGATTCCTTCAACTTGTTAGGAACTCATGGGAAAGACCTGAGCGGGGCACTGCCTGGGCTGGTCTCATGAACCAGCTCCTGCATTTGAGGAGGGATATTCAAGCTTGGCTTCTCAATAACAATAATGATGATAGAAGTATGGAAGATATCAATAGAGATATTGAGGATATTGAGAATGACCTTCTTGACTCTTGGGATGATAACCTTTTTTCTATGTTGGTTGTGAAGCAGAATATGTTTGATGAAAAACTTCTGGCGGTTGAAAGGGAGTGTAGACAAAGATCTCGAGCGTTGTGGCTCAAAGAAGGAGACAAAAACACCGCTTATTTTCAGGCATGTATGAATGAAAAAAGGGTGAGTAAAAGAATTAACCACAGGATGGAAGACATTTCCTTCAGTTAGGATGCTCAAGTGGTTGGGAAAAAGGCGTTGGAGTATTTTGAAGATCTCCTGCCCTGACCGAATGGTTTCAATAATGACATGTTAAGTGACCAGGCAGGAGAGGAGGCTTTTCTGAACTGCATTCCAAGGCTGGTGGAGAACAGGGACAATGACATGTTGCTGGCGACGCCTGAGGAGGACGAGGTGAAAAGTACAGTGTTTGGTATGAATAAGAAAAGCACCCCTAGACCAGATGGTTTTCCAGGTTCCTTATTTGTTGTTGCTTGGGACATTGTTAAAGACAATGTGGTGGAGGAAGTACAAGATTTCGTTAGAGGTGTCCCATTGGTTAGATCTACCTGCGCCTCTAAAGTGGTTCTCATCCCTAAAGTGAAAGATTCATCTGCCTTGAATCAGTTCAAACCTATATGTCTGTGTAACTTTGCTTATAAGATTTTATCCACTCTTCTCAATAAAAGTATTTGTATTATTATCCCAATAATCATATCTGAGGAGAAAAATGGATTTGTGCAAGGAAGATGTATTCAGGGGCCCATTGGCATTGCCCAGGAAATTGTCGACGACTTGAATAAAAAGATAGTTGGTTACAATATTCTGGTTAAGGTGGATTTGGATAAGGCCTATGAAAAACTGGAGTGGCAATTTATTATCAAGGTTATTAGGAAATTTGGATTCCAAGACTGGGTGTGTGACTTGTGCTTTAGATTCTATGCTTCTCCATGGGTCACTATCTCTCTTATGGGCAAGGCCTTTGGGTTCTTTAAATCATCACGTGGTGTTAGGAAAGGTGATCCCTTGTCTTTTACTTTGTTCATCATGGATCCAGAGGCACTCACAAGGAATATTCATCAAAGCATTATGGATGGGAAGATCCTTCCTTTTCGTAACAGGTTTGGGAATGGCATGGTATCTCATCTCATGTTTGCTGACGATATGTTATTATTTATTAATGGCAGGAAAAAATCAATTTCTGGGTTCTCTAAGGCTTTGTCTATCTTTGGAAAGTTGAGTGGTCAAATAATTAACTCTCAAAAGAGTTGTGACTTCATTTCTAATAAGTTCCCGGGAAGATGCATCTCTGCTATCCAAGACAAGTTGGGTATTCAATGCCGTAAACTGCCCATGGTGTACCTTGGATCCCCCATCTCCAATGGAAGAGTCAAAAAGGTGTTATTTGATGACATTATTAACTGGATAACATGGAGAATTTTCAATTGGAAAAATCGGTTTCTCTCCTTTGGAGGTAGGATCACCTTGATCAATATTGTTCTCACCTCTATTCTGATTCATGTGATGTCCATTATTAGGCCTCCGAAGGGAACTCTCGGGAACCTGGAAAATATTATGACTACCTTCCTTTGGGATGCAAATCAAGCTGGGTGTTTCCATTAGGCCTCGTGGAAGTGACTAGCTAGACCTGTCGATGAAGGGGGTATTGGTATTCGTGATGTGGAGGAGTACATGCAAGCTATGCAGGCAAGATTGGCTCGAGAGATTTTTGAAGGGAGATCCATTTGGTCAAATTTCATCACTGATAGAAATGGAAAAGACTAGAGGAGATGGTCATTGAATCCCAGGAGATTATCAGGCCTTGCTCGCTGTATGTTGAATCATTTGGTGGTAATGGAAGGAAGTGTCCGTTGGACCTTTGGCTGTGGAGATGTCAACTTTTGGAACTCAAACTGGTCTGGAACAACTCTTCATTTTCCAAGATGCCCAGCTCCGACCATCTCATTTAAAGAGGCATGTATACACTCGGAATTAATTGATGTGATCCTGAACAGGGAACAAAGGGAGGATTTTGACAGCATCATCTTAGTGGATGAGCCGGACCAGTGTAATTTTTTGGGATCCTATTCTGGTAGATTCTCCGGTCGTGATTTCAGGAACCTGACCCATGCCAGTAGGGGTATGGATGTGTGGGCTTCAAAGATCTGGTGCAAGGAGATCCCAGGGAAGATGAACTTTCTAGTTTGGTGCCTGAGGAATCATGCTTTACCAATAGATGAGAATGTGCAAAAAAGAGGCATGAGTCTGGCTTCCTGGTGCCAATGTTGCAGCAGGCCGCAACAGGAAATTTCAGAGCATCTTTTCTTCCACGATGCTTGGGCCAAAGGCATCTGGTCTTTCCTGCAACAGGGGTTCAATCTCCACGTCTCCCTTGGTCCCATGCAGGAGGTGGTTTTGAGTAGGTTCTAGGGGTCAGGGCAATTTGGGACAAAGGTTAAGATCTGCAGGATGGTTTTTTCATCTGCTTGTTGGGTTCTCTGGGAAGCTAGGAACAAAGCCAGGTACAGAGCCAAGATTTCAGGCTACTATTTACAGGTGCGGGTGAGGCTTCTTGTGATGGAGTTGGGGGCTCTTATTAAAAATGCACGACAGTCTGTGACTTTGAGATGATTTATCCCTGGTCTGTGCTTGGGTTTGGTTTCTGGCCAACTCAACCAGGGCCGATGGATGTGATTGGATCCCTCCTTGTATGGGGCTAAAATTGAATGTGGATGGTTCTTGCTTGAACGGAGAAACGAGAGGGGGCGGGCTGATTCATGACAGCAAGGGTTCCATTCTTATGGGATTTAGTCCCTACTTTGGTGTCGGTAATTCCTTGGGTGCAGAATCTAAAGCCTTGGTCACAGGTATTTCCTTATGTAGGCAGTTCAATATCCACATCAATGAAGTTGAGACAGATTCTACGATGATGGTCAAATTTCTTCAGGGCAATGGGGTCGTCCCCTGGGAGCTGGTTTATATGGTCCATTACTATAAAACCTTTTCCAACCATACTATTTCTGTCAAGAACACTTGGCATGAATGGAATTACGCAGATGACTTATTGGCTAGTAAGGGAACATCAGGAGAGAGACTAATTACCTACACTAGCTTGGGATCTCTTCCCAATGATTGAAAACTCATTGTCAGAAATGATGCTCTTGGTCTCCATTACATTTTCCAGCCTTGATGAATTTGGTTGTATGCTCTCGATTTTTGATTTTGAATAAAAAATTATTTTTCAGGAAAAAAAAGTATGGGTCATAGATTGGAAGGTGCTGCAACCAACAAACCACCATTCTTTAATGGAACCAACTATGCTCAATGGAAAATTAAAATAAAAATGCATCTAGAGAGTATGAGCTTTGAAATTTGGTCATCCATTATAGATGAATAAAAAATTACTGTTACTGATATAATTACATGGGATGAACCAAAAAAACTTTCATACAATAACAATTGAAAATCCATGAATTCTCTATACTGTTCCTTAGGAGATGAATAATTTAATACGATTTATGCTTGTAAAACTGCCCATGAAATTTGGGATACCTTATCTGTCTCACATGAAGGCAATTTTAGTGTAAAGGAAATGAGACTTAATACTTATACTATAAAGTATTATAATTTTAAAATGAAACTTGATGATCCTATTTCTAACATGTATCTCAGGTTCAATGAGATTGTCAACACAATTATTTCTCTAGGAAGAGAAGTCACTGCCAAAGAACAGATCATGAGAATACTTATATTTCTACCTGACAGATGGAGGGAAACCTCTGTCTCTATTAGAGAATTGTGCGACATCATCAAGCTACCTATAAAAGAACTCATTGGGAAACTGATGATGTATGAGGAAGAGCTGAAAGTCAACAAAGAAGAGGAGGATGAACCAAAGAAAAAATCTGTAGCATTCAAGACCACCTTCTCAAAGCACAAAAACAAAGGGAAACTGGAAGCTTCTGTAGAAAGTTCCACCACTGAACAATCATCACCTGACAGTGACGAGGAGATGGCTCAACTAGCCAGAATATTCAAATGATTCTGCAAAAAGAAGAACCTTTTCAAAAATCCTAACTTCAAGGGCAAGTATGATCTAAAAGGAAACTGGAAAAAGGGCTGAAAAATAAGTGACAAAACTGATGAAATTGCATGCTATGAATGTAAGCGCAAAGGACATATAAAAGATGACTGCCCAAAGCTCAAGTATAAGAAGAAATATGAGGACAAGGATAATAAGTACAAAAAGGAAATGAAAGCAACCTGGAGTGCCTGTGAGGATAGTTCAAGAGACTCAGAGACATCACATGATGAATAGGCTAATAAAGCCAATATGTGTTTCTTGAAAAACACATATGAGGTGACACTGTAATCTTCTGTACAAAATTTATACTATTCTGAAGAGGAAAGTGTCTCTGAAATTATAAATAATGAATAAATGTTTGAATATTGCAACATGCTTGAAGAGACATGCAATGAATTGAAAGATAAATATAAATCATTGAAGAAACAGAATGCTCTCACAGTAAATGTTAAATCTGGACTTACTACTAAAAATTATAAAAATGATCAACTTCTCAAAGAAAAAAATGAATTAAAAATGTCTAATGAGCAATTAAAAAGTGACTTAGAAAAGTTTACTAATGGAAAAAATACCCTTACCCAAATGCTAGGAAAAAAATTTCCCCCAAATACTATACTGGCATTGGTTATCAACCTGGTAAAAGAAACCTTAGTAGAATGAAGTCTGTTTCCAAGTCTAGGACATATAGTTTTGTTCCCAGTTCTGGTCATAACTCAACTAGCTCAAGTCACGATACATATTCTACTATTTCATGTTTTTGTGGACCAAATACAGTTTATTTTTCAAACACTTTGCATAATACTTATAGGAAACCTATGAGACAAATATGGGTTCCTAAAGAACTTATTACTAATGTTACTGGACCCAAACAAGTATGGGTACCAAAATCTATATTTGGTTGATCATGTTATAGGAAAATATTCTTAAAGTGCTCCTGCAAAAATCTATGGTACTTGGACAGTGGATGTTCAAGGCACATGACAGGAGACTACTCATGCTTCAAGAATATGATAAAAGTAGATGGAGGACATGTCATATTTGGTGACAATGCCAAAGGGAAGATCATTGTATTTGGCCAGATTGGTAACTCTGATTCGATTTTAATCTATAAAGTACTATTTGTTAATGGATTAAAATATAATCTTCTTATTATCTCACAATTATGTGATGATGGATATCATGTTAAATTTGAAAATTATTCCTGTAATGTCTTTAATTCTAAATATAAATTATTATTTTATGCATCAAGGAATGAGAACATTTATTCTGTTAATTTAGATTCCTTAGATTCTCAAAATGTTTCATGCTTAAGTGTATTTCATAAATAATCTTGGCTCTGGCATAGGAGACTTGGACACTGTAATGTTCACTCCCTTAGAAAGCTAACTAGAAAAGGCCTAATTAGAGACTTACCCAAACTTGAGTTTCCATATGAAAAAGTATGTAATCCTTATGAAAAGGGAAAAAAACACAAAATCTCCTTCAAAATAAAGAAATAAGTTTCTACTTCTCAACCTCTCGAATTGGTTCACATGGATTTGTTTGGATCATCTAGAGTTTCTAGTTTAAATGGGAAGCACTATGTTTATGTTCTGGTAGATGATTTTTCTAGATATACCTAAACCTTCTTGATGGATCACAAAATTGAAGCCCGATCTTATTTTACCAAGTATTCCAATCCTGTAGAAAATCTTAGAGGCCTTAAAATTAAATCTTTAAGTAGTGATCATGGTCGTGAGTTTGAAAATCAAGAGTTTGAATCCTTTTTCTCACAAAATGGTTATAGTCACAATTTCTCTACTCATAGAACACCTCAACAGAATGGTTTTGTAGAAAGAAGAAATAGAACCTCGCAAGAAATTTCTAGAACAATGCTTAGTGAATATGACTTACCTATTTACTTTTGAGCTAAAGCTGTTAATAAAACATGCTACATAATCAATAGAGTCTTGATTAGACCAATTCTCAAAAAACCCCCGTATGAAATCTGGAACAATAGGAAGACCAAGGTTAATTACATTAGATTTTTTGGTTGAAAAGTCTTTATTCTCAACACTAAGGATAATCTTGAAAAATTTTCATACAAAAGTGATGAAGGAATTTTCCCAGGTTACTCAATTTTAAGTAAAGCTGATAGAGTATTAAATAAGAGAACTGAATGTGTGAAAGAATCTGTTCATATCAAGTTTGATGAAACAGATCCACATGAGCCTAGAAACATCCTAGGAAATTTGGAGGATGATGTATCAAATCTGAACATCAACTCAAAATCCTCAAATTCCTCTGTGAAAGAATCTGTGAAAACTTCCAATTCTGGAAATTCCCTACAATTAAGTCATAATGAACCTGAATCTGTTGATGAACCTACAATCACTAGTCCCTCTTTTTCTAGAAAGGTTAGAACCCTCAAAATCCATCCCTTAGATGCTGTTGTAGGAGACTTAGAAAATGTATCACAAACTAGAGCTTCTCTTAGAAATCAGGTTGAACATCAAGCCTTCTAACCACAACTTGAAGCTTGAAACATTGATGATGCCATCAATGATGAATTTTGGGTAATGGATATGCAATAAGAACTTAATCAGTTTGAAAGAAACCATGTTTGGAAACTTGTTGAAAGACCAAAGGACACAATCATCATAGGCACTAAATGGGTGTTTAGAAATAAGGTAGATGAAGCTGGAAATATAGTTAAGAACAAGGCTAGATTAGTTGCACAAGGCTATATTCAAGAAGAAAAAATTGACTATGAGGAGACCTTTTCTCCAGTAGCAATACTTGAAGCCATCAGAATCCTAGTTTCTTATGATGAACATCTGAATTTCAAACTAAATGAAATGGTTGTTAAGAGTGCATTCTTAAATGGGTATATAGCTGAAGATGTATTTGTTGAGCAAACCCCTGGATTTACAAATCCTCATTTTCCCAATAATATTTTCAAACTATCAAAATATTTATATGCTTTAAAGCAAGCTCTATGAGCTTGGTATAACAGATTGAGTACTTTTATCATTTCCAAAGGTTTTACAAAAAGAATAGCTGATCCTACCCTATTTATAAAACAAATTTCTAATGATGTTTTAGTTGTTCAAATCTATGTAGATGATATTATTTTTATATCTTCAAAAAGTTCATTATGTATTTATTTTTCTAAAATGATGCAAAACGAATTTGAAATGAGTTTAATGGGTGAACTAAAATTCTTTCTTGGATTTAAAATATTTCAAAATAATGATGGAATTGTTTTAACTCAAAGTAAATACACTAGAGATCTTTTAAAACTTTTTGGATTGGATAGCACTAAAAGTAGTGAAACTCTCATGAGTACCACCTATAAGTTGGATCTTGATGAAGACGGAAAATCTGTTGATCAAAACACTTATAGAGGAATGATCGGAAGTTTACTCTACTTAACTACTAGCCGTCCGGACATTATGTTTAGTGTGTGTATGTGTGCTCATTTTCAAGAAAATCCTAAAGAATCTTATTTAAATTCTGTAAAGATAATTTTCAAATACCTCAAGCATACACCCAATCTAGGAATGTTCTATCCTAAAGGACAATCATTTAAACTAGTTAGTTATTCTGATGCTGACTTTGGTGGCTGTAAGTTAAATAGAAAGAGCACCTCTGAAACATGTCACCTTTTAGGAAAGTCACTAGTATCATGGTGTACTAAGAAGAAAAATTCTGTTGCATTATCTACTACAGAAGCTGAATACAGAGCTGCTGATAGTTGTTGTGCACAAATTTTTTGGATGAAACACACATTACTATATTATGGATATCAATTCAGACATGTACCAACAAATTGTGACAACACAAGTGCTATTAACATTTCAAAAAATCACGTTTCACATTCTAAGACAAAACATATTGATGTAAGACATCATTTTTTGAGGGTTCATTATCAAAAAGGTGATATCACCTTGGAATTCATTGGTACTGAATATCAACTTTCTGATATATTCACTAAACCATTAAATTCTGAGAGAATAGACTACATCATACATGATCTTAGCATGATAAATCTCAAATAGATATCTTACGTGTCTCACTGTTCAACATTTTACTATGTTTTACTTTGATGTTTCATGATTACGGTTTCTCAGTTACTATCTCTCATGTTTACGGTATCACCGCTATCACTTTTTACTCACAGTTTGAAATTTACCGTCTCACCGTAACGCGCACTGAAAAGTTCACTCACTCTTTCACCGTGACGACCGATCACTGTCTCACTGTGACGTTCACTCACTGTCTCACCATGATGTTCACTCGCTGTCTCACCGTGACAACTACTTACTGTCTCACCATAAAAATTCTTTATTATTTTCCATAAACCTGTATCGTGGTAATTATTATTTCACCCCTTTTACTTTCCCATGTTTTTATTTTTGTGACGTTTGGAATTCCAAAATGATAAAACAAAGAGTTTCACTTGGTTCTTCACCTGGACTTTCTCCTACTCACTTATTTCGAACCCTTTCAACCTAGAAACCCTCCCTCTCTCTCTCTCTCGACCTTCAGTGGATGCCAAGAATGAAACGTCTTTCATCATTCACACCTGTGAAGCACAGCCCGAAGAAGAATAAGATTGAACCAAAGATGACACCCGAAGGACCTTTAAATCTGAACCTGGTAAATTGAAGTGTTGTACCTGAGAAAGAAATTTTCCCCGAATGGATTATATCTAGAAAATCTATGGTCTTTAAAGTGTTAAAAGAACAGGGCTGGTTAGAGTGGTTCTCAAGGTAGAATAGATCCATCTATCCTAGGTTAGTATCTCATTTCTACCAGTACGTACAGTTCTCCTTTGATTCTGGTGAAAGTTATGTTGTGAAGAGCTAGATTAATGGCCAAATATTCTCCTTCTCATCGAGGTTATGGGTTGCATGCCTTAGGATACCTCATGAAGGAATTTGTGATGATTATCAGAGAGAACCTCCACCTACAATTGATTTCTTTGACCTTAAATATGCTCTGAAAACCCTAACTGGGAATGGAACCATGAGAAGGGCCATTACTGCTGAACTTGTTGGAGAAACAAGGCTACTGTTTATGTTTTTTCAAAATCTGGTTAGTCCAAGAAAAGGTGATTTTACTGTGTTAAATTATCAAGATGTGTTTTTGATTCATCTTATGAATAATGGACACAATATCAACCTGTTAAAGTACATCATTCACCATATGTGTGAGTTGATCAAGGTTACATCCAATTCCACCTCTCTGTTCTACTCTCGGCTGATATCAGCCATGCTTGTTGAAAAAGGCATATTTGGACCTAATGAAGAAGTGCTTATGGACTGTGAGTACTGTCTCTCTAAATCCACCATCAGGAGAATGAAGATAAACTGGAATCCTTGGAAAGCGGAGTGAGTGGAAGACAATGATAAGGTTTATGAAAAGTTTAATCCAGTGTATTATCCATCAAGGCCGAAAGACATTTCTGATCCTGGTTTAGAACCAGATGAACTTGTTGAGTATTCAGAAGAAGAGGAAGGAGAATCTGATGTACCAGATAGGGAAGTAGTTGTTGTTGAGGAAAAAAGGATTGTTGTTCCTCATGTTGTTCTTGAAAAAGAAGTTCCTATCCCTAGAGATTATGTCAATATGGAAATCCAAACCGAGGCTGAAAAAGAATCAGTGGTGACATAATTTGAGCAGCAAGTCATAGAAGAGCATATAGTAGAAGAACTCCCTGTGGAACAATTTGTTTCTGAAATAATACCCTATGATGAAGAGAGGATGGAGATAGACTTTCAGCTAGATAGACAAGAGATGAATGAGGAACCTAGAGATGAAACTGTGGATTTAGACCAAGCTCTTGAGCCTCTCAGTCTTGAGAAGGAGGCACCTGTTGAGGGGGAGAAAACCCAAAATCTTGAGTCTGATGAAGCCTCACATCAAACTGAGTCAATTCTTGTGGACACTCTGTACAAATTTCCGAATTTCTATGATGTAAATGAGTCTCAGCAGGTTACTACAACTGGGATTGATCTCTCTTCCCTGTTTCAGTTGAAAGCATTCACCAAATTTGCACGTGAGAAGGAACCTGAACCTGAACCTATCCCTGTACCAATCCCTACACCTGAACCTTTACCCGAACAGCTGCCCTTTGTCAGTAAGGATGATTTAAAGGATTTTTGAGATACTCTCTTGTCTGGTGTTGAGAAACTTATGAACTCCCAAACTCGTCCTATGGCAAATTTGAGTGGGAGATATGCCTCATTACTTTTGGAGAAAACGATCTGGCAAATCCAACCTAAGATGATCCATGAAATTCAAGAAGTAGGAGTTTTAAATAAGCTGCTCAGTAATGAAGTCACATCCCTGAGAATCATGGTTGAAGAAATGAAGAATGACCTGCATTCTAGATTAGAGCCTCCTACTGCTTCTCTAGAACCCACTGTTTCTCAAATCTCTCGAGATGTTGTGTCATAGATTCACCCTTATTTGGAATCCATCGATGAAAATATTGCAGAAAGGCACAAATAGATGTCGAAGGAAATGAGAGAGCTTGTGGTGATCCTTAATAAACTCACTGATGATTACACTGGTTGTCTTCAAAAGGTACTGAATTAGGTAAAATATCTGACAACAACCGTCAAAGCATCTAATACATCTAGTGAATCCTCTACACCTTCCTTGGACAGTAAGTTTCTTAGATCTATAGTCAAAGAAGAGCTTCATAATGCTCTCTGTGGATTTAATGTGGCTTCTTTCTCTGAAGTTGTCAAGAATAGTGATCGAGTTCTTGACCTTGTACAAATTCACTCCAATATTGCAAATGATGACCAGCAGGAGATTTCTAAGAAAGTGGATTTCTATTTCAACTGAATATTCACCAATACTGATATGACCAACCACTTCAAATACCTTGTAGAGAATCTGCGAATTCCTCCAGTGACTCAAGCCTTCAAAAACCAAGTCCAGAGGCTAACCGAGTTTACCAGATTGTTGGACAAGTTCATAGAAAACAAAGATGACTTTGAAAAATCCATGCAGTATGGTGGAGAAATTATTGCAGACTTCATCAAACTCCTGAGACCTTATCTTCATGTACAGTGTACAACAATTGTTGCTCCAGCAGCTGCACCTCTCAGACTTGGGCTGCCTATATTCACCTATGCCTTAGCCTCAACTACCATGTCTATTGGCCAAGCTCTCTGTCAGATCAGGCATGTGATTCTTGATCAGCAACTACCTAGATCTTCTATTTCTCCTACCTTGGCTCCCTCAGTCTTCGAAGGTCTCTATTTACCCTCTCTATCTACCATATCTTTGCCTTCTTCTACACCAAACACTGCCCCTATGGTTTCCTCTTCGGCTATTGATAAAGGAAAAGAGAAGGCCAATCCATGAAGAAGACAAGTGCCTACTCCTTTTTGTTGGGGATGTCATTATTGTTTTTGTATTTCTCCTTTATTTTTTACTGAACTGTTTACTCTAAATAGAATGTGCACTTTTTGATAATCCCAAAAGGGGGAGAGGTTTTTGCATAAAGTTTCTATCTGTTATTTTCTCCATAGTTGCATCCAATTTACACTTTTTCTATACATTATTTTTGATCATCAAAAAGGGGGAGGTTGTAGGACTCCTCATGTATTAATCATGTTTTAATGATCACAAATCTCATTAATGATCCCAAATCTCATTGATGATCACAAATATTATTCAACCTAGTTAACTCTTAAATTATATCCAATTGTGTGTATTTATGTTTCATGTTCTCTCATGCTTTATAATGGTTAAGCTAAATCCATTTCATGCATATTACTGTTTAAGTCTAAATATAGTTATTTTCCTAAGTACAAGACACTATGAAGTCAGACACAGTAAGCCAGACACCATGAAGCCTAACACTGTGAAGTCAGACACAGTAATCCAGACACCGTGAACCATGAAACTTTGAAGACAGACACAGTAAGCCAGAAACCGTAAACCAGACACCATAAGCAAGACACCGTGAATCATGACATCGTGAAGAAAGACACCGTGAAGTAAGACACCGTGAAGCAAGACACCGTGGGAAAGACATCATGAATTAAGACATCGTGAAGCAAGACACCGTGAAGAAAGAAACCGTGAGCAATACATCGTGAAGAAAGACACCGTGAAGCAAGACACCATGAACAAGACACCCTGACGCTCAGACACCGTAAAAAAGACACCATTTTCATAACTTAATGTGACACCATTTCTTAAATTATTTTCTCATCTTTCAATTTAATTTTTAGCAGTCATATTTTATGTCTTTAATGCACTAAAATAATAAATGTTTCTTTGTAGACATAGTAAGAGGTACGAGGTACAGAACACATGGAACTTATCGACTAAAACTCATGCATTTGAAGATAAAGAGTCAAGAGTTCCCAAAAACAATAAAGCACGATACTGAACAGAAAACAATCCTGTGAGCATGACCACGAAGAACACATTGCAAGATTTTCAAAGAAAGCATTGTCTCATGCATGCAATCCGACTCTGCTGAAGAACATACGAAGTACACTGGAATCCAGAGAATATCTTCACATTGTCAAAACTAGTTAAGAACACAAGATGAAGCACGACACTCTGTTTTTCAAGAAAAAAACCAGAGAAGGACTCAGAAGCATTTCTATTTAATCAAAGGAGTCCATACCTGCACTTCAAATAACTAGAGCATTATAATATGCTTAGTGGAAGGTGATCACCAAGTGGAGTGGATTAGGTCTTGGCTTGAGACTGAACCACTTGTTTCATATCCATTGTGCTGTTTAATTTTAGTCTTCTCTGTTTTACTGCTTTATTGCATAATCCCGAAAACACTAATTTTACTTTGATATTTAGTCTTGGAAAGTAGTTATAATTGTTTTATCTTAGTAGGATAACTTAAAAATTAATATTAATAATACAAATTAAGATGAATGATAATTAATAAATCTTCTGAGAAGTTTTTTAAAAAGTCAAACTATTATAATAGTATAATCTTGATTAACTGTGCTGTATCTATTTTTTCGGGAAACCATTTCTTTTAAAATAATTTTTTTGTAATAGAAATTTTTATAGTTACTCAATTCACCCCTCCCCTCTTGAGTAAAATACTCCGACCAATAGTAGTATTAAAAAAATTATGAATTCCTAAATCCATAAATGTATGTAAATAATGGAATCTAGGAAATCATTAGTTCAACTTAAGATACAAAGTGATCATGTGTGATATCTTTCTAACACATGTATCATTATGATTGTGTCCTCTAGTTGCATCATTTGAAAGAATTCATAATTATATAATATATTTGTCCTTGACATCAAGTGAACATGGTACATGAATTTATTTAATCCCATATATCCTCCTCATATATTCTCATTTCTCCAATTCTCGACTGACTCAGTTGATGAATACATCATATATTATTCATCTTAAAAGATAATCACATCACATGCATCTAGCCCAAATTTATAAGCACATAATACATACTATATAGGTATAGATATACACTTACTTAGCCCATATTAATTGAGGGAAAAGATGTTACATTCATCATATGAGTGAAAATATTATATATTAGTTAATCTTCAAGTGATGACATGATGAAAAGTATAAAAAACCACCTCTGATTAGCTAAACCTCAAGGAGTGGAAAGGTTAATGGAATATTTGGTGATGTGGTTTGAAGTTATATAGGACAATTTATGGTGGGTTTTTACAAGAAAGTGGAGATGATAAAGGTGATGAAGTTTAGGGGCATGGCATGATGCAGGTTGCCGCTAGACCTTCATGAATAGAGGAGGATCAGTGGAGATTGATTCCTAGCATGGATGGTGGCTCATTTTTAAGGTTCCAGATGCTTTCGATCTACCCTAGATTCATAATTCCATAGCTCCTCTCCCATTTAATCTAGATTTATGTTTTGTAGGAAGTTCTAGGATGCGATCTTTCAGTGGTTTATGGGGTTCTCGGTGGATCATCTTTGTTGGTTGTGTCCCTTAGGCATGTTCATGTTATATTTTGATGGATGTTCATTCTGTATTTTGCATCGTCACAAAGGTGCTTCTAGGATCATGATGTTGGCTTGAGATGCCCAATATGACTGCTCGGGGATGGAAAGGTGACATGATTTCGTTGTTAGCGGTGGTGAAAGTTGCAACTGTCTATTGATGTTGGTATGTGATGATATAGATTGCGATTTCATTTTGAATTTGAATCTTGAAAAGAAATGTGTGGCCACTGGTAGTATTGATGGCTTGCAGAAGGATCGAAGAAACTGCAATGTTTCATATTCCCACATGATGTTTTCTCCTGAGGTGGTGTGATAGTGGCCATTTTTTTCACTTTGAATTTTGAATCTTTATTGTTAATTTTTGGTGTGGTCATCTAGTTTCATTTGGGTTCTTATATGTGCATTTTAATTTTGTATTTGACTTTCTGTATATGGGGGTTTGTTAATTGAATTGTGTTGTGGATTTTGGAAGAATTATGGTTTTGAGGTTCCACTAATCCAAAAAGTGGTTTATTTTGAAAATGGGGGAAAAGGATTTGGAGGAATATAAAACATGAAATTATTATATAACACTGACATAGTGTATGGTAGTCCATTTGGTGTATAATACATGGTTCATACAACAATAAAAACCAATATTATTCCCATTGAGCGTATTTTGTAGCTTGATATAATACTTTTACTCATGTTAACCTTAATATTTCACCACAATAAATAATACTCTGTTAAAATATCAATTATGGATAAATAAAAGTCATAATTTGAGAGGTTAGTTATAATTTCAATTAATGATATATATATATATATATATTCAGAAAATTTGAATGAATGATAAAGTGGATATTATAATTTTTATAAAAATATAGTTTTATATTCCTAAAATCAATTAAAAATACTTAATGATACTTTACTCACATTATTGTCTAATATGTCACATATGGTAGAATTCTAGACCTACCATATGTTGAAAATTTAATTAAATAAGTATGAATTTATTTTTATAATAATTTAACCAAAATAATTTATTTTTAAATTAACCCCTTAATATTTTAACATCTAAACATGCTAAGATGAATAGATATGTATACACTACTACAAAATAATCCTTTAACAGCGCTAAAAATGGAATTTATCAGTGCTAAGGAAGCACTGACTACCAATGTGAGATTAAAATCCCTAATCTTTTATCAAAGTTAAAAATGAACTGATAAGGGGTGAATTTATCAACAATTTTAAAAGAGATGATAAAGGAACCATTTATCTATTATTTTAAATGCACAAATAAAGGATCCATTTATCAGTGATTTTAAAAAAACTGATAAAGGATCCCATTTATCAGCACTTTTAAAAGCATTGTTAAAGGACCAATTTATGAGCACCTTAAAAGGAGTTGATAAAGGGGTATAATGTAGTGTGATGTAATAAAACACTGTAGCAACAATACAATCTGTTGTAACAAAACACCACAACCCAATAAACACCATCAAATATCAACATAAAGTGTTAATTTTATACTAAAATTTGAGTCATACTAGGAAAAATGTGTATTAGATTGAATTGTGGATGATTCTTACATGTCAGACCAATTATTTTTCGTATTAAATCATTATATTTATGAAAATTAATCAAAAAATCATAAGATAAATCCCCACAGGAACAACCTAGTGGTTGCGTCTTGTGTTGGCGTTTGAGAGGTCTCAGTTTTGATCCTCACCATGTGCATTAAGTTAGTTTTTTGTTTGTTTATTCCACCTCCCTTTACTAATGTATTATAGATAAGTATAAGATAAAAATAATAATAAAATCAGTTAAGAAACAGTAGATAGAATGATGAGAAAACAATCTAGGCTCATTTTCTTGGTTTTGGCAATGTGATGCACGATTTAAACTAAAATGACACTTATATATTGGAAATATGAACCTGGAGTCATTTCAGTCACACCATGCATCAGATTGACTTTAGGATGATTATTACACATCTCAAATGACTTATGCATCATTTTCCTAAAGTATAAAATAATCTGAATGTGTTTGATCAGTTTTGAGTAGGTCATTTATCTTTTTTACAAAAATATCATTTTAAAATTGAAACACACACTTTGAATCATAACAGTATCATTGTGTTTTGGTTTTATTTGATACTGATTTCTACATGTCACAAATGTCTTATGAATCATTATCCTAAATTATCAATAAAATATGAGCACATTTTATCATTTTTCAGTGAGTGACACTTTTTGAACTAAAATGTCAATTTTAAATTGATAAAAGAAACCTTAAGTCATACCAGGTAAATTATGTATCTTGTTGAGTTGAGGATAATTCCTTGACTTCCAAAATGACTTATGTATCATTTAACTAATGTATCAAAAAACTCTGAATGCATTTTCTTAGTTTTGAGTAGGTTTGTAGTCTTTTTTACAAAAATTGATGTCAATTTTAAACAAAAAGGAACATTTAGAGTTATATCGTACATTCCATGTGTCATATTGATGTATATATGATTCCTAAAAGTTTTAAATTACTTATGGATCATTTTACTAAACTATCAAAACAATCTGAATGCGTTTTCTTAGTTTTGAGTACATTACTTTTCTATTTTACTAAAATTTCAATTTAAAATGGAAACATGGACATTGTCTCATAACGATCACATCATGTATCAATTTGACATGATACTAATTCATACATGTCAAAAAATGACTTAATAATCACTTTCTTAAATTATCAAGAAAATATGAGCATGTTTTCTGGGTTTTCTGTGAGTGCCACTTTTTGTAGTAAATTGTCATTTTTAAACTAACAACGGAAACATTGAGTCATACCAGTCACATAATATTTTATATTGAGGTGTGGATGATTAAATAATGTTATAAATAAGTTATTTATAATTTTAATAAAGTAGAAAAACAATATGAATGTGTTTTATCTATTTTGAGTAGGCCAGCTATCCTTTTTACTAAAATTGATATCAATTTTAAATTAAAAGATGCACTTGGAGTTATACCAGTGAAACCCTACATAGTATTGAGGTGATTCTGATTCATACACATTATAAATCACATATGAATCATTTTATTATTGTATCAGAACTATATGAATGCATTTTCTCAGTTTTGAGTACATCACTTGTTTTTTCCTAAAATTTCTTTTTTAAATGGAAACATGCACTTTCAATCATACCAATCACATAGTGCATCAGTTTGATGTGAGATTGACTCCTACATGTAAAAAAGAAATTATTAATCACTTTACTATATTATCAAGAAAATCTGAGTGTGTTTTCTCTATTTCTATTTAGTGACACTTTTTGAATTAAAATGTTGATTTTAAAATGATAATGGATACATTGAGTAATGTGAGGAAAATCCTATATTATATCTTGGTTAGAATTATTAGTAGATGTAAAAAATTAATTATAGATCATTTCTATGAATTATCAAAATAATTCAAATGCATTTGATCAGTTTTGAGTAGTCCAATTTCCTTTTTACTAAATTGGATGTGAATTTAAAATTAAAGATGCACTTGGCGTCATACCGATCACACCATGCATTGGATTATGGTGGGGATGATTCCTACATGTATAAAATTACCTACATATCATTTCACTAAAGTATCAAAATGATCCAAATACATTTTATTAGTTTTTCGTACTCCACTTATCTTTTTTACAAAAAATGTCATTTTAAACTGGATACACATAATTTGACTCATATCGATCACATCATGTATCATTTTTATGTGAGAATGATTCTTACTTTTCAAAAATGTATTATGAATAATTTTACTAAATTATCAAGGAAATCCAAGTTTTTTTTCTTGGTTTTTCGTGAGTGACACTTTTTGAACTAAAAGGTCAATTTAAACTGATAACGACCCAATAGAGTCATTCCAGGAGCATAGTGTATCATATTGAGGTGTATAGGATCCATACATGTCTGAAATGACTAATGGAAAATTTCCCTAAAGTATCAAAATAATCTGAATGTGGTTTCTTGTTTTTGATTATGTTGGTTTCCTTTTTACTAAAATCGATGTCAATTTTAAATAAAAAGATGCACTTGGAGTCATACTAGCCACACCATGTACCATATTGAGATGAGGATGATTTATATATGTCCCAAATGACTTATGGATCATTTTTCTAAAGTATCAAAATAATCCAAATGAATTTTTACAATTTTGAGTATGTCACTTTTCTTTTTTACTAAACTCATACTTATTATATCATGTATCAGTGTGACGTGAGAATGAATCCGACATGAAAAAAATGATTTATGAATCAATATCCTAAATTATAAATAAAATATAAGTGTGTTTTGTTGGTTTTTACTGAGTGACACTTTTTAAACTAAATTTTTTATTATAAATTGATAACAGACACTTTGAGTAATACTGGGCACATCGTGTATTAGATTAAGGTGCGGTTGATTCCTACACATCCAAAATGACTTATTTATCATTTACGTAAAGTATCAAAACAATATAAATATGTTTTCTTGGTTTTGATAATGTCATTTTTCTTTTTTACTAAAATTAATATAAATTTTTTAAAAAAGAAGCACTATGAGTCATATTGTTCACATTGTGTGTCAGATTGAGGTGTGTCTAATTTCTACACATCCTAAAGTGTCCAATAACCCTAACTTCCAATGTTACCATGATTTGCATTACCTTTTCTTTGTCGAACTACCAAAAATGCATATTGAATTGACATTCTTAGTTGAAAAACCTTTCTCATTATTGAAGTATAGAAGAGTATATGAAGATAATGTACCCATTATATCCTGAGAAGTCACCACAATGGGCACAAGATCTTTCTTTACTCTTCTAGATTCATGGAGTAATGCTTTTTGTATAAGAATATCTAATCTATATGCAGTGTTAGTAGGCTGAAAGATTAAGGTAATGGAAAGCATGATAATATTGAAAGAAATGAACATTTTGTCTATTTTGTGGTTTGTTTTAAATAGTTGAAAGAAAAATATGACTTCCCATAAGATATATGAAAAAAACTAAATAAGTTTTCAATAAAAATGATAATGAAATTAACTTACCAATATTAGATAAAATGATTAAAAAATTAATTAAATAAGTAGTATGAATTCATATTTTAATGAAAAATGTATACATTTTCGACACATTACCTTGGTTTAATTATCTTAGTTGCAGGCTCAAAGTCCAATATCTCATGAGCATGAGTAACTTCAAATAAACCATCCCAACTCAAACAAAGGAATCCACATATATAAAAAACAATTATTATATGATTAATATGAAAAAGAAAAAAAATAATCATTAATATGAGACAATAAATAATTCCATGTATGATGATTTTACTATGGAAATATCAATATTGAATCTATAATTGATTAGTGGAGATAACTTGAAGGAAAGTGATAAATTCCAACACTATCTGGGTGAAAAGGTTTTGAGGGATAATATTTATGTGGAAATTTTTAGTGCAGAAAGGCATTAAATATGGATAGTCCACCCAAACTCAAAAAAGAATCCAACTATATAAAATAACATTTATTAGATGATTAATAATAAAAATAATTAAATAAAAAATAAATATTAAACAATAAATTAATTATATTGATAATGGTTTTCCTATTCAGACAGAAAGATTACCCATGTGATTAATTAGTAGAGGGAACTTAAAGGAAAGTGGTAGATGCCAAAACTATAGGGGTACAAGGGTTTTGAGGGAGAATAATACTATGGAATTTTTTCTGAATAAAGGAATGAAATATGAAAAAACCACCCAACTCAAACAAAATAATCCACCTATATAAAAAAACAATAGTTATATTAGTAATCCTAAAAAAAATTAAAAATAAATACGAAATAATACATCCATTCTATGGATAATGATTTTACTATGAAATCATTAAGATTACATATGTGATTGAGTAGTTTAGGGAACTTTAAGGGAATTAATAAATACCAACAGTTCAGGGGTGAATGGGTTTTGAGTGAGAAGCAGTTTGTCAAAGTTTTGGTGTATAAAGGCATGAAGGATGGACATACCACCCCACCTCAAAAAAATAATTCACTTATATAAGAAAATATTTATTTTTTGTGTAATACTAGAAATAAATAAATTAAAAATAAATATGAAATAACCCATTATTTCAAGGGAAAATTATTCTATTGTGAAAACATCCAAATTACCTCTGTTATTGAGCAGAGATAGTTTCATTTCTCTTCCTGAAAATACAGTGGATTGAAATTGTACAAAGTGATAAATGAAAAACAACAAGGGTGAAAAGGTTTTGAGGGAGAATAAAACTTTTTAATTTTTGGTGCATAAAGGCATGAATGATGGGAAAAAATATTCTAAAATAAATGAATTTTGTAAGGAATAATGAAAACTAAATCAACATTTCATTAAATACATTTTTGGTAAAATAGATAAAGTATATCATAACATTACATTTACATATTCCCAAAGGGTTTCCTTTGTTATAGTTTGTTTTTTTGAGGGATTGGTAACAACATCATGTGCAGATGACATTGTCCACATGAGTATTCTAACATTTAATTTAGATTATGTTAATGTAGTAAAGAATATATAATATTATGATGAAAAACATATTATATTAAAAAGCACTTTCACCTACTCATTGAAATCTCTTTATTTTTTTAATGGTTTTAGGGATTTGGTTTCTTTATCAAGAAGCCAAATCCCCTATCTATGGTTCCCTATAATGTATAATACATTTTCAACATTAGGACATGCATGAAATTATTGTGATCTCCCAATGAAAGTGTCATCCTTGATTGAATTTTAATCTGACCTAATATCTATTTTAGTCACCTACAGCACAGTCAACTAATTCCCGTTTTATGGATATGAGACATAAAATTCTTTCACTTCTTGTGATTCCATTTTGAATGACTTTTATTTTTCCCCTTCCCCACAAAAATTCACCTTCATGAAAGGGGTATTTATCAAATAATAAAAAAATGTGAAAGTCTTCAGGCCGTTGGATGCTCAAATTTCACTACAATCATATTTTTAAACCATTTATAATAGAAAATATACACATGAAATGTTGTATAATACAACTCTTATATCTATTTGATAATGCCAAAATTTGACCTATTTGAATAAATTGTATTTTTTATCCTTGTAAATAGATATGATCATCACTTCCAACTATAGTGTAACACCGCTATTTTTCATCGCATTGAAGTCATCATCTTCTTTTTTATAGGATGTACAACCATTGATTACAAAACTAATATATGATATAACTTTTTCATTCTGTCCCCTGGATAGCTATTGAATATGTTCGACAATTGAATTCATATTTTTAGATGACTCCCTATAAATTTGATTTTGGAACCATCCTATAAAATCTTGATTATGTGAATTTAATATCCGTCCTTTATCCCAATTTGTATTCAAATCTCTAATAGTTTCTTTGTGGGGTTAAATGTATGGATCAACATCTTCCCAATTATATAAAATGTAAAGGTGAACTTTATCCCGAACTTTTAAGGTAATTATAACAACATATATTCCAAAAAATCGCTTCACCCTTAAGGCATCTGTTGTGATGAGACTTTGGGTGACCAATGTTATCAACATCTGATAGGTAATTGGTACAGAAATCAATAGCTTCTCAATAATATATTTTTCTACAATACAAACTTCTGGACAACTTCGATTATTTACACACCCTTTCAAAATATTCATATATCATTTAATGGGGTACATCTATCTGTAATGGATAGTACCATATCGTTGAACCTCTCTAACTAAGTGAACCATTAGGTGAACCATTATATCAAACAATAATGGTAGGAAGAACAACTCTAAATCAAATAATTTGATTAAACTTTTTTGAGTATATAAATTTACTAAATATGGATTTGAAAAAGAAGTAGAGTTTGGTTACTGTATGCTATAATGTTTTTGGTAGAGTGAAACATAAAGAAATATACATCAAATCTTGCATCAAAACATGACAGTAGTGTTATTTTAATCCTTGTAACATCAAATTATTCATTGAAACAAAATTATTGATATTTTATAAATAACCCTGTGGAACTTTTACACTATTAAGTATAAGAAACAATTATAATTTTTCTATCTAGATAGAGTGTAAGCTGTTAGCGAAAGAAAATCTTTCCCTTCACCCTTCACCGGTTCCAAATCTTCCCCTATCCCCATTTCAATCATGTCCAAACTAGCCTTTATGCCATCTTTCATTTTTCTAGGATCATTTAGTAATGTTACAATAACACTATCAAATAATTTTTTTATATATTAATGAAAAAATGATTTTTTTTGACATACATACAATTCAAATATGATAATTCAAAGAAAATTGATCTCTTCAACCGACCTGATTTCATAAGACTTTTTAAAAATGGTTTACCAAAAATAGTGTCAGTATCTTTTAATTTATTAAACAGTTTATCAACCATTATTTTATATGGTTTTGTACCTTGTTTGATATTCCCATTTAATGATTTCATCTAGGATCAATATTTATATCATCGAGGTAATTTTTTTCAATGTCCTATAAACAATGTCTTCGACGAATGTTTCAACCAAACTGAGTGTGTGAATTTTTAACAAATGGAATACCCTAAAATTATTTTAATGCTATATAATTACAAATTTCCATAAGAAAGGAAGTCATTTATCATCCCATACAACATGGACCTCAATTTGAATTCTTCACATCTATGAGAATCATACATTGTAACACCAGAATCCCACATAAGTTTTAGATATTTTATTAATGGATCTAAATAGAAATAATATCATTACTTGGTTTATTTGGTCAAAATATAGGCAGAAACAAATGTAACATCCCGACCCGGAAGCGACTAAACTGGTGTTCCGAGTCGGTAGGTTTCAAGGCCTCAAGCGTGCCTCCCTTTATGCCAGAGGCTGCTGCGTAGTAGAGAGGGCCTAGTAAGTGATTGTGGGGAGACTGTTATCTCATATCAGAGTAATCAAATAGTGGAAGTAGCCAAGTATCATACACAGTGGAAAGTAAACAAAGTGTGGAAGCAAAAAAATGAAATAGAAGGAAATAATAGTAAAATTCTAAATAAATCATGAACAACTATGTAATACAATAAAACCCTAGTCACCCATTGGGTTTACCATATAGATTCACGTAAAAAAGAAATAAAAAGTGAAAGTATAGGGATCAACTACTAACTCTGAGCCAACCCTATTACCTGACCTCCGGACACTATTGAACTTCACCATCCCGATCAGTCGAACCACTTGAGTAGCTCCGGTCAATCATGCGACACTGGGCCTCAGCTCTCTTCACTATGAAATTCGTAATCAACCTGAGAAGAAGACATAAGTTCTACATGTACACTTAGGTGCACATGTAGGTGTGATAAAGAAACTTAGTAGGCTATCCAGATAAGCAACCTATAACTGTGCTACTAAAGTGTATGCAAAAACAATATGTTCAGCCTAGTTGAAACACAACCAAAAAGTCATAAAAACCAAATGTGAAACCATAATCAATCTCAGGGTCCGTAATCCCTGTCAACTAGGAAATTGCCACCATGGATGTCCATATCTCTATACGTACACATGTATAGTACCATACCTATACATATATAGACAAATATGAATACACATTGGTATGTGTATCAAACAACATGAAACCACAACAATAGTCGATCCTTAGGTCAATAAGCCTGATTTTCTAGATATCCTAAACCAAGGAATTGAGTTGGACGTCATTCCACTCAATCCATGTATTGTTAAGTCGATCTCTAGGTATGTAATCCCATTGAAATGTACCTACTTTGGCCAATTCCTGAATTATATCTCTGAGTAAGCAAAATCAACACAAGGGGATTCTCATCCTACACCTAGGTTCACACGTACTCACCTTCAATCAAAAACTAGGATACCACATACCGATGATCAATACTTTAAATAAGGATACCATATACTGATGAGCAATCTTTTAAAAGGTCACTGGTTGAAAAACACGAAGCATAAGACCATGAATACAACCAAGACTCCGAAAACCTCGAGTAGTTGTAACATTTTTCAGAATCACCCGTAGGCATAAAAAAACCTCACCCGAAGGCATAGAACATCCTCACCCATAGGCATATCAGAACCTCACTCTTAGGTATAGTATAACCTCACCCGTAGACATATCAGAATATTTCCCACATGAATAACAGAATCTCGCGCGTTGGCATATCACATAATAAACAACACATGTAAATTACACTATTACATGGTTTTTAATAATCAAATGCCTCATATCGATGTCCAAAATGCCCAATACTGTGGTCAAAACCACTCAAGAGAAACTGGGCCAAGCCCACGTCGAGGATTTCATAAACATCCTCATCATATATCATTCATCTCATGAGTCCGTCCAAGGAATTACTACCGTAGGAATCCGAGTATCACTCAAGGAGTAAAGTAAACATGTAAGGCTCAACAACCGGATACCAAGAAGCACATCTAGACATCCCAACAAAATATATCACAACACACACACACACACACACACTCACATACACACACATCCAGGCTCAGCATCCAAGTCCCAGGTAATACCTTTGGGTACCATTAAAATATCAAAATTAATATGGCTCAGAAGATGGATCTCAGGTAAGGACATCTATGCACCCCAAAAATCAATACAGATCCTAGGAAGAACTTTTGGGTATCACAATAGAAAGAAAGATGACTCACATCCAGATCGACAACCACCAACCAGGAAGCACCTCTCATGAACATAACGACATTATAAATAAACAAGTGAACACAATAAGGAGTGAGGGTGGCCCGACAACCCTAACCAACACTATAGCCACAAACTCAGAGGCATACCAGTTTGACATGGGTTCTAGGTGACACTGGAACACCATATCTACCCACACCTAAAGTACAAATAAGTGTTAGTCAAACCACGAGCACCCAATGGGTCCCTCAAGTCAAAAAAAAGAGGAATCCTACTAAAAATACTCTAAGTAAACAAAAGTGAAGGCATCCTACATATGATCCTAAGCGAAAAGTAATAGAGAAATCCTATATGGGATCCTTGATTGAAGAACAACAGAGGAATCCTACAACAGAGATCCTATCAAAAGAAAACATGAGCGACATACTACAAGGGACTCCCTAAATCAACACATAAGTAAAGGAATCCCTCAATGGATCCTTGCAAGCATTCAGTCTCACAACCTCATAATCCAGAAGGGAACGTCTCACAAGGGGAACATCCTTAAAAATAATAGGTCATGGGATATATCTCATATCTCATATCAGAAAAAAGGTATCAACTAGGTTGGTTTGAACACCCAACCAATAATTCAATTTTAATTCACTCCCATAGGAGATGAAGAAATTAGATATCTAGAGGAACTACCTATCCATTTAGATAAAATCCCCAGAACACCCATTAAGAGGCCTCATAACACTCCATAAGTATCACCATTAGGATATACATAGAAAAATACTCATAATGTACTAATTGTAGGTCCAAATCTGAAATAGAGGCCAAAAGGTATGAAAAACCATCAAAGAGTTGAAAAAGGGGTAGTACACAACGTGTAGCCTCGGTACACATTGTGTACTACCACCACACCACTTGGGAATGCACCCTCACCAGCCTAGTCATGTAAACACCCCAGGTACACATCGTGTAAGGTGGGTACACAATGAGTACCTTCCACGGGGTATATTTTCATGTCCCTTAATCATCGTGACCAGATACTTGGCCAGGCCATGTACTTCTACACGGCATGCTACCCTACATGGGGTCTGTCCATGTACTCCTACATGGCCATGTTCCCTTACACGAGAAGACATGCACATGTACATAACTACACAGATGAGTACCAATACAAATAATGTACACGCCATATATATAGTGGGTACTCCCAAAACTTCATCTCCCCTGAATAGGAAGAACACACGTCTTGTTTATTGTATCCACACGCTGTGTAACCTTGGTTTTCCAACGAGAAAACCCTCGGATCACCTAAAACCCCTGTTTTCTCCCCCAAAATAATATATCAGGACTAAAGGGGTCGTTAGAAATCATAAAAGGGATATAAAACCTTGAAAAAACATGTTTAAATTGGAATTGAGGTGTATCTTAAAAACAAATAACCTTCGGGCAGAAACCGCTGAAGCTTCATTTGATTTGGCGGTTAACGGATGTTGTATGCTGAATCAGTACGTCAAGGGATTCATGGAGGTACCCTCCTTCCCTCATCTATCCATCTTTCTCTCCCTATCCCTTTTCTCCATTTGGTTGTGGCCAAGGAGGAGCACATAGGAGGAATGCGCAAGAAGGAGGAGGAAAGAAGAGGAAGGAAAAGAAAACAAGAAAAAACGAATGAAAAGAAAAAAGGTCCTGTTCCGACCCTAACACCCGGCTCGAGTTTATGCCTCACCTATGATAATTTCTCCATTTTAGACTCAACTATGGAGACAAAATCTCTATATGATGATCCTTTTAAATGTTTTATCTAATCAAACCTGTGCAAATAATTTAATATTTAATTCAATAATATGAAATATTAAATATTCTGCTAAAATTTGAACAGCACAAATTTCCACCGAACACCTATTCTAGACCCTATTCCAGGACCAACATAGTGGTCAGGAAAATTATCTGAGGTGAATTGGTTGGGTAAAAAGACCATTTTACCCCTCAGAATCATCCAACAACAAAAATTCAAATTTCTAATCAAAACTATAGTCCAGAAAAGCACAGGTCCTTACAAACTCCCAATCATAAACCTTCTTGTCCTCGAAAAGTCTGGTAAAAGGACCCACAAATTTACTCCCAACCTGAGCATCTGCGTAGCCAAAAAATATGGATTGTCCAATGACCAATCATATAACATTAACAACCACCTCTTACGTGGAATACGTTCAGTTATTACCGATCTTGTACTACCCACCATAGGAATACCCTTATCGTTATCTCAAAAGCAAACTATGCACTCAAAAGCCGACTAAAAACACCATAGTTCAAAAGAAAATGAGGGTCACTACCCTCTAATGGCCAAAGGTGCACTCACCACACTATAGCTTACCTAACACAACTCCTCGAGCACAACCTTTACATGGTTCTATCTTCTTCACTAGGGAAGACATTATGAATAAAAAGAAAAGAAGATCGATGTAGGGATGAAGCTCTCTCGACATACTCCAGACGAATCAAAATTGTGCATGATTATCTCTAAATAAGAGTACACTAAGATTCCACTAAAGGCGCATACAACTCTCTCCGAGCCACACTCACATCCTGCCGAAACCTGACCAAGATTTAGCCATGGTTCAAACCCCTCACAACACCCCAACATTTAACTATGTCTCCTCTACCATGGAGGGACATTCTAACATATCTACCGGGGTCCAAACCCATGAAAATCCTCGAAACATCGATCCTTGGATCATACCTGGCCACTCATAATTTAGATTCAAACAAACCCACGTGCACCCATCATATATTTCTACCACCTGACTCGTATTGTAGTGATTCATCCATCACTATGTTAAGCAGACCGTGCTATACAACACGTTAATTTCATTAATCCAGAAGATCCCTAGGAACTCCTCTTAAATAAAGATCACCACACCTATGCCATGATTTATTCCATGACTGCCCATCACACATCGTCGTTCCAATAACTAGAATCTACCCACACTCTAACTATATTAGCTACAATGGAAAAACTTGTTGACCAGGCCTAGAACCCAAAAAGTCCTTCCCATCGAAGCCAGTGTTAGAAAACAAGCACCCAAAGTTCTTCATTAAAATATGCGACATCAACATGCCTAACGCAAAACTCGAGAAACTACCATGAATCAATCACAAAACGATCATAAAACCAAGTCCACTACTAAAAAAGGTAATGGAAAACACGGTCCAAACTTTCAAGTAGGCTACCCTAGAATAAAATAGACGTCAACCTACAAGGGTTCGTGTAAAACTAAGGGTCCCTAGGTCTCCTACAAAGCCCTACAGGAGAAGCCTCACAACTGGGTCACAAGGTCCAACCACCTAGCCCAAAATATCCAAAACCTCTCAAAATAAGGTAAAGATCACAATGTCCAATGAGGGTCAAAAATAAAACACAACCTACAAATGTCCTGATCCTCTTTGAGCATCCTTAGAAGAAACTACTCCTCGGAGGTCACAGACAACACAAAAAAAGAAACCAAACTAACACTCATCAGAAATCCATACATGGAAATACCCACTATAGGTCCAGTTCATGGGAAATGTCCTAGTACCTTTTAGCATCATGCTTAGTGATCCAACTAGATAACCACAAACCTGAGAAAAAACACCCTTAAATGGTCTCAACAAAAATTCATCATGCCAAATCAACTAACTAGGTCACTACATAGAAGGGGCATGAGGACCAAGTCATCAAACTCCCAAAAAAATGACTCAATGTAGATCCACATAACCTACAATCATTATGAAATGTATATGTAAGTTGGCCAAATTGAATAGGTCTCTATCATCAGTAAAATCGTACTCTAGATGGCCTATATTCGGTAAATCCTACGTGCCAAATATGATGAATGAGATGACTGTTTCCTTTTCCAGCCAAGAGTCAAAATTCGTCCCTATCATCTTTCCAATGTCCAAGAGCAATAGATCCATATTAAATCAATATATACACAAAAATGGGAGTCACTTAAGGTCAAAACCATATACAATTGTCACATCATAGATTAGAAATACAATCGAATACCCCCGTAACCAAGACTTTCTATCAAAACAAGTGTTCTCGATGCATCAGTCTGATATCCATCATAGGTTCCAACACATTCCTAATAGTCTTGTCTACAAAATCCAAAATAGTAAATACCAAGAAAATAAATATCTTTGATACCAATTTTTAACATCCCGACCCGGATGCCACTAAATCAGTTCTCTGAGTTAATGGGTTATAAGGCCTCAAGTGCACCTCCCCATATTCCAGAGGCTTAGAAATAGCAACGAGGGATTAGGAGGTGATAGTGGGGAGACTATTCCCTCATACCAGAGTAAGAAAATAGTATAAATAGCCAAGTATCATAGACAACGGAAATCAAATAGAGTTTGGAAGAAAGAAAAGTGAAATAGAAGTCTGTAATAGTAAAATTCTATAAAACTCTTGAGAAACTAAGAAATACTATACAACACTGGTCACCCAATAATCCGACCATACAAATGTAAGTACAAAATAAACTTAAAGTGAAATTATAGGGATAAACTATTAATTCCAAGCCAACCAATGTACCTGATCTCCAGACACTGTTGAACTTCACTATCCCGATTAGTAGAACCACTTGAGCTGCTTTACTCAATCATGAAACACTGGGCCTTATCCCTATTGACCATAAAACTCGTGATCAACATGAAAAGTAGACATAAGTCCTATACATACTCCAAGGTGCATGTTCAGGGGTGATAAAGAATCTTTATAGGCCACCCCAACAAGCAACCTGTAATTGTGCTGCTAAAGTGTATTCAAAAGCAACGTGCTCAGCCTAGCTGAGACACAACCAAAAGGTAGTAAAAACCAAACTTGAAACCACAGTCGAACTCAGGGCCAAAAATCCCTGTCAACTAGTCAAGTTCCACCATGGATGCCCATATATATATATATATACACATGTATTGTCCCATACCTATACAAATATAGATAAATATGAATATTCATTGGTATGTGTATCAAATAACATGAAACCACTCCAATATTCGATCCTTGGGTTAAAAATTATGATCGCATAGAAATCCTATGTAAGGTAATTGAGATGGATTTAATGACACTCAATCCATGTATCTTTAATTCGATCCCTAGGTCCGCAATACCATTGACAAGTACCTTCTTTGGCCAACACTGGAATCATATCTCTGAGAAAGCTACGTCACCATAGGGGGATTCTCATTCTACATCAGGGTTCAGACATACTATCTTCTAGTCACAACTATAATACCATATACCAATGGCCAATCCTGTAAAGAAGGATATCTTATACCGACGATCAATCCTGTAAAAGGTCACTGGTCGGAAAACACGAAGCCTAAGCCCATGAATCCAATTGAGACTCAGAAAACCTTTCCCAGTTGTCATATTTTTCTGAATCTCTTGTAGTTATAACAAAACACCTCCCATAGGTATAGTAGAACCTAACCCATAGGCATATCAGAACCTCACCCATAGAGATCTTACAACCTTTCCCATAGGCATATCAGAATCTCGCTCGTAGGGATAAACTGACCTCACCTTCAGGCCTATGACATTATAATCAACACATGTAAATCACAATATTACATGGTTTTCAATAATTAACTATCACATGCCAACATCCATGACACCCAATCTGTTGGTCAAAACCACTCATGAAAAACTAGGCCAAGCCCACAATAGGGAGAGTGTAATCATTCTCATCATATATCATCCATCCCATTAGTCCATCCAAAGAATTCCTACCACTAAAATCTATGTATCACTAAAGGCATAAAGTAAACATGTAAGGATCAACAACCAGACACCAAGAAGCACCTTTGGACATCCAAAAGAAATACATCACAACACACACACACACACACATCTAGTATCATTAGATAAGTCTATGGTAATACCTCTTGTTACGAGTAAAATATTAGAAATAACATGGATCAGAAGCCAGATCTCTTGAAAGCACTTATGAGCATCCCAATAAGAAATAAAGATCCTAGGAAGAATATCCTGGTATCCAAACAGAAAGAAAGATGCCTCACGTTAGGTTCCAAAGACACCACCCAGGAATAACCTCTGGTGAGCATCACTATATCAACAATAAACAAGTGAACACAGCAAGAAGTAAGGGTGTCCCAAATGCCCAACCCAACACTACAACCACAACCTCTTGTGATTACCTATTCAGAACAGGTTCTAGGTGACACCTAAACACCATCTCTACCCATAACCAATGTACAACTTAGGGTCGGTCAATCCACGAGCACCAGCTAGGTCCCTCAAGTCAAACACAAAGAGGCATCTTACTCGAATCCTTCAGGTATGCATGAGAGAAGGAAACCTACACTGGATCCTTAGTGAAATTAAAGGTAGGAATCCTACATGGGATCCTCGAATGAAGAAAAATAGAGGAATCCTACAACATGGATACTCTCAAAGGAAAACAGGAGAGAGATCCTATAACAGACTCCCTAGGTCAGTACATATGAAAAGGCATCCCTCAACGGATCCTTAGAAGCATCTAGTCTCACAGACTCATAATATAGAAGGGAACATCTCACTAGGGGAATGCCCTAAAAAGAATAGGTAATAGGAGATAGCAAATAGATCATCTAAAATAAAAGGTATTAACTAGGTTAGTCCAAATGCCCAACCTATCGTTCATTTTCTATTCCCTCCCTCAGGAGACGACAAAATTAGATATCTGGAGGAACAACCTTTATATTTAGATAGAATCCCCAAAACACCCATTAGAAGGCCTCAGAATTCTCCACGAGTTTTAACATCTCAATATACGTAAAAAACTACTCAGAATGGACTACTTGAAGTTCCAATTCTGACACAGAGGAAAAAAGAAATGGAAAAACCTCAAAGAGTTGAAAAAGGGGGTAGTATATGACATGTATCCTCAGTACAAAATGTGCACTCACACCATGACACATGGGAATGTACCCTCTCCAGATTGGGCGTGTAAACACCCCAGGTACACAAAATGTAAGGAGGGTACACGACATGTACCCGAAACGGGGTGCATGCCTATCTCCCTTAACCAGCCTGACTAGATAATTGGCCTATCTGCCTACTTATAGATAGCATGATACCCTGCATGGGTTTTGGCTATGTACTCCTACATGACCATGTTCCCTTACACAGGTAGACATGCCCGGGTACTCGACTACACGGCCGAGTACTAGTACACGATGTGTACACCCATGTACACATCGTGTACTCCCAAAAAATAGTCTCCTCATAATGGGAAGAACACACATCATGTTATCCTGAAACACATGTCATGTAACCAAGGTTTTCTGATGGGAAAACCCCTGAATTGCCCAAAACCCCTATTTTCGCCCCCAAAACAACATATCATGCCTCTAGGGGCCTTTAGTAAGAATAAAAGGCTTATAACAACTTAAAACAATGCATTTAAAGGTAATTTTAGGTAAATCATAAAACCATACTACCTTCAGGGGGAAACCGTTGAAACTTTAGTTGATTTGATAGTTAACGGATATCGTACACCGACATAGTGCATTAAGGGCTTTATGGAGGTACCCTCCTTCCCTCCTATCTGCTTCTTTATATCCATATCCATTTTCTCCCTTAGGTCATGACCAAAGAGGATCCCACATGAGGTGTTCACAATAAGGATGAGTAAAGAAGAGGAAGGAAAATAAAAGAAGAAAAAAGAAAGAAAAGAAAAAGGGTCTGAGGTAGCCCCCGATGTCCGAATCAAGTTTATAACTCGCCTAAGCTAAATTCCCCATTCTAGACTCAATAGAGGAGAGAAAATATCAGTATGAGGATCTGTTTAAAATTTATCACTAAACGAACCAGCACGAATAATTTAAAATTTAATTTAATAATATTAAATATTAAATATTCCACTAAAATTAGAAAAACTCATTTTTGCATCAAACTATTGTACTAGGATCAATACATTATTTTGGGAGAAACGGAGTGGTCTAAAAACTTATCCACGGTCAAATTGTAGCGAAAAAAGACTATTTTACTCCTCATGAGCATCCAATAGAAAAAAATCAAATTTTTACTCAAAACTACAGTTTGGAAAAACACATTTCCTTAAAAAAAACATAATGTATCTACAGTTCATGAATAATTATAGAAGAAAGTTATAATTTACCACCATAATGGTCCATATACTGTGCTAACTACTCTTTACAACAAAAATATTTATTCCATTTTTTTATAACAGAAGATGAAAGTTTCTTATCTCATTTCCAAATTCAAGATACTCATAATCAATTTTCTTCAACTGAGGATAATCTTATGGATGATGTATGTTACCATATTTAATTATTGTATCTGTATTCCATGAAAATTGTCTTACAATTTCCAAATATCCATATAGTATTCTAGACCATGGAGTTGTATGAAAGTACCATACAAATTTAAAAGTACTTGATTCATTTTTCTGGTAGTAACCCGTGCCACACTTATAGAATTTTATAAGCGATTCATGGTCCTTATGAAACAATATGGAATCATTTGGAAAAGTTTTTATTTTTTTTGAGATAATACCCATTGAAGGTAGAATTCGTTTAGAGTCATAAGTTCGACATGGTAGTTCATTTTTTTTTCTGGTAGCATATCATTGAGAGGACCAAGTAGTTTGTAAAGTTGGTGTCACTCCATCCACTTCCAACTTTCAAATTATATACCTTCAATATAGTTGAAAATGTTGTGTATTTAGTGAAACTGATGTACTATGGTATCTTAGAACAACTATTTAACTTCCCAGACAACTTTGGACTATCAGGAAGTTCATTTTTAATGTCCATTTTCATTTCTTCAATGTGATCTCCATCATCAATTACACGAGTATTCATATCAAATGATCTATAAACCGTAATACCATCCCAATTAGAGTGTATGTTCATTTTTCCATATGTTTATTATAAAATTTATATCTTTGATCTATTTTGTGACAAATAAAATGTTCTTCCAACTCTAACAAACTAATTTTTCTTGAATAAAAACTATGTAAACATGAACAAGGGGTTTGAGAAGGGTCATATGAATGATCTATTGGAAACTTTATGAATTATTTAACTTTATATTCATACTATTTTGTCAAATTATTTTCACACATCCATTTGCAACTCATATCAATCCTATTGGGTTCATAAAATATTAATTTTGTATAATAAATATATAAATAAATGTATGATATTCATTATCAAAAGTGAAAGTTATAGATAATTTTAATAAGGGATACTGAAAATTTGATTCTTTCAAATAATTTAAGGAGTCCTTGAATAAAATGGAAAATTGAATTTAAGAAAAGGATGAATCCACTATTGTTGGTGTTGTCCTATGAATTCATTCAATGGTGAAAGTTATAGACTACTTTCATCCTCATCAAATCATCTCCCAAACATTTATCATTGTATTTTATTATTTGACACACATCCTCCAACTCTTGTAGACATGAACCTATTTTGATTGAAATACTCTAAGAAAAAGTCAACCATGGGATGAAAAATGCTCAAAGTAGTATAGGAAACATAAAAAATATGAGGGATGAGTCTCCAGCAAAAAATTTCAACAATAACTATTTTGGTGATGATATTGATAAGGATGAAAGTTATACTACATTGTATTCTTTTAAAGGGGAAATGTATTCCATTTGTGGGAATTACACCATTGACACTAGTTATTAACTTGTGGCCTATTGAATGTGAGATTTGGGGTGCAAAAACATTCTCATCAGTGATTCAAGGGGCATCGATGGGGAAACATTATGATATTTGAATCTTTGTATAATATATATTTGTGTATTGTATAATATATATATATATATATATTTTATTTTTGTAATATATATTTATTTTTATAATATATATTTTTATTTTGTATATATTTTTAATATAATATATATTTGTGTTTGTATAATATATAATTGTAAAAAATATATGTATGATATATTTTTATAGTGTAATATATATTTGTATTTGTATAATATATATATTTGTATATTTTTTTGTATAATACATATCTATTATTTATATATATATATATATTTAAAACATACATGTGTGTGTCTATATATATATGTACATGTATAATATATAAATATATAAATATATAATATATAATAAATATATATATAAATATAGGTATTTTATATATATTTTTATTTTTTCCAATTTATACATATAAATATATAAATAATTAGAATATTTATATATGTAATGTGTGAAATCCATTTAATACAAAATTATAAAAAAATATAGAAACATATATATTACAAACACACACATTTATATTGACATACATAAATATAAATGTATTTATAAACAAGTGCATGGGTCTGTGTGTGTATGTAAATATAATTATGTTATAAATTTAAAATTATATATTTATATATCATTATATTGATATGTTCCAGATGAGGTCGGCATACACCTGACTTTTATTCCGTACACCCTATAGTCAAGTCTAAGAAAAAAGAATTTCTTGTTTGGTGTTATATGTGGGTAGAAGGGTGGTGGTGGTTTCCTGTGGAGAAGGAGGGAACAATGTAGATGTGATTTATTATGTTTTAAAATTATGAAATTTTTTAAGGGTTCAGCGATCTCATGAAGCATGAGTCTGTGGCATTAGAGTGGGCGGGTTACAAAGAATCAATAAGCGGTGATGGTGGGGGAGTGAAAGGAATGATAACCCTATCTCCTTTCAACTAAACAACCCCAATAAACATTGTTGATATGCAAACAATAAATAAAGAATGATGATAAAAAAACCCAAATAGATATCGCCAAACAATCATTCAATGAGTGATGTGGAGGATGAGAAAATAAGATACCTTGGATTGAAGTTTTGAATCATCCAAGAGAAAGTAGAGATATCCAAAACCTAGAAAACTTTCGAGCCTTGGATTTGTTCGACCCCTGAATCATTTCAGCCTTAGATTTGAGCCTTGAAACTTTTTGAGCCTTGATTTGAGCTTTGATTCACCGAGGAGGAGTGCCGACAGAGGAAGGATTCTGAAGAATTATTCAGTTATCGCGACGAGTTCACATATGGTTAGGGTTATTTAAATAGATCAGGAAACTTTTATCATCAATTCTAGAAAAATGCTGATAAAGATTCATTTTATGAGCACTAAATTAATTAGTGCTGATAAAAAGAATCTTTATCTGTGCTTATTACTTAAGCGCTGATAAAGTATTTATAATTATAATTATAAATATATTTTTTAATATATTAATATAATTATATATATATCTAATAAATATATAAAAATATAAATATTTTAAATATATTCTTTATTTAAATATATTTATTATAATTTTATAATTATTTAAATATATAATTATCTATTTATAATTATATAAATACTTTTAAAATAGTAATAATAATAATATTATATATATTTAAAAAATATATATAAATATAAATATAGTAAATATATTCATTACTTATATAAATTTATTATAATTATATAATTATTTAAATATATATAATTATTTATTTATAATCATATAAATACTTATTTTAATAATAATATTTATTTATTTATATTTATAAATATATGAATTTATAAAAATATTATATATAAATTTATAAATATATTGATTTTTAAATATTTTTGTACATATATTTTTTTAACATTATTAATGAATATTTAATCTTAAGTTCGTGCATGTTCAAAATTAGTGAAATTGAATAATTAAAAATGAGTACACTTTAATAATATAGAAAAAATGGATTTGTTTTAATAATTAAATATAAATTATTAAAAAACATGGATATATATTGAAATAAACATGAATACATATTGAAAATATTAAAACACAGTAAATAAATAAATATAAAATAAACAATTGAAATTGATCAAATTCCCCAAAACAATTTTGTGTGTGTTCATTATATATAAAAATTTATTTATTATATATATGTGAAATCAATATAACACACATTTGATCTATGTTGAATTTAAAAAAGAAAAAAAAATTCAATTATGTACATTACTTGTTGTAATTAGTCAGTATTTTTAATTCATATTAATTTCAAATTATAAACCATTATTAACTAAATATAAATTTAGACATATATATATATATGTATTTAATTATACTATTTACTAACATTATCGATAATTATTTAATTAATAAAATGTTTAATATTTTTCTCACTTTACTATTTTTTAATTTTTATTTTTTTTAATTTTCATTTTACATCTATCTATATATTTTCTTATGTACCATTTATTAGTGTTTATAATTTTTATATAGTATAATGAATTTATTAATTTTTATCAATAATTATTTGATTAATAAATTCTTTAATATTTGTTTAATAAAAATATTTTTATTTTTCATTTATCTAATTATTTCATTTTATTCAGACCTTTATTAATACTAAAAAAGCACCCATAAAGTATCCCTTTATGGTAACTAAAAATAAAGTGACGACAAAGGGAACCCTTTATCATCGATAAAAAGAAAATACTGATAAAGAGTACCCTTTATTAGCACTAAAAATAAAGTGTTGATAAAGTGTATCCTTTATCATCACTATAAATAAAGTGCTAATAAAATTTACCCTTTAGAGTGCTAAAAAAAGTAGTGATAAAAGACACCCTTTATGAGCGATGATAAAGGCCATCACTGTTAAAATCCTGTTTTGTAGTAGTGATACAAATTCAAAACACGCTAATTCATTTACAAAATAGTAAATAAACTTGAATTGTAGCATAAGGAATTTTTACAAGGTTCACCTATGATGAGGGTGACTATGTCCTTTCTATGTTTAGGCTGGGTCAGAGACACAAATATCTACTAATATAATAAAGTGAATACATGTGTGGAAGGAATCATCTTTAACCCTTATTCTACCACTTGAAAATCTTTTATAGTCTCCCTACTATTTCTACAATCTCTCAATTGTTTCTTTATACCATCTCCCACTAGTTTACAATGGATCCTCCCAAACCCACAAATGATAATGTTCTTGAATCTAGCTTTGGAAGCCACTACATCAACTAGTAGGATCTTTTATCTAAATCAAAGTCTTCTAAAACCAATATATAATCATTTATAGTATCATGCATGTTGTTATATTTATGTCAACTAAATCTTTATATAATCCTCTAAGAGTCTTGATAAATTGAATATATATTATTACCAAAGTTGTATCAAACTTTCTCAATTCTATTCTCTTCTTATTGGATTTTCACTCTCTGAATATCATAGATGTTAGGTCCACTAGGATAGATACCCTGAGAGGGGGGGGGGGGTGAATCAGTGTATGACACATAAAAATGATTGCCCCTTTTGATCTTGTTTTTCTATTAGACAAAACCCTCTTCTCTCTCCTTCCCGATGCAGAGTATGAACAAAACTTTAAACATGCACAGGATACAACAATTTTTAATTGGTTCACCTTCACTGGGATACATCCAAAGATCATACACCGGTAGTGTGCCGATGTACCTATTCCACTATAAGCGCACTGCTATTTATAAGTTCGAAGCAGACTCACTGTCCCTCCTGGTTTACAACCACTCATAATATGAAAGCTCACTGCTCTCTCAACTAAAGTGTGATCACTAATTCTTTAGAAGATACACTCACAGTTTATAGACCTGTAGGTCTCTTAATTATCTATAATGAAATTTGCATCCTTAACTGTTGACAGATTCTCTGTTGACATCTAACTTTCACTTGTAGATGAATCTCTCTTTGCACTGGGTGTACCGAGCAACCGCAATTTTTACGCGTAGCCTTCAGTGGGCCTTTCTCATAATTCCTTGCTTTTGTGTGAAATTTACTTTTTGCGCAACACCCCTTTTACGCGCAACACTCCTTTTACGAGTAACAAATTATTTTACGTACAATAGCTTTTACGCCCAGCCTCTACACTTCCTTGTGCGGAATTCTCTGCTTTTGCGCAAAATTCACTTTTATCACAATAGTCTTCTTTTCGCAGAACTCACTTGAGCACTCCAATTTTGCGCACCAGAGCTAGTATAATCTCTTAGTCTTGAGCTCCCACTAATGGAGGGTGGTCACTTCATATTTATAGGCAAAATCGACCCCATGTGAAAAACCCTCTTGAGTGCGTAATCCACTTCGAGCGTGAAAAAAAATCTTCTGCGCAACACCATTTTTCACGCATTGCTCCAATATTCGTCCCACCTCATGACTTTTCTAATTTTCGAGGATCAGAGATCGAAACACCTATTGCGAGAAAAACTTCATCCCACTATTTAGCACATCACTTTCCTTTTTTGCACACCAGGGAAAATATTACAAGCAACACTTTATTTTTCTGCAAACCGCGCTGATATTTCACACACCACACTGATTTTTCATGCGCCACTATATTTTTCATGCACCATGCTTATTTTTCATGCAACAAATTATTTTTTCGTGCCCCACTCTGATTTTTCACGCTCATCCCATTTCTAAAAATGCATCTGCTCTTTTTGTACCACCTCCAGATCATTCATTCCTTTTTCAAGGTTCTTCAATCAATCATGGACTGTTGGAATCATCCCTTGAACCCAAAAAATCACCATGTAAACTCCCTTTGTCAACACACTCATACATCATGGTCTGCATTGTCAACAAAACACAACATGAAGGCCCAATTTTTCAACAAACACAATCACCTCAAAAATGCTTCAATGATGCCTTGAGGGATTTTTTCTCAACAATCTCTCCCTTTGGGTTTGTTAACAACTCTTCTCCTAAAAGTTCTCTGCACTTTTATATCGCATTAAGGCTCCTTCCAGCCGCTACCACCATTCGCCTCTTACGATTATCATAGTGTTCAAGGATTCACTTAACATGTACTCTAAGCCCACATGAGCAATCACTACCACAAAAACAGTTTTTCGCAGCGACCCCTTTATCAGCGCTTGTTTAGTAGTGCTGATAAAGGGTCAGCTTCAAAAAAAAAATTTAAAAATATATTAATATATTAATATATAAATATAGTTATATGGTTATATAAATATAATATATAATTTTTAAATATATTTTAGATAAGTATAAATGTACATTTACACTTATTATACTTAATATATAAGATATTTTGTGAAAATGACTTCTTAAAAAATTAAAAAAATATTTTTAATTAATAATTTGATAATCATTATGGAGTAATACTCATTTAATAACAATTTGAGGACTAAAAAAATTAAAAAAATTAAAAAAAGATCCAAAATATGTTGAAAACGCAACTCAAACTTCAAACGGCCATAACTTTTGATCCGGGTGTCCGTTTGAGCTCTACCACATATCAAATCAAAGTCTGCGACGATCTCTACGTCATTATGACCGGGGGTAGCCCCGGTCAAGCATTTTTCAAGGCCAAAAGAGTCCCAGAAGGCCTCCAAAACTGAGTTTTTTGTGGGGGTACCCAGATGTTTTAACAATTTGTGGATTTTCAAACTCGTTTAAGGGGGTATTATTGGCTTTTTTTTGGTGGGGACTAAATTTATTCCAAGGTATTACATTCATATTGATATTGTGTCTTTGAAATTTCATCATTTTTTATAATGCACTACTATTTATAATCAAATATATAACAATATATTCATATTTTTTAAATATTCACACCTAAAAATTAAATTTTTAAATAAATAATAAAATATATTAGCTTTATCTAAATAATAACTAACATCCATTTTATTTAAAATACAATGAATATTTATATACCTATATATAAATCTAACTATATATATATATTAATCTAACTATATATATATATTAATCTAACTATATATATATTAATCTAATAACTATATATATATTAATATAACTACATATATATATATATTAGTATTACTATAAATATATATATTAATATCACCATAAATATATATATTAATATCACTATATATATATATATTAATATAACTATATAAATATATATTCATATAACTATATATATGTTAATATAACTATATATATGTTAATATAACTATATATATATTAATATAACTATATATATGTTAATATAACTGTATATATATATTAATATAAATATATATTACTATACGAATAAATATAACTAAATATATATATATATATAGATATAGATATATATTAATACCACTATATATATATATATTAATATTACTATATATATTATAATATAACTATATATATATATAATAATATAACTATATATATATATTAATATAAATATATATTACTATACGAATAAATATAACTAAATATATAAATATTTATATAGAGATAGCATGAATTGGAAAGCAAATCAAAATAGACTAGTGGTAAGGGCTTAGGCGCGCAGGGGGGAGGTCTCGAGTTCAAATCCTGGTGGAGGCAGGGGTGCGCGCGCATGAGGAATATTGGAGCAAGCGCTGTTAAAGGGTGGAGGGGGTGCGTGGGGTGCTGTATAGGGGCCGAAAAGCGCTGTAAAAGGGGGGGGGGGGTTCAAGCGCTATAAAAGCCCCCCCGATTGGCAGTATTTTTTAATTTTTTTTAATTTTTTTTAAAATTTTTAATTTTTTAATTTTTTTTAACTTTTATCAGCGCTAAAACTAAAGCACTGATAAAGGGGTACTTTTATCAGTGCTTTTTTTAGCGCTGATAAAAGACCCCTTTTATCAACACTTTTTTTAGCGCTGATAAAGGGGTCCTATATCAGCGCTTTTCAGAGCGCTGATAAAAAGGACCCCCCCTTTATCTACGCTGGCTTTATCAGCGCTTTTCTAGCGCTGATAAAGGACATTTTTAGCGCTGATAAAGGCCGTGTTTGTAGTAGTGAATGCTCAGCGTGAGAAACAAGAGTAAATGAAAAGTTCATCAATGAAACACTTCATTTCTAACAGCAACTGTTGATGCCATACTGATACCAATTGTGGATAGTTGGAAACCATCTCTCACTATCACTCTTCTAATTTTATCATTATCCTTAGCTATCTTGATATCTATTCTTTGATCGATCACTTCTAGCATTGTGGGATTTTAAAAAAACTCCCCCTGTCTTCTTACAGCTTCAACTCCACCTTAGCCTTTCAACTCCCCCTATCTCACTGCTCCACTTGTGAGCTTCTACCCGTGTCTTTGATTAATAAATTTTTTCCATTACTTATCCATAGTTTCTCCCCCTTGAGGAGTCACTATTTCTCCCCCTTTGTCAACGAACGCAAAGGTCACGCCTTTGTGATCTGCAACACTGGAAAGAGTACAAATTAGAACATCAGAGAAAAACATACCATCCCTCAGGGAGAGGGGGTGGGCGGTTACACATCCACACTTTTTCAAGTGCGGGGAGTTGATTGAACTCCCAAATCTAGTCGATTCCTTTCAAAAGCCTCCTTGGGTAAGGCCTTTGTCAGAATGCCTGCAACCTGTAGTTCTGTAGGCACATACTCCAACTTCACGATTCCCTGCTGAACCTTCTCCTTGATAAAATGTTACTTTATCTCAATGTGCATTGTCCTTGAGTGATTTATGGGATTTTTACTATGATTTTTTTCATTTGAGTTATCGCATTGGATTCCGATCATAGACTTCACTTCAACGCCAATATCATCAAGTTGCTACTTCATCCACAATAACTGTGTGAAATCTTGAGTGACAACAATATATTTAGCTTATGCGGTGCTCAATGAAATGTAATCTTGCTTCGTGCTTAGATAAGAAATACACAATCCACCAAGATAGAAATAACCTCCTGATGTTGATTTCCTATCATCCGCTAAACCAGCCCAGTCGATATCAGTATATCCCAGTAATTCTGACTGATAGTTTTCACTATATATCAAGCTGAAATCAACCATTCCATTGATATAATGAAGTATTATTTTCACTTAAATCATGTGGATTTACTTGGGATTACTTTGATATCTCACTGCTTGGTATGTGGAGAAGACAATTTCAGGCCTTGTCATAGTTAAGTACAACAAACTTTCAATGATTTGCCTGTATTCTGTGATATTAACTGCCTTTCCATCCTCATCTTTGGACAGTTTCATCCAGGTAGCAACCTGAGTCTTCATCTCCATGGAATTTTTCATTCCAAATATTTTTATAACCTCCTTGGCATATTTGGATTGAGAAATGAATGTTCCATTCCTTCCTTGTGTCACCTGTAGACTAAGGAAAAATTTTAGCTCTCCAATCATTAACAATTCAAACTCACTTTTCATGAATTCAGAGAATTGTCTGCATTGAGCTTCATCCGAGCCACCAAATATTATGTTATCATCATAAACTAGTACCATCATCCTTTTATTATTGTTGTTGTTGAAATAGAGGTTGTAATCAAATCCTCCACACTAGAAACCAATATTTTTCAAGTACTGATCGAGCCTTTAGTACCATGCTCTTGGTGTTTGTTTCAACCCATACAATGCCTTCTTCAGTCGGCAAACCTTGTTCTCATCCTCATGAATGAGAAACCCATCTGGCTTCTCAATATACACCTCTTCCTCTAGAAACCCATTCAAAAATGTAGATTTGATGTCTATGTGGAAAACTTTGAACCTTCGTTGCACTACAATGGTTAGAAATTATCCGATTGTCTCTAGTCTCGCAACCGGTGCAAATGTCTCATCAACATATATTCCCTCTATCAAGGAGTATCCCTTACACACTGGTCGTGCTTTGTTCTAAATCATTGTGCCATATTTATTCATCTTGTTGCGATAGACCCATTTAGTCCTAATTACATTCTTATTTGCTGACCTCAAAACAATCTCCCATGTCCGATTCTTCTCAATATGATGTAGCTCTTCATTCGTGGCCTGAACCCAGTTTTCATCTTTAGCTGTATCAGAAAAGAATTTATGCTCAACCTAAGATAATAAAGATATATTCTATAGTGACTACATTATTCTTGTCCGAACTGGAGCTGATTGATCGCCAATGATATTTTTCATGTCAATTTCAGCTCGACTCCTTAGCTTCTATGAAGATACAAATTTTTCTTCTTCATGATCATCATCAGTATATTCTTCTGAATTAGCATCAGCCACTTTTGTTCCTCCTGTGTTACTTTCCTCCTCATCGCTTTCATCTAGAAATTGTTCACTGTGCTGTTGAATAATCTCTTCATTATCTACAATAGTGAAATCATTTATCTCAACTACTTTTCCCAGCATTTTTTTAAAACATTTGTATTCTTTGATTTTTCCTGAATAGCCAAGGAATATCCCCTCATCTCCACGCAACTCAAATTTCCTATGTTTCTCCTTGTTGAGGATGAAGTACTTACTTTCAAATATTCAAAAGTATTTCACTATTGGATTCCTTCCATACCACATCTCATACGGAGTATTTCCTTCCTTCGGACATAACAGAGCCCTATTAGAAATGTAGACTGATGTCAAAACTGCTTCTTTCCAAAATTTCTTTGGTAGGTCTTTTTCTATGAGCATCATTCTGGCCATGTTGTTGATGATCTGATTTCTTCTTTAAACCACTCCATTCTATTGTGGTGTTCTCAATGAGGAAACTTGTTGCCTTATCCGGATTTTCTCTAGATAGTCTTCAACCTGACTGTTTGTAAATTCTATACCATTTTCAGTACGGAACATCCGAATTTTCTATCCAAGTATCCTTTCTCTCTCCCTTCGGTATTGTTTTAAGTAGTTGAACACATCAGACTTATGGAAAAAAATACCCATTCCATTCTGCTATAGTCATCAATAAAAAGAACATAGTACCTCTTTCCGTCAATTGATTTTGGTGTGATAAGCCCACATACATCAGCATGCACCAATTCGAGCACCCTTGTTGTCTTCTTTTCCTTTCCTTTCTACGTCTTTCTGATGAGCTTCGCTTGTTGGCATGCATCGCACGTGTGAGTAAAATCACGTGATAGCTTAGGGAGGTCTCTAGCTGTATCACACTTTACCATATCTTCCATGGACTGTTGGCATAGATGACCAAGTCATTTATTCCACAACTTGTTTTCTTCCTCTCTGGACAGAAAGCAGATATCTTCTTCTGCACTTACTAAGTAGAGATTTCCATTTGTCCCTTTTTCCTTATAGAACCAGTGCCCCATATCTTCCTTTGATGATAAAAACCTTCTTATTAAAACTTATAGAATGTCTTGAGTCACATAGTTTACTGACGCTGAGAAAATTGTGACTGAGGCCTTCTACTACCAAGACATCAACACGTCTCATCTCTTTACCCCAAACTTATCCTTTCTTGAGCCAATTATCTTCAGGCCTTCATTGTTTCCAAACTTGACAAATCCTTCTTTGTCATATTTTACGCCTGTAACAAGATCCATATTACCTTTTATGTGAGATGTGCAACCGCTGTCAAGGATCCACACACCAGAGTGATCTGATGCTTTAAGGGAAATTTCTGCCACCACAACCTTCTCATCCTTTTTCTTCTTGGTCCATATTTTTTCCATCATATTTGACATGGATTGAGACTTCTGATCTTTCTCAGCGTATTATGGACCAACTTCATCTTGAAAATATGTAAATATATTTTTCATTTTCAACTCACCTGTTGGTTCATTGATCTGTTTCTTGTGAACATTTCGATTCTCCTTTGGCACATTACTTTTATGGTCGAAGTACAATACCTTTCCATGTGCCCAAATCCTCCGCACCAAAAATAGTTTCCTTCGAAATATGTTCTGGAGAACCGTTATATGTTCGGCTTCCACCTTTGTTATTGTGCTCTTCAATATCTTTTGCCTATGGAACACACATACTATGAATTTCCCATCTTTTCACAACAATAACACCTGATATAAGGTACATTGATTTGTGTGACTTATGCACTACTCATTTCCCCTTGGGATCTCTGAATATTTTGATTCTGCCTTGTTCCCAAATCAACCTTCAATCTCGGAGTGGGTGCTTGCAGTCTGACCTCAATTTTCATAGCTTTTTGTTTTTGATCAAGTGCCCCATCGGTCTTAGCATCTGAACTTAGTTGATTGTTCTTTTCTGCTAAACCACTATTATCCACTTTTAGCTTCTCAGTTTTCTGAGTGATCTGCTTTCCCGACGACCCAGCAGGTGTCAACTGTTTTTCATGATCTTTAACCTTTTTCTGAAAACCGACAACTTCTCCTTCAAGTTCTTCAATACGCTTGATTTGATCTTTCCTTGTGCTATTCAAGATATCGATCTACCTTTTTTATTCTTCAATTTTTATTTTATACTCACTAACTGATTCTGAGTCCTTTGGTGTTGATGACTTGAGTTTCTCAATTTCTTCAATCAACTCAGACTTCTATTCTTCCTGCTGCTGCATATAGAGTTTGGCGTCACGAACCACTTTGTTTGATTTATTTATTTTGGATATCCAAATATCTATCTCCTCAAGAGCAGCCTCTAACTCAACTTTCATTTCAACTCTTCCCTCAACTTCTTATTCTTCTTCATCATCTTCGGTTTCATTCTTATTCTGAGAACTGTCGACAACTGCCACCGTAGAATTTTCTCCACGATCTCTGCAGTTTTATATCTTTTCAACCTCCTCAACCTCAGACTCGTCTGAACTATCATATTATTTTGAAAGAAGGTTATTATTCTTAAAGAAATTCTTATTGAACTGTTTCCTGCCTTTCCTATAGGCTGGAGACTTCTTCTTGGGAATTTCAATTTTATCGACATCATCATCCTCTTGGAACTTTTTGGGGCACCTTTTCTCAAGCTATCCAACCTTTCCACATCGGAAACAAGAAAGTGGAAATTTCCCTTCAAACATTCCTTTTCATCTTTGAAGGTTTGAGGAGAGGAATGATATCACCTCATCTATCTCTTCTTCTTACTGAGAGTCTTCAATGGTGAGATTCTTCATGGCCTTGAATTCCACCAATTTGGATTTTACCTTTTACACAACATCACTATCATCATTTCTAATTTCATATGTAACAAGGGTGTTGTGCAGGTTATCCAATGTCAGCTATTTCAGGTCTTTATCTTCTAAAACTGAATCTTTTGATTGAACTGAGGTGAAAGTTTCCTCAAGATGTGCTTTACAATATTTATCCCTTCAATAACTTCTCCAAGACCTCTCATATCTTCCACTACAACATTTACCATATCAAATAATTCATCAACAGACTCATTAGGGTTCATTCTTGAATCTTCATACTTGTTCCACAACACTTGTAGCTTTGCCTCTCTAACCTTTATATCCCCTTCATATATATTCAATATATTTTCCCACATGGTATGTGATGTTTTTCATGACATAACCTTTGTATAGATAGGATTGGATAGGGATCCCCCTAAGGCATTAATTGCTTTGGAATCCGCATCCAACTCTCTATGCTCATCTTCTGATAATGCACCACTTTTAATATCAGCTGTTATGCCATGAATTGATGCTGTGAACACATCAATTCCTAATGATCGGAAGTAGTGTTTCATTCGATTCTTCCATAGCTAGAAATTGTTCTCGTCGAAGATCAGAATCCTTTTATGATTAATGACCTCCATTGGTGAGAGAAACACTAATATTAACCTACCTCTGATACCAATTGTTAGGTCCACTAGGCTAGATATCCTGAGGGGGGGGGGGGGGGGTGAATCAGGGTATGACAGATAAAAATTACTGCCCCTTTTGATCTTGTTTTTCTGTTAGATAAAACCCTCTTCTCTATCCTTCCCGTGAAGAGTATGAAACAACCTGAAATCAGGCATAGGACACAAATATTTTTTACTTGGTTCACCCTCACTGGGATATGTCTAATGAGCATACACTAGCAGTGTTCCGATGTACCAATTCGACTATAAGCACACTGCTGTTTACAAGTTCGAAGCGGACTCACTGTCCCTCCTTGTTTACAACCACTCACAATATGAAAGCACACTGCTCTCTCAACTGAAGTTTGGTCACTACTTCTTCAGAATATCCACTCACATTTTATATAACTGTAGGTATCTTCCATATCTATAATGAAATCTTCATCCTTAACTGTTGATAGATGCTCTGTTGACATCCAACTTTCACCCGCAGATGAATCTCTCTTTGCACTGGGTGTACCGAGCAACCCCAATTTTTACGCACAACCTTCACTGGGGCTTGCGCGTAACTCCATGCTTTTGCGTGAAATTAACTTTTTGTGAAATACACCATTTACGCGCAAAAAATTATTTTATGCGCAACATCTTTTACGTGAAGCCTCTACAATGCCTTGCGTGGAATTATCCGCTTTTGCGCGAAATTCACTTTTCACGCAACAGTCTTCTTTTCGCACAACTCACTTGTGCACTCCAATTTAATGCACTGGAGATTAGATAATCTCAAATTCTAGAGATCCCACTAATGGAAGTGGGTCACTTAATATTTATAGGCAAAATCGACCCCGCGTGAAAAACCATCCTTGAGCGCGTAATGCACTTCGAGCGCGAAAAACAAATATTCCATGCAACACCATTTTCACACACGAATCCAATATTTCATGAAACTCATGATTTTTCCAATTTTCGAGCTTCGGACCTCAAAACACCTCTTTCATGAAAAAATTCATCCCACTATTTCGTGCATCACTTTCCTTTTTCGTGCACCAGGCAAATATTTTGCACAACACTTTATTTTTCTGCGCACCGCGCTGATCTCCTAAAAAATGCTTCACCTATTATAAGGGTGACTATGTCCTTTCTATGTTTAGGCTACGTTAGAGACACAAATAACTACTAATATAATTAAGTGAATACATGTGTGGAAGGAATCATTCTTAACCCTGATTGTAATTCTTGAAAATCTTTTATAATCTCCCAACTATTTTTATAATCTCTCAATTTCTTCTTTATACCATCTCCCACTAGTTTACAATGGATCCTCCCAAACCCATGAATGAGAATGTTCTTGAATCTAGATTTAGAAGCCACTACATCACCTAGTAAGATCTTTTTTCTAAATCAAATTCTTATAAAACCAATATATAATCATTTATAGTATCATGCATGTTGATATATTTATGCTAACTAAATATTTTTATACTCTACTAAGAGTCTTGAAAAATTGAATATATATTAGTACCAAAACTGTATCAAACTTTCTCAATTCTATTCTCTTCTTTTTGGATTTTCACTCTTTTAATATCATTGACTACTATATTTCTTTAATACTCAGGATCACTATTATCATGAGGTATCAGTTGATTGTCCTCAACCCACACTCCCATTCTATTTGTCTTCTTTATTATATTACTAGGATAACATGAATATTAATTCCATAATTTTCAATGGTAAATTTCATTATATTCATCACCCTAATCATATAAATATTCTCATTGATCACTCAATAGAATCAAATGGGAAAAATATCAATAATATTTGAATATTCATGTGATTCTAAAAACTTGTCTCAATTGATATTCTAAAAATACCCATATTCCAATGTAAACCAAAAAGTATTTATTTTTATAAAACCTACAGTTTTGATATTTATAAAGTATTTCAAATCTTCATTTGGGAAATCCCAGAGTAATTATTCCAACATCCTTTAAATTTATTCTCATTTAAATCTCATTCAACTGATCTTGAATCATGAACCTATCACCAAAATCTTGATATTTAATTTCTGAATAACAACTCAATATTATTTTATTTGGTTATCTATAATCCTCACATTTTTAAAAACTAATTTAACTTATTCATGAAATAAAATGTCTTGCATATTACCCCAGTGAGATCAAATTTATTGCGAATTCTCAAAAATTTATTCCATGTTCTTATGATTATTTCATTATTCTCAATAGAACATTATTGAAGACTTTCATATCTTATATATCAGACATAATATGTTAAAAATCATAACAACTTTGTTAATTTTTAAATTTATGAAACGTAATATATTTATCATCCTCTGTTATATATTACATATGATCTAAAACCTAGCTGTATGGTCCAAATATATTTCTAATAATATTTTCATCTTCCATTTTAAACATATCATATCCACTAGAATATATAACACATCAACACAAAAAATTTAGAAACTTTTTACAAAATGTGAAATATATTACTGTTACTTGAATATTTCATTCATATTATATATATAATATTATATTTCACAACGAGATTCATTACTTTGCCAATATTATATTCTAAAAAAAATATTATATATGCATTTTCAAATTTTTATATTTAATTCAAAATTATTAAACTTCTTGTAATCATCTTATAATAACATCAACCATTCTTAAGGAATATCCAATCTCTATAATTCATTTAATAAGACATAAATGACATTATGAATTTACAAAAACTTATTATTTCTCTTCAATAAAATTTATAAAGAATCTTAAAACATATAAATATCAAACTGTATTATATCAATGTATTTTCACTAAATAAATTATGATATTTTATTCTTTCACCAAATATTCTCTATAATAGTGACTTAGTTAGTCAAAAATAAGTGTAACACCTATCTCAACATCAACCATAGCAGTCTCTAATCATCATATAAGTGTTCTAATAAGCATATGTAGTATCCTTTAGGATTTATAACACATGGATGGTTCCTTAATATTTTATCTTTCTTTACTCTTACACTTAGAATCTCCATTTTTCATCAATCAATACTATGATCTAAAACTAATCAAGAACATTTGGATGATAGTGATATCAATTTACATAAATATTTATCATTTAATCTCATTAAATATAGTTTAAAAAACAATTTATTTTAAATGTGTGGACTCTCACACATTCCTTTTTCAATATATTCCTTAAAATAATTTCATAATTCAATAAAACTATAATATACTTTAAACTAATCTAGGATGTATTTTTGGAAATACATCTCAAAATCATTTCATAATTCCATACAACTATAATATACTTGAAACTAATCCAGGATGTTTTGTTTATAGTACTTCAATCATCAATCTTTTATCACTTTTCATTATTCCATTAAAATCTCATTACTACAATAATAATCTATGAAGGATCCTTATAAAAATCCAAGAAACATCTCAAAATTATTTTACCATTTATTTTTGTTATCATCCTAATACCTTGATATAATTACCTTTTCAAACATGTGAAAAAATATTCCTTAACATATCCAACAGTAGGGATCACATACAATTATCATAATGACTCAAAGATTTATCCAACACATCACCAATGTTCTCTTTAATATCTCCCTTTCTAGGGTAATATTTATCAATCATGGGGTGTTCATAACTCTTTAATCATTAGGATATTCCATCATCTCTAAAATTCATCACATATTGAGTTCACTCAATGAAATATTTGAAACTAATAAAACTCTATTTATTAAAATCCAGTTGGACACTTCAATCTCACATTTTTATATTTTATAAATACTCATTTAAATTATAAAGTCACAATCATTTTCTCTCTTATTTAAAATAAATTAAAAGGATCTTATTTAGGGATTGTATCACACTTAACATAAAAATGACCAATTAAATAACTAACTCTAAATCTATATGAGAAATACCAATGTAGAAAATTATTATTTTTAATATAAACATCAAAGATATCCATATAATACAAAAACATGTCCTACCAACTCAAGAATATATTTTTATGATCTTTTGAAGAAGATTTTTTAATTTATCACCTATACTTACTCAAAATTTGATTATTTATTTTTGTGGTGAGAATCCTCTAACAACAAGCATCAAGATAGTATAAAGTGATAGAGCATGAGGGAATCCCCCTAACAATATTCATATAATCAAAAGTAATATATCATATGGAAAATATATAATAAAAGAATTGTCTTTACCATCTTTAGAGGCAAGGATGTCTGCCTCCATGTTTTCCTCACACTAAGTATGGAGAATCTATATATCCCAATTGAGTAAACCTCGAAAAGGTCTGATATTATAGATAATGGACCTATGAATAAGGAGATATATAGGCAAGAAATAATCTCCTATACTAAATAAAATAAAAAAAATAAAAAAATCATGTTCATTTAGATTTCTCTACCTTAAAGTTTCATTATAGATTAATATGATATCCTATTTAATAACAGGATTTGATATAATAAAAAAGGATGGGAAAGTGATTATAAAACCTTAAATTTATCTTTGTTTATAAATTATATTTTAAAATTTAATAATTAAATTATAATAGTTTCTCATATTCTCTATTCCCCCACAAGGGATATACTCCATCAATTACTCATCATTGTATGTGTTCTATAGAATGAACTTCAAGCTTTTACTCTTTAATATAAATTGATGTGTTGCAAGGAGGCATTAAGGCATAAGTTAAAGTAATACATGATGGATAATATTCCATGATATAATACTTATATAATATTAATTACTTTATCTCACCACTTAATTACATTCATCACCATTGATTCCATTCTTAGTGAAACAAATATAAAAATATATATGGGAATATCATGGTTTCTCTAAAGTCTATATAGTTAGTGGAAAAAGGCATAGAGATATTTCTATACCTATAAAATACTTCCATTTTAGCTCAACTTTTTTTCATGCTCTCACCCTTGATTTTTTAAACATTAATCTCCTTGGGAAGCATGGTTTTCTTTTACTTTCCATTAAATATCACATACATAAATTTATCTTCTTACAATAGCCTACATAGAACTTTCGATTTATAATACATTATATATTTTTCTTAATTATTCCAACTATGTTAGGAATATAATTAATCATTATATATATACATGTCCATCAATCATTGATGCCCCACATGGTTTTTCAATAGTATTTAATTTATTTACTGTTTAAAAGTTATCATGAATTAAACTTTCTATTCTATATATGTCTTTCACAAAGGAAATCCTTTTGTTTCTTTTTCAGATTGATCATATTTTTATCCATATTGCTTCCCTTAACATTAATGCTCATAGATTTAGGGTAAATATCCACACTATGTCATTTTATTCCATAATAGAATATTATTTTCTTTAGTGTATCATCTTTATTTACATTCTTGGGTGTATTTTGTTTAGTATCTTCCTTTTTTCTTACACAAGAAGGTTAAATCAACATATTTTATCCTAGTATTTATCTTTTCCAAAATACTTACTTTAATATCATATGAATCATGCTTGGTAGGTGGGAACCAACACTAACCATCACATTGACCACTTAATTTGAAATTTATATTGAAATTCTCAATATATTATAATCTTTTTGAAGTAAACATATTTACCCTTCTCTGTATACTTTGATTCATTCCAACATGATTTTTCTTGATATTATATTTTCTCTCTCTTAATGAAGGCCTTGCTTTTTATTCAATAATTGATATGATATACCAACATTCAATGGAATTATGTCTAAACTTTTCACAATTCCAACCATAACTAATAAATCATTTTTTTACTTTAAGAAATATTATTATTTTGTATTATTCTTTATGTTTTGGGACTAAATATATGTTATTTTTTACCTGAATTTAGGGAAAATAAATTATTTCTCTTTAAAAAATCCTCTCTTGATGAAGTGTTGAATTTTTTAATTATTTTAAACCACATATTTCTAGAATATAATTTGTAACATATAGTTTACCTAAAAAACTTATTAGTTCAGTTTAATGCTTTAGAGTAACATTTGATGTTTTGGTGTGAGCTTGTATTGGATTTATCCTTATATTATTTAAATATATTATTTCCACTAGAATTAGTAATTTTATAAGTTATATTTTATTAATAATGTAACACCTAATGATTCCATGGTACATTTTTCTTCAAATAATGCAATATCTTGCATTATACGCAACTTGAAGATTCTAACACACCGTGACCAATGAAACTAGCAGTTATAAATAGTAATACCCCATTTTTGAAATTTTTGAAATTTTATTTTTTAAAAATGGACTTCATTTTTGAATTCAGAATATCCAAATTATCTTAAGGTGAATTTTTGGTACTTTTCTGAAAAGTTTCAATTTTTGATGAATAGTAAAAAATACTAAAATTTTATTAAAAACTAAATTTTAATCGATATAATTTATAGTGTTAAATTATAAATTTGAGTGGTTTTAAATTATAATTTTATTATATTTTTTATAATTTAACATAATTTAGGACATTGTATATAATTTCAAATTTAAATTGGACATAAACAAGTGTCAATCTTTTGATAGTTATTATTTCTTAAAAACACGTTTTTTGTTTTGACAATAGGAATTAATTTTAAATTAATTTCTTCCACTTATGTGTTTTGAATTTGGATAAATGGATTAGATATTTAGAATCTGGAGGTCCAAACTGTGTAAATTTTTTACTTTTATTTTTATACGTTATGAATAATTACTTCGGTAAATGTTTTATTTACCATGGTTAAAGGGTAAATCCGGTAAATAAGGGTAAAAAATAATATTATAATAGTAATAAATTACCCTAACATGTTTCCTTTCCATATTATTTGATAAATTTCCAACCATGGTCATCATTGGATCAGTTTTGGGACCCCATGGATCCACTTGAGAGTGATAATGACACTTAATATTAATTAATTTAAAATAAAGACAAAAATGACATAAGCATATATCTTTTAGTAAAAACTATTTTACATTGGGTTATATAAGTTATCATTTCAACTATAAATACTAATTAGAAATCTAAAAATATTTTCTATATAATTTTATTTTATTTATAATTTTTTGACTTTAAATAATTAAATGTATTTATGACACAATGATGATAGAGTAATTACCTTATTAATGAAAGAATCAAATAAATGGTATTATAAATATTAAAATAAATATAATTTCAAATTTTTTATGACATAAACGAATTTTTTAGGTGAATATGACATTTTGTGGTTGATTAAATGTATTTTTTTAGAAGTAATCAAGTTTTGATGACTTTCATAAAAAGAAAATACTAAATAGTTTCAAAATTGACATAAATGAGTGTTTTAAACAAATATTATATTATTAAATTATATGATAGTCCTAAAAATATAAGGTTCTTCCAAAGAACTTATATAATGATAGGTAAATCATTAATGAACCACTTGAGGTTCTCTTGGCATTTTATAGTAAGTTTATTACCCAATTATTATAATAATACAAGAATACATGGTAAAAGTAAAAATATTTAACTAAGAGTTAAATCTAATAGATAAGGTTAATATGGTGACCCAAACCTATATAAAACCTATTGGTTGAGAGAGTTTATACCAAAACCTACCTTATACTAGAAATAAATTATTTTTCAGCTATTAGAAACCGAAAATGAGTTTATTATAAAATAATATTTCAATCTTTTCTTAAGGTGCCCCTCACCTCTCTTATAAAAAAGCACTTCCCCTTCTCTCATTATCACACCTCCAAAGCCATTTTTTTCAACCAAAAACCACCCAAATATCCTCCCAATTTCTCCTAATTTATCCTAGAGGCCTTATTTTGATCATAAAGCTAACATAAAGATCCCTTTTGATCCAATCAAAAGGAAGAACCTGAAGAAGAGGTAAATATTTTATCACCTCTTTCAGGTTCTTTTTCTTATTCAACTTCCTATTTATTTGTTGTTTACATTATAGAATAATAAATTTATTATCTTATATATACTATGATGTTATTATAAAAATGTTACAACCATATTCATTATTATATCCATCATATAAGTGAAAAAGTCACCATACGTGCATACACACAACTTACCGTGTCCACGTCATGGTGTAGTTGTTATTCAATGAATTATTTTCTAAGATGAGTATAATATTGATGTATAATTGAAGTAAATAATAAATATAAAATGTTAATTATTATTTATATATTATATAACATCTATTTATATATGATTTTAATACTAGAATAATGGTATTGTCTCTCGCGCGTACGCACGGATTACCGTCTCCACGAACGCGATGAGATTCATTTCTCCATTGTAACCATTCAAGAATAATTTTAATTCAATGATTTAAAATAATGTTAAATAACTGAATATAATTTTGGATATTAATAAAATAAATCATATCCATAATAAAAACATCTTATGTAACAAAACATATGAAGGAAAACAAATCATTTAACACCCGAAACGACGATAATACTAAGATATTATTAACAAAGTAATATTAGAGGATCATATATGATATAATTTTTATGTATATGGTTTTTGTATAATTTAATAACAATTATTTAACTATTATAAATGAGGTTAATGTACCCTTGACCAAGGAAAAGTACAAGGTAAGGGTTAATTTCACAATGTCTTTATTATCCGAGATCGTTTTTACGTAAGTATCTATTGGGACCTCTTTATCATCCACATCCATGTTTTCTTAAAAATGTATTTCAATTTTTTTTAATATTTACTAGAATATGGGTTAAAGTAATTTATACCCTCATTTGACCTTATATGTTTTGAAAGGAATCTTTCTGTCATTTTCCGAACAAGGTACTTTATGACCTTTTTGACAAGATTAAGATAAGAATGTTTTTTTAAATTATACATAGGGTGCAGCTATTTTCCACTGTTATTACATCGTCAAATCTTCCCTTATAAAATTATAATAATATTTTCAAAATAAATGTTTTATTTTATAATTTTGTGAATCTTAAATTATTTCAAAATAGAAAAAGATATTTCTCTCTAAAAGTTTTGATTCCATCTACATCCTTTGATAAAATTTACACTTGTTTGATATTGATTTATTATGATATAAATATTCCATATTTTATTTAGGGTTTTTTGATATGTTTGACTATGGATGTGTTAGTTTTATACCATTCATGGTTTGTGGTTAAAGTATTGACATTTCATATTCTAGTTTTAATACGAATATTTATGTTATGTTTCAACCTTTTTATATAAGTAATGTATTGGAATTAGTGAGTGGCGGGTGGAGCCCGATATAGCTCCTCGGTGAATCGGTAGCTATCATGAGACAATTAGACATGGAATTGGACGAGGCCTTACCCAGTTTTATATATGGTTTTGGCCGAGGACTAAATAATTTTTAGATGTATTGGTCGAGGCCTTGACATGATGTTTCAGAAAGTACGACATTATACATTCCCTCATTATGAAAATATTAATGATGGTTCATGTGGTTATTAGAATAGTAGAATACCCATGACTATGTTTTATTATGGCATTATTTACTCAACACATATTATTTCCATAAAGTGTTCATGTTTATTATTTTTAAAGGCATGTGTTTTCAATTATTCAACTTGCCTAATGTTTATGTTATCTTCCGCTATACTTTTTTCTCTTACTGAGAGTTTGAGATCAATCCTATATTGGGTTTAATTTTCCCAGGATATGAAGAAGTTAGTTATGAGTGACTTTCAGGCATAATCTAGGAGGCTTGGATGTTTCTAATGGAATAAATCAGTGCTGTATTTCTTCTCAAGTTGTAATGTTAAACTTATGTATGTATCTTGTTTCCAATAATACTAAACTGTCTGGTATTTTGGGATATGATTCCTTGTATCATGACAATGATATATAATAAAGCACTTACTCTATGTAACTAGGGTTGGGGTGTTATAAAGAAAATTTCATTAAAGTAGTTGTTCCTTTAGCTTCATGTGATGATTCAACTTAAGTAACTTCCATGCTTCTCAAATTTAACTCCTTATCAAGGATCATTAAATTTAGAGTGTTTTTCAGACCCTAAAGAGATCTAACTACATCTATACAATAATATATGTTCTTTTTAACCTAATATTTATGTATTTTATTCTTTTATTTCAAGGAATAATGAAGCTCATTTATTATTTTTTCATTGACCATGAATTGAGTATCCATGGATTAAATTATATTTTTGAGTATTTCTTCCAAATTATGAATATTCCACTCAAAAAATTTCTTAATCATAGTGTGTTGGGAAAAAAACACCCAAGGTATCATTAAAGCATTTTTGAGGTGATTGTGTTTGTTGACAAAGTGGACATCTGAGCTGTGATTGTTGACAAAGCAAAACAATGACATAAACATTTGTTGACAAGGAGGATTTCATGATGGAATGTCGAGTTCAAGAGCTGAGGTCAACGATCCATGTTTGATTCAAGAACGTCGATAAAGGGAATGAATGATCTGGAGGCGGTACAAAAGAACAGATACAAGGTGGCGCCGTTTTACAGTGTTTGCCAAATTTTAGGGCCTGAAAATCGGCAAATGAAGAAAAGTGTTTTTGGAAAAAGGACTTGCGTGCCGAGGACTTGGAGTATAGGAAACTTGCGCACCATATGTTTTTCAAGATTAGAAGATCAAAATATGGCAAAGTAAAGAGGTTCGCGCAAGTTTGGGAGTTGGTCGTGCAAGTGTCTAAAATGACAGGGGACTTGCGCGTCGAAACTGGGTCGCGCAGGTGACTTGCGCGCCATCGCGCAAGGTGGTCAGATTGCCTATAAATACTGGACCACCCCTCCTCATTTTCTACGGAGTTCAACACTTTGAGAAATCAGAGCTCCCGTCGCGCAGGTGTGGTGGTCGCGCAAGTGGTGAGTGTGGGTTGCGCAGGTGAATTTGCGTGCCAGTAGTTGAAGTTGTGCGCCGGTGTTAGAAGTTGCGCGCTGGTTGGCAGTTGTGCGCCAATATTTCTTTTGGGAATAAAAGGAAGAGAGTCGCGCAAGTTTGGAGTTGAGGAAGCTTGAGTCGCGCAAGTGTCTGAGGAGGACTTGCGCGCCCGTTGACTTGCGCGCCGATACTTGCGCGCTAAGTTTGACTTGCGCGCCAAGTAAGGTTTTGTTCCAGCAGTGATTCTCGGACTGCATGGAAGCTGGTACGTTGCCCGATACCTTCGGTGAAAAGAGATATTCATCTATGGGTGAAAGTTTTACTTCAACAGAGCATCTACACACAGAGGAAGATGCATTCATTCATGAAAATGAAGAGAACTACAGGTCTATAAACTGTGAGTGGATTCCTTCTAAGAGAAGTGAGCTTAGGAAGAGGAAGAAGGTGATCCTCTCCACCGGCAGTGAGCCAGAGAGAGAGAGAAACAAGGAGTGACCCTTGGGAAAGCAGTGATCTGACCCTAAACTTGTAAAGGCAGTGAGCCTGGGCTTAGAAGTGATCTATCCCAAACCTTGTAATCCACAGCTAGTGAAGATTAGTGGAATTTGGTACGACCGACAACTTGTCGGCATATGCTCCTTGGACGTATCCCAGTGAGGGTGAACCAAGTAAAAATCTATGTGTCTCCCTGTTTGCTTCCCTGCATTGCATTCAAAGCATCATCATTATATAAAGAAGTAAAGACGTGGTCATAGTTTACACACAAGAGAAAACAAAGTGACCCTTGTAATAAAGAGGTCAAGATCTAGTGGGGTAGGAAGAATTTTGAAAAAGAACATCCATACCCTGATTCAGCCCCCCTCTCAGAGTATATAGGACCCTATTGGCCCTAACACAGTGTTCTCATAAAATTCAATTGGTAATTATTCTTTATCTTGGGGAAATGTGTCATTTATAATCAATACATATTTCCCTTGAATTCAACAATTTCAGTGGGAGTGTTTAACTTTTTAATGCCTTAATTAATTTTGTTCTCAAAACGTATATATCAAAATAAAACTAGGTTTTTGATCCTATAGATGCTTAATGTACTCATATATATATATATATATATATATATGAAAAAGTTAATAGTATACATTTTCAATTAATCCTTAACTTCTAAATGAAGATCAGTAAGTTAATTAATGCACATATTCTCTTCTTAATATGTACCTGAATATTTAAGAGAATAAATATCAACAAAAATGATTGAAACATAACTAGTTTGAATACATTCATCTAGTGTTGGAACCTTAGTCTTTGATACCACATAAAAATACCAACATGATATTTTATTCACATCGATAGGTGGGGGTGGGGGTGGAACATTTTTTTACAAATTTTACCAAATTCTTTTTGTATTTAAATTACACATATTAATTTTCAATAATTTTCATCACTTAAGATGAATGGGTAAAATTTTAAAATTTCCACACACTACACCTATGAAAGGATGTAAATAAAATAGTGAAAAAAACTTGGTATTTTTATATGGTTCATTCCCATTGTGTGTGAGTATATCCTTGTTATGTTCAAAACATGTTCGAGTTACATATATCGAATAATATAATAAAGTGAATACAGGTTGGGAATTAATCACCCTTAACCCTGAGAATATCTCCCAAAAGGCTTGTTTGGTATATCAATATTTCTATAATATCTCAACTATTTATTTATACTCTATCTCTAATATTTGTAATGGATTCTCCCAAACTCAATAAAAAACAAGATCTCCAATTTTATCCAAAATTTCACTGTAACAAATTGTATGATCATCTTCTTATATTAGAGTATCCAAAAATCAATAGATAATCCAATAAAGTAGCATGCATGTCATTCTCTTCATCTCATATGAAAATTTTTCTTCTTTTTTAAGAGGATAGAGACATATAATATATATATTTATTAAACAATTGTTTTATCCTCGCTCAATTTTTCCCCTTCTTCTTTTCTTCAATGCACAATATCTACACTTTTTGAATGAAATTGGATACAAACTTACATTAATAATCATGATATTTAAAATAATTATATATCATTTTATTCTCTTATACCCACACTCAAATTATATTATTCTTCATTCTTATATTCTGAAGATCATATGTAAATTATTTCAACATTCTGAATTCAATAATTCTATGACATTAAAAATCATGTTCCGATATACCCATTTAACAACTCAATAAAATAACATGGGATTTGTCCCCATTATTTTTAAGTATTATTAAAATTTTAAAAGCCTTTATAATTGGTATTCCCAAAATACCCTTCAGATTTAAACTAGCAACCTATTTATTTAGATAAAACCTCCAGTTTTTATCTTCGAAAATGATTTCAAAAATTCATATTTTAAAACATTGAATTATCTTGTCAATATCCTCTCACTTTATTATTATTTAATTATTATTTAGACTTAGATTGAATAATTGAAAAATCATAAATGTCATGGTATTTAATACATTATGAGTAGATCAATATTGTCTGATTTGAATCGATTAAATATTAAAAGTTTCTCATACTAATAAATCTTATATAAGAAATAGAATATATTATATATTACCTTAATAGGATGAAATATTTTATGCAAGATTAATAATATAATCCATATTATCATGATGATCATATGTATTTTTAATAGAATCTTATTCATTGATTTTTATATCTTCTGTATCATATAAAATATATTTCATATCAGATTATCTCTGATACATTGAATTTTTTTTTCTATAATATATCTATATCATTTGTGACATATTTTATATGCTATAAAATCATTTTGTATACTCAAAATATCATATGTATCCAATTGTGGTATTTACTTTTTTTATATTATAGTACAAGCCTCAAGATATACCTTCCATATATACATTAATATATTATGTATCAATAAGCAAATATTACATACAATTTATAAAATATTATATATCATAATAATACTGCTATATTTTTTAAAATATCATCTAGAAAATGTTTTGTATCATAGGGATATTCAGTACCTTACCAATATACTATTATGAAAAACATATATATACCTTTTAAAAGTTTTAAATTCAACTTAGAGTTACACAACATCTTAAAATCAACTCATAACCTCTTCAAATATTTTCATTGAATCTCTAATCGATCTAAATAATCTTAAAAATAGTTTAAATGTTTATTAATAATTTATTAAACATTATAAAATATTATCAGAATAACTCTGAAAACATATTATAACATTTTAATACTCTATTTTACTATTTTATTTTATTTACAGTACCTAAATTATGATATTTACTTAATTCAATAAATAATACTTATAATAGCATCTTAGTAAATCAAAAATATTTGAAACAACTATCTTATAATAAAAATCTATAATCTCCAATCATAATCCAATTTTGTTAATTAATAGATACAATATCCTTCATGCTTGATAACATAGATATGGTTCCTCAAAATTTTATCCAAATTTTTTATTTAACTAATATTTTTTATTATTATTTAATCAAAACCATCATCTCAAACACATAATTTTTTTATTAAATAGTGCTCTTAAATTCCTTCAACTATTTTCATTGAATCTTATTAAATACAGTTCAAAAATCATTAGATATTCAATGTGTTAACCCTCACACATTATTCTTTAAAAATATTCCTCAAAAACTTCTCATAATGACCACTTAATTTAATGTCCATTAAACATAGATAGAATTTATATTAGAAAATTCTTCAATAACCAACCTTTTATCAATTTTCATTAATCTATTAAAAAATTTACACATAATAATCAAGTATAAAGGTTTCTTCTAAAACACAAAGTATCATCCTAATATATTTTGTGCATTTGTTTATAGAAGAATATCAATTGTGAGATTCATTTACCTCTACCAACTTATTAATGAATGTTAATTAACATATCACATATATTTTTACGATATAATTGTCATAGTAATTCCAATATTAATATTAGACATATCCAATGAGTTCTTTTATCTCCCCCTCTATGATACTCTTCATCAAGTATGAGGTCCTTTAATGTCTAGAATCATTATCTCTTTAATAATATTGTAAATTCAATACATATTTATTTCAATTATCATTAATATATAGAAAAAAATTAAACACTTCACTTTAAAATTAATTTCATGGCATCACTCCTTTAGTTAGTAACATCAATGAAAAAATATAGTTTAAATAATGGAGAGAATTGTATATTATATTCTAAATGTAAAATTGTTTGATCATAGCATTAAAACAAATTTGCTTCATAACTTGAAATATTATTATGTTAATTACTTATGTTGTCTAGATTGAACTATTTCTTAGTTCATCATCAACATCATTCATGGAAATTTTCCATCTAACTCTTTAATTGAAATATTTTGGTGAAAAATGTAAATATTTTTGTTAATATTTTTACAACATACCCAAATACCTTTTAGGGTGTTAGGTGAATTTTTTTTATCAAGAATAAATATTTATTTGTTTACCTTCAATCTTTTTAATTTCCAAACATACTCTCACTAGCATCATAAAAACTCTTTTCTATTTATAATATCATGTTATAACGTAAAAACTCCTTTGTGTTTTTAAATAAAACTTATTTAATTTTGTAAAATTTTAACAAATAAACTATTCTATTCATATCACATATGGAATTATATTTTTTTTGGAGTATTATATTGAAAATAATATTTTATTTATTATAATATACCACTGATGGTGGGATTAAATCTCTCATTTTCCTACAAATGCCTCAAATAAAATGTTTTCATAGTTAACACTTATTTAAGATTATCTTGTACTCAAAACATGTTATTAAGTTGGTTCAAAAATAACTATGTGATATAATCAATCATATTATATTATTCATAATAACTCATTGTTTATAAACAAGTTCATTTATCATATAAGATAAATGAGATAGCCATAAATATTATTTACTTAGATATAATTAAGCTTAATATAATAAATTACATTCCAATATTTGATTCAAACACCCTTTGTTTCATCATTTGAATGAAAACTAAAAGATATATCAATTCATTCCTTGATTTTGAACTCTTGTGTTCCTATAATATTTTTGAATGCATACATTTGGTTTCATATACCCTTAATAAATGAAATTATTTGGACAACTTAGATATGCTAATTAATCATTCCATAGAGTTTCCAAAACTCCTTAAGGTATTCTAGATAAATCCATCATATGTAAAAAAATCCTTCATTAATTTTCCTTTAGGTTTCACTAACCTTCACTGGGAATTTTTGAAGAATCAAGGTTTTACTCTCCAATAAACTTATCTTCTTCAAGTTTTAACTTTTACCCACTTAGAATTTAAATATAACACCATAACTTATACATATTATTCCTTATTTTACTTATCCTTAACACTTTAAATAAAAAGGGTAAATAATTATTGAACTCATTCACATTTTTGAAAAAGTTTAAATAATTATTTAAAAATAAATTCAACAGCTAGAATAAGCTATAGATAAAAACCTATATTCTCTCCAAGTCATTATTATATCCCATCACATTGAATATATGAGTGGAGACTGAAATTACATTGGTAATCTTGATTATAATATTTTTTAAACATAAGGAAATTAATTATATGGTTCTCATAATCATTTAGATTGATGTGTTGAACTACTTTAATTGTTTTTTTCTCAGGAAGGAGTTTCTTAGGAAGGGGTTTCTCCAACACATAGAATTGTTCATTTATTAAATAAAATTGTTATATTTTGTACTTATATTATAATTTTCCAAACTTATGTCCATAATTTCTAAATATTGATATAAAATTACTATATGGTGATGATGATTTAAATATATCAACAATAGAATCTTTTATTAGATGATTATCATGTTACTATTCATTTAATAAATAAATTTATTAAATGTGCTCCTAGTATAATGATAAATAATTTAAGTTTAGTGATATATATTAGTTCATAAAGATCCATGTTTCAATAATTAAATAGTCATATATGGTGTTTCTATCATTGGTTAGTTATTTAGGTAGTTCATAATTCCTATCATACCACATACGTCTCTTGGATTATTAAGCAAAAAAGTCTTTTTCCTAATCCATTATATGGATTCAATCAAGATTATTACTTTGGTAACCTAATCCTATTTGTGACTCTAAATTAATTATAACCGAAATAAAACTAAAATAATGGATACCTAATTTAATTAGGCTAACCCATCATATTCTTTCCTTACATAATATAATCATAAGGGGTCCTCGAATTGGCATGACCAACTTGTTTGAATGACTGATTTCTTAAAAAGTGTTTCCTTTTGAAGAAATATAATGATTTTAATTAGTTTTTAGCCTCCCAAACATATATCATTCACTCCTTAAGAGTTTTCTTGATTATGAAGATTTAGTTTGGAATCAAATCCCTTCTACTATAATAATATGTTCAAATCATATTGATATGTAACTCTTTACATGAATCAAAGTTTTTATTTATAACCCAAATAAAAATAAAAATATATTTATATATATATAAATTCATGTTATTCATAAAGTACATAAAAACTTTCATGTAAAGTATTATAGTTACATGAATCCAAAAATCACTATAAGAGTAAGCTAGGAGGAAAAGATTTCCAACCTCAACATTTCTATACAAGGTATAAAACTCCACGATAGTGAGGAGTCCAACCCAAAGACCATGTACCCATGGATTATTTACTCAAGATAAATTTGAATCCCATCATAACACTAAAAAATAATATGTATGAATCATAATCAAATACTTAATTTATGTTCATGACCTAGTACAAGAAAAAGTTAAGGTAGAATAAAACAAATTACATTTTCATACCTTACATATAACAAATTATATACATGTCTAAAAAATTATAGAAAACATTTTACACTTTAAACTAAATAACACAATCATTTATAATATAATAACTAAATTTATGAATAAACTATTGAATAAATACATAATTGAAAAATTCATATATTTAATCATGAGATAATCATTTATGATCAATTTATAAATAAAAAATTATGAATATTTTATAACTAAGTCATGCATTATAAAAATTCCATAATCATTTAAATATATACACTTTAAATTCAATTTTAATATTAATTACTTAGTATTATCTTTTATATATAATTCTATGTAAATATTTGATATTAAATTAAATATAATCAGTTTATATTTAAAATATATTATATAAACAATTTACATAAGTTAATTATAATATATTTAATATTATTTAAACTTTGATCATATTTGTTCTCAAAACACCTTTTGACATGGTTCAAATAATTTCTCAATTAATACCGTTTAATTCGAACAATTTAAATAAATAATTATGACCAATCAATTAAATTAAATATAAAATCCTTTATGTTTTGACTTATTTTATAATTTATAATTACTTTATAAATTAAAAACACAATTTCTATATAAAAAATTTATATATAAATTATAATCATTATTTATAATTCCAAAATGTATTTAATATCATCATGTGATATTATGAATATTTATTTACTTAACTGTTTTACAAATATTTAGTAATTAGTTATAAAAATTTTATAATTAATAAATTGATAAACACTTGATAAATTAAATAAATACCCCAAATACATTTCAGTATTATTTATATACATCTAACAAACTAATTTATCCAATTTTAATATGAAATTTAGAAACATTTTACATGTATGAAGTATTATAGGATATTATCTATATCATAATCTTTAACATGGTTTTTTATTTTTCATGCACAGCGATCGATAGAAGTTGGCTATGATACCCCTTTAGTGTCTGAGGAGTTGTATTATATGATTTGAATCAATATTTTTTTGATAATTCAATGCTTTGTTTTTCATACACAACATAATGATATTGTCTATTAAGATCTCCCATGTTGTACAACGTGATGTATAAAAACCAAAGGATTACAACTATATCATTATCGAGGATATACTATATCACATGACATGACCCCAATGTAGCATCAATTATACCACAATCTAAAGTTGTCCACACATATCATATTTTATGATATGGATTAATATATTCATTTCCTTAAGAAAATATTCATTATAGATTACGATACACAATACGATAAGCCTAAATTCTTAAAATTATTCATTTTAAACATGATTTCTAGAATCGAATTAACCTTTCATGACTTTGAAACATCTATTGGTTTTATTTAGATCAATTAAAAACTAAAGAATATAACATAAAATGATATGAAACATAGATCCAAGATCAACTTTGCATGAAATTGTAACCAAGAGAAATAAAAAATGAAGAACAATATTATATACCTTATAGGATTGATTCCTATAATAATTACTTTAGTAAATATACATTTTTAAGATCCTGTAGAGGAAAAAAATGACTCCCTCCTCCATGATGTATCCACGGGTTGAGTTGAATCACACAATTTTTGTGTGTGATTCTCCTCACTTTTCATAGTATGCCAGTGTCTCTCGATTTAAAAGAGAATAAGAGAAAGAGAGATTGGTAGGGATAGTTATGAAAAAAATCTTATAACTCTATCATGATACCAAGACCCACGATTTAATCCTTTTTATATATCCAAGAAGTCATTATTGAGTCATTATAACATTTTATCCTGCAATACAAAACCCATGAGTAATGCTTTTTTTTGTTCATGCATTCATCACATGAATACGTCATTTAACCAACCCAAAGTTTTATCTTATGAAATATTTATCAATAATATCTATATGTGGAATATTTCTATACACTAAAATTTAATACTTTGATTCCTTGCATATCGTAGGGTGTTGGTGTGGATTTTACAATACAATTATGCTCGGTCCATTTCTATAGAGTAACTCTATATCTCACTAAACGATATGCCTATACATGTAATTAAAAATTTCCATGAAATAAATGATTTAATCTCAAATAATATCAATATATCACTCCCTATGATATAAGATAATATTTTTCACATAAATACTAGGTTTATGGAATATATCAATCAGATATAACATTACTATATCATTTGGAGAGTATAATTACCTAATGGGCTAGAAGTGATGCATCTTGGTTAGGAAATCCATATATACGAAAATAGTAACCCAATTTTTAACTAATACTGGAATGTTTCTTATATATCCATCTTTATTTAATATCATTTCAACATTGGAAGTGTAAGTGGTTATAAAATTTCTACAAATCATTTGTCAAATATTATTACTTTCTTGAATATGAAACACATGGATAGAAAACATTATATCACCTATTTCCTTATAGGATGCCAAAGTTTCATTAGAATATCTTGATAAATTTTCATTATACAAGGATATAAAATCCCCATTTATGAATGATATTAATTTATTATTTCCTCTCTCATTCTAGCATGACCTATGAAAATTCTATCATTATAAAGCGAATAATGGGAATCAAGTGACCAGTGATCATGGATTTTCCCACCATCAAGTCTTTATAGAATAATGATAGCATATTGGTAATAAATCTTTGATTCCTAAACCTATTAAAAAATTGATGATTTCATCTGAACATTTTATAATCACATCTCTTATTTACCCTTAGTGACATAAAAATGAAGTTCAACCATGAAATAAATTAGTATCCACTTGTATTTTATCTCTTATTCTTTTTGAGATTAACATTTTCTGCTGTGGGAGTCATTAATAATATATCCAAATTAAATTATTATTGGTATTCAACACAATGATTTTATTTATGGATTAATCCTTTATATAAAATATAAATTTAAGGATTTTTTAGTAACTTATACTATAAGTCTTATGCTAATAAAAGTGACACTAGTACTTCAAAACGTGCACAATACTGACTAACTCTAGGTCATGAGTTAGATATGTATTTTTATGAGTCTATAATTTTCAATACCTATAAACCACCATGAACTAGACTTGTATGAGTAAAAATTCAAGACCTAGAAACTAAAAATCAAAATAAATATCAAATAATTTTCTTGGTGAAGGGAAGATAATGATAGGATATGTGATTATCATTTTTTTCCGATTCCTCAAATATAGCTTCATAATAATTTGAACACAAAACATAACTCTATTATTAATAAAGTACCAAATAATGAAATAGTAATATCCTATAAGTCCTATTAAAATTCTAATCTCAAAATTTTTTTTGGGTACCTTCCATGATCTAAAGGTTGTTATGGGTGAGCCCATGAAAAACTTATTCGTGCTTCTAATAAGACCATCAAATTCTTACATGTTGGTACACTAGAAGAACATACATAGGGGAATCTATGTAGTGGAAAAAAAATCTCTAGATGTTATCTTCCATAAGACTGAGTTTACTTGAAATAATATGTCACTACACCCTACCCATCATATAAATTCCACCTCATACAAAAAAAAACAATGTACCAGAAAAAAATTCAACGATAAATTATATTACAAAAATAAAGAAACAATAAAAGAAGATAGATTTTAACATGATTAAAAATATATCCTATGTGCATTTAGGAAACACACATATTCCTAATTTTATTATATTTTGATGATTATAGGTGATTGAAAGCAGATTACAGAATAATTAATCCTCCTAACTTCTTATCTCTTCAATAAAGGCTCTGTTGAATCACACACCACACCAAAGGACTCATTCAATTATATACTAAGTTCTAATATGTCAAAATATAATAAATTATCCCCTAAAATCACATATAACTTATCATGAATAACTAATATTTATTACCCACCCAGTAACCATTCATTATTTCTGAATTTTGGGACATTCCCACACTTCACCAAAGAACCATCAGTATATACAAACTTTCAATGCACCTACTACCATCAGAGAAGCTCTATTGACACTATCTACACCTTAGGTTTAACCCATCATCCATCTCATGAAATTTTGGTGTATTTAATTTGTATGGATGAAATTATGGCGAACTGAAACAAACTCAACCTCTAAAAAAAGTATAACTTTTTAGGTTTCATATAAATTATAGCATTAGAAGACACCATCTGGATAAATTTAACATCTTGAATTTAGAAGGGTCTTTTAGAATGTTTTTCTTGTTATTTATTTTATAGCATCTCATAGAAAATTTAGAGATGTAAATGATGATCATCATCTAATTTAAAATATATAATAATATCATCCAGAAAAAATACCTTGAATGAGTCAAAGAATGGGTTAAATACACTATTCATTTGTGACGTCCCAGTTCCAAAATCCACCAAAAGGCGCCCTAAAGCTTGGTCCGTTGCTCTCCTACTCCAAGAAATCAAGTACCAGAAGTCGAAGGGCGCTTTCCCTTGTCTATACCTACAACAACATAGTCTGCTTAGGCCCAAAAGCAAGGCCCAAACAGGGTGTGAGATAAAATCCCTGTAGGCAACCACCCGGAGATCAGTGCCTAACAGTCAGCGAGTATATGGCAGGTAAAAGTACAATAAGTAGTAAACATCAACAAAAAAGCAGTAGGCAGTAAACAGTAAGCAGTAAAGTAGGATGATACACAATAGTAATGAATCCATAACCAACAACAGCAGTGAAGAAAACAGTGAACAAGTAGGAAAACCCTTTGGGAAGTACTTTCAGCCATCCCCTCTGGTCCTATCCAAGAAGTAGCACAACCCTCTGGGTAGTGCACTCAGCCTAACCCCTCTGGTTTGGTCATACGAATTTATAAGACTCTCTGGGGAAGATCACTCGGTCAATTCCCCTTATAGTCTAGGGTAGTCAGGGACTCTATGAGGAAGATCACGCGGTCTAACCCTCTTAGCCCCATGGTCTAGAGACTCTCTAAGGAGGCTATCTCGGTCAATTACTCCTATATACTTAGGTATTCCACAGACTCTATGAGGAATCTCACTCGGTCAATTCCCCCTCTAGCCTGAGAAGGTTCTTAAAGAGAAATCAAAAAATGTAAGACTCTCTGAGGAAGCTCACTCGGTCTACCCTCCTGTAGTCTATAAAATCTAAAGGTAATCTGGTAAGCTCACTCGGTCTATCCCCTATGGCCTATAATGTCTAAGACTCACTGAGTAAGCTCACTCGGTCTACCCTCCTGTAGTCTATAATGTCAAAGACTCTCTGGGAAGTTCAGTCGGTCTATCCCTTATAGTCTATAGCACCAGGTTCTCTCAGCCCCGTGCCAGTCAGTGCATAATAATGCTATAAGGACAAAGTACACCTATTGAGCTACTTGGAAAACCGAAGTATACCTACATAGTTACTTGGCTAAATAGTCTACAAGGAAACAAGTATGTAATGAAAAACACTCCATCCTATAGACACAAGGCATGACAACAGTCATAATGGCCAAAGGATAATGAGACCCAAATGTCGTAAACAGAGCAAAGCATGGGAAAAACATCCAAGAACAACAAATTATCCTCTAAAATGATTAATTTACCTCTACACAAGCATACAATCAAGGCATGAAAACAACAAGGGAAAAACAGTAAGCACACAATACCCCGTTCATGGGTATTGGTGGAATTTGCACATAAAATTCAAAGAATTTGAATGGTAAGGCACAAACCGCATACCTCGATCCTAGGAGATCTATATACGTGAACCACGACGACTGATTCCCCTTAGAACATTGAAGATCTGAGAAAACACCCAAAACGTTCAAACCACGATAACCTGAGAAGGAGGATGAATTGGAAATCAAGGCTCAAGAAGAAGGGAGAACTCACCGCTACGATTCCAACTCAATCGACGGTGCTCGAATCAGAGAACATACAGAGGAATGGTGGCTTGTCGAAGATCCGTGGATTCCCGGCGCTCTAAGACAAACAGGACCTAGAAGAAGACGTTTATGGCGACCGGGCATGACCCCGGTCTGATTAATGAAAAAAAGAAAGTACACGGAGTGTACTAGGTCTTTCCATACTCCGCCAAAATCAGCCTCCACATCACCCTACACACCGTGTGTGTGGGCCGGACACGACCACTACATGGCTTCGAGCGGGAAAATAGTACACGACGTGTACTCAGAAAGTACACAACGTGTACTTCAAAAATTTCCAGAAACTTTATTTTTCTCAAAAACTCCATAAAAAGGAAGGAAATACCTGAAACAAAAATCCGGGTTCTTAAAACTTCCCCCCTTAAAGAAATTCGTCCCCAAATTTCCCTAGAGAGGTGTTGAAGAAGAAACCCCACACAACTCTTGACACTACGATCGAACCTCGACCTCCCTCTCCCAAGTCTCATCCTGTACTCGCCCATGCTGCCATAGCACCCATACCAGAAGAACAAACTGGCCTCGGAGGACCTTCGTACTGTGATCGACAATACAGATAGGATGCTCCTCAAACGATGCATCCGCTTCAAGCTCAACCTCCTCAGGTTGGAATACATGAGATGGGTCTGAAAAGTAACGTCGGAGCTGAGAGACATGGAAGAAGTCATGTATAGCTCGGTACCTCTGAGGTAGCTGCAACCGATAGGCAACCGGACCAACTCTCTCTAAAACCTCAAATGGCCCAACGTACCGTGGTGAAAGTTTACCCAGTATCTGAATCCTCTTGTGTCCCAACCTCAGCGTGACATGCAAGAAAACCTGATCTCTGACCTCGAACTCCAGAGGTCATCTCCGCTGATCAACATAAGACTTCTATCGAGACTATGTTGTAGCCATCCTCTTCTGAATCAACTCTATCTGCTCTGAGGTCTCTTGAACAAGATGAGGTCCCAGTAGAGCTGCCTCCCTTGCCTCCAGCCAGCATAAGGGCGATTGACATGGCCTACTGTAAAAATCCTCATAAGGTTCCATCTGAAAGGTCGCCTGAAAACTATTGTTTTAGGCAAACTAAACAAGAGGAATATGCTTCTCCCAAGAACCACCGAAGTATAGAATGCAAGCTTGGAGCATATCCTCAAGAACCTGTATCGTGCGCTCGGACTGGCCATCTGTCTGGGGATGGTATATTGTACTCATAAGTATCTATATACCCAGAGCCTTCTGAAGTCCCTTCCAAAACTGAGAGGTAAAACGTGCATCCCTATCTGTAACAATGGAGTGTTGAACTCCATGTAGACGTACAATCTCTCGGATGTACAACCATCCTAGATCATCAACAATGAAGGTCTCATTGATCGACAAGAAGTGAGAAACCTTCGTAAGCCAATAGAAGACAACCCAAAAAACATCACTTCCCCGAGGTGAACTCGGTAACCCGGTCATGAAGTCCATCACAACATCATTACACTTCCACTCGGGAATGAGTAACTGCTGTAAAATCCCATATGGTCACTGATGCTCGGCTTTCACCTGCTGACAAGTAGAACATATCATGACAAAACCAACAACATCTTTCTTCATACCTGGCTACCAGTACTGGCGGTGTAGGTCATGATACATCTTGGTGATGCCAGGATGAACTGCCCAAACTGAGGAGTGAAAATCCCGCATCAGCTCCTTTTGTATGTCTGCTGGCACCCATACGCGTCCTTGGAAACGCAAGATCTCATCCTCTCCCACTGTCCATCCAGGAATAGGGTCCTCTGATGACACACTCTCCCGCATGACTAAGGCCTCCGAATACGATAGCTGCCTTATCTGTACCCGATCAATAAGTGTATAGGTAATAGCTACAGAATAAAGAAAAGTTTGTCCCTACCTGTCATGCACTTCCAAATGCATCTCAAAGAACAGAGCCTTAAGCTTCCACTCACTATTGGCCTCTTGAACTGCCTGAATCTGAGTTCTCCTGCTCAAAGCATCAACCAATTAATTTCCCTTTCTTGGCGTATAGGAAAGCTCAAAGTCGAAGGACTGAAGATACTCGACCCACATGCGCTGTCTCGGATTCAGATCACACTGAGTGAAGATGTACTTGAGACTCTTGTGGTCGGTGAAAAACATGAAGTGCTCACACAGAAGGTAGTGACTCCAATAGAGTAAGGAATGAACAACAGATACCAACTCCAGATCGTGCGTCAGGTAGTTCTTATCATGTGGCCTAAACTGTCGAGACCCATACGCAACGACTCCATATCCCTGCATAAGAACAACTCCTAGCCCGATACCTGAAGCATCACAGTAAATAGTGTAGCCCTTGCCCGACTTTGGAAAGACTAGTATCAGTGCTGACGTCAACCTCACCTTGAGCTCCTGAAAGGATGACTCACAAGAATCAGACCACAAAAAATTCGACCCCTTCTTGGTTAGACCTGTCAACGGTGCTTCTAGGCGCGAGAAGTCCGGAATGAAGCATCTGTAGTATCCCGACAGCCCTAGGAAACTCCGTACCTCAAAGACGTTCTTCGGATTCCCCCAGGAAACTAAAACTCTCACTTTCTCTGGGTCTACAGATACTCCATCCTTTGAGATGATGTGACCCAAGAAGTGAATCTGATCCATCCAGAAGTGAGACTTCGAGAGTTTAGCATATAGCCGATGCTATCTCAGTTTACTTAGAATAATCTCAAAATGTGTGGCATGGTCGTGTCGAGTGTGAGAGTACACCAAGATATCTTCCACGAAGACCACGACGAAGGAGTCCAAGTACGGATGGAACACTCGGTTCATCAGTGCCATGAAAATTGTAGGCGCGTTCGTGAGACCGAACGACATGAATGTATACTCTTATAGACCATACCTGCTTCTGAATGCTGTAAGGGGTATATGTGATGGTCTAACATGCAACTAATGATAACCGGACCTCAAATAGATCTTCGAGAACACCCGGGATCCTCGAAGCTGATCAAAGAGGCCATCTATCCTCAGCAAGGGATATCGGTTTATGACCGTCAACTGGTTCCGCTTCCGATAATCCACACAAATCCAAAGGGTACCGTCTTCCTTCTTCACAAACAGGACAGGCGAACCCCAAGGAGAAGTACTAGGTCGGATGAAACCCCTTGCCTGCAACTCCTCCACCTGCTTTTTGAGCTCGTGCAGCTCAAGTGTAGCCATCCTATAAGGAGTAATGAACACCATTTCTTCTCCTGGCATGAGCTCAATCGAGATTTCTACCTCACGCTCTGGAGTAAAACCTGAAAAGTCCTCTGGAAAGACATCCTTGAAACGATCCACCACTGGGGGAATGTCTAACTGTGAAGTCCCCTGGTCATCTAGATAAAGACTGGAAATCTGGGCTGTAACTTCCCCTAACCCATGATGCTCTGGCCCATCTCTACCTACCTAGACATCCCACTCACCTCTATGAAGGAAATATCCTCCCTCTTGTGATACAAAACTCACCCTGCGATGATAGAAATCGACAACTGCCTGGAAGGGAACCAACCAGTCCATACCGAGAATGACGTCATAGACCGTCATCTCTAGGACATAGAGGTACCATAAGAAATAACACCCCAAAACCTCAATAAGGCACTCTTTGTACTGACGTACACTAGATTTACTCCTCTCCAATGTTGTTTCTAGTGTCAATGAGTCGACAGAAGAAAAGATACATATCCCAAGGCTCTCCACAACCGCAACAGAGATAAAGCTATGGGAAGCACCAGTATCGAAAAGAGTTGAAGATAAAACTGAGGCTACTAAAATCGTTCCTCGAACTGTAGAAGGCCCGGGATCCTACTCCTGATAGGTCTGCTCCATGGCGAAAGACTGGCCTGCACCACGGCCCTGCGCCCCTGGCTGACCGCTCTGAGCAGATCCACTCTGCTGTCACTGATGACCTGGTGACTGAACACCATGGCCGTGACCTCCACCTCGGCCCGAACGTCCGGAAGAACTCCAGTTCCCAAACTGGTGGGAAACTGGCGAAGCATCACCAGAACGCGGGGTCATAGAGGAACCCCTACCACCAGCTGAAGGTGAGAAGATGTGATAGAAGCGCTGAAGATGGACCATCTTTCCGTAAGATCAGCACTCCATCGGATCTCTCTGGAACTGAGGCCTAGTTTGCCCACTTCTACCGCACTGATGGCATAGGACCTGGATACTAGAAGACACATCCCAGGAACCCCGATATACTCGAGAAGACTCTCTGCGACGCTTCCTACTGTCCATAAGAGGAACACTAGCTCTGGATGTCGAACCGCCCTGGCTCACTGCTCCAGAATCCCTCATATTGCACTCAGTAATCAGCACCTAGTTGACGATGGAGGATATAGATGTCAACTAGAAGATATTAACCTTGGAATGGATCTCCTTCCTGAGACCATCGTCGAACTTCCTAGAAAGAAACAACTATTCACCTGCTAGAATCGGTGTGAAATGCTGCAGCTCAGTGAAGCGAGACGAGTACTCCATAACAGAAAGAGTACCCTTCTGCAGACTCATAAACACCTAGGCACGATCATCCCTCAGGGTCTCTGGATAGAAATAGTCATAGAAGGTGCGTCGAAACTCATCCCATGACATACCCTGCTGACGCCCTGACTGTGAGATCACCTCCCACCACCTCTTGGCGGTGTCCCAGAGCATATAGGTGGCCAGCTTTACCCTCTTGTCTTGGGGTATCTCCAGATGCTCAAAGATAGTTAGGGTGGCCTCAAATCATGACTCTGCAGCCTGGGGTCCTCCATCCCCTGAGAAATTAGGAGGATGCTGCTGTTGAAAAACCCTCGTCAACTCTTCCATAAACGGGGCAGGAGGCGACACTCCCTGAAAAGTCTGCATCATCCTCAGGAAATCCTCCCTAAAATTCACATCGGCCCCACGACGGGCATAACTACTGGTTCCAAGGATGGCATAGCAGGAGGATCAATAGGAGGTCCCTGATCGGCCATATCCAGTGTCTGGTCACTATCTGGAAAGTGACGCACGACTGGAGGACATCACCGAGGCATAACTCTGAAGATCAAAATCACACCTTAGACCAAGATTAACAAAGTCTAAAAACACAGGATTACAAAGAGGGAACAGGGGAAAGAAACTATCAAGTTTTACAAAACACGACTGCACGGCGTGTATAAAAACTACACAGCGTGTCTTCTTTAGCAATTAACATGGGTGTGTACTCCTACCACCATTGTTCTTGTAACACCCCAAACTACACGGCGTGTTGTTTCCACACAAGGTGTGTACTTGAACTCTACCCCTGCCCGAGTATCCTTACACGGCTAACCCACATGGTCCAAACTAACCCCAGACTACACGGCGTGTTCCCTAGGGACACTATGTGTACTAGACATGGTCTCAGCGGCCCGTGTTGTTAGTTACACGGCTTCCCTTACAAAGCGTGTTTCGAACAAACACGACATGTATAGGAGAAGATAAAACCAACCCGTGTTGTTCGTGACATGGACGGGTACCTAGGAAAAAACTACATGGCATGTTCTTTACCAACACAGCGTGCTCTACTCGAGCTTCCCCGACCCGTGTTGTTAGTGAAACAGCCGGGTACACGGCTCTAAACTACATGACGTGCACCTACTGTACACAGATTGTTCTTGAATTCATTTTCACGACACCGTGTTTATGCTAACACGGTCAGTGACATGGCCTGAAAACTACACGATGTGTATCTAGGAAGTACACGCCATGTATTCTGGGTTTTTCGGGGCAGTAGCTTAGAAACTGCACAGAAGCCTAGAAAACAAAGAAAACAAAGAAAGGAGGTGCCAAATTCTAACCTGCGGGGGCCCATACTCCCCGTGAATCAAATATTGGCATCTCCCAAAGTCATATACAAGATAAAACATGATCATGATCCACCAATTTCCGATTCAAGAGGGCCCATAACACCTCAAGAACCAAAACTTGGCGTTCATTTTAAGCAATGTATAAACAACGAGTTTCTCTATCAAACTGTAGAGATTCTATCAAACATCTATCACAAAATCATAAATAATATACACAACGTATATCACAACAACATGAAATCGTTAATGCACCCTAGATAACATGGAAATAATGCATGGAATGTGATTTCTAACAAGTGCCTATATGATGCATGAGATGGCATACCCTTTCCTCATCAGGTTGCGATAGAAATAGAACCCAAATAGAAAAACAATAATAACAACACAAGTCATGTGAATCACTCTAGGTGAAATCATCTCAAACGTAAAACCTTTAAACCAGAAAATTGCAGTAACGAGGTAGTATGGATTTTCCGTGTACACAGGTTAGCTACTCCGGGGCACATATCATTACTAAGTACTGAATCCATCCTATCCCTGGATAAAGTCTCCAAATAGTAAAGCAAGAGAAAAGAACTCCTCTGATACCACTTTGTAACGTCCCGGTTCCGGAAGCCACCCAAAGGCGCCCCGTACCCGGTTGGTCACATGGCCTCAAGCGCATTTTCCCAAACGCCAGAGGCTGATGACTAGCAGTGAGGGCCTTGGGTGTGATAGTGGGGAATCTATGCCCTCATTGGAAGAGTACACAGTAGAAATAAATAAACATGCAATAGTGGAAGCAGTGAATAACCAACAATAATAAACAGTGGAAAACTAAATCAACAAACTGGAGCACATATGTATATATGGAATGATGAAAAATACATATCTAGGAAAGTATCCAAACAAGTCACAATGCTGGAAAATACCAAAGTACCAAAACAAGTACAAAAGAAAAGAAAAACAACTCCTCATCATTATAAGCCAAAGCTTGGTCCCTTGCTCTCATACTCCAAGCAATCAAGTACCAGAAGTCGAAGGGTGATTTCCCTTGTCTATACCTGCAATAACATAGTCTGCTTGGTCCCAAAAGCATGGCCCAAATAGGGTGTGAGATAAATTACCTGTAGGCAACCACCCAGAGATCTATGCCTAACAGTCAGTGAGTATATGGAAGGTAAAAGTACAATAAGCAGTAAACAGCAACAGCAAAGTAGTAGGCAGTAAACAATAAGCAGTAAAGCAGGATGATACACCACAATAATCAATCCACAACCAACAACAATAGTGAAGGAAACAATGAACTAGTTGGAAAACCCTCTGGGAAGTACTCGTAGCCATCCCCTCTAGTCCTATCCAAGAAGTAACACAACCCTCTGGGCAGTGCACTCAGCCTAACCCCTCTAGTTTGGTCATACTAATTTATAAGACTCTCTGGGTAAGCTCACTCGGTCAATTCCCCTTATAGTATAGGGTAGTCAGGGACTCTCCGAGTAAGATCACGTGGTCTAACCCTCTTAGCCCCAAGGTCTAAAGACTCTCTGAGGAAGTTATCTCGGTCAATTCCTCCTATAGTCTCAGGTATACCACAAAATCTCTGAGGAACCTCACTCGGTCTGTTCCCCCTCTAGCCTGGGAAGGTGCTTAAAGAGAAATCAAACAAGGTAAGACTCTCTGAGGAAGCTCACTCGGTCTACCCTCTGTTGTACCCCACACTCTTTGATTTTCATGATCACAATCACTTTCATATGTGTTTAACATTGTTTTTAAGTGTTGTGGATGATAGGCAAAAGATTGCCAAAGGATTGGCCCAAGAATGGACAAGAAATGGAATGAAATTCAGTCCACCGGCCAACCGGTGGCACACCAGCGGCCAGCCGGTGGCACCTGCACTCAAAGGGAAGCTACTGCCTCCCCACCGGTCGACCGGTGGCTCTGCCACCGGTCGACCTGTGGCACCCAGCACAAATAGTGAGACCTACTGTCTTTCCACCGGCCAGCCGGTGGCTCCTCCACCGGTCGACCGGTGGGGCCTGGACCAACCTCCTTCTCAACATCCAAGGCACCGGCCAACCGGTGGCCCATCCACCGGTCAGCCGGTGGAGCCAAGTCTCGAAATCTCCCAATTTCCTCAAGCACCGGCCAGCCGGTGGGACTGTACCGGCCAGCCGGTGGAGCCAGTCAAACTAGCCGTTGCAGTTTGACCAGGCTGGCCCACTTGGCTCCCAACGGCTCTTTTAGCCTCTCCAACGGCTCCGAAGCCTCCCCAAGGGTTCCATGCCTATAAATAAAGGCCAAGGAAGCCCCGAACATCTACCGGAACATAAACAAAGCCAACAGACATATTTTGGATCATTTGGCGTACCTCCGGCAAGCCACCTCAAGGAACCCCAAGTGCTCCATCCAATTCCACATCCAAGGAGCACCTCCAAAGAAGCTTGGAAGCGGCCTTCAACATCTCCATCCAATCAAAGGCGCCCAAGACTTCCTCATATATGGTTTTTATTGTTTTATTCTTTTTGAGCTTAACTTTGAGTTTGTGCCTACAAACTCCCAATTTTCTCATCCCCTCTTTTCTTTGGGTTTCACATCACCACTAAGGTGTGAAAAGGTTGCCAAGCTTTCCTTTAAATAGCTTGAGAAAAAGGTGAGCTATCCTTCACCTGTAAGAAGGATAGTGGGTTCTTGCTAAACCATCAAAAGCAAGTGGGTTCTTGCTAAACCACAAAAGCAAGCTGTAATAGGTCCTAGTGCTACCTCAAAGCCTAGTGGGTTTCTTGCTAAAACCATTGAAAAGCAAGCGGTAGGAATCTCTCAACGGTTGAGTTGGGAGCGGAGACGTAGGCCGGGTTTTTGGCCGAACTCCGTTAACAATTTCTTGTGTGATTGCCTCTTTATTTCCGCTGCACTTTCAACTCTGATTTCAATTTGTTAATCAATTTTTTAAAAGGCAATTCACCCCCCCTCTTGCCATCATTCCTTGTTTTCTTCAAACCCCACAATTGGTATCAGAGGAAGTATTTGAATAATTCCTTACCCGGTTTCAAATTAAAGATCCTATTTTTTGATGGCTTCTACCGCTTCTTCTTCTCAAACTCTCGAAGGACATTCTTTGGATCGTGCTCCATTCTTTGATGGAGCCGATTATACTTTTTGGAAAACCCGCATGTCAACCTTTTTAAAAAGCATTGGTTATCCAATTTTTAAAATTGTTATGCAAGGATTTTCCCTCTCCTCTCCCGATGAGTCTAAATGGACTCCCAATGACATTGCTTATTTTGAGCTTGATGGCAAAGCCATGAACGCTCTTCATTGTGGTCTTGACCGTAATGTTTTTCATTGCATTTCTTCTTGCACTACCTCTTATGATATTTGGAAATTGTTAGAACTAACCTATGAAGGTACTAGCGAGGCTCCAAAGCAAGAATCCGATCAAAAGCGAGAACTCGTCAAAAAGCAAGAACCCGACGAAAAGTTCAAGCCCGTTTGCCCACTTCACAAGAAAAGGGACAAGAAAAAGAAGGGAAAGAAGAAGGCTTCAAAGGCAACATGGAGTGATAGCTCCACCTCTTCATTCTCCTCCTTTTCCTCGAGCGACCAAGGTAATAATTGCCTAATGGAAAAACATGAGGTATCTTCCTCCTCTTCCTCCTCTTCCTCTTCTAGTTCTTCTAATTCATTTAATCATCTTTCTTATGAAGAACTCCAACATGCTAGAGACCAACTTGAAAATGGTTTTCATGAACTTTCTTCAAAATTTGTCGCTTTAAAAAAGAATTTCAAAAAACTTTCCTCCGAAAAAGACCAACTTCTCAAAGAGAAGGAGGAACTGTCCCTCAAAATCCAAAATTTCCCAAATGTTGATTCCATGGAATCAACCATCAAGGATCTAAGAGAATCCCTAGCCAAGTTCACCCAAGGTGAACAAAATTTGAACAATCTCCTAGGTTCCCAACGAATTTCTAGGACCACTCAAGGACTTGGCTACACCAACCAAGCCTCCTCCTCTCATGCACCCACTGTTTTTGTAAGGGGGAGCTCCGAATTTAAATTTTGTAATTATTGTAAAAAACCCGGGCACCTTATTTATGAATGTAATTTTAAAAATGCCCGGTATGGTCAACCCAAAAGTTTTTTCTTTTCCGATGAGTTTTATAGAAGAAGACCCGCTATGAGACAAGTATGGATTGAAAAATCCCTTCTTGCGAGTCTCTCCGGGCCCAAAATTGTCTCTTTTCAAAATCCCTCTCCCCGGTGACTTTTTGTTTTTATTTAGGGGGAGAACTTTCTAAATTGTTTTCAAACTTTGTTTCAAAACTTTCAATTTCAAATTAAGCCCTTTTGATTTCAATTTCAAAATTTTCGATTCCAACTTTCAATTTCAACACTTGGTTTCCAAATTTTCATTTCAAAGTATTCAATTCGAATTTTGATTCAAAACTTTCAATTCAAACTGTTATTCAATTTTTCAATCTTTCAATTTCAAAAATCTCAATTGATTTTTCAAATCTCCATCTTGTTTTTCAACTCTTTCCCTCAATCAAGTTTTATGCCCCATTCTATTTTGATAATCACAAAGGGGGAGAAATTTCTTGATTGATTGGGGGAGAATCTTTTCTCTCATGCTTAGTATCTATTTTCAATTTTTCATTTAAAGCATGCCTTTCATTTAAATTTTTACTTTGCTTAGATAAGTGATTGTGATCATCAAAATAGGGGGAGATTGTTGTACCCCACACTCTTTGATTTTCATGATCACAATCACTTTCATATGTGTTTAACATTGTTTTTAAGTGTTGTGGATGATAGGCAAAAGATTGCCAAAGGATTGGCCCAAGAATGGACAAGAAATGGAATGAAATTCAGTCCACCGGCCAACCGGTGGCACACCAGCGGCCAGCCGGTGGCACCTGCACTCAAAGAGAAGCTACTGCCTCCCCACCGGTCGACCGGTGGCTCTGCCACCGGTCGACCTGTGGCACCCAGCACAAATAGTGAGACCTACTGTCTTTCCACCGGCCAGCCGGTGGCTCCTCCACCGGTCGACCGGTGGGGCCTGGACCAACCTCCTTCTCAACATCCAAGGCACCGGCCAACCGGTGGCCCATCCACCGGTCAGCCGGTGGAGCCAAGTCTCGAAATCTCCCAATTTCCTCAAGCACCGGCCAGCCGGTGGGACTGTACCGGCCAGCCGGTGGAGCCAGTCAAACTAGCCGTTGCAGTTTGACCAGGCTGGCCCACTTGGCTCCCAACGGCTCTTTTAGCCTCTCCAACGGCTCCGAAGCCTCCCCAAGGGTTCCATGCCTATAAATAAAGGCCAAGGAAGCCCCGAACATCTACCGGAACATAAACAAAGCCAACGGACATATTTTGGATCATTTGGCGTACCTCCGGCAAGCCACCTCAAGGAACCCCAAGTGCTCCATCCAATTCCACATCCAAGGAGCACCTCCAAAGAAGCTTGGAAGCGGCCTTCAACATCTCCATCCAATCAAAGGCGCCCAAGACTTCCTCATATACGGTTTTTATTGTTTTATTCTTTTTGAGCTTAACTTTGAGTTTGTGCCTACAAACTCCCAATTTTCTCATCCCCTCTTTTCTTTGGGTTTCACATCACCACTAAGGTGTGAAAAGGTTGCCAAGCTTTCCTTTAAATAGCTTGAGAAAAAGGTGAGCTATCCTTCACCTGTAAGAAGGATAGTGGGTTCTTGCTAAACCATCAAAAGCAAGTGGGTTCTTGCTAAACCACAAAAGCAAGCTGTAATAGGTCCTAGTGCTACCTCAAAGCCTAGTGGGTTTCTTGCTAAAACCATTGAAAAGCAAGCGGTAGGAATCTCTCAACGGTTGAGTTGGGAGCGGAGACGTAGGCCGGGTTTTTGGCCGAACTCCGTTAACAATTTCTTGTGTGATTGCCTCTTTATTTCCGCTGCACTTTCAACTCTGATTTCAATTTGTTAATCAATTTTTTAAAAGGCAATTCACCCCCCCTCTTGCCATCATTCCTTGTTTTCTTCCGACCCACACCCTCTTGTAGTCTATAAAATCTAAAGGCACTCTGGGAATATTTCTTGGTCTATCCCCTGTTGCCTATAATGTGTAAGACTCACTGAGTAATCTCACTCGGTCTACCCTCCTATAGTCTATAATGTCAAAGACTCTCTGGGAATTTCACTCGGTCTATCCCTTATAGTCTATAGCACCAGGTTCTCTCAACCCTGTGCCAGTCAATGCATAATAATGATATAAGTCCAAAGTACACCTATAGAGCTACTTGTCTAACCAAAGTATACCTACAGAGCTAATTGGATAAATAATATACAAGGCAACAAGCATGTAATGAAAAACACTACATCCTATAGACACAAGGCATGGCAACAGTCATAACGGCCAAAGGCTAACAAGACCCAAAGGTCGTAAAAAGAGAAAAGCATGAAAAAAAAAATACAAGCACAACAAATTATCCTCTAAAATGATTAATTTACCTCTACACAAGCATACAAGCAAGGTAGGAAAAAAACAAAGCAAAACGGTAAACACGCAATACCCCGTTCATGGGTATTGTTGGAATTTGCACATAAAACTCAAATACATTGAACGGAAAGGCACAAACCACCTACCTCGATCCTAGGAGATCGATATACGTGAACCACGATGACTGATTACCCTTAGAACGTTGAAGATCTGAGAAAACACCCAAAACGTTCAAACCACGATAACTTAAGAAGGAGGAGGAATTGGAAATCATGGCTCAAGAAGAAGGGAGAACTCACCGCTGCGATTCCAACACAATCGATGGTGCTCGAATCAGAGAATGGATGGAGGAACAATGGCTCATCGAAGATCCACGGATTCATGATGATCTTGGATGAACAAGACCTAGAAGAAGACATTTATGGAAATCGGGCGCGACCCCGGTCTGATTAATGAAAAAAAGAAAGTACACGACATGTACTTTTAGAGTACACGACGTGTACTAGGTCTTTCCGTACTCCGCCAAAATCGGCCTCCACATCACCCCTACACACCGTGTGTGTGGCCCGGACACGACCAGTACACGACTTTGAGCGGGAAAAGAGTACACGACATGTACTCAGAAAGTACACGGCGTGTACTTCAAATGTTTCCAGAAACATTATTTTTCTTAAAAACTCCAGAAAAAGGAAGGAAATACCTGAAACAAAAATCTGGGTTCTTACATCATTAAATCCATGATTTCCATAAGTGAATTATTTATTTAAAAAGTAATGAAAAGATACTTTTACTGTCCATAATAACCTCAAATATGTTGAAATTGTGCATGAAATTAAAGTGATAATGTATATAAAATTTAAATATTTACACCAAATTGTTACCATAACACCATATATATAATTGTATTACAAAATTTAATATAGGGGTTGAGTGAAAATAATTTAAGTATAAAAATTAAAATTAAAATGATACATCGTTCAATTTGAAAAAATAAAGATTTTGTTCTCATCACTAGTGAGTCATAACTTGAATGATATAATTAAGGAGCCCTCTAGAACGTATACACTTGATTTATATTCTCTTTGTTCATCATTATTATCTTTCATGTGATAACATAATGAATTGGATAACTTTATGGTGTCACCTCTATGTTAGGTAGAAAACTTAGTTGAATCAATGTATGAAATTAATTATATATAATTCATTCACTAACTTCATCTCTCTATGATTTAAAATGAATATTATAGACTATTGAGATTATTTCAATAGGATTGCAACAATGTTTATTATACTTAAATAGAAATTTATACTTAGGTTATATTTGTGATTTGTTTGGTCCCTCAAGTATTTTTTCCTATTAAAATGATCAAATACACAACATATAACTTAAATAACATATCATATGTTCCATGAAAACTCCTTAAATTAATAATACTATTTAAAATATAATTTTATTGATTAAGATATATTAACATAGATCTTTCACCTTATATACATTTAATAATTTTTTTGTAATAAAATATAAATTAAAAATCCTATTACTCATTTTTAATACTTGTGAGATATTGATCCAAATCGAAATGCATAATTTTGGAAAATGGGAAACCCATCATGCGCTATCGCTTTAGAAACACATGGTTATTCCGACTTGGTAATGCAAAGGGATTTGGAATGTGACATGTTGAGAGAATATTCCTTCTGGGATGTGATCAACCAATTTATTTTCATGCCTAAAAAATCCCTTCTTCCACTAAAATTCCTAGGTGAATCTCATAACCACTTAGGTGGTAAGACTCATTAATTAAAATTTTGATGGAAAGACATAGGAATATCCTATAAGACAACACATTCACCTGACTTATCCACCCCCCTTATCTCTAAATCCACATGAGATGTCACCTAACCAAGGTATGTAATACTTTGGTTGGATCCTTTAGATAGGTGAGCTTATTCTGCACACTAGAATTAGGATAAAGAACTACATAATCTCAACTTTCTTAGTATATTATTTAGGCTAAGAATGTGGTATGTAGATGGGATATCTTAATTGAAATCTTATTAATCATAAAATGAACCTATCTCATGAATCTCATTTCCTATAGTCAGGTTCCTTGGTGGTGTCACCTATTCTCAGGCACAAGATACATTATGGGGGAGGGATTTTAATAATTTAATTTCATTTTTAATACCTAATATATGAAAAGGGATAGCATAGATAAAAAATATTTTGTGTATCATGCCTAAACACCACTTCCTACCTAGGGGTCCAGATACCTTAAAACATGCCTGTAAATACCTGGACTACTCCATAGAAATAAACTCACATAAGGAAGGGTAAGTATTGATATGGCATCCATATGAGTCCTTGAGAGTGATTCATAGGTAATATCTACTATGTGAATGCAGGTTGGTGAATAGTAGTAAGAAATCAGCATTACAAAAACTAATTTAGGTGAATTGAATTATGTGATCTTCTTTAGGTGAACTACATCCGATGAATCATGTTTAGAGAATTTTATTTTGGGAACCATATCAAATTAATTGCATAAATATTCCTACCTAAGCTCATTACAACACACGTATGACCACCACACCTACCTCCCTTTAGTGGCCCCCATAGTGGGCCACACACATGGGGTTAAGAGAAAATTTTTATGTGAGTAATATTAAAAACTTGGTAAATCTTAAGATAATCACATTGGTTTTGATATCTACCTTCAAAATTAGAGGGAATGATTCTATAATGTCATGAACCACATACAAACTACATACTTGGATAGTGAAAACTAGAAAGATCTTCAATACTTACTCCTAACAAGGTCAAAACCCCAGAAATTCAAATTAAAAGAATCCTATAAGGCCACCGAATATAAAATATTAGGGAATTCAAACTAGAATTTACCCCTTCAATCACAGGTTCTTTTGAAAAAAGGAGGCTCCAAGATGTTATCACAGATTGGGGGAACCCCTGGGGTGATTAAAATCATGGATTCCATTGATAATGGTGGCCTATATCAAGGAGAAATTGGATCAGTCTCTACAAACTAATAATTGATTTATTTTTCATGGAAAGAGCCATGTTTGGTAAGGCATACTCCATAGAGAAATCCCCTAGTTATTATTAAAGGATTCCACAATAATTCTACTATGCATTGTCCTCACCTATCAGTGGGTAGGAAGAAGGGAGGATGATATTATTTTTTGGTAGAGGATCCAATATGGTTCCAATTAGACCCAAAATAGTTCCAATTGGACTCCACATGGTTCCTATTGGTGACCCAAATAATGATCGAAGGATATCCCAAAAGCGGAAGTCGCAGTTGTTGCATCCTATCCGAATCGAACTGAATGAATCTCATGTAATGTGTTAGATATTTTATCTCTGGTTATACACACCATGAATAACTAAAGTGAGTTTAGGTGTCTTATTTTATCATGTTATTCACATAATTTGAGTTATTCTAACTAGGGAATCTTACTGAGTGTAAGAACCAATATATATTCCTAAAATAACCTAAATATGTGCAAACCACAATTTATTATACATTGTTGCACCTTTCCTAACACCAATTTCTCCGTAGTATGGAATTAAATTTCTCCCCATTTCCATATTACACTTTGTTAAACCGCATGAAACTATCCCATATTATGACCACAAACTATGTCACTCAAATTACCTGGAGTTTTATTCCTTTTTTACAGGATGTGTAAGATACATCCCATCACATTAAACTTGATATTCTTAACCCTTTATTTCCATCCCCATGAGGCCATACTTCTCATGTTATCACTCACATCCTTCCCTCATCTGGATATATTATGAAAATCTTGAAAATTCCTTTCTCTATGGACACATTCTCTAAAAAAATTCATTATCTTTTTAACTCCTAATAAAATCATTCCCTTCTCAGTAGTACACTTTCACTCCAAGACTTACCACCACATCACTAGGGATAAATCTAGTATGAATCATCCTCACAGAGCGATATTCCTCATGAGATAATCCACATCCATCCCTGACTTAGCTATATTCCCACAGGCCTAGAAACTCCCTCTCTCTAGGGACATATTTTTTGGAGGTTATCATCATTGGGAAATGTCCTCGATAAAACAATGCCCACACATGGGGGGCCATATTACCTCTAGTTATCAACATAATTCTAATGTTAGACAAAAACGGATTCTTATTGCTAAGACGCACACTAACTATTTATAGGAACCTACCACATAATTTCACTTACCTCATGATGTTACATTTCATATATTGGTCTTCTCCACATGAATTTATACTTTGGAACTATAACTTTATAGGTACAGATTCTTATTCTAACTCAATACGTAGGACAAATATATGAGTTTTAATTCCAACACCATAATATTTTATGTCTTTTGGGATGGGAAAAACTCTATAATTCCTAGTTATGTGTCTTTAATCCATCACACCTTTAATGTTAACAAAAATTCATAAAGAATAAATACATAAAAAATCTGATACATATAGACATCCACATCAATGCACGATCATGAAGTACTATTAATACAAGGGGAATCCATTATGGCTAAAAATTTGGTAAGGATTAAAAAACACAACTTAAATCTATGATAGAGTCATTGAGTAGGTAATAAATCCCTTTAACAGAGTGCGATGAGACCAACTTTGGATCCTCTCAATCACTACACATTTGGAAGCATCAAAGATCAAATCATGAAAATAAATGTATTTCAAACACATTATTTCATGATTTATTACAAAAAGACACACTTAATACAACCCCAACAGATCAGAAGAACAAGTGTGTTTGTGAAATTAAGAACATAACATAATAACATGAGATATTGACACAATTAAATTATTTAAAAACTCCACAACATTGTCTCCAAATTCTATTACTCTTCTAAAATTGTATTGAATAATATGGGTGAGTACATAAGAAAGGGGTCATATATAATTCCCAATAAGAGAACAATCAAAGAATATCATAAGGTGAATTAGTAAATTTGATTCAACAGGTACAACATGATGAAATAGAAAGGTGATAATCATAATCACGAATATCAAAGCATGGTATAAGATGATAACATCATGGTAGCATAGGAATGTGGAAACAACGTGAAATATGAAATCATAAACATAAGTCAAGGATAACCATAGAGAAACCAGTACATAGTGTTCCTAGGATAACATCAATGCACCATACATGGAATCTCATGAGATAAAAAAATTAACTAATGCATTAGAAGGCTATATAATTTTAGGCCCACTCGTTATATTCATATCATGTACAAGCATTTGTGTTCCTTATAGATCGTACAAACTAAGAGACCCTTTAATCCATTTTATTACAACAATTAGGGAGTTTTGGTTATATAAATGGAATTCCATAATGAAGTATAGGTACATATTGGTAAATAACTTTGAGTGGAAATGGGGATGGGGATTCACGACCTAAATGTTTGGTATGGAAAATCAAAGGATAATTTTGACAACATAATAGATGTACATAAGGATTAATGGAAGGGTTTATTTAGAATGAAAGGGGGTATCTAATTACTTTTAAATCAGAATTACTATAAGTGGGATGTGTAAAAATATATTCCAACATGAAAATTTTGAAAAAAGGCATAATATAAAGAATTTTCTTGAATAAAGAAGAGGATCATAGGATCTATTACCTTGAGAGGGTGATTCTAAAAGTTTGGGAGGAGCTTCTAAAGATATTGGGAACACTTTGGGATGGAATTATATACCTAAATAATGATTTAATTTATGTCAAAAGGGTTTTTAGTTAAGTGTAACGAGAGGTTTTGGTGGGTTTTATAGCGAAAGAGATATGTATTCTTTAATAATATCTAAACATAGGTTTTGAATAGTATATGATAAAATAATAACAACCACAAACCTTCCAATTTTTTTGCCATGGTTTATACTATAGAGGAGAGGTTTTAAATATTTTATAAGGATATGAACTGTTGTAATTAAAATAATAACCTTTGTGATGTGGAAGTGAGTCATACTCTTAAAGAATTGATTTTAAAACCATAAAATATTTTATAGGTTTTGGATTATTCAATAAGGGTTTCTGAAATTAATAAAATTAATTAAAAACACATTATTTTAAATTGAAAATATAATTTTGGCCTTGGATGCGATTTTTAGGGTTTATTTCATATGTTTTTGGCTTTTATGATGTCATAATACATACTGTATATCTATACCATATTTAATTAATTCCCAAATATTTGTCTATCCCAAGTAATTTAAAAAAATTAATATTTGGGTAATTTTTATGTGATTATTTAAAAAATAATATTTATTTTATCAAAATAATTATCTAAATATTACTATTTAAACTTTAAAATAAAAATACGAATTTATTTAAAAAAACTGGTTTTATGAGGATAATTGTTTTCTGACCCCTACAAAGATTAAGTTAGCCTTATTTAAATTGTATTATCATTTATTTTTAAATAAATATTATTTAATATTATTATTTTATTAGTATAACATTTATTTCAATAATTATTGAATTTTTCAAAAAGAGTGCCTTAATTTTAACTATACATTTCCAAAAAATACAATTTGGGTTTCTTCATAAAAAAATCTATTTTTTTATAATTATAATTATTTAATCATTTATAAATTACTAAGAAGAGGGATAGATATAATAATTATTTTATTTAAATGAAAATATATAGTTAATAATTTTAGGTTCTATATAAATAACCCATTATTACACTAGTGTACATCCTAATAGTAAGGTGTGCGGTAGTGACACTTTCTTGGGGTGGTTCGGTGAACATGGTTTAGTCTGTGAACATGATAAGCTTGAAATTATTTCATAAATACTATTTATCAAGGATTAATTATTTAATCTTGTATTGGTATTGGTAAAGAGAAAATTCTAGTGATTCTATCTCCCTCAAAAGTTTTGATAAATGAGATTTGAAGGGTATGACCCTACTAGTTGAGGCCATCCCTTTATTCGTACGGGTCAATTGGATTTATCATAACCCATAATATATACTAATGACAGTGATAATTTTTTAATGGACACATTATAAATGATTATGATGCTTAATTTAATTTTAAATTAGACATGTGATAACTTATCATGTTCTAAAGTAACAAAAGTAGTGCATGTGTTTTCTATAATTACATTACTTAATTAGGAATTTATTTATTTGAAAATGGAATTTCATTTATAAAATTTTGGGTTATTACATTATTTTCCACTTCATAAATTTCACCCATGAAATTTCATGTCATTAAATGAAATAGATGAGGGTCCTTCTATTTCATCACCGCTTTTAGTTCCTATGTTTCATCCTCAAACTTGATGTTCTTCCAAGAAACTTTAACCTAGCGAGTTGTCATGTTCTGTATAACTTTGTATCTACGATATAAGATCTTCATTGACTACTCCTTGTATGAAATATCATTCTTCAAAAAAAATATTTATGTTTTAAATAAATGTGAAAGGTTTGGTATGTATTTCCTTAAGAGGGATACATTGAACACATCAAAATATGAACTCTACTCGAACCTTAAACAAAGGATCCAACATCAAGAAAATAATAAAATAAAAGAAATTACAAGGGGGTGATAATTCTCCCCACCTCAAACACTTTCTGCCCTCCATAAATTTACCTATCTGAAAGATAAATAAAACTTAAACCCAAACCCGAATGAAGCTGAATAAAACAAAAATATTTGGGGTGACATTATTTTCTAAAATTCACACCCAACCAACTCTAAGAGAAACTACAATTATATAAACCATGAAGAAGGAAGAAGGTTCTCCCCACCTAAATAAATAGACTAACACACTGAACTTGAAACTCCTAACATGACAACACTGAACCAGGAAACCCCACATGAACTAATCCATGTTCCTGTTAACAAGACAAATAAAACCACCACAAGATCTGGGAAATCCAAAACTAAACAAAAAACCCCACACTAATGGAAAACTAAAAGAAGACATCAAAACCAAATAGTGAATAAGACCACAATTCATTAATTCCATAAGGTTCAAGCATATCCCTAAATAAACACAACTTGAAATCATAACCTGTATAACGACCTGGTTCTTTATTACACATGTAAACATACTTTATTACATAAAATTTCACTTAATACCATCCATAATATTGAGAGGTATAGTGTATTTGGGGATTAGTAACATTACCTGACAACTTAAGACATAAAATACAACATCTTTATTGAAAAATTATTTTACATGACCACAACATTCCTTTGTACTTAGAATTTCATGGGATAACCTGAGGACATAAATGCGAAATGGGTGAGCTATAAAGCCCAGTAAGAGTGTAAACAAGTTATGACATGAATAGTACAATATATTTTATGAAATAGGAATACCAATGAAGAATAATAGAAACATGAAAATCAAGTCATGATATAACATGATTATCATTACATGGAAATATTTCAACGACATACAACATGATATTAGCATGAACTAAGGGTCATTGAACATGGATTGGTATGAGTAAACCCTCGTTTCACTTGAATTAGTATGACTAAACCATCATTACACATGAATAAGAAAGATTAAACCCTCATTGAACATGAATAAACATGAGTAAACTCTAATTTCACATGGCATGTCATGATACAAAACATTACCCAATGCATTGGAGTGATATCAAAGAGTTCCCTTCATAAACATTTAATTTCATGCATTAGTGTGCCACATGGATCATATAACATGGAATCATTAAACATTATAAATTATTACAGTATTAAGGAATGTGGAATGCATACATGTAAGTACCATTCAATATGTATATGTTCAAAATGGTTAATACCCTTGATAGTGAAGTGGGTATAGTGTTCACTACATGATGATTTTGGCCTAGAAAATTGCAGGGAAATTTCGGCAACATAACATTGTCAAATGGAAATTCATAAGTTTTATGGATGAGTGAGTGTAGGGTCCTGGAAAATTCGCAAAGGATAATGAGAATCCCCTTTAATACAAGGGAGATTCTACACAATTTCCCCCCAAAGAATTGGGTAAAAGGGTAGAGAATACTCAAAGGATGTGACAAGCCAAACCAGTCCATAGACCGGTCCATTGATAATGGAACGTGGCCGGTTCTGTGAAGCACCCCCTTATGTGGACCTCTGTCGTTCATAGAACGGAGGTGGGGATCCTCCGCCGGCGCGAAGCAGGACGAGCGCCGAGACATTCCACTATCACGAACCTCCCCAGCCACGAACCACATCAACCGGCCAGGACCTCATCCACTGTCGATCACGAAATGGAAGCAGAACCCTACGTGGCCGCGAAGCGCCCCTCAAACTGACTTGGTTCACAGGGAGGTGCGTTCAATTCACCCACATGTTTTGGATTGAACAAGTCATCTGTAAACCGTGTTTCCAGTCATGGGCCTCCAAAAAAGGTGTCAGATGACCATAGATACATTTCTTTCCCCACTCTATAAAAGGAGATGGAGGGGGAAGAGGAGAGGAGGAGGAGATCAATCAGATTCAGGTGGAATAATTTAAAAGGAAGGAGATTAGGATTTCGCAAACAACGAAGTTCTAGTTCATGAACCAGAACATGTATGAAGTTGGAAGCAAATTAATAAGGAAACGAAAACGCATAAAAACATGGTGAACTCCGAACTTAAAATAACAAAGAAAAGAAGTTTGTGAACCATGGCCCCTCTGCGGATGCACTCCCCGCGGACTAGGGATTTTATGACCCTTTTCCAATCCATCTCACCGCGTAGAACCCTCCTACACAGGTGAATCCCTGACTGACGAACCTCCGACCAGCGTCGCACTCGGCCGCCGCTGCTCGCATGGACCCCTCCGCGTACCAACCTAGTACGCGGGCCGAACCCGAAGCCGTGAACCGCCCTGGTTCACGGGATGACCACCCGTCCGCCAACCACCCCGGTTTGCGGACGACCTCTCAAGCCGCATAGCACCTCCCTACACGAAGGGCACCACTTCTCATACACCTGTGTGGCCCATCAGATCCTTCGGAGTTCCCATTCACTAAGCCAGATAAAATCCTTCCAATCTGACATGATCCTCTTCAACCCCCTCATTGGCCCATTCATCGGCCCCGAGCTGAGGCCTCCACCAGAGCCACCAGACCCGTCTGATGTAACCTTCAGGTGCATCAACATTCCGTTTTGAGTGCACATACCCATGGTAAGTGAGGGCGAAAGGGTTGCTCCGTCCCTTGACCGGATTCCCGAAGCATTCCTGGGTTCAAATTCACACGGTAATGCGAAGTCCGATCCCGGGAGTCCCCTTTCTGCCCCTCCACTTGTTAGGACCGGGGCACTTCTCCCCTACCCGAGGAGTGGTGGACTACCCATTAGAAGGAAGCCCCCATGAACCTCCGTACTTCCCCATGGACATGGCCGAGGAAGGACATAGTGGGGAAGGGTGCTGCTCCGTTTTTCTTTGGGGACAAGTCCCTCTCCTGCTGCGCTTTGTTGCCATGGGCGTCCATCTCGGAGTAAGCCCTGACTTTTTGGGCCGCCCCCATGCATAAGCCCCATCACACTTTCCACATAGGCACCTTTAATGACGCGATCATTTGGTCCATGCTGCCTCTTGTTTCTCACACCGAGCATGACTTACGTGGGCTTAGAGTAAGCATCGACCATGACATCCTCTCCTGGGATGCCTCAGAGCTTAAGCCCCACCCTCTAATAAAAACTACAAGGACTTTGATCCATGTCAAGGCATTGTATGTAGGAAGCCTCCAAGAGGTTCAAGCCCACTACCCATCGGACCCCCGGTCCATCCTTGCGTCGGTCCTCCGACACCATCTATTTCGAACTATGTGGACTTTGATTCCCCAACACAGGGATACGTAGGAAGCCTCCAAGAGGTTCAATCCCGATCACCATAGAACCCCCAGGTCCAAATTCACATTGGTTCTCCGATACTCCAACCCGAACTACATGGACTTTGATCCCTGTCTCCTAGGCAGGGTATGTAGGAAGCCTCCCCGAGGTTCAAGCCCAACGTCCGGTCGATCCAACCATATTCACGTCGGTTCACCGCACCAACCCTGGGTATCCTAGAGCATAATACCCATACCAAACCGAACTACGTGAATTCTGATTCCTCTCACAGGGATACATAGGAGGCCCATACCACGGGTTCGATCCAAACGCTCAAGTCATTAGCTGTCCCCCCTGGACGAACATAAACTCTAGAGTGCCTGATTATGAGGCTTTAAACCAGTACCATTTCAATGATTCCAGACTACTCGGGGTCATTAATCCAATGAGGGATGGTAAACCTCGGGCATAAATGATTCCGAACCCCTAGGTCCAGCTAACCATTGCCAACCAGGAGAAATCTGTTGATAATATTCTTGGGTATAAACCAAAGATTCACAAACATATGAATATGTCTTAAATATATAAGAGAGTCCTGGAACATGCAATAATTCCCCCCAAATGGGTGCGATGAGCCCGACTTCCCATCCTCTCGACCAATGTGAGTTCTTAAGCATTACTGGTCAAACCACCCAGTGAACGCCTGCCTTTCGAATGCAGGTCCACGTATTGCTGGATATGGAACCGTTGGGCGTTTCGAGGAGAAAACGGTGCACCTGATACGAGTGATTAAGCAGAACCCAATCTTCTCTAATCAACCATTGGGTAGTGCGAGTTTCTCCCCCACGATCCCACCATGCACCGCGAGACAAAAAATGGTGAACCCGACGTGAATCTTTAACCAAGAATGACAGATTTAACCTCCCACCCTTTGCCCCCTTTATACTCACAAAGAGGGCCAAGCAAGGTCATTAATTACGCATGCAGTAATGAGATGCATCTTTGACGGTTTTGCTGTTTTTATTTGTTAAAATGTTTTATAGGTACCACTCAGAACTCCCTTCGATCCAATGGTGTCACGGAGGAGATCACATGGGCGTGCTTCCAACAATGCAATGACCGGACTTCCTCTCCAACGGAGGACCCCTTCACCTACCTAGCATCTTCAATCCTGGGTCTCAGATGCATTGATCCAAGTGTACCACATGAACGGTACTCTTCCGACGGTGGAGGCGACCATGCACGCCATCCAATTTGCCAGGACTCACCGGTCGCCCGCCCAGCAGCGGCCGCGAAGGCAGATCTTGATGGTCCCTGTTACTGTCTCCAATCGTTTTGGGAGTCTATCCCTGGAACGAGACAATGCGTACCTCCCTTATCTTAGGGAGGCGGATGAGGTTGACGCTGAGGACTTCATCCTTGCTGAACGGGGGTTCCGCTACAAGGCCCCCGCCGGAAGATGTCATCACAGTCACGTCACGACTCAACATTCTCACAATAAAGAGGATGTCACCCCAAGGATCCAGGCCCATGCTCCCCGAGATCCTGCCCCTCGAACTGCTCGATAAGGGTGGGAAACGTATAACCAGGGACCAGTCATCAGCCTTGTCCCTGAGGAGGAGGTCCGCTGCCCAGTCATAGAGTCGTATCATGAAGAGGCACATACACCTGTTCACTCATCCAAAGCCCGCCATCCAGACATGGCGGCATCATACGAGTAGGAGCGCAACCCCGCCGGACTCCATCAAGCTCGTTGCTCACACAAGACGGCACCTACCCGGTAGGTACCTCTCCCTGCCCAGGGTCGTGAAGCCCACCAACCTGACATGGTGGAGACCCAGTGCCTGCAGGACCCGCTCCTAGAAGATTCTCTTGATGCCTACCATCCCAGCATGGTGGCGATCAACAAAGTCCGCCATCCAGATGTGGAGACAATTAATAGGCAGGCACGTCTCCCTGCCAACAAAGGCCACCGACTCGATACGGTGGGAAACCAACATATACAAGGCTAGCTCCCTGTGGATGCAAGTAAAGTCCGCCTTCCCAATGTGACATACAACAAAGAGATAAACCAGCTTATCTTGGCCCAGGGGCAGATTCGTTCACCTACCCCGACACAGGATAATTGTCAGTATCCACTGACCATCCGAGGACCGAAGCAAGATATTCCTACTCCAATACCGGAATGGACCTTCATACCCATTCCAGCCAAAGATGTCTCTCTACATATCCTAGAAATGATTGAGGAGCAGGTATCAATCCCAGATCCTATCTTGGCGACTTTCCAAAATGTAATTGCATCAGTGGAAATGGCAAGGACTTGGGCCCGTGTCCCTAATTGAGGAAACTCATATAATAGAAGAGATAGCTGACTCAGAGAAGATCTGCATCCCTACTTCCACCTAGGAGGGTCATCAGCTATATTCTATGATACAAGGGCAACCAGATCGAGCAGCTTCACTTGTTCCAACTGGGGGACACCCGTCCATCAAAGTGGATGCTCTAGAGTAGGCATATATCCCTGATAACAGTCAAGATGTTCGTTGGCATATCCCTGGAGTATACGAGACCCAATTAGACAGGGAACCAAAGGTGAAGGCCGTTGTCAATAGAAGATGGTCCCCACTGCCCGCAAGAAAGCGCACCGAACGTACCAAAGGCAGCCGAAAAATAAAGAGAAGGTTCATGACTCCGCTCTGCTAGAAGCTGGGGTTCCCAACACCACTATGTTCATATTGAAAGCAGAGAACCCTACCCACCCATTTATATATGATGGGAGTGGTAGTAGAAATTGCGAAGGTCCTCCCCACAATGTCGCTACCAGCAGCTCTTTAGGTCCTCCCAGAGCACCCGCGGGGGCCTCCCCCATGGGAATATAACAATTGATCATGAGAGATTCTCTTTTGGTGCGAGTCACGGCAGCCCTCCACGTGACCAGAATATCGAGCAGCAAGAAGGTCCTCCACTTGCTGCGGTCCACCCTGAAGGTCCTACCCAGGGTATACACTGCAAGCACTCTCCATGCAGTGGGACCACCGATTATGATAGTAGTCCTCGCTATCATAGTCGCAACTATGGAGGCCCTCTTCACAGTGATGTCTCATCATGAAAAAAGGCCCTCCCCTTATCGTGGCCTTCCCTGAAGGTCCTCCCCAGGGTTTACCTTTCAACGAAACTCCACACACCCGTGCATCAGATCACGGTGGTAGTCCTCGCCACCATGATAATGGAGGTCCTCCCCGTAGAGGCGTCAAGCAACGAGAAGGCCCTCCCCTCATTGCGTTACATTCTGAAGGCCCTCCCCAGGGTGTACCCTGCAGATATTCTCCCTGCGGGAGCTGTAATGGTAGTTCTCGCCATTGCAGCAGCTGTGATGGTAGTCCTCTCCACCACGACCGCCATTGCGAAGGTCCTTGTAACGACCCGAAATTTTGAATAAATTTTGTTTCCTAATTTGTGTGTTATTTTTTTTATACTCAACAAAAATGTTTCATTGGATAACATGAGTATAATTAAAATGATACTGTTTGGTTTTGACTATGATATTACCATTGGTTAATATAACTGCTGGAAACTAAACATTTCGATATTTGTCTCTAAATACAAGTGATCTTGGTTAATTAATGTAGAAAGAAGATTTGATGGCCTCACTCAGTAGTCTTGGACTGATCGAAGCCCATCTAACAGAACTTGGGAAGGAGGTAGCACCAATGGGCATTGATCTGGACCAAACCCAAGCCGAACTTCACCGTATGAAGCTAGAACGAAATCGCCTTTGCGAGAAGTTCAAACTGATATAAATTACTACTCGTGCGATGTTGGCCGAGCCTCCCTCATATTCTCTCACCTTAGCACACCTTACACTTAGGTCCTATACTAGTGTGATAAGGGGCTATGTAAGGAGACTGTAACTGCCTTGTGTAATCCTTTGTTTTAAATAAATTTTTTTATTTCTTCTTAGGATGAAGTTTATGAATTTTCAAATGTCCGGATAAATATAGTATGCATATTTTTGGTGAATTTTAGAGAAACGATATTTTAAAAAATGTTTATGTAAACCTTAAATAATTAAAAATGTGTAATTATTTACAAAAAATGGTCTTCTATAATTATGTTCAGTACGAAATTTAGAGTCTAATAAGATCAACTTAATTTTTGATGAATAGTAAATTATTAATAGTGATTTTATGCTTAGGATTAGTAATGTGACCAAATGGATTAGTAATCTCACTTAAATAAAGCATTAATATAATCTAGGCACCTTGATTAAGTAATATGATTCAATGAAATGGTTAAATAACGATTTTATAAATTATTAGTCAAGTATTAGTTTTTTTGGGTGAATAGTGTTTTTTAATTAAATATTTAATTAAAAATATTTAGAAAATTATTTTTATAAAATGGATTTCATTTTTTAACCCAGAGCATTGATATTATGTGAAGGTAATTTTTGGGGATTTTTCTGAAAAAAATGAATTTTCGCTGAATGGTGTATTTATTTAAAAATAAAATTAAAAATATTTAGAAAAATATTTTTTTTAAATGGAGTTCATTTTTGAAATTAGAGCATCGATATTTGGTTAAGGTGAAATTTTGGGATTTTTCTGAGAAAGTTGAATTTTCGATGAATAGTGAAAATACAGTTTTTAAGTTACGGGTGTTTATTGACATCATTAAATGATGTATTAAGTATGTAATTAATATGGTCGACTTATGAATAGTAATATAGGTTATGAGGTGTCCCATGTGGCCAATACCATGGGAAAATATCATGGGTAAGCCCTTGGTTTTTTCAAAACCACTAATGAGGTGTCCCTTGGCCATTAATGCCTTGTCCCCTCACTTTCCCTATAAATACCAAGCTATCCTATCATCCACTCGACTCCCAAATCTCCCCCAATTAAGATCTGGTCTCATTACCTCCAAAGGAGTCATTCCAAGGTTCCCCCAGGCCCTCAAGGTCCCAACCATTGAGTTTTAAGAGTTACGTTTTAAGGTAAGGGATCCCACCTCCCTCTTTCTTTTCAAGTAATCTCTTTTATGTCATTTATTTTATGCTCCATGATTTTATGTTGGAGGATGTTATTTTATATTCATAATAATGTCTTTTTCATGTTCATATGATCAGATAACCCCTCTTTCTCTCATCATTTAATTTTAATAATGTTAAAGTGGCGCCGTTAGGCTGCCGAATTTTTAAGGGATTCTTTCACCCTTCTCAAGTATTATTTTCATGTCAAGTATTTCAAGTTCCTATTTATTTTGTTGGGGTATGATCTATATATCTATAATACTTATCTTTTATTTTTATATGATTAGGGAAACTATTTTATCTCTTCAATTCAGTATTTTTATGTTTTAAGTGGTACCGTTAGGCTCCCGAATTTTTAAGGGATTCGTTCACCTTTCTCATTTTTCAAAGTTCTACTTTCATGTCAAGTTTTTCAAGTTCGTTTTTATTTTGTTGGGGTATGATCTATATATATATATATATATATCATACTAATATTTTATGTTCATATGATGATATACCCTATTTAATCTCTTCAATTCAGTATTTTGAAGTTTTAAGTGGCGCTGTTAGGCTGCCAAATTTTAAGGGATTCGTTCACCTTTCTCATTTTTCAAAGTTCTACTTTCATGTCAAGTCTTTAAAGTTTCTTTTTATTTTGTTGGGGTATGATCTCTATATCTATCATACTTATATTTTATGTTCATATTACGAGTTACACTATTTGATCTCTTCAATTCAGTATTTTGGAAGTTTTAAGTGGCGTCGTTAGGCTGCCGAATTTTTAAGGGATTCGTTCACCTTTCTCATTTTTCAAAGGTCTACTTTCATGTCAAGTCTTTCAAGTTCCTTTTTATTATGTTGGGGTATGATCTCTATATCTATCATAATGAACTCTTTTGTTCATATGATGAGATACCCTATTTTATCTTGTCAATTCATTTTTGGTTGAAGCTTAAGTGATGCCGTTAGGCTGCAGGATTTTCATAAGAGAAATCTAATTGTTTTCTTCCTTCCATATTTTTTATTTCAAATGGTACTTCCTTACAATTTCATTACCATGTTCATATATCCTTCATATTCTGTCCCTATACTGTTTTATGGGTCATTTATGAATGTTTGACCCATGTCCCCTCTCTTTTCAATGTTTTCTAAAACCTCGAAACATAGTTGTTATGCTGCAGAATTTCCGTCTTAAAATGTATCTCTCTTTTTCTAAAGTTATTTTATTTTATTAAGTGAATACTCAAATCTCTCTCTTATATATGGGTATTCACATATATACCAAAATGTTCTATTTTAAATTCTGGGATTTACATAAATGAGACCCACATTCCTTTTCTGTGGGTTTTAAAGTGACACAAAGATCATGTCTTTAAAGATGTTTTTAAAACGTTATGATTATGAAATGAAACCCATTACTTTTATACGATATGGGTTTTTTATGAAATTATTGATGATTATATATGTGGCTCACATGATAATAAAGACATGTCAAGGGTGCTCCCTGATAGCGCTCCAATGCATTGGGTAAAGACTTAATCTCTAGAGATGACTATTTTTAACGACGCCTTGGTGAATAACCTTGGTAATTTTTAATGACACCTTGGGGATGGACCTTGGTGAAACAGAAATGATTGTCAATATTAAATTTTGTATCCACATCTTCAAGTTATGAAAAACATTATTTTTATTATGATATGCCTCATGATTTCTTTCTCATGCCTTAAAGTTCTGTTTCATGACATTGTTGATGTATCTCAAGTTCACATGTTAAATGTTTCCCCTTGTTTCCCTTACTGGGCCTTCTGCTCACCCTTTCTTTTGATGTATGTCCCCAGGTTATGAGATGCAGTAATGAACCTAGGATGAACATAAGTAGAAGCCTTTCAAGTGTTTAAGAATAATGTTTTATGTTTTCATGTTTTAAGTTCCCGGTTTCAAAGACACTAAACCTTAAAGATCCTCGGTTTTGTAAAATGTAATGAAAGTTTATGTGATAAAAAGGCAGGATTCTATAGTTGGTATCAAAGGATGGTTTAGTTATTTATGGAAATTAGGATATTAAAACTTTAGGAAGAACCCTATAGAAAAGTTTAAATATAGTAAACCTTCCTGGTATTTTGGTGAGTATTGAGTAAGGGGTTGCCAAGAAAATACATCCTTATCTCGATACGAGCAGGTAGAGGTGGCTATGGAACAGATGTACATAGGGGTAAAACCCGAAAACACCGCTTTGAGCTAGACTCGAACGAGAACTGGTACATGACAACGGGCCTTGCTGCACTCTTGGTTACGACACTCCTGGGGGATATGCTTTGGTAAATTCATAATCTTAGTATGAACCATTATTAAAGCAAGAATGATAAAATAAAATAAAGATTCACATAAGAATATATTATCATGGATAACATAGATTGGGACCTAGGGAATCACAAGTTAGGGAATACTTTTCTTCTACAAGTTTATCCTTCTATGCTTTAAGTTTTCTTTTAATGATTATTGGCTAAGTATTTAAGCCCCTAATTTTTCTTTCTTTCCTTAGTTAATGGAGGGAAATGGAAGAACATGTCCCAACAACCAATGTGATAGGAAAAGTGATGATTTCTGTATTAATATGACAAAGATTATTAGGGGATTAAAAGATGATTATTATTTTGGAAGACGTTCACTATTTTGGGAACCCTATTTGATCGAGGTAAATAGATTACTACGGTATTTTCTTTGAGGAGTAAAGGTTGAATGATATTTTTAAGAATCGATGAATTTAAGGTGAAATTACGGTATTATTGGTTACTTATGAAAATGATTGACCTATCTTGGGGAAAATATGTTTAGGTTAGTAACATTTTTTATAATATGTTAGGAGTGGTTGATGTTGTTTGGAGATGAACGATAAAGTTTATCTTGGAAGACTATGTTATCAAGTCCTTCTTGTATTTGGGTTTTAATCTTAGTTTTGGTTATTTTGAGGAATTTTAAGGACAGTTATTTACGGAATTGTCTATGATGATCTCTGGATAGTACCGTGGAACTTTGAAGATTTAAAAGTAGTTTCCCTTCCTATGGGATTCTTTCTTTTTGAAGAGTTGTTTTATTTTACCCTTTCTGTTTTTGGGATAAATGTTTAAAGATAGATAGTCTTTCTTTTGTGGAATACATGATTCTCTAGAAGATTATTCTTGTGCTTTTGATGAGACCAAGTGTTTTTGAATGCTCATAGATTGGAGAAAAGATTAGTTTTGGTAGAAACTTATTAAAGTATTAAACTCTACTTTAAGGTAAGTATATTTCCTTATGTTTTTATTCTATGTAGTAAATGAATTCCTCAAAACTATGAAAAGGAACATAAAACAAAAAACGTTGTCTGTTAACGTTTCCTACTAAGAAATCAAATACCGTTTGACCCATCATAAGTTTGTGATTTTCTTGTTGTTAACTTTCTCCTAATCATTTTTTCTATCACTCTCCCTTAGAACGTGACCCTTTGTTTTTTCCTCCATGTCCATGTTTTCCTACATGAAATCCTAGTATGGGTTAAATCGGGTGACCTTTTTACTTCCCTTTCTTTATTTTAAAGTAATAGTTTAACTGAATCCTTTTCCGGTGTGGGACTTTCAATGAAATTTCAAAACCCAATTTTAAAAATTGCGAGGACTCAATTTCTTAAGGGGGGAATATTGTAACGACCTGGAATTTTGAATAAATCTTGTTTCCTAATTTTGTGTGTTATTTTTTTATACTCAACAAAACTGTTTTATTGGATAACATGAGTATAATTAAAATGAGACTGTTGGGTTTTGACTGTTATATGACCATTGCTCAATATGACCGCTGGAAACTAAACATTTTTATATTTGTCTCTAAATACAAGTGATCTTGGTTAATTAATATAGAAAGAAGATTTGATGGCCTCACCTAGTAGTCTTGGACCGATCGAAGCCCATCTAACAGAACTTGGGAAGGAGGTAGCACCAATGGGATTTGCTCTGGACCAAACCCAAGCCGAACTTCATCGTATGAAGCTAGAATGGAATCGCCTTCGCGAGAAGTTAAAACTGATAGATATTAATATTCTTTCGATGTTGGCCGAGCCTCCCTCAGATTCTCTCACCTTAGCACACCTTACACTTAGGTCCTATGCTGGTGTGATAAGGGGCTATGTAAGGAGACCATAAATGCCTTGTGTAATCCTTTATTTTAAATAAAAATTTTGATTTCTTCTTATGATGAAGTTCATGAATTTTCAAATGTCCGGATAAATATAGTATGCATATTTTTGGTGAATTTTGGAGAAACGATATTTTAAAAAATGTTTATGTAAACCTTAAATAATTTAAAAAGTGTAATGATTTTCCATAAATGGTCTTCTACAATTATGTTCAGTACGAAATTTAGATTCTAATAAGATCAACTTCATTTTTGATGAATAGTAAATTATGAATAGTGATTTTATGCTTAGGATTAGTAATATCACTTAAATAAAGCATTAATATAATCTAGCCACCCTGATTAAGTAATGTGAATCAATAAAATGGCTAAATATCAGTTTCATAAATTATTAGTCAAGTATTAGTTTTTTCCAGTGAATAGTGTTTTTAATTAAAAATTTAATTAAAAATATTTAGAATTTTTTTTATAAAATGGATTTCATTTTTGAACTCAGAGCATCGATATTATGTTAAGGTAATTTTAGGGGATTTTTCTGAAAAAATGAATTTTCGGTGAATAGTGAATTTATTTAAAAATTAAATTAAAAATATTTAGAAAATTATTATTTTTTAAATGTAGTTAATTTTTGAAATCAGAGCATCGATATTTGGTTAAGGTGAAATTTTGGGATTTTTCTAAGAAAGTTGAATTTTTGATGAATAGTGAAAATACAGTTTTTAAGATACAGGTGTTTAATGACATCATTAAATTGTATTAAGTATGTAATAAATATGGTCTACTTATGAATAGTAAGATAAGGTATGAGGTGTCCCAAGTGGCCAATACAATTGGCAAATACCATGGGCAAGCCCATGGTTTTTCCAAAACCACTAATGAGGTGTCCCTTGGCCATTAATGCCTTGTCCCCTCACTTTCCCTATAAATAACAAGCCATCCTCTCATCCATTCGACTCCCAACTCTCCCCCAACGAAGATCTGGTCTCATTACCTCCCAAAGAGTCATTGCAAGGTGCCCCAAGCCCTCAAGGTCCCAACCGTTGAGTTTTATGAGTTACGTTTTAAGGTAAGGGATCCTACCTCCTTCTTTCTTTTCAAGTAATCTATTTTATGTCATTTCTTTTATTTTCCATGCTCTTATGTTGGAGGATGTTCTTTTATATTCATCCTACTGTCTTTTTCATGTTCATATGATGAGAGACCCCCTCTTTCTCTCATCATTTCATTTTAATAATGTTAAAGTGACGCCGTTAGGCTGCCGAACTTTTAAGGGATTCTTTCACCCTTCTCAAGTTCTATTTTCATGTCAAGTATTTCAAGTTCCTTTTTATTTTGTTTGGGTATGATCTCTATATCTATCATACTGATCTTTTATGTTCATCTGATGAGAGACCCTATTTTATCTATTCAATTCCATATTTTGATGTTTTAAGTGGCGCCGTTAGGCTGCCGAATTTTTAAGGGATTCGTTCACCTTTCTCATTTTTCAAAGTTCTACTTTCATGTCAAGTCTTTAAAGTTCCTTTTTATTTTATTGGGGTATGATATCTATATCTATAATACTGATCTTTTATTTTCATATGATTAGAGGCCCTATTTGATCTCTTCAATTCAGTATTTTGAAGTTTTAAGTGGCGCCATTAGACTACCGAATTTTTAAGGGATTCATTCACCTTTTCAATTTTCAAAGTTCTACTTTCATGTCAAGTCTTTCAAGTTCTTTTTTATTTTGTTGGGGTATAATATATATATCTATCATACTGATGTTTTATGTTCATATGATGAGATACCCTATATGATCTTTTCAATTCAGTATTTTGGATGTTTTAAGTGGCGCCATTAGGCTGCCGAATTTTTAAGGTATTCGTTCACCTTTCTCATTTTTCAAAGTTCTACTTTCATGTCAAGTCTTTCAAGTTCCTTTTTATTATGTTGGGGTATGATATCTATATCTACCATACTTAACTCTTATGTTCATATGATGAGAGACCCTATTTTATCTTGTCAATTCATTTTTGGTTGAAGCATATGTGACGCCGTTAGGCTGCGGGATTTTCATAAGAGAAATCTCATTTTTGTCTTCCTTTCATATTTTGAATTTCAAATGATACGTCCTTTAAATTTCATTACCATGTTCATATATCTTTCAGATTCTGTCCCTCTACTGTTTTATGGGTCATTTATGAATGTTTGACCCATGTCCCCTCTCTTTTAAATGTTTTGTAAAACCTCGAAACATAGTTATTATGCTGCAGAATTTTTGTCTCAAAATGTCTCTCCCTTTTTCTAAAGTTCTTTTATTTTATTAAGTGAATACTCAAGGCTATCTCTTCTATATGGGTATTCACATATATACCAAAATTTTCTATTTTAAATTCTGGGATTTACATACATGAGACCCACCTTCCTTTTCTGTGGGTTTTAAAGTGACACAAAGATCATGTCTTTAAAGAAGTTTTTTAAAACGTTATGATTATGAAATGAAACCCATTCATTTTATGCTATATGGGTTGTTTATGAAATGATTGATAATGATATATGTGGATCACATGATAATAAATACATTTCAATGGTGCGCCCTGATAGCGCTCCAATGCATTGGGTAAAGACTTAATCTTTAGAGATGACTATTTTTAACGACGCCTTGGTGAATAACCTTGGTAATATTTATTGACACCTTGGGGATGGACCTTGGTGAAACAGAAATGATTGTCAATATTAAATGTTGTAGCCACATCTTCAAGTTATGAAAAATGTTATTTTTATTATGATATGCCTCATGATTTCTTTCTCATTCATTAAAGTTCTTTTTCATGACATTGTTGATGTATCTCAAGTTCACATGTTAAATGTTTCCCCTTGTTTCCTTTAATGGGCCTTCTGATCACCCTTTCTTTTGATGTATGTCCCCAGATTATGAGATACAGTAATGAACCTATGATGAACATAAGTAGAAGCCTTTCAAGTGTTTAAGAAAAATGGTTTATGTTTTCAGGTTTTAAGTTCCAGGTTTCCAAGACACTAAACCTTAAAGATCCTCGGTTTTGTAAAATGTAATGAAAGTTTATGTGATAAAAAGGAGGGATGCTATAGTCCTCCCCGTAGTGGCCCCAAGAAAAAATAAGGTCCTCCCCTTATCGCAGTGTGTCTTGAAGGTCCTCCCCAGGATGCACATCAAATGTCAAACCATGATGGTTATCCTCACCATGATGGAAGTTGTTGCAAAGGCCTTCCGCGTAACAACGCTACGCAGCCAGATGGTCCTCCCCTTGCTGCGACACGCCTTGGAGGTCCTCCCCAGGGTATGCACTGCAAAAGTCCTCTATGCAATGAGGCGTCAAGAAGGAATGGTAGTCCTCCCCATTACGGCCGCCATTGCGAAGGTCCTCCCTGCAATAACATATCATATCGACAGAAAGGTCCTCCCCCTACCGAATCAAGCACAAAAAAGCCATCATATTCTAAGGCACTCAGAAGGATGGGATCAAGCATGTCAGATTCCCATCTAGTCACCAATGAAACCCTTCTTCAATCGAGATATGTTTTTCGGGGCCACGTTTATCTTCTGAACCACCCCGGAATCTCAAACATGACAATACAATACATGTCAACCCCACTGCCCCCGACCACGCTATCGGTGAACGTCTCAGTTGGTACGACCAGGTAAAGGAATCACTATCGGAGGAGTTTTCCGACATGTTTCACCTGAGAAAACTACTTTCCAGGGATGATATACTAGTTATGTTTTGGCCCGTGGCGACCTCTCAATTCAACATACCTAGAAAGTTGTCGGAAGAATGTGGCACGAAAAATGCTACAATATATGGACAACCCTCCGCTGGCTGAAATCAAGCTTCCTACCCTATGACTGGTATGTTGACCATGTCAAGACAATAGAAGACCTCCTACATCACATCGACCTAGAAGCTCTTCCTTCGGCGCGACAACTGCGACCTCAAAGGCATAAAGGAAACATGGAGATAGCCTGCCTCTGTGCGCTGCACCAGCCACGCCGCCTCATCAGTGACGCTCCGACGAGAGTCCATATCAGAGGATGGGTAGAACATGGAGCTCTGCATTTCACTCCGCTCCCCACCCAGAAGAACTTGTTCGGCATGGTGTCTTGCAACTTCATCACTTCAAGAGAAAAATCGAGTGGTCTCCCTATCCGTGAAAGGAAACATGCCAAACAGAGTCAGACCTTGAGTAAGTCCTAGAAGCGTCAGGACCGACGGGAAAAAGCCATTCAAGAACTCCTGAATCAGGCCACCGAGAGCATACAATATGCCTCTCACCTAAGAGAGTCCAATCAACAGTCATTGCCTGCCTCCACAGAAGGGATTGATTCACAAAAGAACTCGACACCAAACCCAATTCACCACCTAATGGGGGCACGCGAGATCAGGGAGGTAGCGATAGCAGTAGCCACTACCGCAATCCAGGGTCAACCCCAACCTGCAGGTCTGGGGGAATTTTTAACAGCAAATTCCTCCATAAGACCAATAAAAATGGGAAGAGACTCAACGTCCAAGGAACAGAGCCAACCCCAGCCCTCAGGGATGGGGGAATTTTTACCTCCTCAACAAAAACCTCCCCCATGAGAATCTGTATTCTCTCATCTAGGCAGGACAATCAGAAGAGGAGGTTCCTGGCCTATTCTTCCCTTTGAATCATCATCCCCTTCAAGAGGGAGGTGTACCGTAAGTTCGCATCAAAGAAATTTCTGCGTCACCCTTCGTCAAGAAGTCCAAAGGAAATCCTGGAATAGGAAGGGAAGGACCAATAAAAGATGCGGGAGATCCTCTTCTTATTTGGAAGATGACATATTCTCCACCCCATGATATGCATCCATCAACACCATAGAGGTTAACCTCATGGGTGACACTGGAGATGATGCAAATTCGGATGGATTGGGAGACAATGGTTCCGGTCAGGCTGTGACTAACAACAAACCACCAAGTGGGCACACCTGGAACCAGAGGGCTGCCCTAAATATGGCCGCCCTTCTAGCTAACCGTCCCCGCCTACCCTGTGAGCTTCCAACAAGGATAAGAACAAAGGACCGGTTACCCTTAACCCTCCTCCATCTCTCGATAAAGACAAGCCGCTCACACTCGAAGAGAGATTCACTCGACATGAATAGGAAATGAAATAATTGAGGCGGCTTAACGCCGAGCTACTTCAGAGGAACTGTCATATTGAAAGCACGTCCCAAGAGGAGCCACATTATGCACTCCCAGTAAGTGCACAATAAAGACCAAGGTTTTACCCAGAAAATGATGTACGGTCAGGGCTCCCGCCCAACGAGGCGCCCAGCCCGTCCAACTACCTAAATGTGGATCCGGATGAATACCAAGACTTCCCTCCACTCAGGAAGAAACCAGAGCAAGTACGTCTGAACCCTCCGAAGGTTTCACAAACGGCACATGCACCCCTTGTGCCAACTAAGCTGGATCCTCAAGCAATGCCTCGGGCTACACCTGTCCAGGACCGGTCCCCATAGGATGTAAACCAGGATCTCACCAACACCATCGAGGCACTGACGGCTAGATTGGAAGAAATGGAAGGTCGAACCGCTCCAATACAGCCAGAACGGAAGCCCTACCCGGATTAGGTAAGCAACACACCACCTGCACCCAATTTTGGGATCCCTATATTCCCTATCTTCAATAGATCAGGAGATCCGGAACAACATTTGATGCACTACGCGTCTTATTGCGACCCTATGATGGGAAATCCGGAATAAAAAGAAGAAGTGAAAATAAGATACTTCGTACGAACCTTGCAAAGATATGCCTTCGTCTGGTATACGAGTCTTCCAGCCCAGTCAATAAAAATCTGGGAAGTCCTTCGACAATAGTTTCTGTTCCACTTGATCTCAATGTTGCTTAAAACAACGGTCAGCGACCTAATGAACTGCAAGTAGAGGGAGAACGAGAGGGTCTCAGATTTCATCGCTAGATGGAAAGGTATGACCTACTCTCTGAACAGGCCAATGCCTCATGATTAGTTGCTTTCCATATGCATTGATAATCTTCGAGATGAGCCGTGAACATTGCTCATACCAGTGGAGTGAACCACTGGCTTCCGCCATCTCTCAGCCATTTCCTAGAGAATTGAGGAATCCCTGTAGCAGACCAATTTGAAGTCCCGAATATCCTCTCAGGCTCCCACTAAGAGAGCAGCCAGAGATGAAGCGTCCTCTGTCACGCTCAAACTAGCCTCTGTGCCAACTCCACTGCTTAGGCCTCCACCAAATCGTCAGGTACCCCCCTGTATATCAGCGTCCGCCTCCGCCTAAGAGGGACGATCAGAGAGGATCAAAGCAGAACTATTTTGAGGAATGAAGACACAAAGTATACTCGTTCTGAGAGGACCAAGTCCGTGAATACTTTATCACCACCATGAATTGCAACTTGCTCCACCTCTTGGAGCCATGGAAACCCGAAGAAATCAGCCGCGATGTTAGGATAGATTGCTGTCCCTACTATCGAATGTTGGGCCACAATATTCATGAATGTTTCTTCTTCAAGGACCTCCTGGAAAGGATGGTAGAATCCAGGAAGGTCGAGCTGGGACCAACCCCATCACATGTGACATATATTTCTACCACCGACTCTAACAAATGGGAGGGGTGGAAGGAAGTCACCAATAAAAGGGGTAGAAGTTTGATGACTGGATGACTCTGAAGACTATAAACCAAGATCACGAAATACTCCGAGCTCAACAACAGCAGTTAGTGTTGTCGCCAACAGCTGACAATATCGGCCTCACAACCCTCCATGAGCTAGTCATCCATGTGTAATTGAGAAGGGATGAGACAAGTGCAAGAGTAATTGTCCACAACAAGGCTGAAGTTAGCCCCGAAACTGTCGGATTTTTTGCCCCCAAACTTGGCGCCACGGGCACCGACCCACCAAACGACACCATCAAGGACAACGGACCGAGTTGAATTGTTAGAGGATGAGGAGCCAATATTTGGTTCCATCAACATTATCTATCTTATGGAATCGTTCTTTGAATAAGGGTACGGTTATGGACCCGAGTTCCCGACACAAGGAGCCGGGACGAGGAATCGTAGAGGTAGGGGATACTAGTAGTGGTGCAGGCGCGGACGAAACCAACCCTATGATTGGACCTCGACACAAAACATCAATATCGTGAAAAAACGTGGGATATACCTTCAATGGACTCAGCAGGAGAAAGAATATCCTTCCACCGCCACAAGCACCCACTCCGTTCCCATTATTCTGTGGTACCCATCAGAGGAGGAACATGGGTCTAGCCGCCTAGTACGCACAAACAGACTGGCCGGACCAAGTCCCCAGAACGTGGGAACACCGTTGACATCTGACCTCATAGCCGGTCCCTCCTCTTCATGTATTACAACTCCCAAGCTTCCCGCTAAAACTCTCCCACCAAAGGAGAAGCGTCGGCCGCTGAAACAGAAATTCGACATCCTTAAGTAGTTGGAATCGGTACCAGCCAAACCATCGATCCTGGATGCGTTGAGTTTGTTAGAAGACCTCAAGGAGGAACTTATAGAAGCCTTGCTCAGACCCCAAGAGTTTCAAGACGAGGTAGCTACCGCCGAGATTTACCGGACGAAGACTGGCTTGGTTGAATGCAATTATGTGATTTCCTTCACCGACCAGGACGAAGATGCCATTATACAAGGACATATTAAACCACTATATGTGTCTGACACACTAAATGATGTTGAGATCCGTAAGGCCTTTATTGACAACAGATCTGGAGTTAACCCCCTTCCCCTGCGAACACTCCCTAAGCTGGGCTACAATGAGAATGACCTAGTACCCTCAGCCACAACTCTGGTAAGTTACGACAAGAGTGAAAAAAAGCTAATGGGACAAATTAAGCTAAAGACCCATTTTGGAGACCTTGTGGCCTACTCGGAAATCCTGGTGGTTTGGGAGAACACAAAATTCAATTCCATGCTGGGAAGGTCATGGCTCCATAAGCACATGGTTGTTCCTTCATCCTACCACCAGTGTATTAAGTATTGCGTCAATGGGAAATGTGGGACATTGCACGCCGACAAGGCCCCTTTTGAGCTCTCCGATTCACATTACATTTTCGCTGGGTTCTTTGAGAAAAATAAGAAGAAGCCTTCGCTTGATGGTGTCGACTGGATCCCCACCCCAAATTGCCTAGAAATGGTTCCTGATGACCCCCTCAGGCAGATTGGCAGAGACTACGTACTACCCATAAACCATATTGAGAGTAGGGGTTCAAGTACGGACACACACTCATCTGTCCTCATGACTTTAGCCATAATGGTCGAGCGTGACAATGCGGTAATGTCCGATGACACTCAATTTGGGGGAGAATACTTGAGTGAGGACACCCACAATGCCTCACCTCCAGAATCCAAAAAACCCGTGCTGGGAGCTCTCCCCCCGTCAGATCAAGAAGATGAGGATTTGGAAGAAGAAGAGGAGGAAGATCTCCAGGATGCACCTCCCGCATTTGAGGAAGGTATCTCCCCCACTGTGGATGAGCTTAGAGAAATACACATGGGTACCAAGGAAGACCCGAGGCCCACTCTCATTAGTGTGGCCATGTCTCCCGAGGAGCACGAGGTATATACCTCCTTCCTGAGGCAACACTGGAATTTCTTTTCCTAGAATTATATGGAAATTATAGGACTCGATCCCGAAGTGGTGACCCACCACTTTGGTATTCCAGAAGACCACCGAGGCTATAAAAAGGCCGCTAGAAGGACACACCCCTCACATGCTGCCAAAATAGAATCTGAGGTCGATAATCTTATTAAAGCGGGCTTCATTCAGGAGGTACAATACCCCATATGGTTGGACAACATCGTCCATGTTAATAAAAAGAACATACAAATCTGCTTCTGCATTGATTTCAGAGATCTTAATCGTTATTGCCCGAAAGATGATTTCCCGGTCCCGATCACCGAGTTATTAATCGATTCAACGGCTGGGTATGAGGCTCTATCCTTCATGGATGGTTATTCTGGGTATAATCAAATCAGGATGACCCAAGAAGATGAAGAATCCATTGCATTCAAAGATACTCAAGGAATATTCTGTTAAAGGGTCATGCCCTTTGGTCTCAAGAACGCTGGCGCCGAATATCAACGCGCCATGCATCATATATTTAAACCATTCCTGGGGAGGTTCATTGAATGCTACATGGATGACTTGGTGGTTAAGTCCAGATAGCGCTCAGATCACCTGTCAGACCTTGTGACCGTCTTCAAAAAACTTTGACAACATAGTCTGAAGATGAACCCCTTGAAATGTGCCTTCGGGCGTACCTCCGGGAAATTCCTTGGCTTCGTCGTACGCCATCATGGAATCAAAGTCGACCCTGAAAAGACAAAGGCTATCCTTGGCTTACCACCTCCCTGAAATCTCACCAAGTTGAAGGGATTCCATGGAAACTTAGCCTATATCAGGTGGTTCATAGCCAACCTGGAAGGAAAATGTTTTCCCTTTACCAGGTTAATGAAGAAGGGGGTTACCTACCAGTGGATATATTATTTCCAAGAGGTGTTTGATAGCCTAAAGAAGTACCTCTTAAGCCCACTAGTTCTCATGACCCCAGTGGAAGGAAGACCTCTCATCCTATACGTAACGACCCTAGAGTGGTCACTAGGAGACTTCCTTGTGCAGAAAAATGACGCCGGCAGTGAAAACAGTCTCTATTACCTTAGACGAACCATGATTGATGCTGAAACTCGATACTCAAACATCGAGAAGAGTTGTTTGGCCTTGTTCTTTGCAGTTAAAAAAATGCGACATTATCTGCAGCATCATAAATTCCATTTAGTATCACGTAATAACCCTCTCAAGTACATCCTCAGCCGCCCGATGCTGACCGGGCGCCTATCCCGATGGGCAGTCATCCTGCAACATTTTGACATCCGTTTTGTGCCTCAGAAGTCCATAAAAGGCCAGGCATTAGCAAATTTTCTGGCAGAGAACCCCTCAACAGGGACTACCGCACTGGACACTGAGTTACCTGATGAATACATCTTCGTGGTTCAAGAGGATCTCCCAATGTGGGAAATGTACTTTGACGGTGCACCCCGAAGCCCAACCGAGAAGAGGATGGAAGATTCCAAATTTAACAAGGTGGGTTTATGGATAATACTCATGTCCTCGAAAAAGGTAGTCTTTCCATATTCCACCCCCCTATGAGAGGGATGTACGAACAATGAAGCGGAGTATGAGGCCCTCATTGCAGGCCTGGATCTCGCACTCCAGGCATAAGTACAACACCTTAAGGTAAAAGTTGACTTGAAACTGGTCATCAAGCTAGTCAATGGTGACTATGCTATTAAAAAGGAGAAGATGATTCCTCCGTTTGACCATGTCCAAGGGTTAATGGAAGAATTCTCTAAATAACCAACATTGACCTATATTCCCCAGTCTTAGAATGCTCAGGATGATGCATTAGCCAACGCGGCCATAGCCCTGGCTGACCCAGACTGGGATGAAACAGTTATCAGTATTGCTCATCGTCGAATGGTCTTGATATTTGTCCAGACTAAGACAGAGGAAATCAAGGAAGTCAGTCCTTCCCCCGAGCCTTATTCTCCTACCTCCGGTTGGATGGACCACATTGCAGACTACCTTCAAAGGGGATAACTTCCATTAGATAGGGATGGATGAGAGAAAATACGGAGAAGGGAAATCAAAAATGAGGACTTGACGGAATCCTCCTCAAATGCATTGATGGAGAAGAAATTGCTGCTATCATGATTGAAGTAAATGCCGGAGTATGTGGGGAACATCAGCCGGGGTCCAATATTTCCCATCAGGTTTAAAGACTTGGGTACTATTGGCCCATAGTGGCGCGAGATTGCGAGCGCTTTACCACAAAATGCCATGCATGCCAAATTCATTCCAACTTCATACACCAACCCCCGAAGTTACTTCATCAAGACAAGTACTCCTGTCCATTTTTCATCTGGGGAATGGACGTCATGGGACCATATCCTCCCACCACAGTCAAACAGCTGAAGTATATCCTCATGGCAACCGACTTCTTTTCCAAATGGGTAGAAGCTGTACCCCTTAAAGAAGTCGGGGAAAGAAACATTGTCAGCTTTGTGAAAACCAATATCATCACCAGATTTGGGGTCCCTCATACCATACTTACGAATAACAGCACCAACTTCTACTCTTCTGAATTGGAGAAAGAATACCAAGAATATGGTATCAAGGCTAACCACTCATCCCGCTATCACGCAACAGCCAACAGACAGATAGAGGCTTTCAACAAGACCCTGTCCAAAATTCTCCCGATAATGGTGGACAAAGACAAGAAGTCATGACCAGATAAACTCCTCCCTTAATTGTGGGATTATCAAACCACAATCTGCATCACTACTCAGGCCACTCCATAATCATTAGTATATGAAACAGAAGCAGTTCTGCCCATTGAGCTCCAATTTCCCTCGCTATGCGTTTCCATTTGTGATCAGTTATCCAATGATGAGAAATTAGAAAATAATCTTGGTGAATTGGAACATTTGGATGAGAAGTGGTTGCACACTTTTCACCACCTGAAAGTATATCAGAACCGGATTGCATGAGCCTTCAATAAAAAGGTCCGTCTTCGGTCTTTCATGGAAGGAAAATTTTAGTTGGTCCTTCAGACCCCAATGATACCTGGAAAGAAACATCCAAAGTTGGATCCCAAGTGGGAGGGACCAATTATTGTACAAAAGTTATACTCCAACAGAGTATAAGCCCTGATCTCCATGGACGGGTAGTTCACTACCGCTCCTAAAAATGCGAGATTCCTGAAGAAGTATTTCTCATAATAACTAAAAGCAGTTATTGTCTGAGCTGCAGGATGTTAAACTTCCAAGAACCCAATGGTCCAAAATTTATGACCCTAAAATAAGAGTATTTCGTCCTCACTACACGACGTTAAACTGCACTGATTTTAGAGAATTATGTATGGATTGATTCTTACCTTCGCAGGATATGTAGCAACGCCGGGGTTCCCCATCCTGGCCCAGCCACCCCAAAAAATGCCCTTTCCCCCCATGTATAGACCAGCCCTGCATAGGGTGTATCCCTCGTCCTTACTGCACGACCTTAAACTACATGGATAAGAAGATTTAAAAATTCCCCTTCCCCCCGTGTATAGACTAGACCTGCATGGGGTGTACTCCAAAGAGAACTATGTGAGGATTGATTCCTGCCCTCGCAGGATACGTAGTGAGACTGGGATCCCCATCCTAGCCTAGCCACTCCCAAATGGAATAAAATTAAAAAAAGTCCCCTTCCCCCGTGTACGGACCAACCCTGCACATGGTGTACTTATTTCAGAGAACTACGTATGGCTTGATTCCTGCCTTCATAGGATACATAGTGACACTAGGGTTCCCCATCCTAGCCCAACCTCCCCCAAATAAAAGTTTAAAATGCCCACTTCCCCCGTGTACGGACTAGCCCTCCACAGGGTGTATTCCTCGTCGTTACCGCATGATGTTAAACTGCACGGATAAGGATAAAAAAAATTCCCTTTCTCCCCTGTGTATGGAATAAACCTGCCCGAGGTGTATTGTCTTTCAGAGATCTACGTGAGGCATGATTCCTACCCTCGGAAGATACGTACTGAAGCCAGAATTACACCCCTTGGCCGAGCCACCTCAAATGAAGTCGAAAATACCCCTTCCCCCGTACGGACCAGACCTGCATGGGGTGTATTCCCCAAAAGAACTATGGGAGGCTTGATTCATGCCCTCGCAGGATACATAGTGATTCCAGGGTTCCCCATCCCGGCCCAGGAATTAAAAAAACGCTCTCTTTCCCCATGTACGGACCAGATCTGCACAAGGTGAATTCTTCTTCCTCACCACACGACGTTAAACTACACGAACTTTAGAGAACTATTTGAGGCTTGATTTTTTCCCTCGCAGGATACATAGTGATGCTAGGGTCCCTCACCCTAGCTCAGCTGTCCCCGAATGAATGTCAAAAATTCCCTTTCCCCCATGTACGGACTAACCCTGCGTGGGGTGTACCTCTTCCAGGGAACTACGCACGGTTTGATTCCTGCCCTCACATGATGCATAGTGACGTCAGGGTTTCCCATCCAGGCCCAGCCATTCCTGAATGGAGATTTAAAAGAAAATTCCCTCTTCCCCCGTATACAGACCAGATCTGCATGGGGTGTATTCCTCTTCCTCACCGTACGATGTTAAAACTGCACGGACTTCGTCCTCACCGCATGATGTTAAAACTGCATGGACTTCATCGCAACCCACCCAAGATATATGAAAAAACGATATGGAAATAATCCTTGTGCATTTGGATTCATCCTCTCCATACATCAGACTCCACGACCCAGATAATTATAGATCTTCATAACCATTCACGGCCATCGGAAGTGGAATGTTATTGACCCATGGACACCTTTGCATGACTATTCATACCATGCCCTCTGTGGATCTGCATATTGATAGCCCCTGGCCCATCTACCAAAGGCAAGATTTCCTCAGGCGATACTCTTCCAAGCTCCGTATGCTTACCAGCCTAAGAACCCCCATATCATATCTCTCGATCCAGAAATTTATGGCACAATGGTTTACAAGTTCGTCCCCCTTTTAACATCCAAACATAGCCAGGGTATCCCTACCCTGTTAGCCTATGTATCCGCCTGTGGTTCACATGACGACCTGCATCTACGAACATCAAACCAGGGCTAGGCTACTTTGACTCAACAGACAGTTGGAGTGAAGATGTTTCTTGTATGCTTGGACACCATTATCCCTGCATGCTGAACTCTGTACTGTTAGCATTCTAGGATTTTAATAATCATTCATGGCCATCAGAAGTGGAAATTCATTGACCTGGGGACACCTTTTTATGAATTTTCATACCATACCCTCAGCGGATCTGTATATTGATATCCCCTATCCCATCTACCAAAGGAAATATTTCCTCAGGTGGTACTCTTCTTAGCTCCGTACGCTTACTGGCCTCAAAGCCCCCACACCACATCTCCTGATCCGGGAAACCTCAGAGTTGTAGTTTAAAACCTCCATACCCCACCCCGTTCAGAGTATATCAGAGCATGGTAACTTAGTTATCGTTCGAGTGACTACAGAAATAGTCACCCAATGGTCCGAGCTCTATGACTGCTAAACTAGGAGTACTTCGTCCTTACCGCACGACGTTATACTGCATGGAGCAAAGGTACTCCCCCGTGCGCAAGATAAATCAGCGCAGGGAGCTCTCTAAGATTTAGCAGTAACCAGGGATGAATATGCCCGACATGTCTATATATTTTCTTACCAAATGACAGACTTCATAGCCCGAACAATCGCAGATCCTCATAACCATTCACGACCATCGGAAGTGGAAAGTTATCGACCCGTGGACACCTTTTCATGACTATGCATACTATGCCCTCAGCGTCTCTGCATGTTGATAGCCCCTGGCCCATCTACCAAAGACAATATTTCCTTAGGCGATTCTCATCCTAGCTCCATACGCTTACCAGCCTCAGAGACCCCATATCATTTCTTCTGATCCAATAAGCCCTGGAACCATGATTTACACTAATCAACCCCTCTCCACATCTTGGGAATGCCGAGATGTTCAAGTCCATTTACATTCTTATCATGAGAGGCCTTTGAAACTACATCCTTACCGCATGATGTTAAACTTCATGGAACATATTGTCTGCTTGGAAAAAAGCTGCAAAGACTAAGCATTAAACATCCAGGAAAATGACTCCAACTACAATCATTTTCACTAGTTTAAAAATGCCCCCTGTCCTTACTGCACGATGTTAAACTGCAAAACATCCTTTAATAATGCTCCTCATATTTACTACATGACGTTAAACTACACGGTCAAAACTGTCATGGGGTCAGTAAGAAATGAAGGATTTTCTTTGTTCCTCAATGCACGAGTCAGACTGGCACAAACCACCGTCTCACTCCAGCATGAGAAGGAATGACTTCACCCATTATCAGGAAATTTATCCTAGATGTTTCCCCCGTATCCAGGAACCCTCTCCTTATATACCATACTCTGTACTCAGAAAAAGACAAACTCTCATAAACCACCCCTGGTGGTCCCGAATCTCAAACTTCCTTGAAGCTTCATGGCTATCGGGCGAATGAAATCATTGACCTAAGGGCACCTTTGCATGACTATGCATACCATTCCATCAGCGGCTCTGCATATTGATCACTCCTAGCTCGTCTACCAAAGGAAAGATTTCCCTAGGAGATGCTTCTCTCTGTATGCCCCTTGGACCCTGAGCCCCCATGTCCATACCGGGATTTAGAAACCCTCTGAGATATAGTTTACCAACCTCTTTCATAACCCTGCATGAATATGGTGGAACGTCTCTGACGAGATTTATGAGAACTAGGAGAAGCCGTTCCATTCTTGATAATGTCCCGGCTGCATGACTTTAAACTGCGCCAAACTCCAACCATCCTTTATGCTATATGAATGTATAGGACATGGACCCTGAGTCCACACTCCTGATTAATAAAGATGTTCTCAAACCCTTTCAGACATCACAAACCTTTTCTGAGCCACCCTTGGTGGTTTTTATAATTCCCCAAGCCACCCATGGTGGTTTCCATAAGCCAGACTTCCATGAAGTCCTCAGGCCATCAGAAATAGAGAGTCATTAACTTAAGGACACCTTTACATGACTAGGCATACCATGCCCTCAGCGGATCTATATAGTGATCACCCCTGGCCTATCTAACAAAGGCAAGATTTCCTTAGGCGATGCTCTTTCTACCTCTGCACGCCGATAAGACTCCCATGCCTTGAGACATTACCTGCATGTCTTTCAAATCTAAACATGCTCCCCCAACATGCGTCTGAAGGATATTGAGACATATTTTAATCAACCAAACCTCATTGGGACCCTCTCCCCACCATATATGGTCAAATCTATTCGACCTAAAACACCAGTAATGATAGTCTTGTCGGCGGGACTTTAAACCACTCACAAAAAGAGGCACAAAGTCTGTTAGGATGAAAACCCGAAAAGGGTGACCTAATCCAAAGTCGAGCCATACCCGCTGGGTCCACAAAAAATGGGCCTAGGAAAAATTAGGGTATTGATGGAAAAAACAAAAAGATTGTGGTGGGGTTTTTCTGCAAAACCCTAGCAATATTCAAACTATGCTCGCTAGATCCCATGGTCCAGGAAAAATTTAGAGTTTGTTTATATTTTCTTGAATTATGATTAATTTTGATTCAGTGATTTGTTATTTATGAAAGAATTTTTCAAATAACAATCAAATTTAATAGCAAGGAAATATTGAAAGAGATTGTATTCTGTTTGAACAAAAAGGGAGGACGCCCAAAAACTGGGGCCTCTCCCTCACAACAATAAAAGGGGGGGTGAGCAAAACAAAGTGTACACGAATGGCTCTGACAGTCATAAAAGATCCTGGATCGCTCTCTCCATCATATCGACAACCGTGCACCGAAGGTTGTCGCAAGTCTGCTCCAGCGCGACCTTCTCCCTGGCCTCAAATTCGGCCACCGAACGAGTATGATTTACTGTTGTTTGGAGGTCATTGATCCTTTTTCTGGTGGCTTCAAGGTTTCTAGTCAGAGTTGACAACTGATCCATCAGCATCGCTTCTCGAGCTTCGCATTCACGCAACTTAGTATATAGGGTGGTCGCCTGATCTTGAGAGCCCTCCGACTATGCTATCAGCTGATGGAGCTTCATCATGGACTCCTCAAGGGCTCGGGTCCCGCAATGAGAGGAAGCAAGGTGAGAAAGCTTTTGTTAACTAGCGGAAACTTCCCCACGGGCAATGAAAACAAAGAAAGTGAGAAAATGAAACTTTCAATAGTCAAAGACGCCTCCCCCAAACCCAGGAAGAGTTTTCAGAGAGCTTCAGTTTTAGTTTCCATCTCAGCCAGAGGAGTTTCGACAACAATCTCTCAAATCTGGGGCCAGGCCCACCTGCGCACTGCTTGGTGGTCCACCATGACACCAAGATATTTGGTATCCTCTCTAGGTGGCATGAGGATGAAGTCTGGAATTTCAATCAACACAAACATATGCACGCTAGAATATGGTTTTGAAGCTGGAAGGTCTGAAGATTCTAACCCCAGTTTAGGCTTGGGAATCAAGTTTCTAATTCCAGTATCGGCCAGAAAAACTTCATTAATTTTCTCGCTCGGACTCGAAGCCACATGGTCAACCTCATCCATGTCCAAGAAAGTTGGGTCCATCTGAACTTCGGCCGTAGAGGGGCTGGGAGAGGAATATCCCCTAAGTCACTTTTACTGACGAGCCATCCGCCGGTCCTCCCTTAGAGCCGATGAGGAAGGTGCGGTAGGAACAATAGCCACAATGACTCCTGATTTGGGAACTAACCGGACAACCTTCCCCAAGATCCCATTAGTATAATGTTTTACCCATATTCTTGCGTACTCCAAGGATAAGATGACAACTGCTCCTATGCCAGGAAATGGAATGCTTGTGTCAGATCCCTCCCGCATTAGCATCAACCACCATTGACGGAGAGTGGATTGTTGCAGTCCTCGAGCCTGAGGAGGGGAAAGGGAATCTTGGAGTCGTATACACCCTAACTGGTGGAAAAAATGATGTGGGGAATACAACTTGCACAGAGAAACCCCGTCAATCCACAAGGACAAAAACCCATCCCGTAGTGAAATCACGTAAGTACGCTCCTCCAGACACCCCCTGTGGTTGTCCACCACGATGCCAGAAGGGGTGGGGTAGGGAGCGAAAGAAAACTGGGAGAAGTCACTCAAAAGATTGATGACTTCATTAGAAATGAGGGATTTCAAGCGAACCCCAGTTATATCAAGCAGGGTAGGTCGAAACGTAGGATGCGAGATGATTGTGTTATGACAATACTCGTAATAGCGGCAATGATTCTCTACACAACCATATAAGAATTGAAATGGCTCACTCAGACGGTAGGGTGACCCGCCCTCTTGCATGTGGCTCAGTAGCTCGTAAATTCGAGCCAAAGTGGGCACGACCAAATTCACCAGCTGGCCCTCTGCCAACTCGACTACATCATCAAGGTTCAAGCCTTGATACCTGGGTTGATATCCCGAGAAAGGAATAGCCACCAACTCAAAAACATAGCAAACAGACCTGCCAACCTGAGCATAGGAGGCACATCGGGGCATACCTCGTAACCCCATGAAATGTAGTCGCCCGCCTCTAGAACTGCCCAGTAGGAGTCTGGGATGGTTCGTGATTATTGAGAAGGATGAGTCCGGGGGCGCTTTATCTTCAGCACATGACCAGTAGTGTTCAGAAATAACCCTATCCAGGTGCTATAGGGAATAATAGAGAGGGCACGCAAGGCCTAACCCAGTGACCGCTCCACCATAACTAGAAGATCCCTCACCAATGAAGTCACTTGTTCGACATCGTCCCATGTGTCAGGAGTGGGAAGAAACTCGTCATACATATCAACAATGATCAGAAGCCCTCCCAATTGTTAGAAGTTCTACAAACTATTGCCAAATTCACCATGGTAAAGGTGGAAAGTATTAGTGCTTGAACACCAGCGACTGAGCAGGTCAGGCAGGATCGAAGATGGTGGGTAAACATCGAACTTGTAGGCCCACACTGCGGAGTACAGATTGACTGCTGCTAATGACTTGGGAGATTCCCGGCAATGATAATGGACCCAGAAGGCCCATGCCCAGCCATTTGAGAAAATCCCACCAGATCAAAGATCACACCTAAGAATCCACCCCGCATCCGGATCCACTCGAGTAAGGTTGATAATAGAGGGGTAATTCTTGAAGACAACTTCTTGAGAGAAGTCTTGTGTGCACTGATCACTTTGGGTCCAAACAGAGCCTCTCCAAATGAAAGTGTCTTTCGGATCAGAATCAGAGATCATCTCCCACAATGAGGTAAGGTTTTCCTGAATGCACTTTGGTGACGCTTACAAGCAAGTAGACAGAAGACCTAAGAAAGTAGGGGGTATAGGGACATCGTCTTGAAGACCAAAGCCGTAAAGCAGAAGTCGATTTGATAGTGGATAACCCAGGATCTCAGGAGAGAGAAAGTACTTCAAGACACCATTGTCGGGAATGATGGATCGACTAGGGTCCACTTTGATGCTCTCCACTCTACGAATCATAGCTAGACGTCTCCCAGAACCAATTGTTAGAGGCTCGGCAACAGTCCTGGGTGTAGGGCGAGGGGGAGCCATGTTTTCTCTATGCATTATAAAAACTAGGAAAATTGTTAGTCTAGAATAATAAAATCCGGACAAAAATACCAAGCATATGGAAAAGGAGTCAAGAATCCATCATGACGAGGTCCGCAAGCTGGCCTCAAAGTGTTGTTCGCGATGACTGCATCCCGCAAACAAAACCTATGTGGAAGAGGTCCGTGGTACTCTGGCCTGTGGAGTGTTGGACAAAAAACCGCGAACCAGGTTCCTCCGTAGAATCTTAATCCCGGATTTAAATAAGTTAGGTTCGTAAGACTTAAGAAATTTTCAATGTCTTGAAGATTTCAGTCCGCGGACCATCATAACCAAAGAGTGAGTTCCTACATGGCCTATCATGACTTACTTTTTAATTAATTAAAAGTATTAGTTCGTGGCTGGGAGATTGGTCCGTGGGTGAAGTACGGCACGAATGAGGAATGGTTTGTAGAAGGGGCAACTGGTTCGCGGATGAGGCGTTTCACGAAGGAACGAGCATGAGAAGAAAAAAAGAAAGAGAGCTCTAGTTTCATGAAGAATCTGGTAAAAGACAAAGGAAGGTCCCCTGTATTTATAGGCGTGGCCCCCTACCAAGTCCACTCCCCTACCGCAAACCATCCAAGTTTCAGGACCACTCTATATCGAAATGGCCTCCTCTTCGTTTCGATCAGACCCCATTCTGATGAGGGGCATTTGCAGGGTCCTGAAAAATTCACAAAGGAGAATGAGAATCCCCTTTAATTCAAGGGGGATTCTACCCAATTTCCCCCCAAAGAATTGGGTAAAAGGGTGGAGAATACTCAAAGGATAGAACAAGACAAACCGGTCTACAGACCGGTCTAATGATAACGGTATGCGGCTGGTTCTGCGAAGCACCCCCCTCCGCAGACCGTTGTCGTTCGCAGAATGGAGGCAGGGATCCTCCACGGGCACGAAGTAGGATGGGCGTCGAGCCGGTCCACCATCACAAACCACCCCCGCCGCGAACTGCATCAACCGGCCTAAAACGTATCCACTATCATTCAAAGAATAGAGGCAGAACCCTGCGTGGCCACGAAGCGCCCCTTGTACTGACTTAGTTCACGGGGAGGTGCATTAAATTCCCCCCGCGAGTTGCGGATTGACCATGTAATCCGTAAACTAGGTTTTCGGTCATGGGCCCCCACAAAAGGTGCTGCATTACCACATATACATCTATTTCCCCACTCTATAAAAGGAGATGTAGGGGGAATAGAAGAGGAGGAGGAGATTGATCAGATTTGGGTGGAAGGATTTCGAAGGAAGGAGCTTAGGATTTTGCAAACAACGAAGTTCCAGTTCGCGAACTAGAATAGGTACGAAGTTGGAAGTGAATTAATAAGGAACTGAAAATGCAAAACAAATTGGTGAACTGTGAACTTAAAATAACAAAGAAAAGAAGACCGTGAACCATGGCCCCTCCGCGGATGCACTCCCCCCGGACCAGGGAGTTTATGCACCTTTTCCGATCTGTCGCACCGTGTAACACCCTCCTACGCGGGCAAAGCCCCGACCGACGAACCGCCGACCGACATCTCCCTTGACCGTCGCTGCTCGCATAGACCCCTACGCCTACCAACCTGGTACGCAGGCCGAACCCGATACCACGAACCACCTTGGTTCGTGGGATGCCAACCAGTCCTCAAACAACCACGGTTCGTGGACGACCTCTCCAGCCGCGTAGCACCTCCCTACGTGAAGGGCGCCGCCCCTCATACACATGTGTGGACCATTAGATCCTTCGGAGTTCCCATTCCCGAGCCAGATAAAATCCTTCCAATTCAGCATGATCCTCCATAACCCCCTCATTGGCCCATTCCTCAGCCCCGAGTCGAGGCCTCTACCAGAGCCACCAGACCCATGTGATGTAACCTTCAGGCGCATCAGCGTGCCGTTTTGAGTCACATACCCATGGTAAGCGAGGGAAAAGGGGTTGCTTCCTCCCTTGAAAGGATTCCCAAAGCATTCCTGGGTTCACATTCCCACGATAATGCGGAGTCCGAGCCCAGGAGTCCCCTTTCTGTCCCTCCACTTGTTAGGACATGGGAACTTCTCCCCTCCCTGAGGAGTGGCAGACTACCCATCAGAAGGAAGCCCCCATGCACCTCCGTACTTCCCCATGGCCATGGACAAGGAAGGACGTAGTGGGGAAGGGTGCTGCTCTCTTCTTCTTTCGGGCCAAGTCCCTCTCCTACTACACTTTTTTGCCATGGGATTCCATCTCGGAGTAAGCCCCGAATTTTTGGGCCGCCCCCACACTTAAGCCCTATTTCACTTTCCATGGACGCAGCTTTCGCGACATGATCGTCTGGTCCCTACTGCCTCTTGTTTCTCACACCGAGCATGACTCATGTGGGCTTAGAGTAAGCATCGACCATGACATCCTCTCCTAGGATGCCTTAGAGCGTAATCCCCACCCTCTAATGCGAACTATGAGGAATTTGATCCATGTCAAGGCATGGTACGTAGGAAACCTACATGAGGTTCAAGCCCACTACCCATCAGACCCCCGGTCCATCCTTACGTTGGTCCTCCAACACCCTTTAATTCGAACTATGTGGATTTTGATTCCCCACCACAGGGATACGTAGGAAGCCTCTAAGAGGTTCAAGCTCGATCACCATCAACCCCCCCCCCCCCCCCCCCCGAGTCCACATTCACGTCGGTTCTCTGACACTCCAACATGAACTATGTGGACTTTGATCAGTGTCTCCTAGGCAGGGTACATAGGAAGCCTCTCCGAAGTTCAAGACCAACGTCCGGTCGATCCGACCATCTTCACGTCAGTTCACCGCACCAACCCTAGGCAGCCTATAGCGTAAGCCCCATACTAAACCGAACTACATGAATTCTGATTCCACTCACAGGGATACGTAGGAGGCCTATACCATGGGTTCGATCCAAACGCTCTAGTTGTTATCTTTCCCCCCTGAATGACAATAAACTCCAGAGTGCCTGATTACGATGATTTAAACCAGTATCGTCTCAATGAGTCTAGACTCCTCAGGGTCATTAATCAAACGAGGGATGGTAAACCTCGGGCATAAATGATTCTGAACCCCTGCGTCTAGCTAACCATTGCCAGCCAGAAGAAATTTGTGGATACTATTCTTGGGTATAAACCAAGGATTCGAGAACATATGAATATGTCTTAAATATATAAGAGAGTCCCAGAACAAGAAATAATTCCCCCCAAAATGGTGTGATGAGCCCAACTTCCCATCATCTCGACCAATGTGAGTTCTTAAGCATCGCAGGTCAAACCAACCACCAAACTCCTGCCTTTGGAAAGTAGGTCCACATATTTCTGGATATTGAACCGTTGGGAGTTTCGAGGTGAAAATGGTGCACCCGATATGAGTGAATAAACAGAACCCAATCTTCTCTAATCAACCATCGGGTAGCACACGTTTCTCCCCCACGATCCCGTTGTGCGCCGCGAGACAACGAGACAAGGGTTTACCATAATTTATACCTAAAATAGAGAGTACGGTAATAATTTAACATAATATCCCAACATTTTGAATGGAATTTAGATTCATAATATGGGGGAAATACTTGAATGGAAATAAGAAGAGAGAAATTCCTCACAGAATTTGGGCATGGTAACAGGTGTACATAGATTGAATTAATTAGAGAGAAAAGGGTATATAATCATAAAAACATAAGGAGGTAAGTATGGGGAGGTTATAAATCACACCCCAACATTTTTAATTGAAAATAAATGGGTATAACAACATGAAGAAACATGGATAAAAATGAGAACAGAAGGAATCCATTACTTGAGTGTGTGACTGGAAGAGATTCAAGAGGGGATTCTTGAGAGCATGGGGTGCCTTAGGAGGATTCTAGAGAGATTTGGGAAGAATAGGGATATGCTCCAAGGATTTTTTGTTAATATATGTGAGATCTTGGGTGGGTTTATATAGATATTGAAAGGGGAATTCTTTAATATTTCACAAACTTAGGCTTTGGAATCAATATAATGAAATATTAAAAAAAAACCTTATCATGGTTTTTGAGCATTATTATTTTTGACAAATTGGAGTGGAAAAAATTAATTTATAATTCCAATGTCTGAAAATATTGAAATATTATCCTTGATTATGTGGAGGTGAGTCACACCCTCTAGGAAATTAATTTAAAATCATAAAATATATTATTCAATTTGGAGGATTCACTAAAGCATTATAAAATAAGTAAAATTATTATAAAATAAAATTATTTTAATGGTAAAATATATATTGGTCTGTGAATACCCTTTTTAGTATTTATTACATCATTTTGGGGTCATTATGATGTCATAAAACACATATTTTATTTATATAGTATTTAATTTTTACCAAAAGCTTCGACTGACTTAGAAAATTATGAAAAATTAACCATTGGATAATTTATATGTCCTGATTAAAAAAATAATATTCATTGTTTCAAAATAATTTTCTAAATATTTTAATTTTGAATTTTAAAATTTAAACCATCATTTATTGAAAATTTACTGGTTTGAACAAAAACAGTTTTCAAACTGTAATAAAAATTATATTTAAATTCATAAATTAATTGATCATTTATATTTAATAATAATTGTATAATTATAATATTTTATTAAAATATTTTTTATTCCAAAAAATCATTAATTCATCAATTTTTTTTTAATTAAAAATACAAGTTCAGTTTTATCGTATAAAAATGTAATTCTTATCAAAATGAATACTTAATTATTTATGGAGTAAAAAAATGATGAATAAGTATAATAATAATTTATAATTAAAAGGAGTGTTTTTATGACACTATTATAATAACTTTATTAATAAAACCATAGTTTAATATAATAAATTATACATTTCTAAAAAGTTCCATTTTTCCTGAAAAATCAATTTATCAAATTTGACATTTTTTATGAAATAATAGTATCATAAAAGAATTAATGGAATAAAAATTTTATTTATAAAAAGTTTTTACACAATAAGTAACTATTGTCTTATTACATAACCCCTTATAATACCCGCATAAGATCTAAGGGTAAGGTGTGCGATTGTGACAATCTCTTGGGGAGACTCCGATAACATCGCCTGAGGGTAATCTCTATTAACATGAAATTATCCCATAAGTGATTCCGTTCAATCTTAACATGTTGAAGATTGTATTGGTATTTGGCCAGAGCTATTCCTAGTGACACTACCTCCTTTTCGAGCTCCGACAAATGAGCTTCGTATGGCCTGATTCTACTAGATTAGGCCATCCACTTCTTTGTATGTGTTGAAAGGATTATTTTTTCAAAAAATAAATTTATATTAGTCATGAAATAAATGTTGAACAACTATATTATCCACATTAATGATAATTAATAGTTATTGAAACCCAATAATAATAATAAATAAAAAAATAGCGCATGTGTTTTCAATTAGACATTAAAAGAAATGGAATTTTATTCATAAAGTATTGGGTTGTTGCAACATTCCCCCATTAAGAAATTGCATCCATGAAATTCCCTTTTCACACACTAAAATAGATGAGGGTAACTCTACATCATCACTTCCTCTAGTTCCCACATTGTTTCTTCAAACTTTTGGTTTCACCACAACACCTTTACGAGGGGCATTATCTTATTTTGTTGAAATTTTTCGCTACGATCTAATATCTTCAACGACATTTCCTCATAGGATATGTCATTCCCTAATGGTACCACCTCTGGATTGAGTTCATGAAATGGGTCAGGTATGTACTTCCTCATGTGTGATACATGGAATATCTCAGTTACTTGAGATAAGTTTGGTGGGAGTGCTAGTCGATGGGCCATTGCTCTAATGAGATCAAGGATCTCTAAAGGGCTGATGTATCTTGGAATATGATTTCCTTTCTTCCCAAATCTCATAACTCTATTCCATAGTAATATGCTTAGGAATACTATGTCTCTTACACCAAACTCTCTATCTCATTGACGATTATAAACATAGATATTTGTCAACTCTGATTAGATTTAATGCGCTGATGGATGGTCTTACCCTTCTCCACCATTTCTTCAACCATTTTTAGACCTAGAATTTTTTTCTCCCCAACTTCATCCGAACATGATAGTGTCATGAACCTCTTCCCATAAAGAGCTTCATAGGTTTCCATTTGGATGATTGAGTGGAGACTGTTATTTTAAGAGAACTATACTAGAAGAATATGTTGATCCCATCATTCTTTTAAGTCCATTAAGTATGCTTTAAACATTTCCTCAAGTCTTTGGATTGTCCACTCAGATTGGCCATCAGTTTGAGGGTGATAATTTTTACTAAAGTTCATCTTAGTATTCAAACAATATTGGGGACTCTTCCAGAACATAGAGGTGAATCTTGGATCTCGATCAGATATAACAAATTGTGGTGCACCATTTATCCTTACAACTTCTATGATCTTTATATGTGCTAGTTGATCTAATGGTAAATCCTCTCGAATATTAATGTAGTGTGTAGTCTTTGTAAGATGATCCACAACAACACAGATAAAATTTTTTCCTTTAGATTTCTTTGGGATTCGGTTGAAAATGTCAATGGTGATGTTCTCCCATTTCCATGTTGGTATGGGTAATGGTTTCATCATCCCCTTAGACTACTGCCTCTCAGCCTTCAATTTCTGTCATACCAGGAACTTTGATGTATATTTTTCAATCTCTTTCTTCATGTTATCCAACTAATAATGATCTCAAAGATCTCAATACATATTTGTGTTTCATGGGTGAATATAGAAATTCATACTATGTGCATCATACAAAATTTATTTCTTTAACTCCAAATTTGATGGAACACATTGTATTGAACCAAATATCACAATTCCTTCTTCATTAATATTGAACTCCAAGGATTTATCTTTTCTAATGGTTTACACTTTCTTTTGAATTCCCACATCATCCTTTTAAGCATCCCTTTAGCCTTCCAAAAGAGATGGTTGTGAAATCATTTATGAAAGAATTGACTATATAACCTTATTTATGATTCTCATGTTCATCTTCATAAAATATAAGAATATTGTATCCTTTTCAATTATCATCAATAATAGAATCTCTGGGCCCTTTCTACTTAGAGCATCCTGCACCTAGTTCGTTTTCCAAGGGTGGTAATGGATTGAGTATTCATAGTCTTTGATCACCTCTAACCATCTTTGTTGGCACATATTTAATTTTTTTTGTCTGGATATATATATATGAGGATTTTGTGATCCATATATATTTCACACTTCTCCCCAAAGAGGTGAAATCTCTAAATTTTCAAATCAAAGATCACTATATCCAACTCCAGATCATGCGTGGGATAGCTTTGCTCATGAATTTTCAACTACGTTGAGGAATATGAAACGAATTTGTCATTTTGACTCAAATTACATCAAAGGGAGACTTATATAAAATTTTCAAGAAGAACATTCCCACAAACTTCATCCCGTGAAACCGAAATTATAGAAGTTTTTCTCTAATGATTTAATATCAATTCTATTGGGGACTCAATGTTCCTAGAAAACATAACAGATTTACTAATAGGTCACAGATTGGATTACATTATGACATACACTACTTTAAAGTGGTGGTTACATGTAATTAATTCATTATTATCCATCTTAGCATTGAAATTCCCATTCTTCCTTGATCATGTAGATTATTGATGCTCATCAGGATTCTCATCCCTTAGAATAGTGCATTGTCTTGGATAATTCCCAACTTCTCCACATATATAACATAGAACTATATTTTATGGCTTAGATGTAATTTTGTTTCCATTCATCACATTATCCATTTTGGCATGGAAATTGGATACTTTTTTCCCTTCCTTTACACACATAAAACATCTCCTAGTCCCATTGTGACATTTTCCTTGGTGCCTCTTTCCATACTTGTTGCATGAAGGAAATTGGGATGTCTTGCCTTTATCACCTTTATTAGATGAAATTTATTGAGATTTAATATTTCTCTTCCTTGATTTCATTGGGAATTCAACAAAGTTCTAATTGTTAATCATTATTTTTGACAGTTGGTTTTTAGAAATCATTTTATGTCACACTTGAGCTCCATTCTAATAGAGAATCTCATTGATCTAGTCATCACATTTCCATTCACTTCGATTTATAACCTAATTCCTTCTATTACCAGCCATTGGCTAGAATAAAAGGAAAATTAGGGGTATTTATTTTAAATTATTAAACAGATAAATGGTAATCCAATAAAAATAGAGGGATAGCTTATAAATTACATTTATTTTCTAAACTTATAAATTTATAAGGTTTAATATGTGTTACCTATGATCTATCTCTTAATGTATATTCTTATTGGATTTTTTTATTACTCCCATAATAATGGTTCATACTAAGATTATGAATTTACCAAATTATATCCCCAGGGAGTATCAAACCAAGAATGTATGGAGTCCCATTTTCATGCACCAGTTCCCATTCAAGTATATCTCAAAGAGGTGTTTTCAGGTTTTACCCCTAGATATATATGTACCAGATCCACCTCTACTTGTTTGTATCCAGACAAGGATGTATTTTCTTGACAAAAAATTTACTCTATCCTCCCCAAAATTTAGGGATAATTTTATTATAATAAGTCTTATTCCTAAGGATTTTACCAAAGTTTTATAACCTTAATCCAAAAAATAACTAAAACTATCTTCCCATACCAAATATAATAACTCTAGTCCTTATTACACATTTAAACATGTTTTATTACATAAACTAGCACTTAATACAACCAATAAGATCGATAGGTTTAGTGTATTTGGGGATTAAGAATACTACATGACAACTTAAGACAAAAAATACAACAAATTTATTGAAAAATAATTTTACATGACCACAATATTCCTTAGTACATATCATTTCATGGGATAACCTGAGGACATACTTGAGAAATGGGTGAGCTATAAAGCCCAGTAAGGGAGTAAACAAGGAATAACACGAAGAATACAATACATGTTAGGCAATAGGCATATCAATGGACCATAAGAAAAAAATGAATATAAAGGAATGATATAACATGATTATCATAACATGGAAATGTGTCAATAACATACAACATGATATTAGCATGATCCAAGGCTCATTTCACATGGATTTTCATGAGTAAACCCTCATTGCACATGAATTAGCGTGAGTAAACCCTAATTGTACATTAATCAACATGAGTAAACCCTAATTGAATGTAAATTATATTAATTAAACTCTCATTGCAAATGGCATATCATGATACTAAACATTACATAATGCATTGGAGCGCTATCAGGGCATAACCTTCATAAACATTTCATTTCATGCATAAGTGTGCCACATGGATCATATAACTTAGAATCATTAAACATAATAAGTTATTAAATGATTAAGTAATGTGAAATATGTAAATTCAAGTACCATTCAATAAGTATATGTGCATAATGTTGAATTCCCTTGATAGAAAAATGGGTATGGTATTCACTAAACGATGATTTTGGCTTGGAAAATAGGGATTGAATTTCAGCAGCATAACGTCATCATATGAAAATTCAGAAGTTAGATTGATGAGAGAGAAAGTGGTATATTATAATTTATAAATGAAATAGATAGTAAGGGGATAATGTAACATAATATCCCAACATATTAAATGGAATTTAGATGCATAATATGGGAGATATACTTGAATGAAAATAAGAAAAGGGAAATCCCTTAAGAAATTTCTACATGGTAACAAGTGTACACGGAAGGAATTAATTAGAGAGAAAGTATTATATAATAATTAAAACATAATGAGGTAAGTATGGGGGAGGTTAAAATTCATACCCCAACATTTTTAATTGAAAATGAAAAGGTATAACAACTTGAAGAAATATGGATGAAAATGATAAAGGAAGGAATTCCTTACTTGAGTGTGCGACTTCAAGAGATTGAAGAGGGGATTATTAAGAGTGAAGGGAACCTTGGGAGGATTATAGAGAGATGAGGAAATATTAGGGATGTGCTAGAAGGATTTTTAGTGAACATAAGTGGGAGATTGGGTGGGTTTATATAGGAAATGAGAGGGGAATTCATTAATATTTCACAAACTTAGTTTTTGGAATCTATATATTTAAATATTCAAAACCAAAAACCTTACCATGGGTTTTGCCCATGGTATTTTCCAAAGTTTACTAGAAAAAGTTATTTTAAAAGGAAAATGTATGAACATATTAAAATATTATCTTTTCTTATGTGGAGGTGAGCCACACCCTCAAGGAAATGGATTTAAAATAATAAAATATTTTATACACTCTCGAGGATTCACTAAGGTGTTATAAAATAAGTCAAATAAATCTAAAATAACATTATTTTAATGGTAAAACATACATTGGTCTGAGAATACCCATTACAATTTTTATTACCCAATTTTTGGGTCATTATGATGTCATAAAACACATATTTTATTTATACGGTATTTAATTTTTATGGAAAAATTCGATTGTCTCAAAAAATTGTGAAAAATTCCCCATTGAATAATTTTGAAATCCTGATTCCATAAATAATATTAATTTTATCTAAATAATTTTCTAAATATTTTATTTTTTAATTATAAAATAACAACTGTCATTTATTGAAAATCGGCTGGTTTTGACAAAAATAGTTTTCAAACCTTAATAAGAATTACATTTGAAATCATAAAAATTATACGATCACTTATATTTTAAAATAATTATATAATAGTAATATTTTATTAAAATATTATTTATTCAAAAAATTTCTTAATTCATCAAAAATAAATTCTTTAATTAAAAATACAATTTCAGTTTTATCTTATAAAAATATAATTCTTATCAAACTGAATACTTAATCATTTATATAGTGAAAACAAGAATTAATAAATATAATAATAATTTATATTTAAAAGGAGTGTTCTTATAACACTATAATAATAACTTTATTAATAAAACCATACTTTAATATAATAATTTATATATTTATAAAAAGAACTATTTCACCTGAAAAATTAGTTTATAAAATATATCAATTTTTTTATGAAAGACTATTCTCATAAAGGAATTTTTGGAATAAGACTTTCATTTATAAAAAGTTATTACACAATAAGTAACTAATGACTTATTACATAACCCCTTATAACACCAAAATAAGACAGAAGGGTAAGGTGTGCGGTGGTGATAGGCTCTTGGGATGGCTTAGATAACATCGCCCGACTGGTAATCTATATTAACTTGAACTTCTCCCATAGGCGATTCCATTCAAGATTAACGTTTTGAAGCTCGACGAGGTCTTGGTAAAGAGTGAATCCTAGTCATGATAAATCCTTTCTAAGCTTCTACTAATGGGATTCATATGACCTGAGTCTTTGGGATGAGGCCATCCTCTCCTTTGTCTATGTCGAAAGGATTCTTTTTAAAAACCATATATTTATATCAGTCATGTGATCACTATTCAGTGGATATATTATCAATGATAATGGTACTTAATAGTTATTTAAACCCGATAATAATAATAATAAATAAATAATAAGTTCATGGGTTTTCAATAATATATTAATATTAATAGAATTTTATTAATAAAAGATCGGGTCATTACAACCTATCCACAAAAAGTATAATCACACAAAAAAGGGAACAAATAATAAAAGAATCGCACCTAAAATACACAACTATAATAATTTCAAATGGATGGATCATCTAAAATTTTATAATAGAATAAGTAACTTACAATGATAGTAAAAACTGAAATAGATAAACTCCATCTCTCTCCACTCCTAAACTGGAGACAAAAGCTAGGCCAAGGTTCTTACACCCCCAACAATTTCTTGACTGCATGAAAAGATTCACTTAGAGGCCTATGGATATAGCCCTGATGTCTGGAAGAACCCTCTACCCTATTTTCTAGAGATAAACCCTCTGATAAAAATGTATTTCTTAGGAATTTATTCTTAAAAAACTTACCCAAATGACCCAAATAGCCACAACGATGACACGTGTTATGAGGATTATGATAAGATGAATTCGAATTACTAAACTAACCGCACTAAAAGCAGACAAGTAAATGATATGATGATTGAGAATCCAGTGAAAAAAAAAGTGGTCTCTCAAAAATAGGTTCCTCTAGCACACACCTCTCACCAAGTCGAGAAAATTCATGAATGATGAGAAAGATTGGTTCCTCATCCATCCTTGACTACAATTCGTCCAGAAATGATTCATCCAACAATTTCTTGAAATGAAATTCATTAGATGAGAGAAATTTATCCTTAATCTCTGGATTAATACCGTAGATGAAACGGGTACATTTCAGATGGTCCTGAAAATCCATCTCCGGAGAGAAATAAACTAACTCCTTTAAGTGGTTAACATAATAATTTAATGTATGATATCCCTATTGAACCCTCAACAGCTCCACCACCTTCCTCTTTTTGAGCTTATCAGGTATGAACCATTAGAATAAAGTGGTTTAAAAACCACCTATGTCATACCAACTTGCAACTATGATGTGAAAATCACCTTCTATTGATCCAAACATGGACCTTAAAATGAATCTATAATAATAAGTAATCTCACTGCTTTGGGAGTTACCAATGACCAGAAGACACCCTTCACTTCCTCAAGACACTCCACAGCCTCTAATGGACCTCGATCACCATGAAAAACATGCAACATCTAGGAAGGGATCTAGTCCTTCAGTCCACTAGGAGTCTGGGAAAATCAAACAAATAGGCCAAAATCACTTGAAAATTTGGGGATCTCTCTTGGTGGAATATCCTGAAGAGAAGAAAAACACAGAATTGAAATCAATATTAACCTAAAACATAACAATAAAAAAACATCTCAAGCAAAAAAATTGGCTCACAAGCCAAACATCAAAAAAATAACTAGAATCCTCATTTCAAAACCATATTTTTCATTCCAATCCCAAACTTCCTTCTTCCAAGACTACTTTTCAAATTCCAAAATCCATTCTGCCAATCCAACTCAAACATCGAATTCCATTTTCACAACAAAAAACATCCCATAAATCATTTCCCATTTTGATAAAATTATTTTCCAAATATAATTTCCATTTTTAAAAGACCCCTTTTTCCAAAATAAATTTATTTTTAGAAATAACCTTTTTCCAAAAAACATTTCTCCCTTCAAAATCCATCCACACCAGCCAGAAACAAGCCAAATCACAACTCACTCAAACCAAAACCAAACCCAAACCCATAAACAACTCACACAAAAATACTATAATTAGGAGCTAGTTTTCACATATAACTTGGAAACATGGTTAGTAGACAATTACCTATGTAATAATAAATAACTACGAAAATATTTGATAGTGAACCCAAACTATTACTTGGTCTATGTGAGATTTCAAAATGCTACCTGCTTTACCCCATTGTCATTCCCCAATTGTGCAAACCAAAATGAAAGAAAAGACCCAAATACTGTACTACCCTTGGAAACTCAAGGATTAGAATAAGAAAGTGCTCATAGAATCCTTCCCGTGCTTACATCTTGAGTACCAATAGTCTTAATCTTCAACCAACTGACACCCAAAATTACAAGGGCTTCCTTTGATACCATTTTGGCATGAAACAAACCGAGATGCCATCAAATCGGACACACAACTCGGCCTGAGATAAGGATTGAAGGGCGTTTTTGATCCTCATAGACTGACAACTAGTGTTAGGAATCAAAATAATCCAATGGGAATGATTTATCCCTATTATAAAACATGAGTGAATAAAAAAACTGAATACACAAAAAAACCTAAAAAACTAAACTTCAATAAATAGAAAACCAATCCAGGAATGATAGCTAAAGAAAATAATAGAAAATGAATAAAAAACTAAAACCAAAACACATAACATGATATCCATGTGAACCTTAGCCACCAATAACCACAAGACTAACATGCTTCGAAGGCACAACCGAACATGAAACCTGAACCTTTAAAACAACTCAGGTCTACCCAAAAAGTAAGGTAATTCCCTTTTATTTAAAAAGGAAAAGAAATGATAAGAGGAGGATGGAAATGGTAATAGAAGCATTCATGCCCCTATGCGAAGAAGGTGGAACTCAAAAATCAAAGTCACTCTGGTAGGAAGAATCATAATCACTATAGCAGTCAGAATTATAATCCAATGGGCCATGTGACCTAGTGACCATAGTTGGATTCAGTTGTGAATAGTCTTTCCGATGTCCTGCTTTATTAGGAGGTACCATTTGAAACCCTTTAGCATCAACAATAACAGTTTTCCTTTGGACAAAACCAAAATATATGTTAGTTTTTTTTTGTGATTCATCCTCAACATCATCACACCTTCCTTGAATACCTTGTGAATACATTAATTTAATAATTTCCTCTTGAATATTTGAAAGATTATCACTATCACTTGGAATATGTTGATCCCCAATAGCAGAACTAGAGCCTTCCTTCTCCTCCATATTCACTCTAGATATTGTGTGGCCCTCATCATGCTCTAGAACTAGATTCAATGCCAAGCCCACCCTATATCCATCCAAGGAAGCGATACAATCCTCTATTTCATGCACTAGAAATACTTGTTCTGAATCCTTAACTACTTGAGGTTCCTCTTGAAAAATCTCATCAACAAAATTTGAAACATTGGAACCCATCTTCCCATCACCTCCTTTAATATGGGTTTACTTCCTGCCAAAATAATTCTCTCCGTTCTGCGATGTTTGCTTCTGTATCTTCTTACTACATTAAGTTTGATAGTGACATTTTAATAAAAAAGGCTCAAACAAATTTTTTACTGAACTTATCTTTTTCATGGATAATAACTTTCCAGTTAGGACCAAAATCAAGAAAGCAATAATACTCCACCTTTTAAGCAATATCATCATCTAAGGTAGACAAGACTATATTACGAATCCGGAAAGATATTAAACAAACTTCCACAAGTACAATTGCATAATGACCAAATTTCGCAGCCTCTGTGGTCCTATATATTTTAATTGGAGTACCCAAAGATGAAGAAATATCAAAAATGATTTTAGGATTCCATGATATCCAATGAAAACCAACATTTTTTATCCAGACATGAGCCCCAATATTTTTTATAAAAAAGGATTGAAGAAAAAATCCCATTCTTGAAATAAAAACATACTTGGATTTAATGAAATGGACCCAATCCCTCAAGATCTTCACTTGAGATCCTCTGAGGAAAAAATTATGTGCAAAAATCCATGTCCCATAGGTATGAATCTCCAATCAGAAAACCCCCATACAAAGGTTAGCTTTCGAACCAAATCATCAACATTCAATTTTTTTTCCTCCAATAGGAAGAACAATTCTGACAGTGATTGAATGCTCACATAACTTTAATCTGTTAAGCATCTTCTTTTTATTGTAAAAAAAATGAATAGTATCCCAATTTTCTGATAATATTTTTAGTAACACCATCACACACAACTATGAACTTCCGTCGACCAGAGCCACCTTTAACTTCCGTAAGGCCCCAAATAGAGTTCCACACAGCAGAAAATTTAAGAGATGTAGATCCCCCCATTATAGGATGAACTATAACATTCAATGAACGGACATCAGTTTCCTTCAAAACCATAGCAAAAGAACGTCAGTTAGTGATAGGAGATACCAAATCTGCATCAAATTTAATAAGTTCATCAGAATCAGTTTCCAGTAGAAAATATTTAGCACCCACCTTGATACGATGACCCTCATCTGCATCACCCACAACCACCATAGACATATACTCAGATCCTCAAGATATTTGAAAAAAATAATTCAAAATAGATTCCTCCACAACCGCAGCCACAATCAGATCATCCAAATCCGCATTGACTTGAATAGGTTTTTCAGCCTCAAATTCCAGTCATCAAACTTCAACACCCGTCGTCACTTAGAAACCCTCATAAACATCAGCCAAAACCACCACTCAATAAGATCCATGGGATATTTGTCACCAATCCTTCAAATAGACACCCGTAGGGACATGAAGAAAATCAACATATTTGTACGCAAATGCTAAACTCAGATCTATTTCTGATCTATGTGTAATCACCCCAGCAGTCAAACCCAAAAATTCGGGGCACCACGTACTGCTAATCTTAGCTATAGAAGGCACATGAGAAACCCTTACATGGGTATCATCACGAGAAATAATAAAGGATTTGAGTGGACTAGGGGAAACCATCTTCAAAACCTAGACCTGCAGAATAATGTCAGCATGAGAGGAGAGAACATGAGCCACCACCATCCTCCTCTCACAACTCGAGTCTACTGAAACCAAGTGGCACAAGTAGGGGGTGAGGTTAAATACCTCAGTCGGTACTCACCAAAGAGCCCATGAATTTCCTTTATTGAAATAATACATAAACACTAGTTTGAAATACACTCAAAAAAGCTTTTAAACATTTTCAGCAAGAAAAAACAACTTTCTAAAAATTCATTTTTAAATAGAAGAAACACAACTTTTCTTTTTAAAAATAGTTTTACTTTCAACAACCCATTTCAAAATTGAAACCTGAATACAAGTACAAACAAGATAACCAAAAAGTTTCTCTACACAAATTAAAGAAAATAAAACAAGTAGGCACAAATATAAAATATAATATCTAACTTGCATCAGAAATAAATAGAGAATATATATATTAACTCATGATCATTTCATGAACATCTCCAGAGGACATCCCTAGATGTACTCAATTAAGACTTACCTACTAGTGTATGTTGTATCTACATTATTAATAAACAATTGGACACTTAATACTAGCCAATCTAGTGGCACTCCCCACCTAGCCTCTCAACAAATCAAGGGGGTACAACACATCAAATCAGGTTTGAAAAGAAACCATCACTAAACCCTCTAGATGATGCCCATGAATCACATGATAATAATAATATGCAGTGAATGGGGAAAGGTCCTTATATATAATCCTCAACTGAATTTGTTTCCATTGTTATTTTCCACACCAAACATCGGCACCACCGATGCGATAACCCACTTCTCAGGAAATTTTCCAAAGGGGTGACCATCTCACAACAAGCCATAAAAAATGGACAACTGGTCATCCACATCACATGAACTTACAAATCATTTTTTAAACCATAATCAATTCCAACTGATCCTTCACACCACATTACATCAAACCCAATTTTCCTAAATTCATATAAAATATAAACCGCGCCTTTAACATTTCCAATCCAAAACCAATTCCAAAATTACATTGACAAAGAAATATTTCAAAATTGGAGCCAAATGTCCTTTACGTCATACTATTTTGAAACCATTTACCAAAAATATAAAATACTAAATGTGATTTCATATCATATGAGTTTTAAAACAAACTCAAAAACACCAAAAGTTCCATCCAAACCTCAAATTTCCATAAGACAATTCCATTTAAAATACCATTTCCAAACGAAATTGAAAACATACTACATACATAAGTTTACAAATGGGACTTTATATTGAACCATATCTCAATGTTTCTAGTTTTTCATAGTATAAAAAACCACTTGGTTACCAAAACATATCTAAAAATTCCAATCGAGAATTCATTCCAATTGTTTACAATAACATGTCTCCAAATTATGAATAGAACAACTTTTAAAGAACACATTTGAAGTCACATTTTTAGGTCACTTGAATAAAAAATTCACCCTTTAGAAATAAAGGAAACATTTTTATAAAAGGGAGAAGGGAAGGAATTATAATCCTTTTAAAAACCACGGTTTAAGGATGAACCAATTTTATCATGGCGCCAAATGGGACTCAAGAAAGCATTAAGAACCCACCCATTTCCATAAGAACCCAACACATAATTTAAAAATCCCAAAACCGCATAAAAAATCATTTAAGAAAAAAAACCAAATTCAATGAAACTCTTCAAGTATCCATGAAATCACCAAAAAAACCTTTTTGAAAGAACATCACTTTTTGTTAGATGAACACAAGAAGCCACACATAATCATCTCTACATAAAAGTGAAAAAAATTCCACATACAACATCAAATACACAATCCAAACATGTCACCAAAACATAACCATGGGAAATCGCTACCCAAAACACACAATTTTAATTTAAAAGTACAATTTCCATTTTATCAAACATGTTGCATGCCTTAAAATATAGGAATAATTAAAGAAACCCATTGGAAAAACATTTCATACCCATTTAACATCATGGAAACACCATTACAATTATACTAACACATCAATATAAATATTATAATTTTTTAAAGCATTCTAGTAAATCTCAAACAGCAATAGAATGAGTTAGAAAGGAAATGGATGAAAACACCAACCTCAAAAATGAGTGAATGCAAAGAAACTTCATGTGAAATAAGAACTAATCCCAAGAAATATTTTTCACACCCTAAAATCAATGAAATTGAACCACACATAAACCATAAACCATAGGGTTCAGATAAGTGGAAAAAACCACAAATAGAAATAAAAAAACCAAGAGAGAAAGTAGAGGAGAAAATGAAATTAATGAAAAACTAGAAGAATATTACCTAGTAACCTTTATATAGCTTCAACAAAGGAATGAGGTAAAGGGAGAGGGATGATAGAGCCCCCCATAGTGTGCTTAGGTCATATGTGGGATAAAAATCCCAAGTTAGTGTTAAAAAAGTGGAGGGGAAAAGAATAATTTCCAATTTTCAATGACTTGGGGGTAACTCACTCGATTTGAAAAACTTTGTGCCAACCATGCACACCCTTCTAGAGATGAGGGTTAACCCACAGGCGTTGAAAAAATTGTTTCCCAAACCATTAATCAAACATGAATACTACTAATTCCAAATTATAGTGCCTCACCACATGGTTTCCCTATAACCTCCTTAGCTATGTGTAGTCCGTGTACCATAACCCATGAACCAACTCTCAAGATGCACTATTTTTACCAAACCTCACACGGTTTTTCTCAAGGCACTCTTAAACCGTGTAATTCAAATTGTGAAAAATGAAAATGAACTAAAAACACCCTCTTTCTTAATGGGCCACATAGTTAACCCTTAAACCATGCTAAAAAACTATACACAATCTAAAATGCCACCCGAAACCTTCAAAACTAAAAAATTCAAACTGGGAAGTAAACCTGAACCCTAAACAAAGGATCCAACATCAATAAAATAATAAAATAAAATAAATTCCATGGTTGGGGTGTGAAAATGATATTCCCAATATGGTAGAGAATCTAAGATGGTTCTTATTGATGATACCAATAATGAGCCAAGTATATCTAAAAATAAGTAGCCTCAATTCATATGTCCCTTCTGAATAAAGTTGAATAACTCTCATTCTATGTGTCATATATTTTATATGTTTTTCTCACAATGAGTGTGAATCACATCAGCTTAAGTGTCTTAGTTTATTGTACCATTATCATAATGAAGGTTCTTCTAACCAAGTCCTTCTACTGTATGTAATTCCCAACCTATCTTCCCAACAAAACCTCCATATTCATAAAACCATATCGATTCTCTATTGGAACACATTTCATGACATATACATCCCTACAGTACGATGTCAAATTATATTTCCAACTTAACTTCCTCATGATGTAAAACTGGATAGTATTCTCCCATTATATGATCATAAGTTGTTCCACTTGTACTACATGTTCTTTGATTCATGATTCTATGGGTTATAATGGATGCCTCTATAAGTTTAAAACTTGATTTCCTTAACCCATTGTTTATACCCTCATGATTCCATACTCCTTGTGAGATCACTTACAACCTTCACTTGTAAATATTTATTCCCAAAATCCTAGAGATCCATTTCTATAGGGCTATATTTTCTAAAAACATTCCTTATTATGATATACTATAGAAAATATCATGCCTATCTTGGAAGTCCACATTATCTCCGAGAATTACCACACATTCATTAGGGACTTTTACCCTAATAATCATACTTATGGGGCTACATTACTTATGTGATCAACCATATACTTCTCTCTCTTGAATACATTCCCATGGACCCAGACATCCGCTCTCTGTCAGGACATATTCCACATAAGGTTTCCTCATTGGTTCAAATATCTGGTATAGAAATTCCTCTGCCTATACAGAAATTTTACCTATATGTATTAGAGTACTTTAAAGTTCATCTTAAAGGGTCCACTTACACTTAATACTTAAACAAACCATTTTTGGGAATATTCATCATAAGCATCCTTATCACATGAAGTTAAAATGAATTCATTTTTATTTCCCACTTGAAAATAAAATGTACAACAAAAACTACATGGTTTTTTATTCCTATTCTCACAAGATACATAGGAAATATAATTTTGGTGTAATACCAAATCCATAATAGTTTATTCCTTCTTGGACTACAGAAAACTCCAAAGTTCCCAGTTATCTAACTTTAAACCATCACACCATTAATGATAATGTTTCCCCATAAATAAAAAATATGGATAAAATTTTATACATACATACATTCACATTTATGAATGATCACTATATAGTGGTATCATGAGGGAACCTATTCCAACTCAATAATGTTGGAAGGATTCATGAACTTAGTTAATATCTATAATAGAGTTCAAGAGTAGCTAATAATCCCCTCAATAGAGAGTGGTGATACCAACACCCATCATTAAAACCAAAATTCTTTCCAAATCATAACTGATAGAAACCCCGGTGACCATATACCTTTTGAAATTAGGTTCATAGTGACATTTCTTGTCATGGATTCAGGAGTTGTTGCGTGTTTCTAGTTATGTGAACGACCCTATTAGAAAAATACCGAAACACTCATATTATGAAATTTTAATTTATATAAAATATTAATACCTTTGGTAATAAATTAAAATCCTATTATTTTGGAATTGAATAATATATAATTGAATTATATTGTTTAATTGTTTTTGATTTTTCATACTCATATGTTCATTGAACCATATTTTTGTTTCCCACATCATCCTAAAATCCAATTCATGTTAATTGGTGGAACTTATAAATACACTTTTTTGTGGCCCTATAGAAATTTATATTAATATTAGTGAGTCATAATAATATACTAATACTTGGATATAGAAACAAATTATGTCCTTTAGAGAGATAATGATTATTCAATGTTACGACAATCGCTTTTGAAAACTAATATATAATGTAATCGCTATACCTCACCATATCTAGTAATGATAGATGAATTTTTTTTACCACCATATTTCCATGAATTATTTATCATTTCATTAATTTTATTGTCTAATATTTTATTCATATTCCATGATGATTGATTTACTAAAGGAAATACCATCCTAGTCAAATTGAAAAATATATCTTTTTCCTATATTCAAAAGTTACATTTATTCACTTTATCATTAAATAAATTTCATGAAAAAATAATGTACCTAATAGTACCTACCATTATATGGACATAATACATATAATTTTATTATGTATCAAAGTATATGATGAAATTTTAGACTCTTATGTTGTTCTAAAATCAAGAGACCAAGTTACATATTCATTAATTGGAGAATCTAAAGACACCTAAAAATGTGTCTTTCCTATTGGAAATTTAGTCCCTAAGATTTCTTATACATGAGTTCACTTGTGAAACATTCACGGGTGGAAGTATCAATTCTTATGATAACTAATTAAAAATAGTAAAATATAATTTTTATTACATAAAAATGATGTTCTAAAACATATAACATAAGTTTATGATTGTTTTCTTAATATCATGATGTTTTTTTATATCATTATGTTGCAGAATTTAATAAAACAATTACCATATATAATATAAATTGAAATAATACAACTCTCTTGGTAAGTGAAATATATGTATATATAAAGATGTATAAAAGAAATAGAAATCAAAAGTACATGCTCAAGTTTTTTTAAGGAACTAACTATGCTAGGACTCCCACTTTAACTAGAGCCAACTAGAATCCATTATCAATATGTAGTATCTTACATAAGAATCATGGTTATATTAAGATATTTATTTTTTCAGAGGGTCTCCTATGTTATCCTTTATGGATAATCTACAAATTGCAACTTCTCATTTTTCAGTAAAATACCTCTAGAGTTGAAACTTTTGAATTATAATATTTATCTTCAGTTATGATTTGGGATCCTTATAAAGTACCATTATTGTAGTATTATCATAGTATATTATAACACACTCTTCAATAATAGATACAACCCCATGATCTATAAAATATCCTTTAATCCAAAAATGGATAAATAGTATGCATCATTAAACCCAGTACATAGAATGACATATATGATAGATCCCACTATCTATGAAAAGGGAAAACTACTCATTCTCTTTATCTTATCCTATGTATGTAGACACATTTTTGTATGGATGTTAACATGATATGGGATTATAAACAATCCTCTCTGGGGTTATTCCATATTAATACTTTGAAGTAAGTTTTCAATTGATATACTTTTTTATATTTCATAAATCCTTTAAGATCTACCAAGATAGATATTGATCCATATAATATAGGACACTTAATCTAAGTCATCCTTAGAGTATAATTTATTTAAACTATAAAAACTGACCATAATACTTGAATATCATTTCCCATCAATAATATGTCATCGGTAAATAATAATAAGAAAAACATGAATGAACTTCCATTGAACTTATTATAGACACCTGAATTTATTTTATTCTTAATTAATTCAAGTTATCTTATGGCCTCATGAAAGTGAAAATTCCGTGATTTTGATTTCAACTTTAATCCATAAATGGATCCCTATAGCTTTATTTTTTTTTGAAATTATTAGATTTTACAAACTCTCCTGGTCATATTGTATTGATGTCTTGAACCAATTTCCTATTTAAGGAAAAACTTTGGACATATATTTTCCAAATATAATAATCTTGAAATTATGATGTTGTAAAATAAATTCTAATAGATTATATAAATCATAACTAAAGAAATTGTTTTTCATTGTAAATTCCATATCATTCTTTGAAATACATGGAAATATGCATTTTAAAGAAATTGTTTTTCATTATAATGTTTAATATTTATTTCAATACATGAAATCCATTTTATATTTCATGGAATCTTTCCACTGATTAGCTTCTTTGATATATGCTACTTATTTTAGGTAAGTGTTTCATTATTATCAATAAAAAATGTTTCACCTATCTTGGTGATAAGAAAACTATAACTCTCTGATTTTATAACCTCTCTAGTTGTCCTATTAAATACTTTTGCCACAATATCCTATTATTCTTATTTTCTTTCTTATAGATTCCATTCTGATGAAAAATTTTGGGTATCTTGAGAATGAAATTCATTAATATTAATATTGAACCCACTATTTCCATTGGAAATATGTTCTATATATGGAAATATGGAATGGGTTTACACAATTGAACTTCTATTTTGAGTGTTATATAAGTTTTAGCCTTTGGTTTATTTAGTGTTTCCTCTGAAGCTTCATTTTGTTACTCATGATGCAAGTTTTTTTATTTTTTATTCTCCTAAAAAAATCTTCCCATCCCCAAAAATTTATGTGTGAAAGGGCAAGTTTGTTCCATACCATAACTCATATAGAATCACATATTTTAATTTATTTTTAACTTATCTTATTGTACATGTAGTTGTTTATAGATAGTATTTATAAAAGGAAAAAGTTAGCGTTACATGAATCATCATCAATATTATTTCATCATAAATAGTATGATTTCTCATTTCACTTACTAAATTACACTATGATATAAAAGGAGGAGTGATTTTGGGTATTATTACACACTTGTTAAAATGTTAAATTAATGGATGGTTAATATATACTCCAACATGGTTTTAATGAAGTTTCACAATCTTCTTTCCAGGATGATTTTTTAATTTGTTTTGATATTTTGTTAACCTATTAAAGGAATATGACTTACACATAATTAAGTATACATAGACATATAAAAAACTTAATCAGTAAAAATAATGATGTATGAATATATTACGTTTTACTCTACTATAAATATAATATCCTAAGATTTTTAAAGAATAATATGTTTTTTAGAATATAAAAAGTGCAACACCAATCATAAGAGAGCAATTAAATGTTATTATTTAAATATTATAATTATAACCCAACTATTAAATTAGTGGGTATAAAATAGATTAACCCGATTATTATATATTTTTAAAGGTCTTACTCAATATAAATTTTTTTGATGAATTATTAGGAAATAAACACTCAATTTTTTAGTAAAGTCATTTCAGGCGTCAATTTTTGTTTCCTTCAAAAGTGTGTTTTATTGTTTTTTGTGAAAGAATATTATAATAAATTTATCAAAATTTTATAAATTTTATTTGATTTAAAATGATTAAATTTTTGAACTCAACATATCAAAATTATCTGTGGTGTATTTTTTTATAATTTTCTAAAAAGTTTGATTATTCAACAAACAACGAAAAATAATTATTTTTATTGAAAAATGTCATTTATTTTCAAGTACTTACAAATTAAAATTATATTTTGGATTAGTTTTAAAATTTCATTAATTTATTTTAAATAAACAAGAAGCTATAAATTTTATTTTAATCAACATTATACATGAATCTCGTATAAAACATCTTTATACTTAAAATTCATTTTTTAGGAAAATAAATTTTCATGATGTTTGGCATGTTTGTTTTTTAATTAAAATTCTACACATCTATTAATTGAATTTTATAAAATGTATTACATGTTTTTAATAAGAATAATTATTATTAGGTAATTTTTTCGACTATTTGTTTTTGTGAATATGTATAGTAAATATATTTGTTTACCTTGGTAAATTTAAAATAGGTTAATTAGGGTTAAAACTAATATGAGTAGGAAATAAATCCATTGAAAACCCTTAATTACTAATATATGTGTATATTTAATATATAATTATCCAAAATTTGAAAATAATACATTTTTCTTTTATCATTTATTTTTACTTTTATATTTTTTAAATTAAAGGATAAAGTCAAAAATTTGACTCTCTTGGTTTTACTTTTTATAATATTTTTTAAAATAAATGATAACAAAATTTATGTAGTTATAAATGTTATTTTAAAATTCTAATGTATTTCTTTAGCATGAAAATTTAATTTTAAATTTTTATGATGAATTAATTACATTAAATGCTTAAGAAACACCAACACAACGCCTGTGGAAGCTGTAGAAAAATCATGTAAATGATTCCAAAAACTCTAAATATAACATTTTTGGTTGAATTATAATCTAAAATTAATTTTATAAATAGATATAACATATTTGGGGTGTGTTAAAAGTTTATATTTTAATTATGTTATTATCTAAAGTTAAAGTAACTGAATAGTTCAAAAAATGACCTCAATGATATTTTATATTTAAAAACATTTTACTAAAAAATATAAAATTCATAAGAAATTATACCATTGGATATATTAATGTTATATGGTTTAGAATTTCAATTATGGTCCATTTATGGGTTATTTTTCCTTTTATTATAACTTTGTTGACCACTAAAGAGTAAAAGAATTTGATATCACGGTAATCATAAAAAGGGGTAATAGGGGGTTAAAACAAATAAATAAGTGTAAAAAAATCATCTAAACTTGTATAATTTCATTAGTGATATTATGTTGACACATCCTCATATATCTTAAAAATATATCAATTTTGTTACATTTTTCATTGAAAATTAATTTTTATTAATTTAATACATTAAGTATTTTCAATAGTACCTATCCCATATCATATAAAGGGATACTTATATACTCTCTTTCTTACACATTTTTAGAATTAGAGATTATAAAATACCTATTTTTGTAATATTACCAACCATATAGCGATTAAGTTGTAAAGTAAAGGAGTCTGTCCAAATAATTGGTATAAGTTTTAACTGAATGTTTTAGTTTTATTTCTTCTTATAACTTATTAAAATATTCTTCAACCATTATTAAATAATAATATCAGTATATTTAATATTATGAGATGTTACTATGTTACTATAATAAACTATATCAATCAAATCTTCTATCAATTGGGACATGAAACCAACGTTCGTGTGTACAATAGACTACCTCTGCAAACCGATGTAATTTGTTTATATCACCATATCTTATAAATGTTTATAATTATGGATTTATTGTATATATGTGATATTATTGAGTTAATTATTATTAATAAAAAATAATATTTCATAATTTTTTTTATCATTCCATCTATAGAAAAAATATAATGTCGTTCGTGGGTGCGTGTGCATTACCACCCCGATGAAGTGATGTGATTAATTTTTTATAATCATATCATAGGGTTATTATATATTAATTATTCAAAGACATAATATAATATTTTTTATATAATAATTATTGGATAATTTTTTAATAATACTGACCTTGTTTCTTTCATGTTCATTGAAAAATGGAAATGGTACTCATGTGTACGTGTAGTCTACCATTCTCGTGATTGCAACATAATTAATATTTCATAATCACCTTTACTGGTTGGATTAAAATGTATAATTAAAGTATAAAAATTATAATTATATCATGATTATTATTTTTTAGATGATGTAATGATTACATCTATGACCATCATCAATATACCGAAGTCATTTTTGAATTATGAAGAGAACATCCTCAAAACACAAGATGAGGACTTAACCGATTAAGTAATTAAAGATTATATTAAAATAATTAAAATAAATAGTCTTTGTTTAAGTGATAAATCTTAGATTTGTTTCTTAAGAAACAAATCAATTGATATATGTTTATTATGAAGGTGTTAAAGGGCATATATAACAAGTTTGGACATGAAATAAGGGATTTTGTCTCAATTTCTCTTCATGGAGGCATGTTTTAATGTTATACACATGGTGAATATAATACCCCTTTGATATATTTTATCATAAATACAAAATTATTATTTTTTATTTTAAGTTTCACTTCAAATTATTTCATCCAAAGGTATATTACTTGAATGTTACAAAGTAATAAGGAGTTTTTTAACTCAATATTCATTCATCAGGTAATAATTATACTTCAATGATTATATTATGCCATTATTATATGTAAAATGCCCAGTGATTGTATTATTATGTATTTACACTAATTTTTCATGGTTTTACATATGTTACATATAATCACTACATTGATTAAATTCCAAATTCAATGATATGATCCTTGTAAGGATTATTCATCTCGAAATTGTTTCTTTGAGACATGTCTTATAATATGAACCTAATTAATTTTAAAATGTTTATATTCTATCTATTGAGATATTATATAATGAATGGATATTTGATCATGATATTTTAAGTTCCTTTGAATCCCTCTATTTAACGAGGTATTTATTCAAATGCTATAAAAGCTATAATGGTTTTCAGGCTCTCAATTTCAATATTTGAGACATAATTTATGTTATACACTAGGATTCATATTATATGGTGTAATTAATTCCCTATGAATTTGATTTAAAATATTTATTCATGGAAATTATTTTTTTTATAGAATCATGTCATATTCCTCAATTCAAGGTATTTTTAATTCATGTATTTCTTGATTTAAAAGGGTTTCTCATCTCAAACTTCCTTCTTTGAGACATTTTTTGATTAATGAATCTATATTAATTTATATTCTATACATACCTTCTACTGAAATATAATTTCATGACTCTTTTTGTACTAATGTTATTTTATTTTGCTTTATATTTTATTTCTCTTGAATGAATTTTGGTTTCAAAAGACCATAAATTCCATTTATTTTAAAACATTGTCTTAAAGGTTTTAAAGACTTTGAACCAAACTATTCCTCTATGTTATTTATATTATTTAAATAATATCCTTATATAAACATAAATGATTTCCTAAATATATTTTAACTTATATTTGAACTTATTTAAAAAATTTAAATAGAAAAGTTATTATCTGTTTCTATAGTGGTCACTTTTGATTCTCTTCACAAGAATTTGAAAAGAATGGTTATTTTTAACATATTAGGAATGGAAAAATTTTCTAATAATCATTAAAATTATTTTTTTAATAATAATTTTTAATTTTACAAGATTATTTTCAATTAAAACATTTTTCCTGATATTTTTTTAGATTTTTATAATATATTACCCAAAGAAAAAGGTATTTTTCCCCATTTTTAAAATAAATGCTTTAAATGATCTTTTAAATGTATTTTCTTCTATGTAATCATCCTATAATGGTTGCTATACATCAATGGGATTATGGTCTTATGATACAATAAATATTTTTTCTTTGTATGGATTATAATAATTTTTTCATTTAGATATTCATGAAACCTGTTTCTTTTCCATGGTTAAATCATGTTATAGAGGAATGAAAGTAGTTTGTAAAAGATTAATAATGAATATGAAAAATTACATGTTTTATAGAAATGTAAAATACTTAATAATTATTGATATTTATGAGTGATACTGATATATCAAATGATGATGGGTGACCCTGATATAGCTTATACAGCATGTCATCCCGATACATCCATTATGATAGGTCAGTCTGATATATCTCTCCAATTCATTAGGTAATATTTTTTGTATTTAAATGAATGAATGAGGTAGTTAATTCGGGAGGTTTCTCATATGGATTTAAATGGGATTTAGTTATTTCTAAAATTATTTAAAATAGATTTTGAATGTAATTTTCTTTGATAAAAACATGTTTTCTCTATACTTTCTTGGATTTTTAATACTTATTTTGATTCAATATTGACATCATATGGTACATGATTAATGATTATTTTTATCCTTTACTTCATTAACTATTTATTTTGTGTTCCAGATTTTTCATACACATTTTATTGGTAAAAATTATCTTATTTTATGATTATGTATTTTGATTATGTCGTTATTCCCTTATTCACATCTAATTTTTATTAATGACATTTCGTTTTTAATTATTTTTTACCGTTAGCAAGCATTTCAGATCACCCTTATTATGTTTCATTTTTAGAGGTTTTAAAGAAAGGTTTTAAGTATATTATTCTTAAGAAGGTTACACTATGTACAGGTCATACTGGGAGATGATATAAATTTTCATGAACAAGTTTTTTATGTATCTAATTTTCCATGAAAGAGTTTTTCATAATTCTATTAAACTTTTAACCAATTGAGAATATTAGTGATCCAAAATTTTATTTTGATATTAAATGTTTTGAGGGGTTAAAATTGGATGACCTTTATCAATATCAAATAAAATAAGTCTAATGTTTCTATTTTTTCATAAAATCCTAGATTGTGGGTTTTGTGTTGTTTTATTTGGTATTATAGGAAAGGTTTTGATAGATTTATAGATTAGGATGTTTTCTTTTGAGGTTAAGAGAATTGTTATGGATAACATAATAGGTTTATAAGTTTAATTTTTATCATATGTTCAATTTAATAAACATACATTTTGAGGGTTTAAGTGATGTAATTTTTTGGTGATAAATGGTTTTATGGTAGTTGATTTATTATGTTGAGATATATGTAACTCTTAGGTTTAACATGAAGGATTATTTTGAAAACAATGCTATTACATTTTTGGGGATTTTTACTAAATGGTATTAAAAAATATTTTATGTTAAAAAATTATTTAATATTTAGGATTTTAAGGTTATTTGGGATATGTGGTTATTTATTTATAGTGTGATCCGTCATTGAAGTTTGGTTTTATTGTCAATTTTTTGGGAATAATGTATTATTTCCTCATATGATGGTTTATTCATTTTGGATATTATATAACCTTATACTAACCATTTTTATTTTTTTAATATCTCAATACATGAGGAATATATTTTTGTTACTTTTTTGGATTATATGATCTATTAAAAGTTAATTTTTGTGCTTCAAGAATGAAAACTTCATATTGAATTATCATTGTTTGAATAAAAAGATAAGATTGTGTTGGAAATTTATTGAAGGATGAAATTCTATTTTTAAAGTATGTATGTTTCCCTATTTTCATAGTCTTGATGGTAAAGCAATTCCTTAACTTTAGGAAAAATATTTTCAAATAAAATACATACTACATTACATTATTTTTTGATGAATTAATTATCTTTTTCACACATCATTATTTTATGGTTTTGTGTTCATTATTTTTCTCATGATCATTAACTTTTTTATGATCAATGTTCTCAATAACTCTTAATAATTACAGGAACATTAAAATTTTCTCCATATCTTTATATTCACTTACCACAAATGTTATCTTATTTAGAATCCTAATTATGTATCACTACTAATAACTTTAACATTTCTATCTCCCTATTTTAAAGATAAAGTATTATTAACGAATTTTAGGATATGGGTATTAAACTATTGTAAATTTAAAATTCAAACACTAGATTACCGTAAGAATTTTAAAATTATGAGGATGAAATTTATTCAGGGTGTGGGCGGAAAGTAATATCCTAATATTAAAAAAACAAAATGTTTGGAAGCATATACAACATGATAAACCGAGGTTAAACAAACCATGAAATGTTTTTATTAAAATTTTATAGTTATAACCTAACCAATAAATTGGTGGGTATGAATTATATTAACAACTTTATGATATAAATATGTATATAAATTTTCTACTAAATATAAATTTGTTGATTAAATCCTAATAAATAAGAACTCAATTTTTAGTAAAGATATTTCATTACTCAAAAATATGTTTTCTTCATAAATGGGTTTTAGGTTTATTTGGGAAATAATTGTATAAATAATTTCTATAATTTTAGAATTTTTATTTGATAAAATGATATTTTTTTAATTAATAATGTCAAAATTAGATTAAGATAATTTTTTATAATTTTTTGAAAATTTTAATTTCTTAATGAATATTGAAATATACTATTTTTTATTAATAAATAAATTTTCTTTTATAGTACTTGTAAATTAAAATTATTTTTTGGATAGGTTTTAAAATTTAATTATTTAATTTTTATTAAACATAACCAAAAAAAGTTACTATAATCAAAATTTATTATAAAATTGGAATAAAAACATTTTTATACTTAAAAGTCATTTTTTATATAAATCCCTTTTCATTATATTTTTCTAGTTTAATTTGAAATTAAATACTCATATTTTGCGTAATGAATTTGATAAAATGTATTCCATATTTGGAATCATGATAATTAATTTTAAGAAATAAGTTCAAATTAATTTCTGGTCAATAGGAGTAGTAACCATAATAAATTTATGTTGCCACAATAAAGGTATATTGGGTTAATTAGAGTTAAAACTAATGTTATAACAATTAAAATCCAATAAAAAATCTTGAATTAATTTCATTGGATTATTATTTTCATTAATAATATTATAAACATAACAAAATATGTGTTTTTTCACTTATCTTTGATTTTAGACTTTATATTATTTTAAGTGAAGGATAAAGTAAAAAATTCCACTCTCTTGGTTTTAATATTTATAATATTTTATAAATACATAAAAGGAAATTTTGTTTGTTTATAAATTTTTATTTAAAATATTAATGAATTTTTATCATGAAAATTTATTTTTTAATTTTTATTGATGAAATAATTGCCTTAAATTCCTACATAACATTGACACAACGAACATGGAAATAGTATAAAAATGACGTAAATGATGTTAAAAACTATAAAAGTAATATTATTTAGATAATTAATTGTAGAAAAATAATTTTAAATATATATATATATATAATATTAGGGATGTTTTAAAACTTTTTATTCGATTTTTTTATATTTATGAATTTAATGTAAAAGTAAACGAATAGTTCCAAAAAATAACATTAATAATATTTTATTAAATTATTTAAAATTACAAAAAATATTATCTTTAGACCATTTAATTTGATATGGTTTATAATGTCAACCGTGGTCTATTTTTGGATCAATTTTCCTTTTATATTAACTTTTTTGACCCCTATAGGGTAAAAACCTTTATTATCATGGTAATCATCAAAAGGATTATCGAGAATTAAAAAAAAGAGGAAATTGTAAAAAACAACCAAAACATGTAATATATATTATTATATGAGATTATTTAGACTCATTATCATCCAATGGTATAAATATATCCATTTTCTTACATTTTTTCATGAAAATTAATTTATATTAATTTAAAACATTATTTAATTCCAATAGCGCCCTTTCTCTCAGTTATAAAATAGAACCTCCCATCATTTCTTCCCTAGTCATTTTGATCATTATAAATCTGCCATTAACTAAAAAAATACCTCAATAAAATTCATTTAAATATTATATAGGTCTTATTTTTTGTATAATACCAACTATATAGGCCTTACTGTGTAAAGAAAAGGAGGTTGTCTGAAGAAGAGGTATGTCTTTTAACCAAATGTTTTATATTTATTTCTTAGTATACCTACTTAATATATTCTTCAACCATGATGATACAATAAACTTAGTATTATATCTATAATTAGTTGTTAGTATTTTAATTAAATAAATTATATCCATACCCCTTTAATAAAATTGGAATCTAAACCATCGTTTGTGTGTATGGCGGACTTCCACCTCAGGAACCGTTGTTATTCATTTTTGATCACCACCTATCACAGATGATTATAATAATGGATTTAATATATATATATATGATATAAATTAAATAATTATAATTATATTAAAATAATATATCATCTAATTTAGTACCTTTACATCCATTAAAAAATGATAACGTTGTGCGTACATATGTGTGGATAACCACCTCCACAAAGCGATGCCATTATTGTCTATTCAATGCTTCAAAAAAATGGTATATCAAAAATTTTCAAAGATAAAATACGATACTTATTATATATTAATGTAAATATAAAATTATAACTGCCTTATTTATTTCATGTTTGTTGAAAAATAGAATTCTTACTCATGCGTATATACAACCTACCATCTCCATGATTGTAATGTAATTAATTTTTCAAAACCATATTCAGTGGTTTTTTACGTATAATTAATGTATAAAAATTAGAAGATTTTGTTTATTATTATTTTGGATATGAATGTACAATTACCTCTTTAACCATGTTCAATATAACAAAGTAGTTTTGAAATTATGAAACAAACATCCTCAAATCACACAATATCAACATAACCAATTAAGTAATTAAATATGTAATTCATACTTCATCGTATTTTATTTTAAAATTTAAGTTACTTCATTTAACGGGATTTGAATTAAATATTCCAAAGTAATAATGGGTTTCTTAACTCCATTTATATTTACTGGGATATACTTCCACTTTATTGACAATGTTATGCTAAGATGATGTATTAAATGACCTCTGATTATATTATTTTGTATCTCTAATTTTTTTGTTTTAAAAAATGTTATACATAATTAATTAATTAATTAAATTTTAACTTCATTGATATGATCTTTATAGGGATTATTCATCTCAATATTGTTTCTTTGATACACTTGATAATATGAAACTACTTAATTTTAAAAGGTGTATATAATGACTATTTAGATATTTTATCATGAATTAATATTTCATCATGATATTCGACTTTCCTTATATTTTTTATCTTTTATGATATATTTATTCAATTGTTAGAAACTTTTAAGGGGTTTTAATTGTCTCTATTTCAATTTATTGAGACATAATTCATGTTATATACCCATATTTATTTTATATGGTGTACTTAATTCTCCAAAAATGTATTTCAAATATTCATTCCTATAAATTATGAGTTTTATTGAATTATGTTTAGTCCCACCATGAAATGGATGTTTGATTCATTTATTACCCGAGTTTCAAGTATTCCTCATCCATGACTTCCATCTTTGGTACATGTTTTATTTGATATACTTATATTAGTTTATATTATTTATATATTGAATCATGAAATAAAATATCATGAATATTTTTATACTCATGTTATTTTATGTTCCTTTTTATGACATTTATTTCATATAAATTTTGCTTTTATAAGACCATAAATGGTATTTCATTAATTTTTTAATGGTTTTGAAGAATCTTAACCAAAATCTTCCACAAAATTCTTTATCTATTTTAAAAAATGGACCATAATATAAATAAATGATTTCATAAAGTTATTTTTCATGATATTTTAGATTTATTTAAATGGTTTTAAAAGGAAATTTCTTATTGTTTTCCATATGGGTCACTTTTGACTCTCTTAAAAAAATATTGTATAGAATATTTATTTTTAAGTTATATAGAATGAATAGATTTTCTCACCATAAAGACCATTATTTGGTTTGAATAATAATTTTTATGTTTCCTTGGTTGTTTTCAATTAAAATTTTATTCACAAAATTTTTAAATTTTTATATTATATTAAAAAAGGAAAAGGGTAATTTAACCTGTTTTCAAAGAAATGTTACAAACATTATTTTAAAGGTATTTTAATTTATTCCGACATCCTCTAATGATTACTATACTTCACCAGGATTATGATATTATGATACCACCTATATTATTTCTCTTTAAGGATTATGATGATTGTTTTAAATATATTTTCATGAGTAACATTTCTTTTACATGGGTAAATCTAGTTATAAAGGAATGAATGTTGTTGCTAAAATATAGATAATGAAAATAAAAGATTACGTGTGTTATATTCTTGAATAGTACTTGGAAACTATTTTTGATGATGGTTGATCTTGATATAGATTCTTATGATGGATGAGACCAATACAAGTAATACCACAGGTGATCTTGCTATAACTTATATGATGGTTGAGCCTGATATAACTTTCCAATTCATTGGTCAATGTTCATTATTCTTAATGTAAATAATGATGGAGTTAACTAGGGAGGTTTCAAATTTTATTGTAATTGTGTTATAGTTATTTATGATATGATTGAATATCCATTATGAAGATTATATTATAATATAATAATATGTTATCTTTATGCTTTATATGAGATTTAATGGTTTCTTTGATTCAAGATTTAAATCATATGGGTCATTATCATTGATTCTTATGAATCTTGAACTTTTTAAAGCATTTTTCCTTGAATAAATATTTGTGATACACATTTTATCGGCATGAATTCTCTTATGTTATGATTATGTACTTTGATTATGTCATCAATCCCTTATACCCATTTAATGATCACTGATGAAATTCAATTGTTAGTGCTTATGTTTACCCTTACTGAGTGTTTAAGCTTACCATTATTGTTTTTCCTTTCCCTAGGTCATGAATAATGGTTTTAAGTATGTTATTATTATGAATTTTACAAGATGTGAATAACTTAGTGGGAGTTTATGTAATTTTTTTGGAACCTGTTGTTTGCGTATCCATGTTTCTATGTAAGAGTTTTTACAAAATCTATAAAATTGTATTTCGAAAGGGTCCATGGGAATATAAGTGATCCAATATTTAAGTTTTATGTAATATTTTTTAAGGGTTAAATTTGGGTCACATCTTTTGGTATCAAATCCAGAAATGTAAAGTTTATGTTTTGGAACTACATCTCGGAGTGTGGGTTTGGGGGTGTTATAATAAATGGAAAATATAATCTCAAATGAATCAATTAAAAAATCTTTGAATCCATTTTTACTTAACCAATGAAAGGTTTGTTAGTCATTTAAAAAAACAAGTGTAACATACATATAAGTTATTTACCTAAATATATTCTAAACGTCATACTTAATATAGTTTATTTAAGCATATTTTGTTTATATGATCAATCTTGAAGTACCAAAAATGGGTTGTAATTGATTCTTACTCATTGAAATGGTTATTGATTACTAATTAAAAATTTTCATGTTTAAGTATATATAAATTATTATTAAAATATTCTATACCAAAACAATATTCTCTCTTATAAAAAAACTCTTATTCCAAAACATGAAGTAAAATCACATGGTGTATATACATTATACTTAAATATTTATTTTTTTTACCGATGAAACAAATTAAAAATTATTCAATAGAATAATCAAATCACTTATTAAAGTTAGATGTTATTCCCCATACTTCAAATGTTGTGATTAATTTCCCATTTTAAACCTAGAGACTCACCCATCCCCTTAAATACATATTAAATATACATGGTTTTTATATTTGAAAAATAAATTATGAGGAAAAAATTATATAATATAACCAATATATAGAAATATATTGATTTCATTCATTATATCATGTTTCTAAAATAGATACATGGTGTGATTCTTCTTCCCAAATTTACAATTTATCTTTATGTGGCCCTTATTTCCACATGAAAATAAGCAAGATTCCATTTTTTTTACAATTACTCTATATTTTGTTTCTTATTAGAGTTATGGCGTATTTGTGTATTTGGTTTAGATTTATAAATTTACATATTTTCATTTCCATTACTCTTATTATACACCATTATGGATGAGTTGTTAAAGCTATTTATATTCTTATGTTCTCATATAACCATAATAAAATTATAATGGAATTACTTCTTCAAGTTACTTGTGTCATAATTAAAGATTATGGTCAACAATTTTAGTGATAAATGTGTCGATATGAAATCAGTAAAAAGTTTATGGTTTAGATGGAACTCTATATACCTAAGACCTGTACACCTAATTTTGGGGGCAATAACATGCACTTTACAATTATGTTTGGGATTAAAATAGATGAAAATAAATTTTAATTATCCATATTTACAAAATCAATACTAAATATTGAGCCACTTAGATACCCAAGAAATTTTAGTTTCATAGTTTTATGGAATTTAGAAACCCATCACATTACATATGTAACATTGACCAACATTGTCAATTTTTTCCCTAAAAATAGGATTCTTAAGTTCATAATCCTATTTTATTCATGAAACACCTACTTTTTTCTTGTTTAATTTCCTTTATTTGGATCTAAATTTCATAATTGTTCTTACTCATCCATAGGACATGTGAAAAATATTTAAAAATTTGGGATGGGAAAAAATATCTGTAAGGAAGTTAAATTTCATAATTGTTCTTACACATCCTTAATCTAATTTTATTATCTTATGAATTCAATCTATTTACATAAAAACCCATAAAAAAGTTTAACATGGAATATATCTAAGGATAAAAATATAAATAATCAAATGGATAACAATAACGAATTTCATAATAAAAAAATTAATAATGTCACGCATAGTGATCTTATCATCAAGTCATTGTTCCAAGAAATCTTGAACCTTAACATTAGGGAATTGTTCTCAAACATTTTACATACCATCAAGGCCTTATGAAAAGACATTTTATATAATATCAATGGATTTTTTATGAAATATTTATTGAATAGGCTGACATACACTGAGATATAAAAATTCCATTTTCCCCATGGGATCAATCGATGAATCTTTAGGATATATATATATATATATATATAACTGAACCCACCCATAAATTTCATATTTTCAATAAATTTCTCATATAATAAATAAAAAATATAATATATAATCAATATTCCTTGATAATAAATATTCTTATTTGAAAACTAGTATATGAAATGTTATTATTTTCCAAAGTGAATAAAATAGAACCACATGATCATAAAGTATCTAAAGAAATAATTTGAATGGTATCATTTAAATAATATCCCCAATGAGGAATTATATACATCAATGTATACTGGCATAGAAAAAAATAATTTTATTAAAGTATTATAGTTATGCTTTTAAAAATAAAATAAAACATCCTTTAATTTGGGTAATTTTTAGAAATTACTAGAATAATGGAAACATAATCCTATTTTAAAAAATGAAAGAGTATTTTATGGTAATATTTATAAAGAATAATAGTCATGATGGTGGTGAAAGATAATTATGTAGTAAAATTTTAAAAAATATTATTCTTAAAGTAGTTTTAAAAAGTTTCTCATAATCCATAAAGGAAATATGCCAACGAGCCAGTACAATAGTAGTACAGGCTCCTACTTGGAATCCAAAATACCCAGGATAAAATCTGGGTTGGGGAGAATTTACAGGCACTATAGTAGTATGGTAGCAGTGGCAGCACTATAGCGGCGGTGAGACTAGAGCAGGTACTATAGCGGCAGTGGTACTATAGCAGGGATTGTAGCAGTGTGGGTACTATAGTAGTACTATTCATTGAGGGGTCCTTTGGGCCACAAAATTGGATTTCAAGTCTTGTATTCAAGCCACATGTCTTTGGGACTTAGAGCTATGTAATGGGTCTCCCTCTTCCGAGTCTAAAGAGGTATTTGATTTAAATAATAAATTGAGGATTCAGCCCCAACCATTTAAAAATAAATAAAGTCAATATTGAAAATATTACTTTTTTAAACAATAGTAAATAAAGTAAAATGTACTTGAAAATGATCTTTAACAAAATTTTATGCATAAATAAGAAAATTCTTGGAACATTTAAATGAGAATGGACACAAAATGGAAGGATTTTTATAATTGAATTTTAAAACAAAGTGTTAAATAAAATACCTTACAACTTTATTAACTTATGAATCAAATGGAAGTGAAAGGATATTACTTTGTAATGATTTATAAATGGTTTTAAATTTATTAAATGAATGGTAAAGTATATCAATATAGAAATTTTTTCACCACATAAATGAAAACATCTGGTGAACATGGAATGAGACCTAATTAAAGTAAATTAAGGATAGAAATCCCTTAGCTTGTGTCCCAACTGGTTTTATACATTCACTAACTTCCAAATAATAAAATATTATTAGTTTAATATTCTTTTCCCATTTTAAATTTGTAAATCATTTTTCATTTTCTTTAATTTATTACATTGACTTATTTAGTTACTAAATTAATTATGTTTATGTTAGACATTTTGAAGATATTCAGTTTATATTTCCAGAACAATTTTTTTTGTTTAACATCATCAATGGTTTAATTATTAAATAGTTTCTAAAATATTAATCATGAGATGTTTTTTATGATTCTGTCTCATATATAATTTTAAAAAAAACATTTAAAGTTATCAAAAATGGATCACATCAATTCATAGAGCCGGAAAACTATATTTATGCATGTACAACATTATCATTTTTCAAATTTGTGGAAACTTAATATATAATATAATATTTTTCTTTGAAAAAAATATTAAATAGGTCATATATTACATATTTATTCATTATTTTCATCATTATGACAATCCATGTGAGTTGGTAACCAAAAAATGAATCACATCACTTTGTGGAGGTTGTTGTACACACGTAGGCACAACCGATGCTTTCATTTACCATTAGATGTAAAAAGAGATAAAAAATGGGTTTCCATAAAAATAATAATATTTCAGTATATTAAAGATACTAATATTTTTATAACTTCACAATTACAGAATATTTGACAGTGGTGGAAGAATAAATAGACAAGAAAAGTATCAGTTAAAAGTTATATCTCTTATTTTGAAAAACCTCATTTGTATTAAAACTTAACCCTTAAATTTTTGGTTATTTTGTGAGACCAAAAACAATAGGATATTGGGTGGAAATTTAAAATTTATTGGAATAATTTTTTGGTGAAAAAATGATTTGTCTTTTGAAGAGGTTGAAGTGAGTCCCTTTTCATAGTACAAAAAACTACATTTTAATAATTTTTAAACTTTTAAGGGTCATGAATATAATATAAAAAATTACGAGTGTAAAATAAATGAACAACGCATGATATTCTTCAAAATTTTCCATAAAATTTATTTAAGATACATTTTGTTATTATTTTATAATAAGTTTTTAAAAAATAAACATTAAATACCATTTAGGGTCATTTTTAGGATTATTCATAGAATTTGACTTTAAAAATATCAATACAATAATTGAAATTGAATATAAACACTTCAACCACCACTTATACTTTATACTTATCCATGAAATTTTTGTAACACTATAATTCATTTAAAACATATAACTTTTAATGTTTTTAATGTAATTTAGTTGATTTTTCTACTACTTGAAGAAACATTGCATCATTATTTATTAATCATTCAATGTAATAATGCCATTACTTAAAATAAAAAATTACTTTCTATAAAAAATATATTTTATTAATTACAAATTTTTTCATCCATATTAATTCATATATACTTTTTTTCTATATCCATATTATGATAATATAGTAAGTGAGATAGAGTAAAATTTTCAAAATATCATATACTTTAAATAATATAAAGGTTGTAATCAAAGTAGAGTGTAAAAAATATTCCATATTTTTAAATATAGGATAATTTTTGTAAAAATACACTCATCCAATTAAATAAAGGAATGTTTTGGAATTATTTTTTGACCTTATCCTATATTTTTATCTTTTTTAACAAATTTTACCCTTTTCCATGGTGAGGAACTCTTACCGTAGTTACTATTTATTATGAATGAAAATGAAAAGGACCTCATTGAATAATTTGAACATGATAATTTAAAATATTAAATCCATTCTCTAAGGTTTAATTCCCCTAATCGTTAAAAAATATCATTAATATAAGTGCTTGAAACATAAAGAAATTAAAAGTTTTTTTGAATTTAATCACTTACTCTATACTGATTGAATTTCTACTATCAAACATACAGAACAAACCCCCAATATATTAAAATTTATAGATGAATTATGGTGGTAGTTTCATGTTGAGGCTCAAGTTTTTTGTTGTTTCCTTCTCAGATCTTGGATCTAGACCATCCCATGCTTGGTATGACTTATGTGGAAGTTTAGTTCCCTCCACTTACTTCCCCAAAATCTCCTGTAATAGGTGTTGCGATGGTCCCTTTGGTTCTAGGTAATGTTAGACACCTAGTACCCTGACCTGGAGGTTCATTACCCTTGGAAACTCATGTCAAATTGTTCAAGGAGGGAACCTATTTAGATGATCATAGTCTTCATGACGTTTCTACTCCCCCATCACCATAATCTAAATGGAGGTTAAGCTCTGAGAATACGAAAAGGGATTCCCAGTTCATTATCTTTCAGAGGGATAAGTTTCTATGACCTATAGTTTTTATTAGTATTCTATTATTCAAAATTTGGGTAATATTATCTTATTCTAGTTTCTTTTTCCATATTCATTGATTCTTAGAAGCTTTCTCATCCCACATCCATATCTCCCTTCAATTGTTAATCATCATTCATACAACATTACTCCAAGATCAATTTAATCAAACTTTGATCTATTGAGGGTCACTATTGTTAATGTAAGACTTGTCCTTTCAGGTTCCTTAGGGAAAATATTAAATACTGGGAAGGTTATGGATTTTCCTCCAAATATTAATAATTCACTTTTATAAAACCTCAATCCTTAAGAGTATTGGGTAGTCTTATATGAGGTTCGTTTACATGGATAAACCCAATCATAAAATGGAACTCACCATAACAACAAAAATTTTTGTTGACGTGGACCTGTTAGCTCCTCTTCCAAAAAAAATTCTCCCTTTTTTGGATATTGTCTTTTCATTTTGTCAAACGATTATTTATGTGAGGTATTTTGGTTTTGATAACCTTTAATTTATCCAAGGTTACTATGATAACATTTTTACGAGGAATGGTACTTGAGTTCTTCACATGAGTCCTTTAATGGTTATTCATTAAAAGGATTTCTCATCTTATCATACTGCTCTTGAGCTCTCCCTGGTCTATAAAGATGATCCTTTCTTAAAGGGGGGATGGTCTACTAACCATACTCTTCATGTTCAACCTATAACAACCAAGTAATTATCAATATTTCACATTATCGATGGTTATTCATCTCTATATTATAAGTACTAATTAGTTCATCCCTTAGAGGAAGGGGTCTCTCTCTCTATGCTTGGTCCCAAGGTTGTTTATGTTCCATCCCTTTCCTATGATACTCTATATAAAGAATACAGGTTGATTCAAGTTCCACCTAAATCCTCTTTGAATCGATATTTATCTTGGATGTTCCAGACTAAGGCTCCTCCTAGAATCATTATGACTCGATCCAAATCTAACCCATTTTCTTGGGATCTAATTCTGTAAGTATTCCCAATATTATCGTATAAGCCAATATCTCTCTATCTTAATGATATATTCCATAATTTGGAATGACATAGCCTTGAGTTCCCTATTTAAAATATGCTTCATCATGAAAAACTTTTTAAGGTATAGAATCTCACTACTTACCATCATGGAACCTAAATTAAAACCAAATTCCATCAATGAAATAACTCAGCATTTTCACTTCAATAATTTTCTACCTAGGAATACTTTAAACAACCATATATGGATTTTATAACTAGGACCAAGTGGATTTCATGGATATTTCCTCTAAATATATATCTATTAAAGTTATTAATAGAAATTATTCTTTTCTCATGTCTATTGTGTAGGCCAAATGTGAGTCAGTATAAAGAAGGGGACTATATGATTCAGTTTCGTCTTCTAATACTCGTTTAGATATATAGATTTTTAGAGGAGATTTTAATAATAATATTGATCCTTTTTATAATTATGGAGTGAGAATGTATTCTAGTAATGGAATGTATGCTTTACAATACATCATTACCTCCAATTGGATTATATACTTAGTCTTCTCTAGAGATGCCTTCACTTGGTGCAATAATTGAAGAGCAAGTTGAAGAATTTGGAGTAGACATGATATATTATTGGGAAAATTTCATGCTATTTCTAGCCACTCATTATAAGGTCCCATCCATAAACCTTACTTAATATTTAGTTATTACAAGATTACACATTGAGGATCTTTTTAGGTTTAGAGTTTTAGAGAATTAGTACATAACTATTACATCTCAAAAGATTAAAAAGTAGTCACTTCTACTAAATTTCCAAAAAATAAAAACTCTTAAAAAGAAACATGTCTAGTTCCATGTATTAGATAACATGACTTTCCCTTGATCCCATCCTTGACCCTATTCCACATTAAGTCCTGTAAAAAACATTTCAAAAAAAACTTGGGGTGAGCATAAAAATCTTAGCAAGGGATACACAAAGAATGAAAACTGTTAGTTTTTCAAAGCAACAAGTAAACCATGCATACTTTATCAAAGTAATACCTTTCACCTTTAGAAAGTAGTAAAAACTCTTCACTGAATAAAATATCATTACTTACCCTTTTGTAACCAAAATATTACCATAAAAACCATATAAAGAACACATAACATATAAAGGTAACTTGGGACATAAACATACTTAAATGGAATAACCATATGGTCGACTTCCACATATTATTAATAGAATAGCCATACGGCCGACTTCCATACCCAATGCATTGGAGGTTATAACGTAACCACCCGTCCTGGTATTCACGGCACCACCCGTCATATGGTTTATCAGGTAACCACCCGTAAAATTTCCATGTAACATAATTACACATAAAATATTGAAAATATAAACATTTCAATAACAACATTACATTTTCAATCAAAATAAGTAATTCCAAGATATTGAATTAATCAATCCATTTTCAAAAATCATTTAAAAGAGATTTTTGAATCAGAGTGTCCCATACCACTTTGAAGCTTTTATTAGAATTATAATTTTAAAACATTATTGCCCATATAAATAAATACTGAAAACCATTTTGAAAACATGGACATTAAAGATAAATATTTAGAATAATAAATCTTTAAAACATTTAAAACGATATTTTTGTTAAAGAGTTTTTAATAAAATGAGAGACTCTTGAATATAAATAATTGAGGAATAAAATTTAATTCAAACTTTATAATATCATGAGAATAAAGGGATTCATGATATAATATTCCAAATGATAGTATATACACCATATAAGAGTTAATTTGGTGCATAACAACAGTGAAGTCTCAATGGAAATGTAAATTGAGATGAAATCAATTAGAAAGATGGTATCATTAAATTAAGGATAAATCAATCTCATAATTATGTGCGACAAATATAAATAAAACCAATATAAGTGGATATTAAGTGTAAAATAATCCAAGGTCATTCACACATATTCAAGGGATGACATATTCAATAACTACATGTTGAACCCAAAGAAATCAAAATTGGGTTAAGAAGTTCCCTTGACAGCCTAATGGCGTCACATCAAAATGAGTTGATGAGAGATAAAAAGGGTATCTCATCACTTGGACATTAAATTTACATCAATAAGGATATATAAGAACATATCCCAACATAAAAATATGTAAATTAAAAGACCCTACAAAATAAGTCTTTTAAAAAGAGGAGGGTGAAAGGTTTCCTTACCGACTTGGGTATCTTTCAAAACATACACCCCATGAAATAAGGACAATACATCATTGATGTAAATACTCATAAACGAAAGTATATTACAAAAAGAGTAGAATAATGGGCAGTACATACACCAATCAAAGGAAATTGTGGAAAATGTAGCATAAATCTCACGGGAATAAAAGTGACATGAAAAATCCCTTACGAAAACTCGGCAGCCTAACAGTGCCACTTAAAACTTAAAAAAACGGATTGATGAGAGAAAATAGGGTATCTCATCATATTAAAATAAAATTTACAGCAAGAGGGATATAAAATAACATCCCCCATCATAACAAAGAGGAGCTGAAAATAAGCGACATAAAGGAGAGTATTTAAATAGAAAGAGAGAGGTTAGATCTCTTATGAAAATTCGGCAACCTAACGACGCCACTCAAAACATCCAAAATGGATTGATGAGAGAGAATAGGGTCTCTCATCATATGAACATAAAAATTACAGTAAGATTAATATAAAATAACATCCCAATCACAGGAAATATGAGCATAAAAGGAATGACATAAAAGAGTGTACTTAAAAAGAAAGAGAGGAGTAGGATCACTTACCTCGGGTCCGACTTGACTCGATCGTTCTTTACCGTCCTTAATAATAAACTAGAGTTAATTTCTACTTGCTTAAGAAACTTTTTAAAGTTCATTATTACTTTTATATTACTTATTGCCATGTTATAAACATTATGCAATCATTTAAGTTAATAATGTTTATTTTGTTGATATTTGGTTCTTAAGTCGAAAGTGGACTTCCTACAATTACATGTTGTTCGTGTGGTCAAAGGTTCATTATATACAGAATGATATTCATGATTTGAATATCATATATATCATATATATCCAGAATATAAATGTATTTATAATATTACATAATCATTTAGAGTTAAGAAATGAAATACACCGTTCATGGAGACGGTAAGCCGTACGTACGCATGAACACTACTTTCATTTCTATGTCATATTAATGGATTTAAAACCAAATGAGAGGTATGTATATTTTATTTCCAGAATTATATTCATCATTTATATGTAACATACATCATATATAATAACTTTAAATACATCCTTTATACATCCCACATATGGAATTAACGAATCAAATCACTTTGAGGGGGCGGTAGTCCGCACTTCCTAAAATGAAATTATCGTGTTTACCCACAATGGAAACCATAAAGGTATGCCACAATAGAAAAATACAGAAGCTTAAGTAAAACATAAACATATTATATATCATATATAAATATAGTGACATCTTAATGGACACCTTTTAAGGTGTTATATGAGTGTTGAACAATCATCATTTCGTGAGGTAGAAATTCTCCATCCACAGAAACAGTATGTTCTTTAACCATTTGATGTAGGTGTGTGTAAGTGTAGCTAGAATTATTCTTATAACAACATCCTAGTATATTTAATATACTGTATTTGTTACAAAAGAAATGAATAAAAAGAGTTTAGGGGGTTGGAGAATCAAAATGAAACAAAAGAACACAAGTGAAGACATTACCTTAAAATCGGGTGACTCCCTTTGGTTTGAGCTCAAAGGCTTCCTTGGGAAGACTTCTTCCCAAAGTGAGGCTTCAAGGAGTTAGTGAGGGATGTATAGAGACAAAATGGTCAGGGGTTGGCCGAGCCAAAGGCTTTGGAAGTGTGGGTAAGGAGGAAGAGGTGGGGGCCTTTTATAATAGGAGAGGAGGGGCACTCTTGGAAAGTAAAGAAATGTTACTTTATTTTAGAATGAGTTTCGGATTTTAATGGTCCCACATTGATGTGTTTCTTGGATAAGGTGATAAGGGTTCTAAATCCACCCATACAATAGTTTTTTTACATGTGTAGGTCTTAGAGTTTACATTATCTTTCCATTTTATTTAAATCATTAAATAATGAGGTCATCGCTGCATCATCATGATGTCATAAATAATTTAATTTATTTAATGTCTAAAAATTATAAAAAATACTATGATGTATGAAATCTTTTTAGATTTCCAATTACTATTTATAGTAAAAAATCTGACTTGTATAACCCCATGTAAAATTGTTTTAGTTAAAAAACTCATGTTTGTGACATTTTTAATTTAACTTGAAATAAAAAGTTATTTATGTCATTTTCCTACCAAAGTGGATCCATGGGGTCCCCAAGATGACCCATGGATTGTCTTGGTCGGCCATGACACATCCAATGAGGGTAGGACATGTGTCTAGGTCATTTCATATTATTAAAACATTATTTTTACCTTAAACTACACTAATTACCTCTAATCGCGATTAATAAACTTAAAAGTTACTATTCACCAAAAAATTATTTTAATCCCATTGAACAACATTTTACTTCTTAATGACAACCATGTATGTCGGATTTTTGAAATTCAAAACACACAGGTGGAAAAATTTAATTTAAACCAAAAATCAGTTTCTTTAACTACCACTTAGTGGTTTCACTATTCATCAAAAATTGAAGTTCTTCAGAAAAATACCAAAACTTCACCCTAAGCTATATATGATATTAAAAATTCAAAAATGAAGTCTATTTTAAAAATTCAAAACATATAAGTTTCATTAATTAATTTAAATATTAATTCCCGCTGTTAGAGTAAATAACGTGTTTTTATGAAACAATAAGTATCAAAAGATTCACACTAGTTTAAGTCCGATTTCAAAGTGAAATTAATTCCAATGACCACAATTGGATTAAATGGTAAAAATATATTCTAATTTTACTTTAAAACCAATTCCAAATATAATATAATTATATAAATAAATTAGATTAAAAAGTGGTTTTGAATTAAAAGACAACATTTTTCACTATTCATTAAAAATTGAACTTTTTCGGAAAAATACCAAAAATTTACACAAAGTAAATTTTGATGTCCTGATTCTAAAGAAGAATTTTATTTCGTCAAATATAACACATAAAATTGTCAAAAAGTGGATTTAAATGAGGTTCGCCATCAAAAGGCGGTTAATCGACCTTTTAAAGAATATTAGAATGTTTACGCTTAAAATTGGATTCATTCACATTTTTAATCCTCTAACATTTATTGTAAAGAGTAAAAATATTTGACAAACATATATAATCATTTTGTAGTTAGTTCTGTTCATTCCCGAAATTAAAATGGCTAGGCGTTAACTACCATTTAAAATAATATTATTTTATTATTAGAGTGCAACGTAAGATTCCCAAGATACTCGTTGTTGCGTGTTGGGTACACCATCGAGCATAGCGTCCCCTTTAAAGTTATATTCAAATTTTATTCACAAATATAGATAAATGTGAAAATATCATACTCTTTATTTACCTGGGGTATTACATCCTTCCCCATTTTGGGAATTGCGTCCTTGCAATTTTAAAATTGGGCTTGGAAACTTCATTGAAAATCCCACATCGGAACAAGAGTCAGTAGAACAATCACTTTAAAATAAAGAAAGTGAAGTGAAAAGGTCACCCGAGTTAACCCATACTAGTATTCCAAGTTAGAAAATATGGACATGGAGGAAAAAACAAAGGGTCATGTTTTGATGGAGAGTGATAGAAAACATGTTTAGGAGAAAGTTAACCACAAGAAAATCACAAACTTGTGATGGGTTAAACGGTATTCAATTCCCCAGTAGGAAAAGTTAATAAAAAACATTTTTGTTTTTTTATTGAGGAATTTATTCATAAGGAAACATAATTACCTATCATGTTGACTTTTAACTTTTATTAGATTTCTTACACAAACTCATATTTTTTTCCAAAAGATGAGCATTTAGGACGACTTTTTCACTATAATCAACTTCTAGAGAATCACCTAATCCACAAAATAGAACTATATACTTCCCATGTCTTTAGACTTTAACCAAAACCAAAACCAAAATGGTTAGTACAAGATCAGATAATCCAGAAAAGGATAACCCTTTATAAAAAGAAAATCTATTCTTAATCTCCAAAATTTGTCCAACAAAACCCAAAGTTCAATGAGGACCACTTGATAAAAAATTTGTCCATAAAATTATTCAAAGTAAACCAAACTAATATTGAAACCCAAATATTTTAAGGATTTAGTCACATAGTATTCCAGGGTACAAATTAACTTTTATCTCCAAATAACATCAGTTTCTCTTAAATTCTCATATTGAAAAGTAAATAACCTAATCACATATCCTCGATGATAGGTTAATCATTTACATAGATAACCCAAAATAAACTTACTCTTGAATCCTAAAATCATATAACTAAAAAGAATTAGTCAAACTAACCAGGGACTTCACGTAGCCAGTCATATGCGATAAATACCAGTCGCACTTTGGTTGTGGGTTCGATTCCCGCAGCTTTGTCCGACGCGACGGGTTGTCCCACGGTCTGCGTGTTGTCTTTTTTCCAAAACTATATAATTCTTAAAACATTCCCCAAAACGAGATAAAAAATTAAAAAATGATCATAACATATTTTAACCTCAAGTTTATCTCATGCGTTTCATTTTCCATCATAACATATAATAATTCATAATTACCTCAAAACTAAGGATCATATAAAATCTAATGGCTACCTTTATAATTATTACCTGAACTTCCACATCGATTGGTCATCTCGTACATGATGCATTATAGATCATACCAAGGTTCAAGTGGTTGATCATGACTCCTTGATAGTTGGTTTAGAACAACCACGAGTTTCCTCATTGAATCCCCCATTTTATCTAGTATCTTAATCAGAGAACCACCATAGTTTCCTTCAAACCTGTTGTCTCTTTGGTGCCTGCTAGATCCATCCATTCACTAAAAACAGAAATGTCAGTGTGAGTATATCAACAAAACCATCATGTACTAATGAGGAAGGTAAACACTAATATATACTTACTCATTCACTTTATCTAAAAGCATGACTCTTTTTGAAATCCTAACCATTATGTTAATGTCACTTGTGCTTAGAGAATACCCTAACTTCTAAAGTTATCTAATCCTCCCTCTGATACCAACTATAAGGCCCCAGCCTTAAACCTTAATTAATCTTGAGTTATTACAAGATTACACATTGAGGATATTTTCAGGTTTAGAGTTTTAGATAATTAGGACATAACTATTATATCTCAAAAGATTACAAAGTGGTCAATTCTACTAAATTTCCAAAAAATAAAAACTCTAAAAAAGAAACATGTCTAGTTCCATGTATTAGATAACATGACTTTCCCTTGATCCCATCCTTGACCCTATTACACATTAAGTACTGTGAAAAATATTTCAAAAAGAACTTGGGGTGAGCATAAAAAGCTCAGCAAGGGATACAAAAAGAATGAAAACTGTTAGTTTTTCAAAGCAACAAGTAAACCATGTATACTTTATCAAAGTAATACCTTTCACCTTTAAGAAGTAGTAAAAACTCTTCACTGAATAAAATATCATTACTTATCGTTTTGTAACCAAAAGATTACCATAAAAACCATATAAAGAACACATAACATATAAAGGTAACTTGGGACATAAACATACTTAAATAGAATAACCATACGGTCGACTTCCACACATACTTAATGGAATATCCATACGACCGACTTCCATACCCAATGCATTGGAGGTTATAACGTAACCACCCGTCCTGGTATTCACAACACCACCCGTCATATGGTTTATCACGTAACCACCCGTAAAATGTACAAGTACCATAATTACACATAAAATATTGAAAATATAAACATTTCAATAACAACATTTCATTTTCAGTCAAAATAAGTAATTCCACGATATTGAATTAATCAATCCATTTTCAAAAATCATTTAAAAGAGATTTTTGAATCAAAGTGTCCCATACCACATTGCAGATTTTATTGGAATTATAATTTTAAAACATTAATGTCCATATAAATAAATACTGAAAACCATTTGGAAAACATGTACATTAAAGATAACGATTTAGAATAATAAATCTTTAAAACATTTAAAACGATATTTCTGTTAAAGAGTTTTTAACAAAATGAGAGACTCTTGAATACAAATAATTGCGGAATAACATTTAATCCGAACTTTATAATATCATGAGAATAAAGGTATTCATGATATAATATCCCAAATGATAGTATATACACCATATAAGAGTGAATTGGTGCATAACAACAATGAAGTCTCAATGGAAATGTAAATTGAGATGAAATCCATTATAATGATGGTATCCTTAAATTAAAGATAAATCAATCTCATAATTATGTGCGAAAAATATAAATACAAACAATATAATTGGATATTAAGTGTAAAATAATCAAAGGTCATTCACACATATTCAAGGGATGACATATTTAATAACTACCTGTTGAACCCAAAGAAATCAGAATTGGGTTAAGAAGTTCCCTTGACAGCCTAACGACGTCACATCAAAATGAGTTGATGAGAGAGAAAAAGGTTATATCATCACTTGGACATTAAATTTACATCAATAAGGATATAGAAGAACATATCCAAACATAAAAATATGTAAATTAAAAGACCCAACAAAATAAGTCTTTTAAAAAGAGGAGGGTGAAAGGTTCCCTTACTGACTTGGGTATCTTTCAAAACATACACCCCATGAAAGAAGGACAATACATCATTGATGTAAATACTCATAAACGAAAGTATATTACAAAAAGATTAGAATAATGGGCAGTACATACACCACTCAATGTAAATTGTGGCAAATGTAGCATAAATCTCAAGGGAATAAAAGTTAGATGAAAAATCCCTTACGAAAACTCGGCAGCCTAACAACGCCACTTAAAACTTACAAAAATGGATTGATAAGATCAAATCAGGTCTCTCATCATATTAAAATAAAATGTACATCAATAGGTATATAAAATAACATCCCCCATCATAACAAATAGGATCTTAAAATAAGTGACATAAAGGAGAGTATTTAAATAGAAAGAGAGAGGTTAGATCTCTTATGAAAATTCGGCTGCCTAACTGCACCGCTCAAAACATCCAAAGTGGATTGATGAGAGAGAATAGGGTCTATAATCATATGAACAGAAAAATTACAGTAAGATTAATATAAAATAACATCCCAATCACAAGAAATATGAGCTTAAAAGGAATTACATAAAAGAGTGTACTTAAAAAGAGAGGAGTAGGATCCCTTACCTCGGGTCCGACTTGACTCGATCGTTCTTTAACGTCCTGAATAATAAACTTGAGTTAATTTCTAATTTCTTAAGAACCTTTTTCAAGTTAATTATTACTTTTATATTACTTATTGACATGTTATAAACATTATTTAATTATTTAAGTTAATAATGTTTATTTTGTCGATATTTGGTTCTTAAGTCGAAAGTGGACTTCCTACAATTACATGTTGTTCGTGTGGTCAAAGGTTCATTATATAAAGAATGATATTCATGATTTGGATATCATATATATCATATATATCCAGAATATACATGTATTTATAATATTACATAATAATTTAGAGGTAAGAAATGAAATGCACCGTTCATGGAGACGGTAAGCCGTACGCACGCATGAACACTACTTTCATTTCTATGTCATATTAATGGATTTAAAACCAAATGATAGGTATGTATATTTTAATTCAAGAATTATATTCATAATTTATATGTAACATACATCATATATAATAAATTTAAATACATCCTTTATACATCCCACATATGGCATTAACGAATCAAATCACTTTGAGGGGGCGGTAGTCCGCACTTCCTAAAATGAAATTATTGTGTTTACCCACAATGGAAACCATAAAGGTATGTCACAAAAGAAAACTACATAAGCTTAAGTAAAACATAAACATATTATATATCATATATAAATATATTGACATCTTAATGGCCACCTTTGAAGGTGTTATATGAGTGTTGAACAATCATCGTTTCGTGAGGAAGAAATTCGCCATCCACAGAAACAATATGTTCTTTAACCATTTGATGTAGGCGTGTGTAAGTGTAGCTTGAATTCTTCTTATAAAAACATCCTAGTATATTGAAGATACTTTATTTGTTAAAAAATAAAGGAATAAAAAGAGTTTCGGGGGTTGGAGAAGAAAAATGAAACAAAAGAACACAAGTGAAGCCATTACCTTAAAATCGGGTAACTCCCTTTGGTTTGAGCTCAAAAGCTTCCTTGAGAAGACTTATGCCAAAAGTGAGGCTTCAATGAGTTAGAGTGGGATTTGGAGAGACAAAATGGGCAGGTATTGGCCAAGACAAAGGCTTTGGAAGTGTGGGTAAGCAGGTAGAGGTGGGAGCCTTTTATAAGAGGAGAGGAGGGGAACTCTTGGAAAGTAAAGAAATGTTACTTTATTTTAGAATGATTTTTGGATTTTAATGGTCCAAAATTGATGTGTTTCGAGGATATGGTGATAAGGGTTCTAAATCCACCCATACAATAGTTTTTGGACATGTGTAGGTCTTATATTGTACATTATCTTTCCATTTTATTTAAATCGTTAAATAATGAGGTCATCGCTGCATCATCATGATGCCATACATAATTTAATTTATTTAATATCTATAAATTATAAAACAAATACTATGATGTATTAAATCTTTTTAGATTTCCAATTACTATTTATAGTCAAAAATCTGACTTGTATAACCCCATTTAAAAATTATTTTAGTTAAAAAACTCATGTTTGTGACATTTTTATTTTAACTTTAAATAAAAAGTTATTTATGTCATTTTCCTACCAAAGTGGCTCCATGGGGTCCCCAAGTTGACCCATGGATTGTCTTGGTCGGCCATGACACATAAAATGAGGGTAGGACACGTGTCTAGGTTATTTCATATTATTAAAACATTATTTTTACCTTAAACTACACTAATTACCTCTAATCGCGATTAATAAACTTAAAAGTTACTATTCACCAAAAATTATTTTAATCCCATTGAAACACATTTTAATTCTTAATGAAAACCATGTATGTCGGATTTTTGAAATTCAAAACACACAGGTGGCAAAATTTCATTTAAACGAAAACTCAGATTCTTTAACTACCACTTAGTGGTTTCACTATTCATCAAAAATTGAAGTTCTTCAGATTAATACCAAAACTTCACCCTAAGCTATATTTGATATTAAGAATTCAAAAAAGAAGTCTATTTTACAAAATTAAAAGCATATAAGTTGCATTAATTAATTTAATAATTAATTCCCACTGTCAGAGCAAATAGCGTGTTTTTATGAAACAATAAGTATCAAAAGATTGACACTAGTTTAAGTCTGATTTCAAAGTGAAATTAATTCCAATGTCCACAATTGGATTAAATGGTAAAAATATATTCTAATTGTATTTTAAAACCAATTCAAAAGATAATCTAATCATATAAATAAATTAGATTAAAAAGAGGTTTTGAATTAAAATACAAAATTTTTCACTATTCATTAAAAATTGATCTTTTTCGGAAAAATACCAAAAAATTACACAAAGTAAATTTTGATGTCCCGATTCTAAAGAAGAATTTTATTTCGTCAAATATAACGCATAAAATTGTCAAAAAGTGGATTTAAAAGAGGTTCGCCATCAAAAGGCGGTTAATCGACCTTTTAAGGAATATTAGAATGTTTACGCTTAAAATTGGATTCATTCACATTTTTAATCCTCTAACATTTATTGTAAATAGTAAAAATATTTGACAAACATATATAATCATTTTGTAGTTAGTTCTGTTCATTCCCGCCATTACAACGGCTAGGCGTTAACTACCATTTAAAATAATATTATTTTATTATTAGAGTGCAACGTAAGATTCCCAAGAAACTCATTGTTGCGTGTTGGGTACGCCATTGAGCATAGCATCCCCTTTAAAGTTATATTAATATTTTATTCACAAATATTGATAAATGTGAAAATGTCGTACTCTTTATTTACCTGGGGTGTTACACTCATGATCCTTTAAGACTCACCTTTATAGGTTTCTATCTAACCATCCCTTATCCTCCTTGTTTGGTTCTTTGAACAAGTGATGAAATGTTTCTTTTATACAAATCAATGGAAGAGTATGGAAGTATTAAAGGAGATGGTCCAATCCTTTTTTGATGGATTATTTGTAGGGTATAGCATGGGTATCCCTTAAAAATAAGATAGTAAGATCAAATAGTGATATAATAACCAAGATTAACATGCTTACTAGCCTGGATTTAAATATATAAACTATTTAGGAGGACATAAACTAGTCAGATCACTGATTATAATCCCACTAGGATGATGAAAAAATCTTGATTTTGTCTAATAAAAATCAAATGTTTGTGGAAGTTCTGTTCAATATTGATAAATCTACTAGGGAGATTAAGAACTAATTGGATTAAATCAGAGGAGAGAAACATGACTTATTTTCATGCCTTTATAATGGAGAAAAAATTTTATTGAAGGCTCAAAATACCTAATTTTGATGGTTCCCAAACTTGTGATGCTAGTAATATAGGCCCATAGATAGTTTCATTCTTCACTGATGTTGTTTTATGAACGTGTCAGGCCTTAGGGGATGTTTCCCATGATTGGGGAGGAGCTAGCTCAATCTTTGAGCAAATTAACTATTCTATAAATGACTTGAATAATCTTATTTTTGGTATATTACTACAATAATATGGCATTTTAGAATCCATTAAAACTATTAATATTAAGAGTTAGCCTAAATGGTATAAAGGTATTAATTATTTATTTATTTTTGATAATCCCCCTTTTAAAGGTTGGAGGGTAACCCTTTCATTACATTTCCCATGGACTTCGTGACATTATTGGACCTGAAGGTCCTAATAGAATACATATGAGACTATGACTACTTGAAAATTCCCATCCCCAGCATCTACATCATGATCATCTCTCCCCATTTGAATGGTTGTTCGGCTAGTGGTCCTATGCAACGATGAAAAGGCTTGGTACCGATGTAAAATTTTATACCCTATCATCACTCCAAATCTGATAGCTCTACTCTGGTGAATTCACCCAACTTTGAATCCTTATCCCAAGCATGTTCCCTATACAATTTTTTTTTCGTTTGAGTCTGTACATCAGGTGGTACAAAGGATTTAAGGTTACCCTAAGGACTAAGGGAGGCCCAAAATCCTCACTGACCCGAAGGCCTGGGTGGCCCGAATTCATTTAGGACTCCAGGCCCAAATCGGTGGCCGAAAGGTGAAAAGTTTTGTTTTCTACAGTACCGAACAATACCTTCTACAGTACCTAATATAGTAACTACTACAATACATACTATAATAAACCTGAAATATGCCTCCACCTGAAGGTGGCCCGAATGTTACCCTAGACTATAAGGGTTCCCATGTTATTTTTACTTAGATTCTGAGGACATCTTTAAGGGTTATTTATTAAGGGATATATAAGACAATTTCACAGGTGGGCATTTTCCTAGCGTAACCTTAGTTGTTATTCTCTCTATTATTCCTAAGTTGAAACATCTCAAAACTTTTTGGAAATTCTATATTATTAGCATGTCAAACTTATCATATAAAGATTTTTCCACAATCCTTAATAAAAGGCTACAAATTCGTTGATAAATTTACTTTTCAGAGAACAACATACGTTTCATTAAAGGTATAATTTTAAGAATCCACTTTTCTTTCCTTGGAAATGATTCATGACCTCGACCCGTGAGTGTTTGTCTCCAAAGTGATGACTCAAATTGAAAAAAGAAAAAGGATTATGATTGGATGTAATTGTCTTTCAACCTTAAAGTAATCAAAATGTGTTTTTTAGAATGTGGTTATGACCTATTCCTTAAGATTTTCTCTTATCCATGGTTCACGATTTCTCTTATGGGGGAATGATTCACCTTTCTTAATAAACTAGTGGTTCAAGACATTGGGTCACTGTTAACCCAATATTATTCATCTTCGACCAGGATAATGTCAGTGTAAATTTCATCAGGGGTTTTGATTAATGGATGTTTCATCTATACAATATGGGTATTTTTTTCTAGTATTTAATACATTTTATCTTTGGATGGATCTCTATATTTTATCAATGGCAGTGAAAATTACATTTGAAATTTCGAGATTATTTTGACTGACTGTTGTAAAAATATTGGTTAATGAATCAAAACAAAGAAAGCAATGCATTTATCTCCAATAAGTGCTAACCTAGGAGATCAAAGATGATTAAAAATATAAATTTATTTGCTAGAAAATAGATTATATAGAATTATTTCGGTTCCCCTTATCTAATAGGATAGTTCAAATTCACCACTAAGTCAACATTATGAAAAGATCACTTGAAGGTTATTGAATTGGAAAGGCCATTTCCTATCATTTGTAGGTATATTGGCCTAGGTTAATTGTGATATGTCTTCCATCCCCATGAATGTTTTATCTATATGTTTACCTCAAAAATCCATGATTAAGAACACTAAAATCCACCTAAATTTATTTATTTGGGACTACCATCACAAATTCCATCATGATTGGGCTAGTTAGTCTATACTTTTTAGACCCTTTCTAGAAGGGGGTATCAATCTCAAAGGTATTAAATAATGGGTGTGTAAATTATAGGATAAAATCTTTTGGTGGGATATCTCAGGAAACTACCCAATGTATAACTTGATCAAAATAATGTAAAGATGCTACCCCATTGAATTGGATGATAGATAACATGCCTCCCAAATTTTATTTAATTTATAGGGGGTCATGAAACCAATTATGAACAAATATAGGTTGAACATAAGGTGTGAAAATATCTTATTCTAGAAAATAATTTGTGTAGAAGTTCACTTGTTCATTCTAGGGTGCCCTACTCTAGACACTAGCTTCAATAAAGATTCACCCCATCCTTGATTCATTTATGTCATGCATAATGAGGAAGAAAATAAATTTTTTTCCCAAAATTTAATTTTCTTAGGACCCAGGGAAATTTTTAAAACCTTCCGCCCCTTCATGTAAGCTAACCTATTTTGGGTTCCATAATATGTATCATTATTCTCTAAATTGGGATTACATGGATTCTATAATCTGATATAAGGATATGTAATCTTAATTAAAATACCTAATTAGAAGGATTTGTAATGAATATATCTTCCCTGATGTTAATATTCAAAGAATTGGAATCCTTCTTGTCTCAATGAGTAAATACCACCCAAATGCAATGTATAAAACAATGAATCACATATTATTTAAAAAAAACGGTATTCTCACATGAGTAATAACATTTAAGGCCTCTCAAGATATTTTTTATTGGGTAAGATTAATAGAAGATTTTCTCCAGGAGAGTTGGGAATTATAGGTATGGTCCCATGCACAGGAAAAGGGATAGATTATTTCAACCGCTGCTGCTTGTTGGGTCATATGGGACACACATATTGTGGTTAGAAATAAAGAGATCAATCCTTATATAAAATATATCAGAATCAAACTATTATAACTCATTCTCTCTATTTTACAGAAATATAAGGATTTTAACATACCTCTAGAATTATATGCCAATTTTTTATTCCCCTTATTTGGTTCTTTCTCCATGGGAAAGCATATATTTTTTCTTGGGTTAAATGGAAATCAGCAATTCATGGATGGACATTTATTATGGATGGATATTATGCTAAAGGGATTATTTAAGGTGGTGTAATTGTTCAAGAAACATGGTTTTCATTCATATTGGATTTCTCAACATAATTTGGGGAGGGTAATTCAGTTGTGTATATAAAATTTTTTATTATTCAAGTGCCTAATCTCTAGAAATCATATAATATATCATTATCTGAGGTGGAATCTAATTTTTCCATTTTGTCCATTTCTCTAATGGTACATTTTTAATGCCCACTGAACATCTTGTACTATATCTAAACTTATAAATCCTTTATTTAAATATACATGAATATTGTTCACTAATGTAATGAGGTTAACATATCGGTGGATCTTGTTTCTTCTAAAGGTAACTAGGTTGAAAAGAATGTGGTCTATTCAAGTATTGGTTATTTTGAAATTTATTATGATGAGGTAGTTTGATCAGATTCCATTGGCCTTCATAATTTTCACCCCTATAACGACTTCTTCACTTTTAGTTTTTTGTCTCTATTTTTTCTCTTAACTATTAATAAAAAATTTCAATTGTTATATAGTTAGTCATTGAAGAAAACCATTTTAAGGATAAAAAAGATTTTATACGAAAAACTTTTATAGTGTAGATTTTCATAGAATAAATTATATTATTTTCAGTAAAATGAATCTTATGTGACTTTAAACATAATCCAAAACCAAATGTAAAATTTGAATTGCTTTCTTTAAAAGTGAAGAATTGATTGTGTTTTGGAAAAATCTCTATTTTTCATTATTCATCTAAAAATAAACCTTTTCTAAAAAATCAAAAAAAAAATTATCTTAAGATTATTTTTACCTCATGTATTCCAAACTTATATCCATTTTGTCAAATATAATTTATAAAATTTGAATAATTCAAACATAATATCCGCAAAAAAAATTCAATAAAAACCATTACAGATAAAAATGTATTTCTTAAGTATAAAATGATTGTATGCTCATTGCTTAAGTAGTAACCACTATTAGATGTATGTTTTTTTTATTTAATATATGATCTATAAATTCAATTAAAATTATTCATCTCTATTGACAATTTTTTTTAAATTTTATAAAAATACTTTTCACAAATAAATAAATTTTCTAAAAAAAACCTATTTTTAGTTTTATATGATATTTTATAAAATAAAGTTCTTCTTTACCTGGAAATAATTAGTAAATTTATATTAATGAAAACTTATATATATATATTTCATAATATTGGTTCTCTTATTCATACCTTCCAATCCAATAATTTAGTTAAAATGGTCATATTTTAATAGTATGTCGTAGTTCATTTTAAGAATGGTATTGAATTTGGTAAACAAAATAGAAGATGGTATTATTTTAAAACTATAATATCATGGTATTACATTATTCCCCATAGAAAATATCATGTTTTTTAAACTTTAATTTTATTCTATAAAAATTAATTTATCATAACATGGAAATAAAATCAGATGTAGATTTTATATTTGACATTAATTTTTAGGTAAATAAAATGAAACATATTATTTCTTAAATTAATGTACCAATAAAATAATCATACTTGAATATGACTTTCCAAAATTATAAGTTGAAAATTGAGTGTTAATTTCTATATAATACTTGATATATTTGTGAAATTACTTTACCATCCAAATAGATATTTTAATAAAATATATTTACTTTACTTCGTTCTACTACATAAGTGTATTTTCCTTCTTTTCTTGTGTTTAGATAAGTTTCTATTTTTATCTCATCTCTTATTTCATGAAATGAATATTAAAGATGATTTTTTCATGCATGAAGAACTAAATTCATCTTCTAATGGACTATAATATCATTAATAGGATGAAAAGTTATTTTAGATATTTCTATCTATTTATCAAAACTAAAAAATTATTGGAACATTTTAAGAGATTATAAAATATGAATAATCCTTTTTATAAAGAAATAATAAATTAATCTCTAAAGAATAATCAGTAACACCAAAAGTTCATCTAAAATAACTCGATAAATAAATGACCATTAAAATCTTCAAAATATTTCTCAAAAGGATAAAAACTGAAAAATTAGAATGATTTGATGAGAGATTATTTAGTGATAAATATAACATTTTACACTAAATGATTTTAATCAATTATAAGAAAACATCACCAAAATGTATATTCCCTAAAAATATTACCTAAAAAATATGATACATTTCCCCCCTAAATTATCTAAATCACCATAAATACTCAATTAAATCATATATGGTTCCACAAGATAATTAAACCATTTTCCAAAAATAAACTCCCATATTATCCAAAAATATTTCCATTTAACTGAATAATATAAAGTTCCAAATATAGTGAACATATTAAAAAAATTTAATTTCTTAGTCACTAAATAAAATTTCAATCACCTGGTTATCCATGTAATGAAACATACTTTAACAAAAATTTAATAACCCTTTTATCTCAATTATCTATAATTACATCAATTTTCGTGATCATATTAATGCTAATTCTATAAATATCTTTCAGGTTGTGTCCAAAAAATTTAACATAATTCTTCCTTAAATTACCTTTTCAGTAAAACACAATTTAATCTTAAGGATTACTTATACCTAAAAAAATATTAAAACTCAATAAATGTCTCCCCAAAGTAGTACCATCACATAAAACATCAAATCAATATTAATTACTTTAAATATATGATTATATTTATATTTATCACCCCTCAAATAAAGATACCACTACCTCAAAACTCTTGAAACACTACATGTGGAAACTTCAACCATTTAGTATCATTCAAAAACATTTAAGTATGATTTTTCATCTTATTACTTTATAATAACTTCCTACAATTAGTAAAATGAATCATTACTGAATACTCAACAATATAAATATAATCATGTTTAAACTTTAAAAATAAGAAAAACTGTTAAAATAATTCATTTTGTCTATATGTAATGTAAAATTTCTTTATATTTACAATAAAAATATATTTTCTTGAAAAACCATTATTTATATATTCTTTCTAATTAACTTCACGAGTTTTCCTCATTTTACTTGGTGGTTTACTATTCAATTCTCTCCTTTACCACCAGTGAAACATCCTCTTATTACTTTAAGAGATTAACATATGTGATTATTATGATATTCTTGACATGTGGAAGGTTGAATAGTTTTTCCATCATTGTATTTATTACTTGAACATCCATGAAAATCCATTTTATATTATTTTTTTGTGTTAGAAAACTCTCCCAGGTTCAGGTTATTTATTATAACTCTAGATAGTGGGTTAGGCATAACCATAAGAGTTTTTACTCTATCTCTTATCTCGTTTGGTTTATTATTTGTACAACCAACACATTATCCTTCACATATATTCTAAATATGGTTTATACTATTTATGAGCATTTACGAAAATGTAAATAGTTAGTGTGAGTATATTAAATGAAATCATAACTATAATTCCCTATATTGAACCACCAGGTCCCAACTAAAGTCCCACATAACTCACCATACATCGGAGGATTCTTACTCAGTTGTGAGAATATATCCTTGATAAACATAATAATTATGACTAAATTATGTGGAAGAAAAATAATACAATATGGATACATGTCAAATAAATAAAATAGATCCCAAAGTGGAAAGATAAAATATAATAAATTTATAGGTAGGTAAATAAATAAATAAATAGCAGTATTTTCTAGAGTACATCCATGTACTACTCCCAAATTTTTTCTCCTCAGATTGACCATCTTCAACAACCCCCTTTCCATTACATGAATCCCTATATAGGAAGTCTTCATATGTGTTGAAATGCGCATACATGGTGGGAGTAATAAGACCCAGTATGACACCACCAATGTTTCCTTAGAAAAATTTCACATCTATAATAGTTATATTCAATGATAATAATAAATTTGATTGAATGAATAAAAAACATACAATCACATACCATGTAGTCACGTACTGACCAATTTGGCATAAAACCATGGTCATTCCTACTTTGGATCCATTATAGAAATATGATCAAGGGTCATAAAAAATGATGAATAAATATCCACATGTATGGGGAAATATACTAAAATAACCTCTAGAAAATGATAGTATCATACTACTCAATATCCTAAAGGAATCGAGTTTTTGGATTTTACTTAGTATTCACAAGAAATTCAGTTTTAGTTGACCCATATGGTTATCATGCTCCTACTATGTGTATGGGTCCAACATCATCATTACACACCATGAATAATACCCCTCTAAGGGTAAATATTCTATAATGGTCCACCTATCACAAATACTAAGCAACAATTTCCAAATGAAAGATAAAACACAACATGATAAAGATTAATAATTAGTGCACACCATGTCATCCGATGAAATATAGTAGTGTCATTTATAAATATGTGATCAACATCAACCATGATAACAAGGTACACAATAAATTATTATGGAAACAAGAATCTTGTATTCGTATCATTAAAATAAACACAACCAAATTAATCTCCACCAAATAAGAGAAATAATCCATGACAACCCATAAATCATACCATGGAAATAAGTGTATACAAGATCCCTGAATGGAATGTAACTTACCACCTCATGTTTTTTTGATGATGAAATCCATGGGTTTTCAATGGATCAAGGACCAAAGACCTTTTCACTCCCATGAAGAACTTTTTCTCACATCAAGAATCACATACATATGTTTTTCTTCAACAAGAAAGAGGTTTGGAAATGATACACAAGAAAATTACATGTCAATAAGATCATTTAAGATTCACATTCCTTAAGGAGCTCATCAAAGGAATAAGTTTTTAGTTATGTTGATAGAAGGAACAAAAATTCACAAGATCCATTTTCGATCAAATAACAGATCATGAATTTTATATCGATTCCAAAATAAAGACTCTTATCAAGCCAAAAATCATTGATACATCATTAATCCACCAACAAAAAATAGATTCAATATGATAATCAAGAAGAATAATATCTCATTATGATCATTCTAGATGACTTCCCTTGAAATTCTCATTGTTATTTTGAATTCTTAATCTAGTCAATGGGAGTTATTAGGGTAACATGGAATCCTTTACCAATATTCTTAGGCATCATCAACAGATAAAGGTTCCATCATGAATCTACCATCAAGATTAGGGTTCATAAGTTGATTCATGAAAACTTACCAATTAAACATTAATTATAGATGGTAAATCATTATTAGATCAAAAAATAATATCAACTCACCTAATCCACCATCGATATACAATTATAGGAATGAAAAATCATTTAATATTCTTGGAAATCATAAATATAACATTTATCAATGCACATATCATAATGAATAAGAAGTATTGGGAATAGATCTTGAGAAAACCCACAGTTCTTGGATTAGTAGGATTGGTCAAATGTAAGAGAGGTAAATAGAGAATAATAAGATTTATAATATAAGGATAGGGGGTTTTAAACTTGTGTCAAGATGATTATGGTAAGATTTTGGTAACAAAAAGGGTCAAAAATACATAGGATTAAAATCCATTGGGGTTAATTAATTCCCCTATTTAATTTGGTGCACTATCCAACTGATGGTTGTAGAGGCTAGTCAATGATTGAGCACCAATTGGATGGTGGGTCAAACTGAACCACTTGGGGTTTTCCAGTATCACTAACTAGCCTATTCCAACACACTATCTAGATAGTGGTATTTTTAGAGTCTTAAAAACCTTCTAGAAGCCCACTAGCTAGCTGATGGTTTCCACCAGTTATCCGATGAATGTTTTTTAGCCACACTAAGGGTAAACCCTTCCTCAACTCCTACACCATCAATACCTAGACCCCTACCTACTTAAAACCATCCTTAAAATATCCCATAACATAGAAAAATTAAAATATAATTAGAAATTTATAACTTGAAATATGTCAAACATCAATGGAAAATATTGATGTTAAAATTACCACGTCTCACAAATTATTATCCTTGAGAATTACCTTCTAAGGTTTTGATCAATCAACTAGGAACCCTGAGCATGAATATCAGCCTACCACTCCTAGGTCTTCCCATAGACTTGTCCATGAAAACATAGAATTGGGACTAGTTATATCATATTTCCTCAAATAAATTTCTTTCTACTATATATAATATTCAGTTGGCCCTCTACATACAATGCATCATTATCTAGCTCAAAATTCTCCAATTTATGACATGCATATGATTTTCGTGTACCTATCTAGATGGGAAACATGAAAATGTATTACATAACACATTAGTGAGATGTTTGATCCATATGGTATACCACTATCCCAACCTTCTCAGTGATCTCAAAGGGTCCAACATAGCATAATGTTAGCTTCACTTGATTCCTCAAATGTCTATGTCCTACCCAAGGGGTTACTCTTAGAAAAAATAAGTTTCCTACAAAAAACTCCAAAGTTGTTATCAAAAGGTTATAATAATAGTTATTATATGCATGTTCTATGGTCAACCACTTCTAATTCATTTGAAATATCTCATAGGTTTAATGTACCGTATTCCCCCCAACTACTACCACACCAACCTCATGCCAATAGAGTAGTAAAAAACATGAACTCTTGTAAATATCCTCATAAGGTTCCTCTAATGGCCCGAAGGCCTTCATTTTTATTTATTTTTTGATAATCCCCCTTTCAAGGGGTGAGGTGTAACCCTTAAAAGGCCCGCAAGCCTGAGTATTACATGAACCGTAGGCCTTAAAGGAATTCATTACCCATAGGCTTTAAATATTACAAACAACTCAGACTATCTACTTGGAACTGCTCCTCCCCAACATCTTCATCATGAAATCATCTCTCCACCTTCACATGGTTGTTTGACTAGGCTTTCCCATGCATACACAATCTTGTCCTGATGGGAGGTTCTATACCCTCTCATTCATTCAATTCATTTATCTTATGCTATTGTGAAAGCTCCTTGCTAATCCTCCTTCTAAAGCTTGTTCCTTTTTAGGTTGTCTAGTTTGCATCTGCACTTATGGTGGACCAAAGGACATAAGGTGGTCCGATGACCTTAAGGTGGATTGAAGGCCTTGAGGTTTCTCGAAGGCCTTACTGACTCGAAGGCCTGGGTGGCTATAAGGCCTTAAAGGACTCGAGGACCAAATCGGTGGCCCTAAGGCCTAAACGGGGGAATTTTCGCAGCTACTACTGGGCCAAATAGTACTTTCAACAGTTCCCACTACAGTACCTACTATAGTACTGCTACAATTCCCACTATAGTACCTTCTATAGTACTACTATAATATCTTCTATAGAAACTGCTACAGTACTACTACAGTACTTCTAGAGTCCCTGAAATAATACCTCTTCCTAGATTTGATCTCGGGTCACCTGGATGCACTTAAAGAGTCCTCACCAACTCGGCTAAGGTTTATGTGCCTCATAAGGTTCCATATGAATTAAATCCTGATATGTTTTATGAAAATTAAACCATGTCTAGTTGATCATTCAGAATTTCACTAAATTCTATTGTGTAATATTGAATCCTTTAGTCGAGTATTTGAAATTTCAGATCAGATAGTCCATCACTTTGGGGATGATACATTCTTCTCAATCTCAACCGAGTCCCAAAGGTATTATACAAGTCCTTTTAAAATGTGATATAAAATGTGTTTCTTTATTAGATACTATTACAAAGAGAACTCCAAGTAATAATATGATAAAATGGAAATAAATTTTTTCCAATTAATCTACTTAGTGAGTATCAGGGATCGACAAAAGGTTAGAAACCATCTTTAACTAATATACATTCACCCAGACAACATCAAGACTCCTTGGGGTCCTGGGTAACCCCATCATAAAGTTGTTCATTAATTCCTCCCACTTTCGCAAGGGAAAATAAAGTGGATGAAGAAAACTACCAGGACATTTGTTCTTGACCTTTACCCTCTAGAAATTAAGGTAGCAGAAAACAAATGTATCAATGTCCATATTTATCTATTACCACAAGTATTGTCGCATAATTTTTTGTTAAATATTTTTCACACCTGGATGCACCACCAATATAGAGGTATTGAAGTATCTCAACCTATATTCCCTAATGGAAGTAGTAACTAAAATGTTACTATGTACTATGATTACATCAATACCATCCATCGGCCACCTGAGTATCGTATCACCACCTTCTAGTTGTTCACTCATCATAGTGCACTCTTAGTCAGATTCCTGACCATACTTTACCCATTATATAAAAGAATATGTTATCACCAAAGGGGTATAATTCCTAAATAACTATTCCTTTGATTCATTCATACTCCAATTAAAAAACCTGCTCATCAAGCGCCACTACTCATTCAAAGTCCATTCCCCATGATCCTAAGATATCCACATCTTACGGATAATCTAATAAACAATGATTTTACATTTCCTTATCTTATTATCCATCACAAAGTTAAACATATTGATATACTCTACAAGACACCTATTTCATAGATCAAGTCTCATTGTGTTAAGATACATTTATTGGTCTGTGGTCTATGTACAAAACAAACCTCTCGATGAAGAGATAATTTCACCAAAACTTCAGAGTGTGGACCTCCACATGCTTCTCCGATTCATGGCTATGATGGTTCCACTCATGGAATCATAGTTTAATTGACCTGTAGGCTATTAAATCCCTCTAATAATCAATACTACTTCCAAACCAACACCCGATGGATTAAAATATGAAAAATATCATATCCCAGGACCAAGAAGTATCACTAATGGAGATGTATTAAACCTTCGATAAAACTTAATAAATGATTCTTCACACTAGTTTGAAAACTTGAAATTTACTCCTATCTTTTTCGACATATTCAAGGGTGCTGATAGATGGGATATGTCTTGGATAAAACATCCAAAGTATGCTACAAAATCTAGGAAGATCCTTATCATGAACACATTATATGGTTCTATCCAGACATGACTACCTCTATTTTATTTAAGTCTATTGATATAAAATTCTCAGAAACCACATGCCCAAATAATTTCACCTCCTGAATGAAAAATCTAATAATTTACAACTTAGTATATATCCAATGATTTCTATGTTTTTTTGAGGACCATCTTGAGATTTCTAGAATGATGCTCTGGGGTCGGTGAGTAAATGATGATTTCATCTAAAACACAAGGATAAACAAGTTAATATATGGGTTGAAGATCTTTTAAATGAGATATATGAACACTTTTAGAGCATTATTCAGTCCAAAAAACATCACCAAGTACTCATATATCCCATACCTTATTCAAAATGTAATATTTAGGATGCCCTCCTCTCTAACCCAGAATCGGGGATACCCCAATCAATGATCAATAGTGGAGGACCACTGGGATCCTAGTAAATTATCGAAGAGGCAATTGATCTTGGGAAAAGGATATATTTTTTTAAATGTCCCATGGATCAACTTCGGGTAATATGAAGATAGTATAAGGCTATCATCCTTCTTCTTAGAGAATAAAAGAGGTACACCCTAAAGAAAAATACTCATTCTGATAAAGCTCTTCTCCTCCAATTCCTTGGTCTGTGCTTTGAGATACTTCAGCTTAATCGACACTATATGATAATGAGGTATCAAAATGTGTTACATAACCAACATAAGATTTATCTCAAATTTTATGAAGTCACTTGGAAAGACTTATTGATAAAAGTACATGACTAGAGTAAACGACTAGGGGATACCACTACACCTACTGAAGGTGCTAATACCTCAATATTAATCATGATTATGTTAATGAAAACTCATTTCTGGACCAACCATACCTGCTCTCAATTCCCATTCTATGTTCATCATGTAATTATTTCCTTTAATCCAAGTAATTATTTTCCATATCCAATAGTAGTCAATGTATTCTTGAAAACCACTGAGCAGGTCCATTCAAAGAACCACATCAACAGTCTTACTCTCTAAAATAATGAATTAGTTTTACCTAAATCAAAATAATTATAGGAAACTATGGTTATCAAGAAATATGGTCTAATTTCATATCCAATAGTGTATCAAGGGAAAGAAACTTAGAATAAAACCTGAACAATTACTCAATCACAACATTGAATTGTATAGAAATGAATGAATATGAAACACATGTATAGAAAAAGTGGTGGAGAAAGCAGAATTGAACAAGACAGTACCTTTAATAGTAGATGGTCCCCCACCACCATATTATATAGTCTGGTCCACAATATAAACCCAACCCACCTGAACTCTATTACTCTATCCCAAAGTTGCGAGAATAGTATGATTTATCATTATTTGAGGATACTACTAAGTACCTCAACCGGATATCTAGGTCATAGATACGGTCTTCCCTATACCTCTATGAAACCTTTTCCTAGAATCTTTAGAGAAAAAATATAGAAGATGGAATATTTTTCCTCACTATCAATACAAGATCTAAGGTACTATATAGAACTTTTTATATTGTCAAAACTTTCCATAGTTGAAGAAATATGGATCTATTCTTGAGTGTGTTGAAGAAGCTATACTATATTCCACTTACATACCACTACCCTAATGTTTTCCATTATTCTTCCTATTCTTGCTACTAGAGGTGAAACTCATCACAGTTGTAGGGGAACCACCAGCCTATTGACTGAATGGTATAATGAAACCATCTACTCGATCTTCCGGCAAAACTTTTCTACGGTCAAGGAATTGTAAAAAACTTCTAGGTATGTCACTAGATCCAAAATCCTATCCTTCCATCTGATGTAAAAATGATGTTTGATCTAAAAATTCTCATCCTTTTGAGACTCTCTTCTATACATGGGTAGAGAAAAGAATATAATCTCAATGAAACGAGTAAAGTATGTGGATACCATCCTATAACCCCACTATAGCTCAATAAACTCGTGTGCTTAGTATAATTTCAGTGTATCTAGAAATAAATTATCAAAGAACATGTTCTGGAAGGTATCCTAGGTGAGACACTCACAACTATCAACCTATCCCATAATTCCACACCAAAGCCTGTAAGTTCCCTATATTATAAAGGCAACCAAATTAAACTTCTTATCCTCATGAATCTCATAGAGTTAAAATACAACTTCGATGATTCCTATCATGTACTTGACATCATAGGGATATCTAATAACCTTAAAATCAGGTGGTTGTTAGAGCTAGAAGTATATGGAACAATCAACCATGGACCTTGGATCCTCTCCGCCCATGGTAGAAGTAATAAGAATGACTCTCGACAAAGGTATGAACACTACCGACACCACTGGATTAGGTATGTGAGAATTATCTAGTGCACTCTCCTATAAATAAGGTAGTGGAACATGGGCATCCTCCCAAATAGGGGAATCCAGAATCATGTTACTAGGTGGTCCCATTTGTATCCATTAAGGAAACATATTCTAAAACATGAAGGTTTTTTTTTTAAAATTAGAGTCATTAGGATAAATTCTAATCATTATAAGATATCACACAAAGGTTTCCTTTGGATTCTACATATCAGGTATGGCATATCCCTCTTAGAACAGACCAAGGTATCAGCCCAATAATTTATTAATAATCATATATATATATATATAATAACAATAATAGATGGTTCAAATAACTAATTGCAGCTGAGATATATCAAGAAAACTTAAATACAAGTCAATATTGAAATAAAATCATGAATAAATTAAATAAAATAATAAAATATTATATAATACACAACAGGTATATATATGAAATATAATCCTACATTCCTAATATTGATTCTTGAATGAAGCCAAAGTATTAAAAAACTATAACATAAATCCCTTCAATTGAAACGTAGAGGTAAATTATGCATGAGGGGGCCTGGAACATATAAGATCACCTACAAATGTTCTATAAAGCTATCTCCTTTCTACTATGTCCTAGATTAGATAAAAAGAAAAGAATGAAATTGTACTATAATACCCTTTATTAATTCCCTATCCTAAACCAATGAGTCTGATCTAGAGTGCCACATGACATCATGTGTTCCCCATAATATGTAAGAGGTTGCCGAATAGTAGCAAAATTTTATGTCATCTAGTGGGGAGAATATACCATCGGTATAATGTCATTTCATAGATAATAATAAAAATACAAAAAACTCAACATATGAAATGAAGAAGAAAGATAATAATTTATGGAATACATTCCAAATCAATAAATGTGATTGAAATATACAAATCCATACTAGAGTAAATGTGTAGGAAGGTTAATACATAAACAAAATTCAATATAATCTTGAATTTATCATTATATTTCTTCCAAATACATGCTTCTCAGCCTGACCATCATCCATGGGACCTCTGCCCTTTCCTTGATCCCTAACGTGAAGTCTATATGTGCTTCAAAATTCCTAAACTATATGTGAGTAATAAAATCTAATAGGACACAACCAATGTGCCCTTATAAAAAGTAAACATGTATAAAAGGTGTATTCCATGATAATAATAAATTATAAAGTAATAATAAAAAACATACATTTATTGTATAGAGTGTTCATGAGATAACTAGCCTACCAAACACCCCTGACCATGCATGTTCCCACTCTATGGGTAAGCATACAATGATGGTACACATATCATGGATACCAAGAACTAACCTCTAGAGGAAATATAACACACAAAAAGGTAGATTTAGTTAATACTATTATGAAAAAACGTCATGAGAAATATAGTAGCATCATATAGAAACATGTGATCAACATGAATCATGATAACATGTTGCTCTAGAAATTCTCATGAAAAAGAGGATCATATATGGGCATCACAACAACCCACACACCCAAACTTAATCCTAATCAATCAAGAATAACAAGCCATTCCAATATATAAATCATACCATGGAAAAAATTGTATAAGATATCCAAAAATTATGAGGAACTTCATACCTCTTGGTTGTTAATGAATAAATCCCAGGTTTTTTAAAGGATCGAGGAACAAAAAACATCTGACACCCATGTATAAATTTTTTTATCATCAATAATTTATAAGTTTGTATTTTATTATAAAAAAAATAAGTTTATAATAGTGAATTAATAAAATTCCATATCTTTAAGGCCATTTTAGAGTCACATACCTTAAGGATCTCATCAGAGGAATCTATTCCGTGGAATGCCAAAGAAAGGGATGAAAATTCAACAAATCTCTTTTTTATCAAAAAAAATAATGAATTCAATTTAAATTATAGATGAGTTACCTAGGTCTAGAAAGTGATCACTAATACATTATTAATCTATTACTAGAAAATAGATTCAAGATGAGAATTGAGAATTGAGAAGAAGGATATCTCATGATCGTTTTAGATAATTTACCCAGAAACACACACCATATTTGAGAATTACAGCTCTCTTCAAGGGATGTTGACATTGAAATGTAGAATAATCAAACAATATAACAATTAATAATCAATAGATTAGGGTTCCATTATCAATATTCCTTCTAGAATATGTTTAGGAAGGTGACTCAAGAACACTTACCCATAATATATTTGTTATTAATGGTAGATCATTATTCGACTAATAAATGATATCAAATAACTAGATCCACCATTGATCTATGAAGATAGGAAGTAAAAATCCTTGTATCTTTATGAAAACATAGATTTGATATAGATCCATGCACATCTCATAATTAAAATAAGGATTTTTAATAGATCGTGAGAAAAATCACCATTCCTGGATTCATCAGATTGGTCAATGCTTAGAGAGGTAAGGATAGAAGAATGGGAGTGTCAAGTTTAAGAAGAGTAGCTTAAAAATTCAAATTTAGACCATTGGAGTTGGATTTTAGTATAAAATAAATTTAATGTAAATTTAATTAAAATAACATAGACTATATTAATTTCACTCTTGGATTTAGAATACTAGAATTATAGTGTGGCTAGAAGAGCCCCCTCGGGTTTTCTAGTACAACTAGTTGGCCTGCACCATCCCACCAGATGGAGAATGGGGTCTCTAAAATCATAAAGACCAACTAGAAGACAACTAGATATATAATGGGTTTCACCAGCTAGTCGTTGGATATTTTTCATCCACCATAATGCCCAACCAATTCTTAAATCTTCCAGCTTCTAAACTTGAAACCCAACCTGCTTAAAATAGATAAATAAACAACCTATAATTGAGGAGAATTAAAAAATAAGTATAAATTTATAACATGAAACATCTCATACAACAAATTAAAATGTGAATTTTATAATGATAAACTATATTATAATGAGGATAGACACTAAGATATCCTTAAATAAGTCCCCTTTTATTCAAATATTTTGAATAATCCTAAAATGACCATAATTATCCATAACATACTAACCTTTGATTTTATAGAAAACTTTTATCTTGTTCTGAAATACTATCCCAACCTCTAAAGTTACATAAAGCCTTGATATGATACTAAATATAATACCTTAGACCCATACACCAAAATCCATTGCTAAAAACATTCTATTTAAAATTTTGGTTGGGATAAAATAGATGAAACTTAATTTTAACTACCAATAAATATAAAATAAAAAGTTAAAATCAATTCAATTATATACCCAAGTTCTTTTATGTCTATAGTTTTGTTGAATTATGAAAACCATTACATTACATAAGTAAAAACTATATACTATGTCCAATGTTTTACTTAAAAACATGATTGTTAAGTTCAATGTCTTATTTCAATCCTAACACACTTGATTCATTCAAGGATAATTTATTTTATTCAATTTTAGACTTCATAATAGTTCTTACACATCCTTATTCCTCGTTATTTGTTTTGAAAACGTGGGTTGTGAAAATAAAATTTCAATAAGTGATATAAAAAGAATGAAAACCCATTATTCCTTTGAAAAACATGAAAAACGACATGGAAGTTTTCCTTTTCTAATAATAATATTTCTTTACAAAATAATCACATACTAACTATTTAAATAAATTATTTTCCAATTTGTTTATAAAACATTTTATAAATAAGCATAAGGAAAAATAACAATTCAAAAGGGTTTCTTGAAAAACATAAAAAATTTTCCTTGAAAATTAACCTTTATCCCTTAAAATATCATATAATTTATTTTAAATAATAATCTCATTTTATTATCTTATGAAATCAAATTATTTCTATAAAAACCATCCAATAAATTAAACACGAAATTTATCAAAGTATAATAATATAAATCATCACACATATAACAATAACTAATTTCATATTAATAGAATGCATAATTCTAGATTTGTTAATTTTATCATCAAGGTCCCATTCCATGACATCATGGACATTAACATTTGGTCATTGTGCCCAAACATTTTACGTATCACCATGGAATTTCATAAAGAAATTTTATGTACCATCATGGAACTCTTCCAAGACATTGCCATTGTATTGACCGATATACACCAAGCAATACCCATTATGTTTCATCTCAAGAGTCTTATAAATGCCCATATGGAATACCTATAACTATATTCCACTCATAAATTAAATATTTCCAATTAATTACTCATATATTAAATCAATATTAAAATATCGAATCAACATATCGTTATAATGAACACTCATATTGGAAAACAAGAATATAAAATATTAATATATTCCACAATAGATAAAATATAACAACATAAATATAATCTATCCAAAAAATAAGGTCGAAGGTATCATTTAGATGATACCTTCAATGAGGAAAAAAAATATTTAATGTATATTGACCTAGATGAAAAATAAATTTATAAAATAATTTGAATTATGATTTGAAAAACAAGAGAAACCATCTTTTTTATTTCACTATTTTTAAAATTTCTATAAAATGGGGAAATGAACATATTTTAAATTCTATAATAAATTTTTTATCAATTTTATAATTAAATATTAATATTATGTTGAAAAATATCAGTAATGTTGTTAAGGTAAAAAGCAATTTTTTTGTTGTTTTTAAAAAAATGAAAAAAATAACCGATATGAGAATTGTTGAAAACAATTATTTTTTAAACCCTATAAAATAATATAAAAAATTAGATTAAAATTTTATTTACCAATCATTGAATTATATATAATAATATTCTGGAAACATTTAAGAAAATATGGAGATAGAAGACACATAGTTTGATAAGAGAATTTTAAAACAACGTTTTAATGAAAATACCTTACTAATTTGGTAACTTTTTTATAAAAAGGAAATTAATGAAGAGAAAATTAAAATGATTTTTAAAGAATATTAGTTAACATAAAATAATGAAAAAATAAATTCCTATGTAATTTTAGAAGCAGCACAAAATAAAATATGTGTGGAACATGACATGAGTCTCAATGAAAGGAAATTGACATGAGAAATCCCTTATGTCGAGTCCCAACTCATTTCGTATATTCTATAACTCATGAATAATAAAATTATATTAGTTTTATAAATTCGAAAAAATATTTTACATTTTCATCAAATTTTCATTATTACTTTATTTCAATCACTATAATGAATTATTTAGTAACTACATCATTTACATTTACTTTAGGTGTTTTGAGGATATTCAGTTCATATTCTCAAAAAAAAACATTGCTAAGTTTACCATAGTCAATGGGGTCAATCTTAAGTAATTTGAATATTTTTAACAATGAAATAAATATCACAATTTTACATTAAATATACTTTTAAAACATTATTGTAAGGTGTTAATGAAAAATTAAGTACATCATTTCGTGATCATAGTAGTCCATACATAAGCATGAAGTACACTTTCATTTTCCCAAAGGGTGGAAATAAAATACAATTGGATATATTTTACTTTTCACAAATCATAAATATTCAATATTGTTCATTTTTATTAATTTGTTTTATATGTATTACCAACCATGTGAGGTGATAATGAAAAATCAATCACATCTCTTCGTATATGTGGTTTTCGACAGTTATGCATGAGTATTGTTATCATTTGTCATTAGATGGAAAATGATATGAAAATGGTATATGAAATAAGCATAATAATATTTTAGTATATGGAATATAATGATTTTATTATATCATCATGATTATAGAATATATAAATGAGGTGGAAGAAAAAATAAATTTGAAAAAACTAGGTTAACAGTTACTCCTCTTCTTTAAAAAAACATACTTTCAATTAAAAATTATATCTTATAAGATTGATCATTTTTGAGAACATAACCTCTAGTAAATGATTATACAATTTTAGAGTGAAAATTTGATATATTTTTGAGATAAATACAAACTTGAGTTTTGAAAAGGTTGAAGCGAGTCCCTTTTTATTAGAATTAATAAAAACAATTTCCACAATTTTTCAAGGTTTAAGGGAAATGAAATAATTTTTAAAATTAAAAGTAGAGAATACATGAAAAATGAATGATATGATCTAAAATTTCCTATCCACTTGAGTTAAGATTAAATTTATATAATTTTTTAATTATTTAAATATATTTTTTAGACATTAAATTCCATTTAAGGTCATTTTCATAAATAATAAAAAAATGGACTTTAAACATACCAATAAAACAATTTAATTCATATATATATACTTTTTCATTAATTTATAATTTATTATTATCTATAAAATTTTCTTAATAACATAATTTATCCAAAAAATATTACTTTTAATGATTTTAAAGTAATTTTTTTGATATAGTCTATAATTAATCAATGTTATCATCTATATTCATTCATATATCATGTTTATATTTCTCCACATTATAAAAACATAATATGTGAGTGGGAGTGGTTTTTTTGTAATTAGTCATTACATAAAGTAATATATAGGTTGTAATCATATACAATTGGCACCAATATGATATATTTTCCAATATATGATGATTTTAGATGAAATAAACTCATTAAATGAAATAATGTCAACTGTTATATTGTTTTTTAGACATTACCCTATAGTTTTAACCACGTTTAACCGATTAAACCTTTATAGTTGGGATACACTTTTATCAAGTTTACACTTAATTATTTCTAAAAAAAAAATGGATGATATTAAATAATTTTAATTTTATTACTATAAATATGGAATTTTTTTTAAAATATTTAATATATATAGTTTCAAAAAATTAATTTTAACATATGTTCGTGAATCGCAACAAAAATAGTTTTGAAAAAAATAAATATTTTAGAAAAAATAATTTTATAAAAAATTCAGGAATATTTTTGATGGTAATGATATTAATTGGATTATTTTTAATGAGATTAAAATTTTTTACTTTAAAAAAACATCCAAAACTAATCGTAACATTGAAATAAATTTTAATTAAATTAAATAAATGAGTGTTTTTGAAAAATTGATATTTTCACTATTCATCCAAATGTTAATATTTTCAAAAAAATTAAAAAATAGTGCTATAATTATTGTTGAATTATTACTTCCAAGATAATTAAAACTGCATCAAATATAATTTCTAAAAGTTTAAAAAATTAATCAGAACATCCACACACAATTTACTATAAACACCATTTTTTGAAGAAAATAAAATTTTATAGTATAAAAATAATTCACACTCATTCATTACCTTGTAATTACCATTATATGAATATTAATTTATTTTATTAATTAAATAATATATTCATTTAATTAAAATCATTCATTTAAAATTATTAACTTCATTTATTTTAACAAAAATTCTTTTTTTCAGAAAAATTAGTTATTTTTTCTGAAGTTCATCCTTTAATCTTATATATTTTTATTTAAAACAGAGTTCTTCATTATTAGTTATTAATTAGTTCATTTATATTAATTAAAACTTATCTATAAATATTTAATAATGATTTATCTCTTATTTATACTCACCAATCCTATGACTATGTGATGATGGTCATTCTTCAGTAGTATGTCATTGTTTTTTGGTGTTGCATATGGTACATGAAAACAAACATAGTAATATTTTAAAACTTAAATATAAGGATGATACACTCTTTATCTAAATTTATCACACCTTTGTGATGTCTAATAGGATTTTTAAACTTCAAAATATACAATTTCTTCTCTTGGCCTAGTAATATGTGAAATCTCTTATACCACTCTTGTGGGATCCTTACAGTCATAATTTTTTATTTGTTCAATTTTGATCATCGAGAAAGTTAATTTTTTTGTTTTTATTATTAAATTAATGTAAAAAACACAAATATTATTGAATAATAATTTATCTTTATTACCAGTAATGTATACATTGTTGGTCTATTAATCAAAAATATCTCCCACCATTTTATTAAAATCTCAATATAACTCAACCATTGTACTCATAATCTTCCATAAATTAAATATATTTATGGGTAAATATCCTTAAAATATATCTTTATAATCTATGAAAGTTTCATGCCACAATATCTAGAGTTTTAAGATAATATTTTTTGGCCAATTATATAAAATTTCAGCTCCTTGACTTTTTTATTAGATTGCCATATTGTTCAAATCATTGAAATGGATTTTCTCAACACTTGTCTCTAATTTTTTTTATCGAGTAAGATATGAATACTTATTTTATATTATCATAATTTAAGTCAACACACCATTATTTTTAAAAGTCTGAAATATATGAAGGCACTCTTAACTACAGATGACGCACAACCTATACTCGTGTTTTTTTAAATTTGATTGATAAAAGAAGCTTAATGATAGGATTTTAATTTTAGGTATTTTATGTTATTTTATTTATTTAGGTGAATGAAATATAATTATATTTATCATGTGTGTTACCAAGTCATATCACTCACCATTTTAACCACACATAAATACAAATAATTTATCACATATTCATTCAATTTATCTTTCCTTCTTATTAACTATACAATATCAGCAAGTTTTATCCATACATGCTAAAAATATTTATATACATATAGTTAAATAAATAAAAATTGGAAACATAATTCTAAGTGATTTAATGGTTGATCCTTCAAGGAAATTCTGTATTTACTCAGAAACTAGGGATATTTCTTGAGTCATATATTGAATTCAATTGCAAGGACTGCCCATTTTCCTATGAATTTTTAATTATGCAGTTCCTTACTAATTTACTCCTTGAATCGTGTCACCACCATCGTCTCTTTCAAAATAAATGTATACCCACTCATAGTTGAGGGGAACTTAGGATGGGAGAAAAAATTTAATTACATAAAATGTGGATGTCCATACCCTTATATATTTAAGAGAGATAAAGATAAGAGATTCAATAATCACTAGGATTAAATATTTAAAATTTAATTACAATGAACATTTACAACAAAAATAATTAAAATAAATTTAAAAATAAGCCAAACATGTGTTTTTCATTTTTATCTCTTGATAAATATAAATCTATAAAATTTCATAAAAAACATTAAATATGCTAAAATTATACTCAAATGATTCTTTTATGAATTCAAATAAAATTAAATTACTTTTATTTCATTAATGAAATTTCCTATAATTCATAAAATTATTATATAAAATTTATAACATTATAAAATGTTTTTGGTTTTTTTTTCTAATTTTATGGGTATTTTTTTCCTTATTCGTGATGTTAGAGGGCTACCAGGACCTTATTAGGCCAATTTGTTTTGGGTAGTTTGAGAGTATCTTTCAAAAACTAATTATAAGGTCAGGTTCAGTTAGGACGGGGTGCACAGTTTTTTAAATTTGTTTTTAATACCGATGGGTACGTTTAATGTACCTTTATTTGTGGAACTCCCAAAATAATTAATAGGGTGACACTGGTCAGATAGGTGGGAAGATGTTTCCTCTCACATTTTATTATTTTTTTTGAAATATAATTCTCATGTTCATTGACACCCCAAGATAGCTGACACCATCTCTTTTAGCAAAAAACTTCCTTGGAGTTTATTGTGGGTTAGGGTTCTTCATTATTATGACCATATCATGGCCATCCAACTTGTGAATCATGTTGCATTTATAAAAATAATATTTTATTGACTCCATATACCAAAATAAAAGCCTTTTTATATAATCATTTCAAATTAAATAATTACATGATAGCTTTAATACCACAGGTTGGAAGCATGTATGTAGGGTAATCATAAAAGTAAGAAAAATTAATTAATTTTACATAAAATAAATTTCATAACACCAAATAATGAATGTATATACCCAAGTAAATATGAATATCATGTGTAATTAATTTATTTAGGGAATATTAAATTGAAATGATACATTTCATTTTGAAGAATTCAATGTATTCTACTTTCCGCTGGTGTTCTATAACTCACATGATTTAATCAAGGAGATATTTTAGATAATGAAATGTGATTTTAAGGGTCATAGTTTAACATTTTTAACTTATATATATGAGCATGAATAATCATAACTCCTTATATTAACCATTTTAATAGGGAAATAAAACATAGTTAAATTGATGAATGAAATTGATTCAGTCAGCTAGTTATTATCACTTTATCACTCTAAGATCGAGAGAGAATTTAGTAGTAAATTAAAAATCAGCTAAAAGGTTACATCATATGTTTTTTAGTATTAAATCAAAAATTATACATAGAATAAACATCTCAATTTTTTTTGTTCATTGAGGAGATTAACCTCTTAAATTGAACCAATATTTCACAAACCACTTTAATAACTTATTATAAGTGACAAATAAACCTTGTAACCTAATAATAACATGATTAAATTTTTTTTAATTATTATCCATTAAATCATAATTTTCCTCCCATATGTGTTTTAAAAATTTTATAAAATAAAATACACATTTGAATAACACATTAATCATATTTACATATTTAAACTTAAATAAAAATTGAATACATTGAGTAAAAAAATAAATTCTTATTATTATAAACTTGAATAAAATATAATAAAATTTATTTATTTAATTATTTTTGATTTATCACATTCAATATTTTATTGGCCCATGTATGTAGGGACCACTTTGTCCTAATAAATAACTAATCCAAATTAGTGGAACTGGTTGATACATTTTTTAATGAACCTCTCATCCCTTATCCCAATAGTAATTTGTTATACTCACAAACCAAGAGTAGTATCTAGTAATAAATAATTCCCCTGAAGAAGACAATGAAACAAATTTCTACGAAAAACTTCTATTAATGCTAACTATGTAAGTTAATCTCCTTGTCTTGTGGTATCTAATAAAGTTGCATGAATATTTATGTCACCAAAATTCCATGTTTTTTTATTAATTACTTATCTTTTTTGGATGGACTTGCATTCAACTACCACAGCTATACATTTAGTCAAGTAACTTACATCCCAATCAAATTTACAAAGATATGTTCTTCCTATATTTAAAATAAAATATTCTTTTCATGTTTATTAAATCAATTTCATATCCCTAGAAACATAACTGATGCAAAATAATTTTCGACAAACATGAACTGTATTGGTTTCCCTCAGTAATCAATGTACGTGATTAAATGATATGAATTTATAATGACCTGATGTCAAGATCCCAATAAACATACTCCTAGATAAGAACATATAATATCACAAAAAACATATGCAGTTCTTATTAGTAGGTTAGTTCACATAATCATTTATACATGAGATCTTGATATGTAAATTTTATAAGAAAAAGTCTCAATTATTATGATACCCATAACCTAATAGTAAAACATCACACGTGACTCTTCAAAATGATTTATCTAGACCATAATAAACATGTTTAGGATTATTTTCATGTAATCACACTATTATCATTATAGCTAGTAACAACTACATGGTTTTGATACAAAATGTAATCTAAAGAAATTACCTTATATAGAATATAAAAATATAACATTACTATCATGGTAAGAGAAATAAATGAATATACATTTTCATATATATGAAAAACTAATAAAAAGTACATGAATGATTTAGGTTTAGGGAACCCTCTCTCACATATGAAAAGTCATTTTTTTGGAATGTTTTCACCCACTCCTAGAGTGAATGATAACCATAACAATTTAAATATTTGAAAACCATCAATCTATATTCAATTAACCATTTATGTTATTGGTACGTGGTAATAGATAAGGATTATTGATTTGAATTTGATTTGAACTCTTATAGAAATTACGTAATCCTAAATTTATACAATCTTTCTTATCAAAAAGAGCCAGTGCATCCCAAAGACATGTTTTAGGTCTAATAAAACCCTTAACCTAAAGATCTTATTATTTAATTTTTAAATCACATAACCCAGTTGTTTCTATTTGATATGGTGGAATAGAAATTGGTTTTTTCTATGGAACAGATTGATAGATAATTCCACCAATTTTTTATTAGATAACCTAGAAAAATATCAAAAAACATATCGGGGTAGTGATCAATCATTAGGGGTAATATTGAAGACTTAAGAACCTAAATTATACCAACTTTCAGGTTAGAAATTTCAATAATAATTGACTCAATTACCTATTATTTTGGTCCCACTCGAGCTACTATAAATTTTAACTCTCCAATAAAAATATTTTTATTACTAGTTGGAGATGAGAAGAATCATATGTGTTATATAAATCAATATGAACTATGAACAAGATTAATGAGTTTATTCCCTAAATGATATGAAATAAATCTCTATCAAGAGAAGAATAAGACAATAAATGATTATATTTTCCCATTATAATATAATATATGAAACATATAAAAATTTGTTTAACTTTGTTACCCAAATAAGTATCAATTATTATTAACTTCATTAATTATTTGACTTTTAAACCTAAGAGATTAATTATATTCTTAAAACAAAAAATAAATAGATACCCTTATTTTGAATAAATCATATGAAAGTGTTGATAATACTAGTAACTCTCACTGTATAAGGCATGTTTACCATGTTTAATATAGATTACTCAACTACATATAATCTCTATATACCTTATGGATGAACAGACAACTAAAATACCTAAGAAAAAGAAGGTATACCAGATTATCAACTATAACCACAATGCTTGTCTGCTCGGATGTGTAAAGACCTGTAAAATTCAAGGGAAATTTTTTCTTAATTTTCTTTGGAATTTTTCAAGAACGCGGTTTCTGACGGCACCTGATTCCGAGGCCCGGAGTGCCCGGAATCAATTTCCGAAGTTTGGCTCGGGTACGTTCAGTGAACGAGCAAGCGGGAATTTCTAACTTTTGATCTGGTGCTCAGAATTGAAATCCGAGGACACCGATGAACTCGCAGCGCCGATATTCTCTTAAGGAGACCTTTTCTGAGGTTGTGTTTTATGCGGAATGAAAGTTAGTTTTGGGAGAAATTATAAGAAGTTAAATAAAAATGTGGAAACACTTTTTATTTTTAACTTGTTGGTTAACTCCTCTCAAAGGAAGTTAGGGGTGGGACCCACACCCACTTAACCTCCCATGAGAGGATTAAGTGTGGTGGGGCCCACACAAACCCTAACTTTTCATCTTCTCTTTTTAAAACTCCCTATAACCCCTCTTTAATTAACTTGTCAACTTGGTTAATTAATGGAGTTGAATTGTTTGAATTTAAAAACTTTGAAATTCAAATTGTTAATTGTGTGAATAAAATAAGCCTTAGCTTATTTTATTTTGGTTGGTTCCCTTAGCCATCTTGAGGGGTTTTGAAGAATTCTCTCCTTCTTCTTCAAACTTTGGCGAAGAACGCGAAGGACTTTCGGACATAGATGAAGAACACCACGTTCTCGGGAACCGTCTTCCGCGACACCATACCCGCGACACCGATGACGTCTCCTTCCGCGTCATCTCTTCCGCGACGGTTTTCCGCGACAAAATCGCCGTCAAAGAGCTTCGAATCCTCGCTTCACGATGTCGATGTCCTTTTCCCGCGACGCCGACCACCGCGACGCTCGTCTTCCGCGGGTCGTTGACGATCATCATTCTTGAAACCGAGGTAGGGGTTTGTTGTTGAATATTTATTTATTCTCGTTCTTGGTTCTAGCATGACAAACTTGAGGATAAATGTTTAAGTGTTATCGTCTAACGAGAGGGGGGCCAGACCGCACAATCACGGCCGAATCCCCCCTCCTTCGTTCTTGAATTTTATTATTTTCTTGTGGATGAACAAGATGGCGTGGTGCCATCGCACCACGCGGGAATCGCACGACTATAGATGCGCGGCGCTGTCGCGCCGCGCCGCGGGAAGATTATCAAGAACGCGACGCCGTCGCGCCGCATCGAAGGAAACCGTAGGCGCCGCGGCCGGAGCGGGGCCGCGGCGGAGGGGCGCGGTACCGTCGCACCGCACCGGATGACGAAGGCCGCGGCCGGTTCCGGGCCGCGGCGGAACAGGAAGACCGGCGGCCAGCCGGGCCGCCGGTGTCGGAAGCCGGAAAGGGGACCGGCCTTGCCGGTCCCGTTGAGGAAGGACCGGCCGGCCCGGACGGGCCGGCCAGAAGGGAGAAGAACCGGGGGAATTAATTCCCCCGGCTGGCCAAAACCGGCCCCCCATAATGGGGGGGGGGGGGGGTGCGGTTACACCAACGGGGGGGCAGCGTCCCCCCGTTTTTCTCAAAGGCAGGCCCCCAAGAGGGGGGGGGGGGTTTCTCCAAGGCGCGACACCCAGCCGCGCCGCCAGCTGAAGGAAAGCGGGGGATTTTCCCCCCGCGCGTGGAACCCGAGCGGCGCCCAGGCCGCGCCGCCGGCCGGGTCGGGTTGACCCGGTTCGGGCCGACCCAGGGGGGGTCAGGCCGGGTCGGCCCGGACCCGGACCCCCCGTTTTCGAATCGACTTCGGTCTTTTGCCCATAACTTGAGCTACGGACCTCCGATTGACGAACCGTCAGCGGTGATGCGATCCTTTGATTGAGACGGTCGATCCGGTATATTGCACTCAAAGTTTCGGAATACTTTGAGTTCAGCCGGGTTGGTTCGTACACGAAATCAACCGGGACCTCGGAGCGGAAACACTCATATCTAGAGCTACGGACGTCCGATTGACGTTCTGCCAGCTTTTTTGTGTTCCTCTTAGTGAGACGGAACTTTTGGCATCCTCCGCCCGAGTTTTGGATACAGTTGGATAGTGGCCGGGTTGGATCGCACCGAAATCCAACCGGGCCCCTGGATCGGAAAAGCTTTTACCTTTCTGACAGAACGTCCGTTTGACGAACCGTCAGCGGCGTTGGTGATCTCTTTGAGAAACGGTCCCTATGAGTATACCCTATGAGTGTTCGGGGTATAGTTGAGTTATGACCGGATTGGTTCGCACACGAAACCAACCGGGCCCCTGGAACGAAAAGGCTAGTAACTCACAGACCGGGCGTCCGATTGACGTGTCGTCTGTTGCGTTGAGACCCCTATGATGAGATGGTCCTTTGAGATTCTTCTTCGTGGGACTTTGAGATACTTTGAGTATCAACCAGTAGCTCGTGGAGCGGACCCTCCCGGTGACGAGCGTGCGGAGTACGGAGACCGTGTAGCTGACTGAGACCCGACGACTGCTGATCGGAGGACCCGGTGTGTTACAGAGGTGCGCTTGGATGTAGTGGCACAGGGGTGCGCTTGGTTATAGCGGTAGACCCCTGACAGAGGTGCGCTTGGTTGTAGCGGCACATGGGAGCGCTTGGTTGTAGCGGCAGACCCACGACAGAGGTGCGCTTGGTTGTAGCGGCACATGGGAGCGCTTGGTTATAGAGGCAGACCCACGACAGAGGTGCGCTTGGTTGTAGCAGCACATGGGAGCGCTTGGTTGTAGCAGCTGGCCCGCGGTACTCATCAGGAGGAGCACCTCAGCAGTCTTAGGTTAGTGAGCAGTACCTCGGAGTTGTGACAGGACCACTGTACACTCCAGAGACAGAGCTCTTCAGCAGTTACGGTTTCGATAATGAAAATCCTAGTTTGAGCTGAGACTTTTGACCTTTGTGTTTACCTCATGATTAAGATGAGTCACTTGATAACTTAGGTATATGTATGGGGATATACCTGGGTAGTGGTTATCCGTTGTTTTCAAAAACCTTGTGTTTCCTCATGATTGAGATGGGTTACTTGATAACTTAGGTATATGTATGGGCATATACCTAAGTAGAGGTTATCTGTTGAGATCTTCTTGTGGTTATCCTTGTTGGTTTTAGTGAGACCTTGAGGGTCTCGGGGTCCCTACTGAGTATCGTTATACTCACCTCGGCACGGGCTATGCCCGCTCTACGTTGTGTTGGTTGCAGACGACGGACAACGTTGATCGTGGTTGAGGCTTGCAGAGAAGGACGGTACTTGGAGGTGGACCACTGGGCGAGACGTGCTCGGAGCGGACGGTGGGACCCGAGGAGCAGTGGAGCTATCTGTACCCACCCTTCAGGTGGGATTACCAGTGGACAACTCGGTGTAGCGGATTTTACTTTACAGTTGCTATTTTCCCTTTCGAGTTGTACTTTACTTTCAGTTTGGGTTTGTATACTAGCCCATTTACTTTTCCACACTTCAGTTGTACTTTGTTTTACTCAGTGTTTACTTTTCCGCTTGCTTAATCTGTGGTGTTTGTTTACTTTTCAAAGGAAATTCCTTCCCTTTTTACTGGGATTTACGCCTTGGTTCTAGTCGCCAGCCCCTGACCTATGGAAGGCGGGCTTGGGGTAGTCATGGCACGGACCCCGAGGGCGGGTCGTGACAAATTGGTATCAAAGGAGTTCGGTTCTACCGCGAACTCTGATCTTTTCTATGTGAAGCAATAATGTTTAGCGTATTGAGTGTGGTTATCAGTCCAGGGAGTCCAGTGTTGGTGCGGCGGCCGACGTATCCGTACACCAGGACCCTGACTTCTGATTTCCGACTTAATGCACGAAAACATTGATTGCGTGTGTGTTTCAAAGTTTTCTTTGTGATTACTTTATATATCAGCTCACCAGGTATACTGTTCTGACCGTGGCGCACCTGTTACCTTTTCAGGATGGCCCCACGACGGCAGCCAGCTAGGGTTCCGAGAGTTGAGCAAGACGACAGCCCACCGAGCGACGAGGCCTCGGTGTAGGGCCCTTTGTCAGCAGTGGCACCGGCGGTAGCACTACCCGCCGAGCCACCGATGCTTCCAGAACCAGTCGCTGATGATGCACATCGCCTTGGAGCTCTGCACGAGTTTCAGCGCCAGCGACCGCCTAGGTTTCGTGGGGAGACGGACCCCCAGGCAGCAGAGGACTGGCTGGAGGCAGTGGTACGAGTTTTCAGGCTAGTGAGGACACCAGCAGACCTCATGGTGAATCTCGCTGCGGCCTACTGCACGCAGCAGCAGGACGATGGTGGAGCATGATGCTCCAGGTGTACGATGAGGCATCTCTACTTTGGACGGACTTTGAGAGCCTCTTCCACTCGGAGTTCTTCCCAGCCACCCTTCATGCGGTGCGTATCTAGGAGCTTCTTCAGCTGCGGCAGGGCAGCATGACGGTCGCTCAGTACTCGACGAGATTTACTGATCTTTCGCGCTACTCGACCGACATGGTACGGGACCTATTCTTCCAGGCTTGGACCTTCGAGCAGGGACCGAGGCATGAGATCAGGGCTTCGATGATCTCCCTCAACATTCCGACTCAGGCAGGGGTGTTGGAGAGAGCCCTCTTAGTGGGGAGTTTCCTTGATGAACAGTCTCCAGCAGCAGGACCCACCACTTACCAGCATGCGGCAGAGTCTTCTGCAGCGGGCAGTAGACGGATGACGCAGGGGTTCAAGAGGACTGGATCTACAGGTGGTCGACAGCATGACTCTGGATCGTTTGCGCGAGGCACTCGGGGTGGGCAACGGCTTGCCATGAGAGGGCAGTGTTACTCCTGCAGCGGGGTTGGTCACATGGCTCATGACTGTCCGACCCGCCATACGGATGACCAGCAGATGAACGAAGGACCCCCCAGGCAGAGGCAGAAGTTCGATCAGGGCGGGCCGCAAGAAGCAGGCGGCCATGGCAGGGGAGCTGTCCGTGCAGCTGGAGGTGGACGACGCTTAGGGTGTTGCCACCACCACCACTAGGAGGTCCACCCCGACCGAAGGGGACAGGAGGACATGGGAGAGCTTAGCTTCAGGCAGTTGAGGCCTACGACCATGGGGCTCCGGGAGCAGATGGACAGGAGCGGGACTAGCTCCAGACCTGGAGACTTTTGTTCATGTTTCTTCTAGTTTTGTTGATGTATGTTTGTAGAAGCTTTGTGTCTTTGTACTTGAGCTGTAGTAATAAAAGACACCTTTTCTTGTGTCAATTACTTCCCTGTCCTCTCTTGTGTTTTTACTAAGAAGTTCTGGTTTAGACCGTTGACTTGAACCTCACTTGAGAAGTACCTACTAGAGGAGACCCAGTTACCACACACTGATGCCGACAATGCGACTCAACCCTTGGAGGCGAGAGTAACGGTTGGATCTCTTTGTAGTAGCGTCGAGGCCTTACGACGTCATCCTTGGTATGGGTTAGTATCATCCATGTCGGGATTGATAGTATTAGGCGAAAAACGTGGTTCATCCAGGGGATGAGACCGGATTTCTCTTATCGGAAAGGAAGAAATCATAGCAGCTCTTGTGGGACCAGAGGTGGTCTAGGCCACGACAGAGATGGTCCAGGTCATCCAGGAGCGGATGAGGACAGCTCAGAGCCGGCAGAAGTCATACGCTGACAGGAGGCGGAGACCACTAGAGTTCGAGGATGGCGACCACATCTTACTGCGGGTCTCACCTCGACGTGGTATTCGGAGATTTGGCCGAGGCGGCAAGTTATCTCCGCACTTCATTGGACCCTTCCAGGTCCTCAGCAGGATTGGCGAGGTGTCTTATCGCATGGCTCTACCACCTCAGTTACACCAGGTGCACGACGTCTTCCACGTATCTCAGCTGAGGAGATACGTGCACGACCCAATGCACATCATTGACCATGGGGAGCTTGACGCTGACGATGGGGTGACTTTTACGGAGGTCCCGGTGGAGATAGAGGATCGACAGGAGCGGGTCCTATGTGGGCGATCGATTCTTCTTGTGCGCATCAGATGGCAGCACGGGAACCTCCAGGAGAGCACATGGGAGCGGGAGGCTCAGTTGCATGCTCAGTACCCTCATTTGTTTCCCTAGTTTTGATGTATCTTTACGAGGACGTAAAGCCCTGAGGTGGTAGTAATGTAAAGACCCGTAAAATTCAAGGTAAATTTTTTCTTAATTTTATTTGGAATTTTACAAGAACGCGGTTTCTGACGGCACCTGATTCCGAGGCCCGGAGTGCCCGAAATCAATTTCCGAAGTTTGGCTCGCGTACGTTCGGTGAACGAACGAGCGGGAATTTCTAACTTTTGATCCGGTGCTCGGAATTGAAATCCGAGGACACCGATGAACTCGCAGCGCCGATATTCACTTAAGGAGACCTTTTCCGAGGTTGCGTTTTATGAGGAATGAAATTTAGTTTTGGGAGAAATTATAAGAAGTTAAATAAAAATGTGGAAAAACTTTTTATTTTTAACTTGTTGGTTAACTCCTCTCAAAGGACGTTAGGGGTGGGACCCACACCCACTTAACCTCCCTTGAGAGGATTAAGTGTGGTGGGGCCCACACGAACCCTAACTTTTCATCTTCTCTTTTTAAAACTCCCAATAACCCCTCTTTAATTAACTTGTCAACTTGGTTAATTAATGGAGTTGAATTGTTTGAATTTCAAACCTTTGAAATTCAAATTGTTAATTGTGTGAATAAAATAAGCCTTAGCTTATTTTATTTTGGTTGGTTCCCTTAGCCATCTTGAGAGGTTTTGAAGAATTCTCTCCTTCTTCTTCAAAATTTGGCGAAGAACGCGAAGGACTTTCGGACATCGACGAAGAACGCCACGTTCTTGGGAACCATCTTCCGCGACGCCATACCCGCGACACCGACGACGTCTCCTTCCGCGTCATCTCTTCCGCGACGGTTTTACGTGATGAAATCGCCGTCAAAGAGCTTCGAATCCTCGCTTCACGACGTCGACGTCCTTTTCCCGCGACGCCGACCACCGCGACGCTCGTCTTCCACGGGTCGTTGACAATCATCGTTCTTGAAACCGAGGTAGGGGTTTGTTGTTGATTATTTATTTATTCTCGTTCTTGGTTCTAGCATAATAATCTTGAGGATAAATGTTTAAATGTTATCGTCTAACGAGAGGGGGGCCGGACCGCACAAACACGGCCGAATCCCCCCTCTTTTGTTCTTGAATTTTATTATTTTTTTGTGGATGAACGAGATGGTGTGGTGCCGTCGCACCATGTGGGAATCGCACGGCTATAGATGCGCGGCTCCGTTGCGTCGCGCCGCGGGAAGATTATCAAGAACGTGATGCCATCGTGCCGCGTCGAAAGAAACCGAAGGCGCCGCGGCCGGAGCGGGGCCGCGACAGAGGGGCGCAGTACCGTCGCACCGTGCCGGATGACGAAGGCCACGGCCGGTTCCGGGCCGTGGCGGAACGGGAAGACCGGTGGCCAGCCGGGCCGCCGGTGTCGGAAGCCGGAAAGGGGACCGGCCTTGCCGGTCCCGTTGAGGAAGGACCGGCCGGCCAGGACGGGCCGGCCAGAAGGGAGAAGAACCGGGGGAATTAATTCCCACGACTGTCCAAAACCGGCCCCCCATAATGGGGGTCCACGGTTACACCAAGGGGGGGGGGGGGGCAGCGCCCCCCCATTTTTCTCAAAGGCAGGCCCCCACGAGGGGGGGGGGGGGGTTTCTCCAAGGCGCGGCACCCAGCCGCGCCGCCAGCTGAACGAAAGCGGGGGCTTTGCCCCCCGCGCGTGGCACCTGAGCGGCGCCCAGGCCGCGCCGCCGCCGGCCGGGCTGCGCCGCCGTGCCAGACCGCGCCGCCGGCCGGGCCAAGTCGGACCCGGTTCGGGCCGACCCGGGGGGGGGGGGGGGGTGGTCGGGCCGGATCGGCCCGGAGCGGAAACACTCATATCTTGAGCTACGAATGTCCGATTGACGTGCTGTCAGCTTTGTTGTGTTCCTATTAGTGAGACCGAACTTTTTGCATCCTCCGCCCGAGTTTTGGATAGAGTTGGATAGTGTCCGGGTTGGATCGCACCGAAATCCAACCAGGCCCCTGGATCGGAAAAGCTGTTACCTTTCTGACAGAACGTCCGTTTGACGAACCGTCAGAGGCGTTGGTGATCTCGTTGAGAAACGGTCCCTATGAGTTTACCCTATGAGTGTTTGGGGTATAGTTGAGTTACGACCGAATTGGTTCGCACACGAAACCAACTGGGCCCCTTGAACGAAAAGGCTAGTAACTCACAGACCGGGCGTCCGATTGACGTGCCGTCTGTTGCGTTGAGACCCCTATGATGAGACGGTCCTTTGAGATTCTTCTTAATGGGACTTTGAGATACTTGGAGTATCGACCAGTAGCTCGTGGAGCGGACCCTCCCGGTGACGAGCGTGTGGAGTACGGAGACCGTGTAGCTGACTGAGACCCGACGACTACTGATCGGACGACCCGATGTGTTACAGAGGAGCGCTTGGTTGTAGCGGCATAGGGGTGCACCTGGTTGTAGCGGCAGACCCACGACATAGGTTCTCTTGGTTGTAGCGGCACATGGGAGCGCTTGGTTGTAGCGGCAGACCCACGACAGAGGTGCGCTTGGTTGTAGCGGCACATGGGAGCTCTTGGTTGTAGCAGCTGGCCCGCGGTACTCATCAGGAGGAGAAACTCAACAGTCTTAGGTTAGTGAGCAGTACCTCGGAGTTGTGATAGGACCACTGTACACTCCAGAGACAGAGCTCTTCAGCAGTTACGGTTTCGACAATGAAAATCCTGGTTTGAGCTGAGACATTTGACCTTTGTGTTTACCTCATGATTGAGATGGGTCACTTGATAACTTAGGTATATGTATGGGCATATAACTGGGTAGTGGTTATCTGTTTTTTTTCACAATCCTTGTGTTTCCTCATGATTGAGATGGGTTACTTGATAACTTAGGTATATGTATGGGCATATACCTAAGTAGAGGTTATCTGTTGAGATATTCTTGTGGTTATCCTTTTTGGTTTTAGTGAGACCTTGAGGGTCTCGGGGTCCCTAATGAGTATCTTTATACTCACCCCTGCACGGGCTATGCCCGCACTATGTTGTGTTTGTTGAAGATGACGGACAGCGTTGATCATGGTTGAGGCTTGCAGAGCAGGACGGTACCTGGAGGTGGACCACTAGGCGAGACGTGCTCGGAGCGGATGGCGGGACCCGAGGAGCAGTGGAGCTATCTGTACCCACCCTTCAGGTGGGATTACCAGTGGACAGCTTGGTGTAGCGGCTTTTACTTTACAGTTGCTGTTTTCCTTTTCGAGTTGTACTTTACTTTCAGTTTGGGTTTGTATACTGGCCCATTTACTTTTTCGCCCTTCAGTTGTACTCTGTTTTACTCAGTGTATACTTTTCTGCTTGCTTACTCTATGGTGTTTGTTTACTTTTCAAAGGCAATGAATTCCCTTTTTACTGGGATTTACGCCTTGGTGCTAGTCGCCAGCCCCTGGCCTATGGAAGGCGGGCTTGGGGTAGTCTCGGCACGGACCCCGAGGGTGGGTCGTGACAGGATGGGTCCACCTATAAGTGGTCAACCTCCACCCATTGACTATCCACAAGATTGATATTAACATGAATAAATCATCTTAGATCACTAAATAACACAATATAATATACTGATCATATACAATATCTGAAGATTCCTATATTTATCACATAAGTGAAACTTATTGGCCTCAATAATATATTTGGGGTTCATGTGTCCTCGGAATCACCATCAATAACATTGAAACATAGATATATATGAGTTAAGTGTAAGATTTGTGATTCCTCTTAGAGTTACATGAGAATATACCCCACTGAACATCACCCACCAATTCATATTCCAACCACCTGACGATCTTCACCAGTTCTTATTCCTAGAACAAAATTACCAGCTTATTCTTTAAAACCCATTTTAGAATGAATGAATTTTATTAAAATTACTCAGAATGTTAAAAGATAAAATTACAATAAAAGATTCTATGGGGATTATTTTAATATCATATCAAAATTATAAACATTTCATTCCACTTACCCAATTATCTTGAGAGTTATTTAATGTACATCAATGCATTTGGAATCATATTCTATCAATATAACCATCCAATTTAAATGTTCCATAAAATACAATGTTTTTATTCAATAATGATTATATTTGTAGAATTTCTTGATGAAATGGTCATAAAATCACCATAAAGTATTATTTAAGTAATTTATTTATTTAATCATTACATCCCACTATAAAAAATATACTTCCCCAATCCCAAAGGGTTGATGCCAATCTCAATGATAATCAAGAGGCTTGATACTCTCAAATATCTGAAGGATATGATCGATATATTCCCTATATTTATATAGGTAATCAATTACCTAATAGTGTAGGAGGTGATGAAACTTCAAATCCTATATAACCTTAAAAATTTTAGGTTCTTACTACATCACTCCCAACCTTGAATATTCTTGTATCGATTCCGGCCCCTCTAGGACCTGCAAATTAACTACAGGCATAGCAGGTGGAGCTTTATCTTCAGCTCCTTCTTATGTGGGTTTAGTTGGTTTATTGGGTAGATAATCTATATTCAAATAGATAATAACATTACTTTACTCATATTAAGTATGTTTTTTCTAATTAAGGATGAGTGTTCTTGAGGATCACAAAATCACCTTGAGAGAGAAGTGAAGATGGGGTGGCCAAATTTTTACTAATTATGTTTTTTTAAATTTCATACTTCCTTTATGTTCATTGATCCTATTTCATATTTAAAGATGTAGAGTAAACTATAATTCTCCCCAATCAGTTTCTTTTATATGGAATTCAAATATTTATATTATATAAAAACACACAATAATTTTAATATGGTTTGGCCCCGAGTGAGTACCTACTCCTTTCCATGTCAACTCCAGCTGAGTCACAAAGTTTCCATTAATATGTTATAATCAATATAAGTGGTGTGGAATGTTTTTATCGTTAACCCAAAATATTTTTACTAAAATATAATTATCCTAAATATAGATAATAATTATTCTTATAAGTTTATTATGTGTCTGTAAATTGAATAGTTCTTATACTTCATTACTTCTTCCCTTTTAGTTGGACTTTTTTAGCTTACGGTACACTTAATTTTAGAGCCCGCAATTTTCTTCTTTTTTTTCAATTGAATCTAATGAACATTCCCAACATCCATTAATCTTCATGTTCTGGTCTGCTCAACTTTTCTAGGATCCTAATTTTCCTATCTTCTTACCTTTTCTCAGAACTTGATGAATGTATCTTCCCAAACCATGACCCAAGATATATTTTAAAAACTCCAGGTAAACAAATCACTTCATATAATGTATTCTATTCTTCAGAGTGACCCAAAACATTTTTTAACCAAAATTTTGTTAGGTTATCTAAATTATCTTGAATTCTTTATATAATAAATATCTCATTAATATTATAAAGAATCATAGTATTCAAAATTCATGATTATCACATATTAAAATTTTTGAACACCATAAATATTTTTTATATAATTTTGGAGGTAGAAATATTCATCATATATCTTAAAAATCTAGGTTTAAAAATATTCCAAAAAAAGGCTAGAATCAAGAATTAGTTTCGTTAATATTGGACATCTAAATAATATCTTAGTGTCATTACAATTATTTTGACTTCATAAGAATAAAAAGTACCTCAACTTATTTTTGTGAGGTACACTTGATTCCATAGATGTTAATACAAACTTAATTTATAATTTCATATAGACATATATTCTTCCACAACATCACTCACAATCCTCAAAATTTCCAAAATCTTCATGAATTTCCTGATAATTTTAATATATTGAACACAAAAATTATCAAATTCTTGGACTTCTCATTATCAACATTTATTTTTTTATTTCATTTACTTAAAACTAATAATTAGTTATATCGATGATCCTAATGTATCTCATGTATATTCTTCTAGTAATTCAGTAAATGAATATTATTTCAATGCTTTAATTTATAGTGAACTATAATCTAATGCATACTACATAGTTATTGGGAAGAGCTTCCCATATGGTTAAAATATTTTGTGTTATTGATTATACTGAGGATATTTTGATAAAAGAAACTTATGAATATATTCTTGGTTAGGGATGATATTATTCCTTAATAGATTTCACCCTTTATACACTATACTAAAATTTCATTATACTTCTCATTACTTCCAAAAAATTCCTCTACATAGTTCGCTTATTCATATTTTTGATTAAAATGATCAATTTTCATCTACCGAAGCTTTATCTTAAGATGATTCTTATTTTTGATATCTATAGTATGTGTTAGAATCATCAGGGAATATTATATCCTCATCACATTAGTAATGTATTCTATCCTACCTTCTAATTCGTGGAAATTATCATATAAGATATTCTGATCTGTACTTATGTCCAAAAATTACTATATTTAATCTATCTATTTTCTAATCACTTAATTAATGCTAATAGAAGGATTATATATAAATTTTAATATTGTAAATTCACTAATCCTAGAAATATTCTAGAAGTTATTTCATTTTTTCTTAAAAAACAGAGAAAAAAAAGAAATAATTTGATATGAACAAGTGCTTGTTTTAGTATTTCATGTTTTGGGAACTCAACTCCTATTTTAAGTGAATACCAACTTCATATTTTAATCACCCATGCTTACTTTGAAAATACTAAATAAATCATATGGTTTTTTGAAACTTTACATTCCCTTTAATATTTAAATTCTTACAACATTCATTTTTAACTTTATAATTTTCATTCTCAATCATCTGCTAAAAATTCTTCTTCCAATCACTATTTATGTGCACCTATTTCTCATGTGATCACTATATAGAGTATTATAATCATTCTAATTTCTTGGATGCATTCATGATCTCATCTTTCATGAAAAATAATTTGGGCCTTGAATACATTGAGCATATTTTGTATAGAAATATAGGATGAAAAAAAGACATGATGTGAGATTACAATGATGTAAGAATCATTGATTAAATGTTACTTAAAGACTAAAAATACCAAACTTTAACCTCTTGTGAGTATCATACACTTGTAACATCCACTTAACCTCTCTCAAGGTCATGATATGTTTTATGTAATTCTCTTGAGGAATTAAATGCTTGATCCTTCACATTTACTAAACACAAAGGTTATAACACTAGAGTATGATATTTCCTATGATGAATAACTGATATAAATATTAGATATTAGAGAAAAGTTACAACAGAATAAGACTACTCACTACGTTAATGTTCACTTGGGGAATCCGAAATTTGAATAAACCATATGGGAACCTGAGGATATGATGAAATTGAGATATACACATTTGTTTTTACTAGAGTAATGAGATTTTGAGGGTGGAATTCATTAATATGGGGGTTAAATATACCATAGTGAGATTATATTAATATATTTTCATTTTAAATAAATATGAATTATTTGATAACTTGTTTTACAAGAAACCCCGATTCAAAATGAATTGTGATATAATAGATTTTATACAATAATAGTTAAATTATAAAAAAGTGTAATAATAATAATATTATGAAAAATATTTATAAATGTTTCATATGATTAAAATTTATTGATTAATTTTTAATAAAAAAGTTCTGAATTTTCATTAAAGTCATTTTGATTTTAAAAAATATATTTTCTTGAAAAATGGGTTTTATATAATTTTTTGCATGAACATTATAATTAATGTATGATACTTTCAAAAATTGTATTTTATATAATTCATATAATTTTTTAAATCATCATACCAGAATTAGTTTAAGGTGAAGATTTAGGTTTTTTCTCAAAAGATATTTTTCTAGTGAATACTGAAAAAATATCGATTTTATAAAAAATTGATTTTTACTTTGAAGTATTTAAAAAGTACGATTTTGTTTTGATTTTTTTTTAAAATATCATTATTTATTTTTTTTTGAAATAAATACAATGTCACTGTAATCTTTATTTTTCTTTATTTTGGAATAAAAAACAATTTTAAACTTAAAAATTCATTTTTCTAGAAAATTGTATTTTGACACAATTTATGGGTACATTTTAAATTTTATTTCTAAAAATTGTAGAAATAGAATATCATAAAATGTATTAAATATTAGAAATTATCATTTAATTTTTTAATGAGTTCATTTTCTATTTTTTCAAAATGTATTATTAAAATTGTAAAAAATTTGTTACCTTGGTTAAGGTTAAAATTAGTTTTCTGGGGGGAATGTGTGGGGGATAAACTACGAGATAAGGGAGATATTTAAATATAAAAATTTGAATATCCTATTGGATGTACATATTTCGATCCCATATCATATTATATTTGAATATAATCTATTTGGAAGATATTTTATTGACTATGAATTTTTTTATTTTAATCTTTTGAAAAAATTTATTTGTTTCCTCTTTATCCATTTTAAAAGTCCAACATCCTATCTCTTCTAAAAAAAATTGAGAAACATAGATCAAGAAAACCAAAAAAAATTATCTTTTAAAATTTACTGGTGATGATGCAGAGCTGCTGGTTTTATTAAATGACCATTTCTGGGGTCCTTGTGAAGGGATCTAAATTAGGTATATCGAAGAAGAGGTAGTTATCCTACCCGACCTATTTCCATTTATTTATTATTCTACCTCCTATAGATATAATTTATTCATCACAAAAATAAAAAATTTGGTATCCCAAATTTTCTAAAAGTATATTATGATTATGAAACTGACATTATTCACCCCATTTTCCATCAAATGCGAAAGGAAAGTTTCGCTTGTGTATACTTGTGGAATACCATATCCACGTTGTGATATATTTTATTTTCCATACCCATCATTAATGGTTAGTTATTATTGTTTATTTAATGTTTATATATGATATTTATTATATAATTATGGGTTTTAATGATAAAATAAATTTTTTCTTTTTTTGTTTTCTTTATAAAATTAAAATAGTGTCCATGCATAAGTACTAACAACCATCTTCATGAGTGGTGTAATTAATTATTATATACCTAAATTTTATGGATGAAGATAAATATAAATAAAATGAATTTTTTTGATATTTATATCATAACTAACATTTTGTAGATGATTTAACCACAAAAAAAGTATAAGTACCATAACTTTCTAATCGAAACTTTCAGTAAAAATGAAATATTTAACACTCAAAAATAATTATTTTAATAAGGAATTAAAAAACGGGTGTTGAAATGTTATAAATCGATCATATATGATATTATAAGTATTTATATGATACCATTATAAAAATATTATAAATTTAAATTTATTATACAAGTGGTTAGAGTGCTTACTATTCAAGTCAAACAAGAGGTAGGAGTTTTATGTTACAAACTCATTTTTACCAGGGTTTTTAATGCCTAAAAATTTTATGATGAAATTATATGATTTTTTTAGTAAAAGTAACTTGAATTTTATGCTAATATTCTTATTTTTTTAGATTACATTTTTTCATTTCATTTTTCTCACTTTTTTAACTTAAGCTATATAGATATTATTTTTTGAAAGATTGAATTTATTTCATACTTTGGTGGAGAATCATTTCTTCCATGTTCATATTTTCATTAAAATGTTTTATTGAAAATTTTTAAATTTAAAAATTTATTGATTGAATTTATTTTTAATCATGTTTGAATTTATATTAAAATATTTAAATAAAATCTTCTTATCATTTTCCAAATAAGGAACTTTTGACTTTTTAAAACAACATTAAAGGAATATGTGTTTTAACATACTATCCATGAATAAATATTTTCATAGTCCTGATAAATAAATTATTTGATGATTCTTTATCAATTTTATTTTTTTATTTGAAATATAATTTTTTTCTTAGTATTTTGGAAATCATTATATTTTAATTTTGGGATATCTATATGAAAAGGGTATTTTCCTCAAGAAATATTTTAAGAATATTTTAAATTAATTTTTCATCTATGATAAAATCCTTTAATTTCCATTATTCTTCATTTGTTATAATATTGTATGATATCATCCTTGTTCCTTATCTTGATGGTTTATGGATATAAAAATGAAATATTGATGAAACCCATTTTTTTATCAGGTTAAGTTGTGATGAATGCTTAAATGATATTATAAAATACATATGAATGGATTATGAATATGTGATGAGTGGTCCTGGGATTATATATAACTCTAATTAAATTTTTAAATATTAATGTTTTATGAGCTTAAAGGGTATATTTGAGGTTATTCCAAGCCCAAAATAGGGTATACAAGAGGTTATCCCATGCCAAAATGGGTACATGGGATGTTAAACCTGGCACAAAATATGGTAAATGGGAGGTTATCCAATGCATGAAGTAGGTATATAGGTGGTTAGCCCATTATTAACATGTGATAAATTTCTTGGTGGGTAACCTTCAAAATTATTTTTTTAATGATTATGATTATGCCCACTTTATACCATTTTTTGGACATGATATTATGCTAGTGTTATATTATCATAGATCATGTAATTTGATTCCTTTATGATTGATGTCTTATCAACTATCACGATTTATTTCATGACTCAAGAATATGTTCTATAAATTTTAGGGTATTTTTTCCAAAGGTTAATCTCACGTTCTCACACACTTATGCTAATTTCATAATTTAATGATTATTGATATATCCCTTTTTAACCCTTTATGATCATTTGATATTACCCTTTATTTTGTTTACCTTTACCAAGGATATGAATAATGGTTTTAAGCATGATATTTCAAAGAAGTGTTCTTATTGTGAAGAACTATGTGGGAGAGGATGTAGATGTTTTATGCACTAGTTGTTTATGTATCTATGTTTCCGAATACACTAAAACACAATAGTTATTATGTGGATTGTAATATTATGTGATGGATATTCATCCAATAAGATATAATATTAATGTATGAAGAGAATTATTCGTTATAAATATTTTTGGGTGTATAAATGTTTATACAATAATTTAACTAATTTATCATTGAGATTGATGTTAAAAAAATACCCGTTTTTCACGAATGACATTACTTTATGTAAATTTAAGGATTATATTTATTTAAATATTTATATTTATTTCCCTGAGATTATGAAATATACTTTGATATATTTAGTTGGAGTTTTATTTTTCTTACGTATTCTAGATGTTTTGAAAATTTATAGAATAACTATTTGGAACCATACAGTTAAAGTAAATGTTATGTTTGAAAACCCAAATTTTTATTAAGATCAATAGTTTTATACCCAATATTTTATGAAATAGTTACCATTGAGAATATAATTTTTTTATGAACCCTATGTTTATATTTCTAACATAAGGTTATTTGACCCAATGTTTGGAATCAACAGTCCATTGTGTACCATACTTTTGAAATCTCCTTATATGGATAAATCCCTATGTTGAATCAATCATTCATGGGATTTTAATTTTAAATGTTTTCCAATATTTTAGTGATGAATTTTATGGATTAATTATCTCCTCAAAATATATTCAATGACTAATTCAATGGATATTTAAAAATATATTAAATCATTTCTATTTATAAGGAAAGTTTTTATTTTTTGTGGGTGTTTCACTATGAATTTTAAACTCGCTGAATGTATTCAAAATCATTATTTATCAGGAGATATTTTTAAATTTGTGTGACCAGGATCAAATTGGTTTTCTTATTTATTACCAAAAGATTTATTGAGTGATCGTGTGATTGAGAAGTGATCTAAAATTCCTTAGTACTGAACTTTCTATCTAAAAATATATATTTTCCAAAATAGCTTGATGATCAAAATCTCATACACTATTTTTACTTTGGATTCAAAATATTATGAAAGAAAAAATTCTATCCATTGGTGTGAATATTCTATGCTGTTATTTATCTATAGTCACTATTTAAATATTTCTGGACTACTCTTTAGAGATATACATGTTATGAAATGATTCCATGTGTTCATCCTAGTTTTGTAAAAAAATATTCTCCTTTTTTTCTCACTGAAGAAATTTTTGATCAAGTATCACTTTTGAATTGTATTAACTTAAAGATATTAATATATGAATAATAAGATCCATCAATAGTCTATTTTTGATGAAACTATGTTCTAAAGATGCTTCAATTTTAAATCTTATCTTTCTATTCTGGAGTGTCAACTACATGTACATAACCATGGTGGAGATTCGGTTTGTCATACTACATTTTTTCTATTGAGGTTCTTTATGAAAGAACCTATCTTGGTATAAGGAATAAAACTCCCACACATAGTTATATATGTCTTTGAAAAAGGACATGTTAAGTGAATTTGTGATCTTTGTTTCTTGAACCACTATAAAAATTGATGTGTTCCATAATTTCTTATTTCCACTACTTTATTTGTTTAATAAAAAAAATAATAGAATCGACTTATAGATAAGAATATAATAATGTTTTAATTTATTCATGTGTTTAAAATGGAGACAATTCACCCCCTACAGTGTCTTTATGATTACACTAACCCACAAATATGACCTCATTAAAACCATTGGAATGTTCCCTGATCACCATATGCTAGTTTAAATGATGAGTAATGAGATAATAAATAGTGGGAAGAAGTTTTCCATCACTGTAATTTTACAATGAAACTTAAATTTTTTCTAGAAAACTAATTTTCCCACATGTACTTTGTTAATTTAAAAATTTAAATTATGAAATATCTACCCAAACAAAGAAACCAATATATCTTATCTATATCTATATTATATTTATAACAATATAACCTATAACGCAAATGTGTGAATTCTCATTCTAACTAATTATAAAACTTATAATGTCCAATACTAAAAAACACTATATTATCATGAATATATTCATAATAAAACAGAAATCAAAATAGTACTAAAATCCAATTTCATGTCATCTCAATCAAAAAATGGAAGGAAAAATTTCTCAAGTAAAATCTTTATGTGATAAAAATTATCAACTTTTAACATATCTATAAATTCTATAATCATTGTTCCCCAAAAATCCATATAAACCAGTACTTTTTTTAATAAATAGATCATATAAAAAAATACACTTCTCGTAGGGGGCACACCTAGGGTATTAGTTCACCATACCTTGTGGGTAATCATCATCCAACCCCAACCTATCTAATATAAAACCATTTATATAATGTAGTATCACAATGTAATAAATTATAAATAAATAATTAGATTCGTATTATAATATAATAGTGAACATATATAAATTAACTTATACTTGGTGTTAGTTAACATATTCTATAAAAATCGTGGAGGATAATAAATACACCCATTTAAATCATTTGTTGGAATCTATATGATTGAAAATCATTATTTTTCCACTAATGGAAAACATATCCACCAGTGTAATTCATGCAATAAAATACCAATTTCCCACTAAAACATTATGTCAAGCATAAAAAATCTAGTGCATAAGCACCGACACACTAAAAAAAAGATAATCAATTTCATAATGAACCTCTATATCAGGTAAGGAAGTTATGTTTTTTATTTTAAAATAGATTTATAGAACTATATAGACCATCCAAAATTTACCATGTGGGGATACTTAGTAGTGATATTTGATGCAAAACAAATACATATGTAGCTAGTGCACACCTACCAATGGAAAACCGGTGTGTCCATTCAAAAAATTTTTCCCATATTCAAGGGCCCACAAAACCTATAAATTAGTTTACATAAATATTAATATTTGCTTTCAATATTTTAAAAATTAATACACATACAATAATATTATAGTACTAATAATAATATTTCATAGAGGCTTGAATGATTTTTTTGGACTTAAACTTTTGTACCATGGTGGTTTTGTTGTCCTTAAGTCTTTGATGTCTTGTTTGGGTTCTCACTTTTTCCACAAAAGTGGTGGAATAATAAAAATTTAATATCAGTCATATTATTTCATTGACATCATTATTAATGAATCAAGGGATAAACAAAATCCATGTACCATGATACTTGGAAGATACCACTATCATTAGAATTAAATGAATATATATATATATATAGAGGGTAATAATAACCAGAACTAGAAATTTTAATAAATCATATAAGAAAATTTTCACCAAGAATATTAAATATTTCATAATTGATGATATGGAGAAAAATAATTTATACCATGTTTCATGAATGAAATACTATAAAAAATATGAATTCAATAAAAAATAATATTTTAGAAACATCTAAATAAATAAATTATTATTTTAGGACTGGTTCACCTTATCTTACTTCGATTCTAACCAACACATGATGAAAGTGCATGAGAAAAATTAGGTTACCCCCTAAAGACTATACAAAACTGAATCTTTTTTCCCAGAGGGAGAATGTTATTAAACTTCTATAAGGATTAAAATAATATATGTTAATTTTTATTTATTTATTTACCCAATGCATCAAAGAGAAACTATAAATAAAGTAAAATAAAAATTAAATTATCCTATGGACACTTTAAACGAGCCATCACTACCATTTTATGGAAGAAAAGTTAAGGAATGTATTGAATTTATGAAAAGTGATTGAAAAATTATAGTGGATTCAATTAGTTTACATGAATAATCATAAGGAAATTATAATAGGAGGGTATCTATATATTATATCCACTAAATAAAAGATCAAAAGTGGATTGCCATAAAGATAAATGCAAGCCCTCTTTGATGGCTGGTATGACTATTGTTTACAGGGAAGTGAAAGCTGTTTCCAAGATACAAACATGTACATTGAATAATAATATTTCTGATCTCATAATGCTGAAAACGCTTGGGGTGTCTTGCAGGGTCAAGAAACCTTTTATGTTGAAATCGATTAGATGGATTCTTCCCATTTCATCATGGTTGAATGTGAATGTTGATGGTGTGAAATCTGGTACAACCGGACCATCTGGGTGTGGTTGGGTGTTCCGTAACCATTGTGGCTTCGTTAAGGGCTGCTTCTATCATTATATCGGAATTGGTTCTGCACTTGATGCTGAATTATGGGCTATGATTAAAGCTGTCAACTATGTTGTCCACCATAGTTAGAGGCACATATGGGTAGAATCTAACTCAACTAAAATGGTTCACATTCTACGGGCAAGGTCCAGGGATGTTCCTTGGAGGATTCTACCATCCGGGATTGCATGCCTGCGTCTCCTTGAGCATCTTCAACTAGAGGCCAGTCATGTTTATCGAGAAGAAAACTAGGTTACAGATACTCTGTCCAAGAGGGTGGTTATGGAGGTCTCCTCACGATGGTCCTTTGTCATACCATAATTTTTCTCACATCTTGTTGACTTGGATGCGCATGGTATGCTCTATTATATCCTTTGTAAACCCCTTTGTGATAATACTTTTTCATTTATTTAATTTTATTGTAAGGTGGGTCTTTGTCCGGATCCTGGACCTGCTTTTATATATTTATGATGTAAAATACCCATTTTACCCTTATATTAAATAAAAACACCAAGGAGACTATTAAGTACTCAATATAAGGCTATAATATATTCAATGGTCACACTATAAGAATCTGTAGCAACACTTGATACCACTTGGGGGATGGTACCCTTCGACAAAGTTCCTTATACCCTTCTTATGGGTGTCCAATACTTATCATGCCCATATCCCCTTTCCCCTTTATCATAATTTCCAATTATTAGCCTCTATTCTTTTTCTCTCTAAATTTAAGTAAATAAATAATTAATGAATATGATAACAAAGGCAATACAAACCTAGAATGACATCAGTTGATATATGTGTCTTCTCTCACTAGATTACCTAACTTTTATCCACCCGAACATCAAAATCATAAAGCTTTGTTCCATATCCCAATATTTGGTAAATAAATGTACTTTATACCATGATGAAACATCTCTAATTCATTATTTTAACAAATAAAAATGTTATACGTTTTATAATAGGTCTTTCGAAAGATTATTTTCCATATATGCACATAATAATGAAATAAAATTTAATATCATACCACATTAAACCATATTTTATTTTTTTACAATATATAAGAACCTCCCAAATCTAGTTTAACCTTAAAATATTTTTTTTGAAAGTCGCCACTAATTAAAGAAAACAAAATCAACATCTAATTCTATCCAATAGAAATAATTTCAATTAAAATAATTCACATTCGTAATTTTCAAAACACTATGATATATAAAAGACCCTAAATTTGAACAGAATCTCTTCATATCAAGATCTATATTTCCTATAAAATATAAATTTCTACACCTGTCATAACATTCACAATATTTTGATAGATAATTAATCAAAATGGAAAAACATATTATCCAATATCATTGAATGTATCGATTCCACATTGTTGGATATATATTATCAAAGTTATAAAAATTTGATATCTAAGATATCATAATGAGGTGAATCTCTCAGACCCCTATTATTATGAACGATTGGTCAGAATATACTAAACCGTGTTATTTTTAAGTTGTATCTATTCCCAAATAAGAATAATTGAATATGCATGATGTAGATATGTGATGAAGCAGAACAAGGAGTATTGGTTACTTAATTATATAGATGAGAATAATTGTGTCTTCCCATAGAAGGTTTCATTAAATTTTGAGCTATTAATATTACATGAGTATTTGGAAAACACATTGATGATTGTAAGTGAGTGGATTCCATTATTCACATGAAAATGAGATATTCTATCATTATAGATTTAAATAGAGACTTAGAGATCAATTAAAATAAAAAATATGTTTGTGTGAATTTATTCCAATAATAATATGTCATAATGAAAATTATTTTGGTGAAGTTAGTGGAAGTTTAAATTTTATCATATTAATATTTCATAAGATAATACTTTTTAAATAATTGATGAGTAGTCCGATGGAGTGTGAATAATTCAAAATAATTTATAACTGTGAAGAAGTTGCAATTTTTTTATGAAGTAACATAATTTTAATTATCAGATCCTTTATAATTCTATATTATATGGAAACATACATAGATTAATAATATGGACGTGTTGAATTTGGTTAAGGTAGTTAAGGTCAATTTAAATACTCAAATTAGTATTTATTAATCATATAAAGATTTGGAAATAATCAAGTTAGGATTGATGTTGATTTGAAGTTATTCTAATGTCAATTTTTAATTGGGAGCTAAAATTGAAAAATTATTGAAATCACATTGTGATATGTAAGAGCTAATAACTCATAAATAATATATTTTTTATTATATATTTATAAAATAAAAAAAATTAAAAGACTTATGCGAATTATAAAGGTAAAAATTTATTACATAAGGGTCAGTTATTTGGGAAACAGTTATGGTGGAAAATGTATCTCAAAGATACGTATGGGTCCTATAACAAAATAAATAAAGTTACTCAATAGAAACAATTGAAATTGGATAATTATATTTATTGATATATATAATGGTAATGATATGATATGAAAGATTCACTCAGATAGATTGTTTGTAAAAGTGCTGAGGTGTAAAGAGATATGTAAGGATTCCTCATATGTTTTGTGGAATACATAATGGATTCAAAACATAATATATAAAGGTCATTCATTTTTATAAAATTTTATATATTTGTAATGAAACATTCTTAAGTAAGATTAAATTTAGATGATCCTCATTCCATTATTCACTGATTTAAAATTCATGTTGATTGTTTTAATCATAAATTAAGACAATATTTATTATGATTATGTCATGTTGATATTTAGAAACATTAATATCATTAAAAAATAGTCATTTGGTAATATGAAAAAAATATTGATTTTTTTATATGAATAAGGTGATCACACCTTGAAGAGATAAAAAATGCAGTTATTTATGAAGAGAACATTTTGGGAAAGCTTCATGTTATGGTGGCGTGCCTTGAAAGATAGGAACTATGAATGGATGTTATTGGTCACCAATGAAATTTTTTGTTTCCATATTTTGTGCATTGGATTTGTTATCAACCCTATTATTTCACACCTTTCAATGTTGGTGTATTGAATGCATTATTTCTGTTGATATGGTGTGATAAAATATGTTAAATTTTATATTAACCATGTCAATAGTTTTATGATATAGTGATGTTACCAATGAAGGGAATTAGAAAATAGAAGCATGAGAATATTGTGTACATGCTAATGAGAAATTGGAAGATTAAATAAAGTATTGGGTGATTTAGTAATGTCAATCATGATCATATTGTGATATGGGTTGAAGTCATTCATGGAAGAGGATCTCTTAGACTGATATGAATCAAGAAAAGTTCATGGAGAAGATATTTGACAATAAATACCTTGATATATTCATGTCCAAATTAGTTTGGAAATATTTAAGTTCATGTATAATGTTTAAATAAGAAAAAATGAATAAGGATCATTGAGATCAAAATTTGGGAAAACATGGTGTTTTTGATTCACCCCATGAAAATGTGGAAAAGGAAATAGTTTCCCACTAGTGAAAACAATTACATGAAAGGTATCAATTGTTTCTCAAAGTTACAGACAAGAGAATATTAAAGGTTTATGCATTATAATATGGAAAAAGGAAATTGTTTCATGAAATTTATGAAGATTCATAAATTTTAGAGTTGCGTGACATAGAAAATGTTAACCAAAACTATGTAATAGAGATGAATTTTCATGGAAGTGGTGAGTTTCATGCTAAAGGAAATATCAAAGCGATGAATATTACCAAATACAGAAAGCTCTGAATACGGTCAGTGGAACACTAATATGTTATAAAATGGATATATATTTCGATAAATTGGTGGATACCCCTATCATTTATTTTAATCAGAAATATTAATGATATGAGGGATTTGATTCATTAAATAATTTTACAATGTTATTTATTATATAAAGCAATGATGATAACATGAGTTTCATGAAGTAATTCCATATGTATGTTTAGACGGTTTATTTTCATGAATGAATTCACAGTAACATCAGTTGCACAAAAATAAAATTATTTGTGTGTACACAAACCAATGATGATTCATCAGAAATAGAAAGTCTCATGAAAGATATAATATTTTCAAATAAGTAAAGGTAATGTGAAAGTGAGGAGTTTTACTGCACATGGAAAGTTGTCTAAAAGAGAGTTTTGAAACAAAAGTAATGTTTTATGAAAGTGGAGAGTTTTATGACATTGGAGGAGTTATGTGAATGTGTAAGTGTTTCACACAAAATTTATGAGTTGTGTCAAAGTGAATATTGATAATTCTCATTATTAAAAAAGTACATAATGTTATTGGAACTCAATTAAGATATATTTAAAGGATGAAGGAATTTATTAAAGACATGATAAACAGAGAAGGAAAAGATACTATAATGCTGATGTTCATAACCATATTATAAAAAAAATTATGAATATTGATTATCACTAATGATTCTAATAACTATCAGATTTTAAAGTCATGCATTAGCCTACATCCCAAAAATCATTCCCATCTCAAATAGTCTGTAAAGGGAGAGGAAAAAGTGTGTGAACGATTTTTAGAAATGAGATAAACTATAATTATTTTTAATGTAGTAAGCCTAGTAGGGAGTAACTGTAGCCAAAACATAGTATCCAAATGATTGGGAAAGATTAGTGGATTTTTGGAACATAAAAATTGGAGGTTATGGGTATAACAGAAGCATGTGATGGGACATTCCCAACATTTATTTTTTTCAATATCAATGATCATTAAAATATTTATATATTGATACGTTGAATGATTAAAAAAATTGGATAAAAAAATATAAATAGTGGATAAAATTTTGGAACAAAAATGTACGATCATCACCTATTATTTTAAATTAATTTAAGAAAATAAAGAATTACCTTGTGATAAATTCTTTATTAATTTATTTACATGAAACATATCTACATTTTATCTTCATTATTTTATAGGAATGAAGAGAGTATTCCATCTAGTGGTAATCAACATGTGTTCCCAAAATCTCTGAATGTTGTTTTAGGAATATTTAAGAACTAGCATGGTAGATCCTGATGCTTTCATCATTCTTCATTGATCACATTGAGAATTAGTTTCAAATGATTCTTCTTGATCAATATATAAATGAGAGTGGAAGGTAGATGGAGATACATATTTTTTCTTGAGAGTGTTCTTAGATAAGGGAGTTCTCTATGGTTTCAAGATGATTCTTCTGATTCTATGTGCACAACAAAATAAAGGAACTGATTCTATTGAAAAATAATATAATTGGTTCCATTGGAAAATAAAAATGATTATTTATTTAATAAATAATTATCACTTAATTATTCACTAGTATGTAAATAAATATTATATTCATTAAAAAGAAAATAAATATTTACTAAATATTCCACTCACATAATATTGTCTTGAATAACTGGTGATAACGTATATTTTATCAAGAAAAAAAGAATAATTATTAAACCACATGCGGGAATAATATTTATTAGATTTTTATATAATAAATAAATAATATATTATTTAACTAAGATTATGGTTACACTTATTGTTTTCCCATCTAGTCCTCTTTCTCTATGTCATTAGGCAAGCATCTAAAAGTCCATTGTTAGGATTTGACAACATGCCAAAGAACCCATAGAGAAAAAGTTATTGTTGAAATTGCATAATTCCTCATATAGACAATCAATTTTTAATATAATATCTTTATCTTGAAATCTATAATCAATAATGTTTCATGCTGGTTCCATCAACCTATGTGATCTATGTCTCCTTCATTGAATTTTTGGAAATTGAACATACCTATTTAAGACCATGTCAATGGATTTATTTAGTCTATATCATTTCCATTAAAGTTATTGAGATATTAACTTCCATTAAAGAACATAAGGTACAAATCCTCTATTGAATTATTTCGTAATTAAATATTAGTCGTGATGCACCCAATGTATTCTACCCCACCACAAACATATGTTGTCATTTTCTTCATCGATAAATCAAATTACATGACTCATAATTTTCATTAATAATAATAATCCAAAATTCTAAGGATCAATACACACATCTAATGATATTAACATCCAATAATACATATAAATGTGTATTTCCTACAATTGGGTCTTGTTCTCATAATATCCAATACTGGATATTACATTGGTATCCCACCATGAGAAGGTTCTTAAACATCCTTTTAGTATCTACCCCAGACAACATGTATCATTATTGTCCCTAAAATGATTCATCTATAGAACATATATTTAATAATACTATCATGGAACTTATGGGTTCTCAACATAGTGGGGAACTATTATGAAATTTCAATGTAACATACACTCTTAGAAAATTATCACATACTATATTACATAGATGAACCATCATGATGTGATAATAACTTTATTAATATTCAAAAATATGAATACAAGTTATGATAAAGTACATAGAAGTTGGTTCTAGGTCACCAACTCTAATAGACTCCCACTTGCTCTAAGGAAAACTACAAACAACCTTCAACATTCTAGCTATCACATGATAAGCATGCTTCTTCTAGATAGTAATATAGTCAATGGGTATGCAATGTTTTCTTATCTAGAAAATATTTTTACTGAAACTTGACGCATATGATAAATATCCTTAAAGGGTAAAAATTCAATAGTATGTTCTTTGTCCATTGGTGTGACCTTGGATCTTTTTCAAAGCCGCTGTTGGAGTATTATCAAAATATAATGTAATAGGGTATTTACTACTAGGTTCAAAATGAATCTCATCAAAAATGTTCAAAATATTAATGTATTTTGTGGATTCATCATATAGAGACAGAAGCTTGACTTACAAATATATTACATCAAGTTTTTTGAATACTTAATTCATTACGCAAACAACTGCCTAATGACTATATTAGTTTAGTTCCTTCGGAAACTTGGAAACATAAAAAATAGTTTCATAACACATCTATGTATTCTCCAAATTATTTCTTTTTTACAAGACACCTTTTCTACATTTAAAACTTATTACCTTTCTTCATATCCTGGGGAAAAGAAATATAATAAAGGATGAGATAAGATGCTCAGTAAGGGTAGACATTGAAGATATATAATCATAATAATAACATAAGGGTTTAAATAGATTAGAATACCATTTTAAGATCATAACATACAAATAAAAAGACTATATGCATGAGTCATGGGATAAATATTATCAGTTCATAAGACACGAATCATAAGGCAACAAAGAACATAAACCATGAAATCATAATATTAACATAAGAATGAAATTGTGTTATACACATAAACATGTGACTTTGTGAACACATATAAATAGTGGAAGGTTAAATCATTGTATTAAGGATATGAAATAAGTACCCTTCATAAAAATATGAACATGACAACTAGGTCCACACAAAAAGTTATAGACATGAAATCCAGGTTTATGCATATTATTGTGAATATTAAATCAGGTTCACGCATAAAGTATATAAATCATGAGTTATAAATCTTTACCCGATGAAATAGAGGGAGATATAGGTCCCACCCATCACATAATGAGAACCATACAGATGTTTTCCACATGAAAATAAATCATTAATTATATTTAAACACATGAAATTAAATGGATTTGATAAACATCATTCAATCATAATATAACCCATGATAATATATTAGTTTCATAAATATCATTCTATAATAAACCAAAACCATTCATATAAAGAACAAAAATATAAACATTTAGGAATATACCTAGTAAAAAATAAGTAACATAAAACCATGTCATCTTAGATAGAAAATAATTTTGAGATATCATTGGAAAATAGTTATGAATGAAAATATCATTTTTCTTTAAAAACATTTTATTTATTTTAAATACCATGAAAATTTAAAATAAAATATTATATTTGAAAATAACCCTGTAAGATTATAAGGGAAGATTCAAGGAAATAAGGCTTCATTAAATAATTATAATCTGTTCCCGTAATATATGATAAAAAACATTATTCTCATACTATTTTCATGAAAAGTCAAAAAGTACCTCGTTAGGAAGATGTCAAAATATTCCTTTCAAACCATTTTTTAAAAAGTAAAAAATGGGTAAAAATGACTTTAAACATCCTTAAGAGTATAATAATAACTTTTTTGAGAACATTTTTAGAAATATTTGACATGGAGGACAAATATTATCCAACATAGACTTAAAATGAAACAATCCCAAATATTGAAGAGATTGTGAAATAAATACTCATCACTTTATAATAAATATAATAATATTCCCCATGAAAGAAATAAAATTAAAAGTATATGAAAATACCACAATATTGTAGGTAAGACTCATAAAATGACATTAATGGTCAATATATACACCTTGTAGAAGAATCAAGTAGTGTATAAGGCACGTGTCTCACATAATTAAAGGTGAGACAAAAGTCCCTTATTTTAGGTATGATTCCTTACATACATGTATGAAACTCATGTATAGGGATTTTAAACATATTATTATATTATAAAAGATTCCTTATAATATTTATGATATCATATAAGATTAATTTATGACCTTAAAATACATGTCTATTAACAATTCCAAGTTAAATCAACGCTTTGGGTAATAGTCGCTTTGTTTATCGTACGTGTTTTGACTTGTTATTCTTGATCATATTACTTAGATAACGATTTAATTAATTAAAAAAATTTAAAAAATGTTTTATATATCATATATATTTAATATTTAAAAATATATAAAATATATATATATGAAATGTAATACACAATTCATGGAGATGGTAAGCCGTACGTACGCATGAACTCTATTTACATTTTCTTATCGTACTAAATTGAAGAATATAAATGACATATATATATATATATATTTATATATATTATTAAATTATCATTATTTTTTTATATATTTCATATTTAATCATTTTATACATTTTTATATTAATTCTTAAAATATTTAGCGTGGAAAATGAACTTCATCGTGTTGCGAAGACGGTAGGCTGCACATACTCAAAGAAGAAAATATAATTATCTTAATGAAAAAAGGTGTGAGGAATTAGATGGTATATTAAAAATAAATAATAAATATAATTTTATATTTATTATGTATATCCATAATTATACACATCTAAATAAAGTAGTGATCAGAAATAGATTATACCACGACATGGAGACGGTAAGTCGTACGTACACATGCGTGGCACTTTATTTTTTCATAGGATGAATAAAATAAGGAATATAGTTGTTCCATAATAACCATAATATATCATAAAATAGTTTATACTGGATTTATTTCTTTATAATGTAATAAACAAATGAAGAGGAAGTAAAAGATGAAATAATTTTGAAAGAGTCTCTTAGGAGATTACCTGTTCTACAATGATATCCCACTACTTATCCTATTAGAGAAAATATAGTTGATATTTTGAGAATAAAAAAACCTCTAAAATGCCACTAGGGAGGTTTATAAGGGAATTATTCAGGGTTTTTTCAGGATATAATCCTCAAGGTGGTGTGAGTAATTGAGAGTGGAGGTTTCTTTTTATAAGGGAGGGGAGGGGCATTAATGGAAACTCTCAAAATATTAAATTATTATAAAGTTATTATTGATATCAAGTAGCTCCCAAGTGATTTATTTCAAATATAATATGAGGATAGTTCAAAATAATCTCGACCAATGATTTTTAGACAATCATTTATGATATTTATAACATTATTATAGTTACTTTACAGTATTTTTATATAATTTAATAAAATATTACTATTTTTAAATTATCATTTATGTAAATTTTGATACTATTCAAACTTTGTATTTCTTAAAATATCCTAACAACATGATAACTTCGAACCAGGGCATCCAATATAACACTAAAATATCAAATATATTTATGAAATTTATATATGTCATTTATTATGTAAAATTATATTAATTGAAATATTTTTAGTATCATTTATTTGATATTCCCTCAAGACAAACAATTAAAGTATCATTATTATTCAAGACTTTAGTTAAATCATTTCTTCTCTAAAAATTAAAAATAAATTATCATGATGAATATAAATTTGTTTTATTTAAAATTAATATTTATATTAGAATTTTTTTTATTATGCTATATTAAAAATGGTAGAGTGATTAACTTTTGACTTTGACATCTTTAACTCTTTTTTAAATAAAATATAATAAATGTCATAATCTAACAAAAGTGGCTTAAAAATGATCATAATTTTTATAAGGTTTATTTTGATCAAAAAACACATATCCAGTGAAACTAGGAAAAGTGTTAGGGTGAGTTTGTAATATTATAATATCATTTTTACCATTATTTACCAGATTTACCCTTAACTATGATAAAGAAAAACTTTACTAAAGTTACAATTTATTTTACCGACAGTAAAAAACCCTATTTGAATAATTTGGACCTAATTATTTAAAATATTAAATCCATTTTACAAAATACAAAAAAAATAATTTGAAGTAATTAATTGAAAATTAATCCTCTTGAAGGGGTGAAAATGAGTTATTAAAGGTAATACATGCAAAAGACTGAAATGTTTCTCATCTAAATTCAATGTAAAATTGATATTTATGACCTAAATTTTATTAAATGATAAAAAATAATATATTTATACTATAAAACAAATAAAAATTATAATTTAATACTATAAATGTTTTTGATCAAAAAAGATGTTTTCAATTAAAATTTAGTATTTTTTCACTATTCATCAAAACAAGAAACTTATCTAAAAACACAAAAACAATTGAACCAAATTAAGTTATTATTTTTCAATATAAAATAATTTGTTTATTATTTCAAATAAAATATTTTAGAGTATCAAAACATTGAATTTAAAATTGGTTCTCCATTAAGAAGTGATAAATTTTCTTTTAAAAAAATTGAATTTTTATGCATAAAATTGTGCTAGTTCTTATCTTATGCCAATAAAATAGATTCATTGAATATAAAAAATATTTAATTGAATATATAAAATATATATTTCATTAATATAATTCACTAATTTTAATTAAATTTAATTATTAATACAAAATGACTTTAGTATCATAAAAATAATAGCATTTACTTTATATTTAATTGGTATATAAAAATTGGTAACTAGTGAATTCATATTATGAACCATATATTTCAAAAGGTTATTTAATACAATTAATAATTTTAATAGCTATATTATAGCTTATTAAATTAAATAATAATATTTTAATAATATTCTATTGTTCGGAAAAAACATGGTCTAGCGTGAAAGGAAAGCAATATAAGAAACTCAAAATTTTTTATAATACAAGGAAAACAATGTGTTGTATATACCGCACGATTAACTGATGTTTCATGCATCGTAAGATTATTTTAGTGTTGTATATAAATCAAGACAAACATATTGTTTTTCATATAAAAGAATCTACATTATGTTTTGTATGAAATAAAAAATATCAAATTGATTAAATTAGTGTTAAAAAATCAGAAAATCTCAGGGTGTTACATTCTACGCCCTAAAAATGAATTTATCCCTCACAATTAGCCTGAGTTATTTAAGGTTTAATACTTGAAAGTTCCTTTCATAGTAACCCACATCGTAAAAATGAATTTTAAATCTTCATTTAAAAAAGGAAAAGTTAGAAAATAGTAGTTACCCATTGTAATTTATAATTATGCCTCTATATATAAGAACATTGGTGATTATTTGATGATTGAGGAAAAGTATAAATAATAATATAGATTGATTATGATCACTGACCACAAGAATGTGGGTGATCTGAAGAAGTTTAACAATCACAAAACCATAAAGTAAATAATTTTCAAAGAAGTAATTGATATCATAAAAAATGATGATAATAAGACACCCTTTTACATCAAGATTACTTATCTTAATTTTAATAATTTGCATGAGAAAATATACTTACTTGATTTCAGCACAATCAAACCATTTTTTGTGCCTCAATTAATTTTCACTTCATCTCATATTCTAAGAAATGAAGTTTATTTTTTCACTCCAGAAGTGGGAGGAGATCCTAAGATTCATATATATAATGATAGGTCATTCCATTTGTCTATATAAAAAAAGGTCTAGAACAAGTTATCAAATTTGGATAAGTCCACTTATTGTGATATAATACATTAATATAACAAACATAATCCAAAGTTTAACTCATACTTTACATAAATGGAAAACATTAAAATCTTTCTAAAAGATAAAAATATATAATATTAGAATCAGGTTCACTAAATCAACTTAACATTTATCTCCCATATATCATAAAGTAGTTCTTGGATGTCACATTCCAGAAATGTGAATACCTTAATCATGTATTCTATTTAAAAATTTTAATAACCTGAATTAATATACATCCTTATTTAAAACATGCTTGATTCCTTTTTCTTAAGTCTAAAATTTTGTAAACTTCATCCATGACATAATAACCCACATGTTAATAAATCCTCAATTATTTACAAGGTAACTAGTATAATTCAATTTAATTATTCATATAAAATATGTATTATCCAAATACCATTATCTCATTATCATGATCATATTAAGGGATATCCTTACCTTAATCATGTGTTTTATAAAAATATTAAATTATTACCTCAATCAGTTTTCCTGGTTACTATTACCATTTAGTATATGCTCTTAAATGCTTATGTGAAAACTACAGTGGACAAGTACATATATATTTGTTATTCCATAATATCATAAAAGTAATAATAAAATATTATTCCGGAATTAAATTACATATATACACAATCATTCAACCACTTTGTTGTCATACTCCACAACTCCAATAGTGATCACATGAGATTTACCTTTGTCTTTAGATGTAAGAGGTTTGTGTGGATTATCTTCCATATAAACCCTTGGATTGGGGAATTTATTTTCATAGTGGCTAAACTCTCTAAATTTATAGCACTAATTTTTGGATGAAGATTTTTTTGGGCTTTCTATCCATTAATTTAATTGATTGGAATCTTTACATCTGTTTGACACTCTTTTTCTCAATAAAATGTCTTCTCACACTTGAATCATCTTCTTGTTACTTTCAGGAATTCCCCTGATTGATCCTTTACACATTTATATAAAGTAGGAGGTTGAAAGTTTTTCTTCCCTCTATGAAGAAAACCAGTGGAGTTTCCATTATGCTCCATCTTTCCTTTATTATTACTAGAACCTTGAGAGTTTCCAACTTCAATTTCTACTTGTAGTATACACCGAATGATTTCTTCATAGCTTTTGAAGTCCCTTACGTACAATTCCTTTCAGAGAATTGATTTCAGCACACCAAAGAATCAATTTATTTTTCTTTTAGGGTTTATGATTAACTTAGAATCATACCTTTCAAGTATTGTTAAATTAGTTTCATAGGTACCAATAGATTCATCATCCTTTTTTTTAATCTCAAAGAATTCCTTCTCCATTTTTTTCGTAGATTACAAGGGATGTACTTACTAGAAAATATCCCATAAAACTCTTCCAATTCCATAGAATCAATTTCTTATTTTTTCCCCATGTTCTCAATCAGATTCCACCACCTATCGGCTTCCCTTTCAAAATGATAAACAACCATAGTGGATTTTTGTAACACCCCAAACTTCCACGGTACGTTTCCCTTTGAATAATTTGATAGCGTGTGTTGTACGCAACCTCGAGTTCTAACACACACCACAAGTAATTAAACTAGCCGTTGTGAATAGTAATACCTACTTTTTGAAATCATATATATTTTATATTTCAAAATGGACTTAATTTTTGGATTCGGAATATTGAAATTAGCCTAGGGTGAAATTTTGGTACTTTTCGGATAACTTTTATATTTTGATGAATAGTGAAAATTACTAAATTTTAATTAAAATCAACTTTTTTAATCAAAATAATTAATATTGATAAATTATGAATTTGAGTTGTTTTAAAGTATATTTAGAATATATTTTTACCATTTAATTTAATGTTTGTCATTGGACATAATTTCACAATTAAACCAGACATAAACAAGTGTCAATCTTTTGATAGTTATTATCTCTTAAAAACACGCATTTTATTTTAACAACGGGAATTAATTTTAAATTAATTTCTGCCACTTCTGTGTTTTGAATTTGGAAAAATGTATTACATATTTGGAATCAGGATGTCCAAATTATGTAAATAGGTAACTTTTATTTTTACACATTTTGAATAATTACTGCGGTAAATATTTTATTTACCATGGTTAAAGGGTAAATCCGGTAAATAAGGGTTAACAAATAATATTATAATAATAAAAAATTACCCTAAAACGTGTCCTAACATTATTGGTGGACACATACCCGACACTGGGCATCCTTGGGTCGATTTGGGGACCCCTTAGAGCCACTTGTATGTGGTAGGGACACATTATATTAATAAAGTTAAAATAAAAATAAAAATGGCATAAGCTTACATCTTTTAGAAGAACAATTTTTACATAGGGTTATACATGTTGGATTTTCGATTATAAATATTCATTAGAAATATAAAAATATTTCCTACATAATTATATTTTATTTATAATTTTTAGACATCAAATAATTTAAATTATTAATGACACAATAATGATCCAATGTTTACCTCATTAATAAATCATTTAAATAAATAAGATTATAATGATTAAAATATTATCTAAAACCTGTAAAATTCTTATTGGTTGATGGTATTTAGAATATTAGTTATCTTAACTTCGACCTCAATGATTTTTGGACCATTATAAACCGAATATAATTATATTATAAAGTAATACTTTCACTCTTTCCTAAAGAGCCCCTCCTCTCCCTTATAAAAGGAGACCACTCCTTCTCATTTCTTCACACCTTCATAGCCTTTTGGTTCGGCCAAACTCTGCCCAAATACTCTCCCAACTTCCCTCACTATAACCTAGAGGCCTCAGTTTGATCAGAAAGCCAACCTAAGGAGCCCTTTTGATCAAATCAAAAGGAAGAGCCCGAAGAAGAGGTAATGATTTCACCACCCTTTTCCAAGTTCATTTCTTCTTCCACTTCTTCTTCCTTTGTTGTTACCATTCTAAAATAATAACTCCAGTATCTCACATATACTGTGATGTTATTATAAATATGGTACAACCATATTCAGTATTCTATCCACCCTTTGAATAACATGTCCCCATACGTGCGTACGTACGACTTACCGTCTCCACGTCGTGGTGTAATTGTTATTCAATATATTATTATTTGGATGGGTATAATAATGATGTGAAACTCATGTAAATAATAAATATAACATGTTAATTATTCTGTATATATGATATAACATCCACTTATATATTATTTTAATATCAAAAGAATGATATTTTCGCTCATGCGTACGTACGGACTACCGTCTCCACAAACGCGATGAGATTCATTCTCCATCGTATCCATTCATGTATAATTATCATTTGATGATTTAAAAATGATGTTTAAGGACTAAATATCATTCTGGATATGAATAATATACAACAAACATGGCTTATGTAACAAAACATATAAAAGAAAATGAGTAAGTTCACACCCGAAACAACGATAATACTAAGATATTATTATCAAATCAATATTAAAAGATCATATATGATATCATAATAATGTATATGATTATTTTATAATTTAATAACAATTATTTCACCATTATACAGGAGGTTAACCTACCCCAACCAAGGAAAAGAACAAGATAAGAGTTATTTCACAATCTCTTCATTATCCGAGGTTGTTTATACGTAATAATCTACTGGGATTTCTTTATCATCCACATCCATGTTTCTTCGAAATGTATTTAAAAACATATTTATTATTTACAAGTATATGGGTTAAAGTCATTTATACCCTTGTTTTACTTTTTATAAGAGGTTTATAAAGGAATCTTTCCGTCGTTTTCAAAACAAGGTCCTTTTTAACCTTTTCGACAGAATTATGGTATGAATGTTTTTTTAACTTATACGGCGGGTGCGGCTATTTTTCCGCCATTATAAAATCTTCAAAGCTTCCCTTACAAACTTATAAGAATATTTTCAAAGAAAATGTTTAATTTTATATGGATCTTAAATGATTTCAAAATAAAAGGAGATATTTCTTTAAAAAGAATATTGATTTCATCTATGTCAACATCCTTTGATGGATTTTAAGATTATTTGAAGTTGATTTATTATGATACAAAACTTCTATATTGTATTGAAGGTTTTGTGATTTGTTTGACTGTGGATGTGCTATTTTTATACCATTCATAGTTTATGGTGAAATTATTGACATTTCGTATTCTAGTTTTAATACGAATGTTTATGTTATGTTTAAACCTTTTCATATGGGAATGCATTGGACTTAGTAAGTGATGGGTGGAGCCCGCTATAGCTACTCGATGCATCGATAGGTCTCATGAGACAAACTAGTGTCTTGGCACAAGGCCTTGACAAAATCTTATTTGTAGTCTTGGCACGAGGCCTTGACTATGTGGTTATGATAGTCTGGCATTATGCATTCCAACATTATGAAAGTGGTTATTGATTTTTGCATGTGATTATTCGATTAGTAGAATATACATGTGAATAAGTAAATGGAATTATTTTATTTTATTTATGTCGTACCATGTTGAAAGTTCATGTTTGAAAGGCTTTTGTTTTAGTTATACATTGCCTTAAATGTTTATTCTTATTTATGAATGTTTCCGCTATATTGTTATCCTTACTGGGCATTTGATCTCACCCCTTTTCTATGTTTTATTTTTCCCAGGAAGTGAAGAAGTAAATTTTGAATGACCTGCAGGGATATTATGTGGGGATATGAGTGTGAATTATGGAGACAATATGTTGTTGTAGTAGTTTTTCATTTTATGATGTAATGTAAGACTTATAAATATATCTAGTGTTTCCAAGACTACTAAATCAATCGGTCTTTCGAGATTTGATCTTTCTTGTGATCATGCCAATGTTATGTAATAATGCACCGACTCTGGGTAACTGGGGTCGAGGCGTTACAGTCGGTATCAGAGGAAGTTTAGTATAAACCTTGGAAGCTAGATTTAGATAAACTCTGATTAGAGCACGTAGACCTAAGATGAACTTTGAGGATTAGTATAGAAGAACTTCCTAGAATTTTGGTATTATAGAGATTTTGTGAGTTTTCCGAGCAATACATCCCTGTCTGGATACGAGCAGGTAGAGGCGGCTCTGGCACAGATGTACCTAGGGGTAAAACCTGAAAACACCGCTTTGAGCTAGACTCGAATGGGAACTGGTGCACGACAACGGGCCTTGCTGCACTCTTGGTTACGACACTCCCGGGGGATATGCTTAGGATAACTCTCATTTTCTTTACAAATCATTATGAAGGGTTTATGAGTATATACTTCCTCAAAGAAAAAATTCTTATGATTATGGATTATATCTATAAATAGTTCAATTTATGTTAAGTGTTTTATAAGTATGGGATTATGTATTTTGATTCATAAACTGATCTAGTTTATGCCATTGTTTAGAAATGGTGCCTAGTGGAAGAAATGGAAACCGTATCAATGCATGCACTCCGTGTAGGGATTTCCCTCCTGCTTAAGATAATTATAGCGGGGCTGGTGATGCAACTGGTGCTGATCAGCTAATCACCATACTGGGACAACTTACTCAGGTTATGAATAATAACCTTACCCGTATGGAGCACCCTGATCCGCAGCGTGGAGGATCAATGTTAGATCGATTCATGAGGCAACAACCACCAACGTTCAATGGGAGTACAAATCCCTTAGTAGCTGAGCAATGGATATTTTCCCTAGAGAAAATATTTCAGGCTTTGGGGAGCAGTGAAAGGGAAAAAGTTATCTTGGCAGTTTACCACCTCACTGGAGATGCTGATCAATGGTGGTCATTGATTTGAAATACGAAGGAAGATGATGAAGTGTCAAATATGGAATGGAGGGAGTTCAAAGATCTGTTTTTAGAAAAATACTTTCCTCGCGACCATCGAGCAAATATGGAAAGGCAATTTCTAAGTCTGAGACAGAAGGAGGATGAGAATGTCACAAAGTATGAGGCTAACTTTACAAGGTTAGCAAGGTACGCTGGTGATTATATACGTAACCAAAGAAGTAAGATTGATCGTTTCTTTGATGGGTTAAAACCATTTCTCCGTCGAGCATTAGTCGCACAATCCTTTTCGTCGTACGAAGACATTGTCTCATGTGCTATCAAGACCGAAAAGGAATTCTCTAAGTCTTATGACTTTAAAGCAAAGCAAGAGAAGAAGAGGTTTGCTGATCAATCTGGGAATGGAAATAAGGGGAAGAAAGGAAAGGTTGAATATCCATCCTGTGGTAAATGTGGGAAGAAACACCCCGGATCTTGCTTGAAGGGAATGAGAGTCTGTTACAAGTGTGGTGAAAAAGGCCACCAAGCTCGTGATTGCAAAGGGAAGAAGGAAGCCACCAACGTTCAGTGCTATAATTGAAGGGAGATGGGACATTATGCGAATGAATGTCCTAAGAGTCAGGAGAACTTACCTCAGAAAAGGCCAAGGGATCAAGGCCAAGCTTATGCTATCACTACTGCTGAGGTAGAAGCTCCGAAAGACGTGGTGGAATGTAATTTAATGGTTTCCTCAAGTTTATCAAATGAATTATTTGATTCTGGATCATCGCATTGTTTCATATCTTCCCAGTTTACTAAGAAAATTAGATATTTCCAATTTTATTTAACAAGGGAGTTGTCAGTTAAAACTCCGAAGGGAAGTATCATTGCAACAAAGTTTTGTGAATCAGTCCCCATTAGAGCACATAAATGTTCTTTATCTGCTGATCTCATCGTCATACCTATGATTGAGTTTGATATAATCCTCGGTATGGGCTGGCTTTCAGAATATGATGCGAAGATTTATTGTAAGAAGAAAGAGGTTACGATTCTTGATAATAATGATAAGGAACACCATATCTTTAGAGCAGAATCTTCACCACATAATTCTTATTTAGATCCATCCCCCATAGCTCAACTTAATTCAATTATTGGGGAGGAATAGAATGAAATAACTATCGGTGATTAAAGGAATGTTTAAATAGAGGATGTACCTGTTGTGAAAGAATTTTTAGATCTATTTCCAGAAGATTTACCTGGACATCCTCCAGAACGAGAAGGTGAGTTTTCCATTGATTTAATTCCTGGATCAAGGCCTATATCGAAGACCCCTTACAGAATGGCTACTGTAGAGTTAGTCGAACTAAAGAAACAACTAGAGGAATTGAGTAATAAAGGATTTATTCTCCCTAGTGTTTCTCAATGGGGAGCCCCTGTTCTTTTTATTAAAAAGAAAGATGGATCTATGAGGTTATGTATCGACTACAGGGAGATCAATGCTATAACGATAAAGAACAAGTATCCCCTACCTCGTATTGATGATTTATTTGACCAACTGCATGGAGCTCAATACTTTTCAAAGATTGACCATCGATCTGGATACCAATAGTTGTGTGTGAAGAAGGAAGACATTCCGAAGACAGTATTTCGAACCAGGTACGGGCATTACGAGTTTACTGTAATGCCGTTTGGATTGACTAATGCACGCTCTGTATTCATGGATCTGATGAATAGATTTTTCAAGGAGTATCTCGATTAATTTGTGGTGGTATTTATTGATGATATCTTGGTATACTCCAAAACCTACGAAGATTATGAAAATAACTTGCGCATTATCTTGAAGACTCTGAGGAGGCATGAATTATATGGGAAGTTTAGCAAGTGTGAATTCTGGCTTCATGAGATTTCTTTTCTTGACCATATTGTCTCTAAAGATGGAATCTCTGTTGATCCTTCTAAGACCAAGGCAATCCAAGAATGGCCAGCACCTATGAGTATAACTGAGGTATGCAGTTTTATTGGTTTGGCAGGTCATTATCGACGTTTTGTCCAGAATTTTTCCCGATTGGCTAACCCATTAACGAAGCTCACATGTAAAGGGGTTAAATTTGTTTGGACAAAAGAGTGTGAAGAATGTTTCGAAGAACTGAAGAGAAGATTAGTCAATGCTCCTATATTGACTCTACCATCAGGGAATGATGGGTTCATTATTTATAGTGATGCATCAAAGAAAGGACTTGGTTGTGTCCTTATGCAGAATGATAGAGTTATTGCCTATGCATCACGACAATTGAAAATTCATGAACAAAACTATCCTACTCATGATCTCGAGTTAGCAGCTGTGATCTTTCCTTTGAAGATATGGAGGCACTACCTCTATGGTGAAAAATGTGAGATTTATAATGATCACAAGAGTTTGAAGTATATTTTCTCACAAAAAGAACTCAACATGAGGCAAAGGAGATGGCTTGAATTACTCAAGGATTATGATTGTACGATACACTACCACCCGGGGAAAGCAAACAAGGTGGCAGATGCTTTGAGCAGAAAAGACCATGGAGTTTTGAACATGATGAGAATTGAAAGGGATCCAATTATCATAGATCTAGTGAAGATGGACATGGGAATAACCAGGGAAGGTGAAACATAAATGCTTTTTCAAATGGTTGCCAAACCATCTTTACTAGAAAGGATTTAGAGTTCTCAGACAGATGATGAAGAATTTCAGAAGAAGATTAAAGCTGTGAATGATGGGAGATTGAGAGACTTTGTGTATGAAGATGGAATTTTGAAATTCAGGAAGAGACTTTGTGTTCCCGATTTACCTGATCTGAAAAGGGAATTGCTGGATGATGCTCATAGTTCCAATTTCTCTATACACCCTGGGAGCACCAAAATGTATAGAGATTTGAAGGAACATTTTTGGTGGGACAACATGAAGAGGGAGATTGCTGATTTTGTGTCAAGATGTATGGTTTGTCAACAAGTGAAAGCTTTAAGGCAACAGCCTGGAGGAGTAATGCAACCTCTTCCCATACCGGAGTGGAAATGGGACAATATTACGATGGACTTTGTCATGGGGCTACCAAAGACTCCTAGAAGGAATGATGCAATATGGGTTATTGTTGATCGTCTCACCAAATCAGCACATTTTCTTGCTATAAGAGAAGATCTACCCCTGGAACGTTTAGCAAGACTATATATTAATGAAGTTGTGAGACTTCATGGAGTACCCTTATCAATTGTTTCTGTTCGTGATCCCCGTTTTACTTCATGATTTTGGAAAAGTCTTCAGAAATCCCTGGATACTGAACTTCATTTGAGCACTACTTACCACCCTCAGACAAATGGACAATCAGAACGGACTATTCAGACCTTAGAAGACATGTTGAGATCTTTCTAACTTGACTTTCAGGGTATGTGGGATCAATATTTACCACTGGTAGAATTTTCCTATAACTATAGCTTCCATTCGAGTATTCAGATGGCACCATATGAAGCGTTATACGGAAAGAGATGTCGTACACCAACCTGTTGGGATGACGTTGGTGAAAGAAAACTTGTAGGCCCAGAACTGGTGGAGGAAACGGTGGAAAAGGTGAAGGTAATCCAAAATCACATCAAAGCAGCCCAAAGTAGGCAGAAGAGCTATGCCGATAATCGAAGGAAGGATTTGGAATTTCAAGTCGGTGATCATGTTTTCCTGAAGGTGTCTCCATGGAAGGGAGTCATACGTTTTGGTAAGAAAGGTAAATTGAGTCCCAGGTACATCGGACCCTTCGAAATTCTAGAACGAATTGGGGTTGTAGCTTACCGATTGGCAATGCCGCCAAGTCTCTCCAAAGTTCACGATGTGTTCCACGTATCTCTATTGAGAAAATACATGCCTGACCCAACGCATGTACTCACCTATGAGGAATTAGAATTGGAACCCGATCTGTCTTATTGTGAAGAGCCTGTCAGGATTCTTGATACAAGATAACAAGTACTGAGAAACCGTACGACGCGTCTGGTAAAAGTTTTGTGGAGAAATCATAAGATGGAAGATGCAACGTGGGAACCCGAGGAACTTATGATGAAGAACCACCCGAGTCTTTTTATGAAGTAATACCCTAGAAATTGAGAGGACGCAATTATTTTAAGGAGGGGAGAATGTAACACCCCAAACTTCCACGGTACGTCTCCCTTCGAATAATGTGATAGCGTGTGTTGTACGCAACCTCGAGTTCTAACACACACCACAACTAATTAAACTAGCCATTGTGAATAATAATACCTACTTTTTGAAATCATATATATTTTATATTTCAAAATGGACTTCATTTTTGGATTCAGAATATTGAAATTAGCCTAGGGTGAAATTTTGGTACTTTTCGGATAACTTTTATATTTTGATGAATAGTGAAAATTACTAAATTTTAATTAAAATCAACTTTTTTAATCAAAATAATTAATATTGATAAATTATGAATTTGAGTGGTTTTAAAGTATATTTATAATATATTTTTACCATTTAATTTAATGTTTGTCATTGGACATAATTTCACAATTAAACCAGACATAAACAAGTGTCAATCTTTTGATAGTTATTATCTCTTAAAAACACGCTTTTTATTTTAACAACGGGAATTAATTTTAAATTAATTTCTTCCACTTCTGTGTTTTGAATTTGGAAAAAATGGATTACATATTTGGAATCAGGATGTCCAAATTATGTAAATAGGTAACTTTTATTTTTACACATTTTGAATAATTACTGCGGTAAATATTTTATTTACCATGGTTAAAGGGTAAATCCGGTAAATAAGGGTTAAAAAATAATATTATAATAATACAAAATTACCCTAAAACGTGTCCTAACCTTATTGGTGGACACATACCCGACCATGGGCATCCTTGGGTCGATTTGGGGACCCCTTAGAGCCACTTGTATGTGGTAGGGACACATTATATTAATAAAGTTAAAATAAAAATAAAAATGGCATAAGCTTACATCTTTTAGAAGAACAATTTTTACATAGGGTTATACATGTTGGATTTTCGATTATAAATATTCATTAGAAATCTAAAAAGATTTCCTACATAATGATATTTTATTTATAATTTTTAGACATCAAATAATTTAAATTATTAATGACACAATAATGATGCAATGTTTACCTCATTAATAAATCATTTAAATAAATAAGATTATAATGATTAAAATATTATCTAAAACCTGTCCAATTATTATTGGTTGATGTTATTTAGAATATGAGTCATCTTATCTTCGACCTAAATGATTTTTAGACCATTATAAACCTAATATAATTATATTATAAAGTAATACTTTCACTCTTTCCTAAAGAGCCCCTCCTCTCCCTTATAAAAGGAGACCACTGCTTCTCATTTCTTCACACCTTCATAGCCTTTTGGTTCGGCCAAACTCTGCCCAAATACTCTCCCAACTTCCCTCACTATAACCTAGAGGCCTTAGTTTGATCAGAAAGCCAACCTAAGGAGCCCTTTTGATCAAATCAAAAGGAAGAGCCCGAAGAAGAGGTAATGATTTCACCACCCTTTTCCAAGTTCATTTCTTCTTCCACTTCTTCTTCCTTTGTTGTTACCATTCTAAAATTATAACTCCAGTATCTCACATATACTGTGATGTTATTATAAATATGGTACAACCATATTCAGTATTCTATCCACCCTTTGAATAACATGTCACCATACGTGCGTACGTACGGCTTACCATCTCCCCGTCGTGGTGTAATTGTTATTCAATATATTATTATTTGGATGGGTATAATAATGATGTGAAACTCATGTAAATAATAAATATAACATGTTAATTATTCTTTATATATGATATAACATCCACTTATATATTATTTTAATATCAAAAGAATGATATTTTCGCTCATGCGTACGTACGGACTACCGTCTCCACGAACGCGATGAGATTCATTCTCCATCGTATCCATTCAAGTATAATTATCATTTGATGATTTAAAAATTATGTTTAAGGACTTGATATCATTCTGGATATGAATAAGATACAACAAACATGGCTTATGTAACAAAACATATTAAAGAAAATGAGTAAGTTCACACCCGAAACAACGATAATACTAAGATATTATTATCAAATCAATATTAAAAGATCATATATGATATCATAATAATGTATATTATTATTTTATAATTTAATAACAATTATTTCACCATTATAAAGGAGGTTAACATACCCCAACCAAGGAAAAGTACAAGGTAAGGGTTATTTCACAATCTCTTCATTATCCGAGGTTGTTTATACGTAATAATCTACTGGGATTTCTTTATCATCCACATCCATGTTTCTTCGAAATGTATTTAAAAACATATTTATTATTTACAAGAATATGGGTTAAAGTCATTTATACCCTTGTTTGACTTTTTATAAGAGGTTTATAAATGAATCTTTCCGTCGTTTTCAAAACAAGGTCCTTTTTAACCTTTTCGACAGAATTATGGTAAGAATGTTTTTTTTAACTTATACGGCGGGTGTGGCTATTTTTCCGCCGTTATAAAATCTTCAAAACTTCCCTTACAATCTTATAAGAATATTTTCAAATAAAATGTTTTATTTTATATGGATCTTAAATGATTTCAAAATAAAAGGAGATATTTCTTTAAAAAGAATATTGATTTCATCTATGTCAACATCCTTTGATGGATTTTAAGATTATTTGAAGTTGATTTATTATGATACAAAACTTCTATATTGTATTGAAGGTTTTGTAATATGTTTGACTGTGGATGTGCTATTTTTATACCATTCATAGTTTATGGTGAAATTATTGACATTTCGTATGCTAGTTTTAATACGAATGTTTATGTTATGTTTAAACCTTTTCATATGAGAATGCATTGGACTTAGTAAGTGACGGGTGGAGCCCGTTATAGCTCCTCGATGCATCGGTAGGTCTCATGAGACAAACTAGTGTCTTGGCACAAGGCCTTGACAAAATCTTATTTGTAGTCTTGGCACGAGGCCTTGACCATGTGGTTATGATAGTCTGGCATTATGCATTCCAACATTATGAAAGTTGTTATTGATTTTTGCATGTGATTATTCGATTAGTAGAATATCCATGTGAATAAGTAAATGGAATTATTTCATTTTATTTATGCCGTACCATGTTGAAAGTTCATGTTTGAAAGGCTTTTGTTTTAGTTATACATTGCCTTAAATGTTTATTCTTATTTATGAATGTTTCCGCTATATTGTTATCCTTACTGGGCATTTGAGCTCACCCCTTTTCTATGTTTTTTTTCCCAGGAAGTGAAGAAGTAAATTATGAATGACCTGCAGGGATATTATGTGGGGATATGAGTGTGAATTATGGAGATAATATGTTTTTGTAGTAGTTTTTCATTTTATGATGTAATGTAAGACTTATGAATATATCTAGTGTTTCCAAGACTACTAAACCGATCGGTCTTTCGAGATTTGATCTTTCTTGTGATCATACCAATGTTATGTAATTAATGCACCGACTCTGGGTAACTGGGGTCGGGGCGTTACAATTTTTCATGTTTTAAACACCGAAGGATAGAAAATATATTTTCAGTTGTACCGATCCATTGTTCAAAAATATTTGAATCATAAGATCCATTAAAATAAGGGGGACATTTCCTTACGAATGACTCAACAAATATTTATTCCCTCATATGATCATTTGTAAGTCTAGAGTGAATCAAATCTTGGGTGAAAATAGTGTTAAAATTTTGTATTTGAGCCCAATACCATTTAGTTGACTAGGAGGACAATAATTTCATTGTCCATTGCATTTGTCATTGACATAATTACTTTGGGTTCCAGCCATTGACTAAAACCATAATGCAAATTTTGAGAAACAATAATCGTAGTTTTATAACCATATAATCAAAGGATAATAACAATTATTTTTCAATATATGGAACCTTATGGTTAATCTTATGTTATTCATGATTATTAATATCTCTCTAGGATAATAACAAACACATAGAATTTTCCTTAGATACATCCTTATACACATCTTTGAAAATATTTATATGGATATTACTAAAGTTTTATCATCCTAGTTTTTAATGGTTGGCTAAAAATATTTCCTCTTACCAACTATAACGACCCAAGCCTAACATAGATATATGTTACATCACTTCTGTGGAATACTTAATACATTACAAAAATAACTTCCCTAAGATCATATTAGTTTAGTGCCTTAGGAAACATAGAACTATAAACAATTGGTTCAAAACACATCTACCTCTTATCTCACGTATGTATTCATAACTAAACTCATTATTGAAATATTAGAATTATTAAGTTAATTTTTATCCTGGTGAAAATAACATAAGAAATCATGATCTCATATGATTAGTAAGGGAAAACATGGAAGATATATAAGTATAATAAGAACATAAGGGTATGAAAACAAGAGATTAATATTTTTAGATCATACCCTACATATCGAAAGATCATATCCGTGATTCCTTTCATAAATATTGGATGTTCATAAGACAAGATTCATAATTAAATAAAGAACATATACCGTGAAATAATCGCATTAAAATAAGAATTAAATTGTGGCATACAGATAAACTTCTATCTTTCTGAATGTGTACAAATAATGTAAAGTTAATTCATCAGATTAAGAAAACGTAATCTGGAACATGAATAAACATATGGACATGAAAACCATGTCCATGCCTAAAATTATGGACTTAAAAACCAGGTCCACATATAGAAATATGAAGATGAAATCAGGTTCATGCATAACATATATACAACATGAGTTATTCATATTTACCCAGTGAATTGGAAGGAGATATAGATACCACCCATAAGATAATGAAAACTATACATATGTGTTCCATAATAACATAATTCATTCATCATTTTAGAACCCATGGATTGAAATGGATTTCATAAACAACATTCAATCATGATATAAACCATTAGAGGAAATGAGATTCATAAATATAATTCCATAATAAAAAAACCATTCATAGAAAGAATAAGAATGAAAAAATGAATAATATCCCTAGTAAAAAAAAGTAACATAAAAAAATGTTATCTTTGATGGAAAATAATTTTGAGATATCTCTTGAAAATTGTTCTTGGGGAAAATATAATTTTTGGATAGAAACAAATTTCGTTATTTGAAATTCCCTAAAATTAAAAAAAATGAATTTGAAGTTAACATTGTAAACTTGTAAGGTAGGCTTCAAGTAAATAAGGAATCATGAAATAATTAAAATCCAGTCATGTAGTATAAGATAAAAAACATTCTTCTCGTACTTGTTTCAGAAAGATCAAAAAGTACCTTCTTAAGAAAATGAAAAAAAATTCCTTTCAAACCATTTAGTAAAAATTCAAAAATCATTAAAAATAAATTTTAAAAAGTATATTATTATAGTAAAAATATTTTTGAGAAATGTTTTAGAAAACATTGACATGGATGATAAGTATTCCCCAATATAGACTTAAAAAGAAACAATCTCAAATGTTTAATGGATTATGAAATAAGTACTCATCACTTTACAATCAATAGAATCCTATGCCCAATGAAAGAAATAAAATATGAGGATATTAATATAACATAATATTCTGGGTAACAAAATTAAAAATTCATTCATGTGAAATATTAACACCATATATGAGAATCAAGTAGTATATAAGGTATGTGTCTCACATAATTAAGGGTGAGACAAAAATCCCTCACCTTATGTATGATTCCCTATATACGTGTCTGAAACTAATATATAGGAGATTTAAACATATTATTAACTTATAATAGAATAATAATATTATTTATGATAGCATATATGATTCATTTATGACTTTAAATTACCTGTCTATTAACAACTCCATGTCAAATAAATGTTTCGGGTAGTAACCTCTTTGTTTATCGTACACGTTTTGACTTGTTATTCTTGATCCTATTACTGAGATAATGATTTAATATATTATAGAATATAAAAAATTACTTTTATGTCATATATATTAAATATATATATATATATAATATAGATATATGAAATAGAATACACCATTCATAGAGACGGTAAGTCGTACATACACATATATGTTGTTTCCATCTTCTTATCATACTTATTGGAAGAATGTATATAAAATATATATGTTATTAAATTAGCATAATTATGTCATATATTTTTTAACATCCCAGGTAAATAAAGAATAAGAAATATTTCATCTTTATTAATATTTTTTAATTGAATATTAATTTTACTTTAAAGGGTTTTCTATGTTCGATAGCGTACCCGATACGCAACAACGAGTTTCTTTGAAATCTTACGCAGCACACTAATAATATAATATTATAATTTTAAATGACAGTTAACTCCTAGCCATTGTGATGGAGAGAACGGAAAAAACTAACTAAAATATGATTATACATGTTTGTTAAATGTATTTACATTTATCCAATAAAAGTTGGAGGCTTAAAATATGAATGCCTCTAATTTTAAGCAAACATTACATTAAAAGGTCGATTTACCGCATTTTAATAGAGAAACCTCTTTAAATCTAGTTTTGGTCATTTTTATACGTTCTATTTGACCAAATAAAATTCTTCTTTAGATTTGGGACATCAAATTTTACTTTGGAAATTTTTTTGGAATTTTTCGGATAAACATCATTTTTAATGAATAGTGGAAAATAATGTATTTTAATTCAAAATTTCCTTTTAATCTAATATATTCATATGGTTAGATTATCTTTTTAGTTTGTTTTAAATTTTAATTCGAATAAATTTTTACAATTTAATCCAATTTTGGTCATTGTAATTAATTTCACTTTGAAATTGGACATAAACAAGTGTCAATATTTTGATAGTTATTGTTTCTTAAAAACACGCTATTTGTTTTATCGGCGAGAATTAATTTTAAATTAATTAATTCAAATTATATTTTTTTAATTTAAAAAAATAGAAATCATTTTTGAACTCAAAATATCAAATAAATCTTAGGCAGAAGTTTTGGTATTTTTCAGAAAAACATCAATTTTTGATGAATAGTGAAACCACTTAGTAGTAGTTAAAAAAACTGACTTTTTCATTTAAATGAAATTTTACCACCTTTTTGAATTGAATTTAAAAAATATGACATAATTGGTTGTTATAAAGAAGTAAAATTTGGTTCAATAAGATGAAAATAAATTTTGGTAAATAGTAACTTTTGACTTTTATTTACCGCAGTTAAAGGTAAAAAGGGTAATTCAAGGTTAAAAGAATATTATAATTATTAAACATTTACCTTAAAACTTGTAATAATCTTATTTTATGAGTAATGGCTGACCATGGTCATCTTTGGGTAAATTTGGGGACCCCATGGAGCCACTTATGAGAGATAATGACACTTTAGATTAAGTAATTTAATGTAAATGGAAAAATGAAATAAACAAAAATCTTGTAGTAAATTAATTTTTATATAGTGTAATATAAATTATATTTTCAACTATAAATATTAATTGGAAATATAAAATTATTTCCTAAATCATGGTAATTATTTTATAATTTTTAGACACCACATAAAGTAAATTATTTATGACACAATAATGATGTAGTATTACCTCATTAATAAAAGATTTAAATAAATAAGATTATAAATATTAAAATAACATTCAAAACCTATCCAATTCCTATTGGATGATATTATTTCGACTATGAGTCATCCTATATTTGACTTTAATTATTTTTGGACTACTATAAACCGAATATCATTATAGAATAAAATAACATTTTCACTCTTTCCTAAAGAGCCCGCTCCCCCTTATAAAAGGAGACCACTTCTAACCAATTTCTCACAGCTCTCAAGACTTTTGGATTATCCAACCTCTACCCAATTAATCACCCTAAATCTATATCCTCCTCTTGAAATCCTTACCTTAAGCATAAGGCACTTAAATAATTCTTTTTTGGTTCAAACCAAAGGAAGTTACCCAAGTTAAAGGTAACAGTTTCTCTTAAATTATTTTGTTTTATTTTGTTTTATTTTAATTCTCTGACCCCTAAAATCTTTTTATTAATTTCTTTTGTAACAAAACAAATATCCTAGATATACTAGGATGTTGTTATGAGAAGTATTCTAACTACACTTATACACACCTCCATCTAATAGATGAAGAACATAATGTTTCTGTGGATGGAAAACTAACGCCACACGAAACAATGATTGTTTAAATATCTCCAAACACCTCTCAAGGTGGCCATTATGATGTCACTGTATTTATATATGATATATATTATTTTTATTTTTATTTATTCTTCGTTAATTTCCATTTATATCATATCATCATGGTTTCCATTATGGGTAAATGTGATAATTTCATTTCACGAAGTGTGGACTACCGCCCCATCAAAGTGATATGACTCATTCATAGCCTATGTGGTACGTATAAAGGATAGATTTAATGATATTATATATGATAAAATACTAGAATTATAATAAAACTATGTGTCATTATGTTTTAATTCCATTAAGTGTGAAATAGAAATGGAAGTAGCGTTCATGCGTACGTATGGCTTACCATCTCCATGAACGGTGCATTTCATTTCTTACCTATAAATGTTATGTACTACTATAAATACATGTATATGATGGTTATATATGATATATATGATATCCAAATCATGAATATCATTCTGGATATAATGAACCTTTTACCACATGAACAACATGTAATTATAAGAAGTCCATTTTTGACTCAAGTACCAAATATCGACAAAATGAACATTATTAACATAAATGATTACATAATGTTTATAACATGGTAATAAGTGATATAAAAGGAATAATAATCTTGAAAAATGTTCTTAATCAAGTATAAATTAACTCTAGTTTATTATTCTGGAGATTAAAGAACGATCTATTCAAGTCGGACCCGAGGTAAGGGACTTCGTCTCAATCTCCTTTCATTGAGGCATATATTATTTTAATACATGACTTTATTTTATACGCTATATAAACACCACTGACTTTTCAAGGGGAATATTTTTCTACGAAGAATTTTACTAAATGAAAAAAAGGAATGATTCTTTTAACATAAGCGGTGACAACGACCTTTTCCACTTCCATGAGTATTATTTGATCTATGGATTCCTCAAAAAAGCTGTAATGTTTTTAAAAGAAAATAAATACCATATACTCTTTTATGTATTTTGGTATTGAAAATGATTTTCATAATGGATTTTTTATGTCAATATATTTAAGTGATATATTGTGATTGAAATGTGGAAATGTTTTCTTTCCTTTATATATTTTTTTTCTTATGATTTTATAATGGTACTTAGACATTTGACATGTGTTTACATGATAAACCAAATGACGGGTGGTTCCGTGAATATCAGGATGAGTGGTTACATTATAACCTCCAACACTATTGGGTTTGGAAGTCGGCTGTATGGCTATTCCATTTAGTGATATTCGTGGAAGTCGACCATATGGTTATTCCATTTAAGTATGTTTATGTCCTAAGTTACCTCTATATGTTATCTGTTCTTTATATGGGTTTTAGGATAATATTTTGGTTACAAAAGGGTATGTAGTGATCCTTTATTCAGTGATGAGTATTTACTACTTCATAATGGTGAAAATTTTTTCTTATGTTAAAGTATTCATGGTTTACTTATTGTTTTTAAAAACTAAAAGTTTTCCTTCTTTGTGTATCCCATACTGAGCTTTTTATGCTCATCCCAAGTTTTTGAATTTTTTTTCACAGGACATAATGTGGAATAGGGTCAAGGATGGGATCATGGAAAAGTCATGTTGTCTTAAACATGGAACTAGACATGAATCTTTTTTTTTCAAGAGTTCTTGATTTGTGAAAAAAATGGAAACTGAGTAGAATTGTATACATTGTAATATTTTACATTGTAATAGTTATGGCCTAACTCTCTAAAACTCTAAACCTGAAAAGATCCTCAATGTGAATTATTAACTTAATTCAAGATTATGTAATTTTTTAAGGCTGTGTCCTTATATATTTCATATTTATTCATTATATATAGTTTTATAATAATTCTTGTAATGGTTAGTATGGAAGATGGATTTCATCACTTTGTAGATATGGTAGTTCGTATGTACACATGTGTGACGATATCGTTCTCTTAATTGTAAAGGGGGTATAGAATTATATGTCATATTAATTTTAATAATAATTATCATTTAATATTTATTATTTATATCCATTATATCTATCATTATCACAATACAAATAAAGTAGTGATGAAAAACATATGGCACCACGACGTGGAGACGGTAATCCGTACGTACGAACGCATGGTACGTTCATTTTTTTAGGATGAATAAAATATGGAATATGATTATTCCATAATTATAAAAAAATATCAGAATATAAGTGATGCAATAGTTATTACATTATAATGAAATCAAAACATGAAGAGTATGTTTAAGAAGAAACAATTTTGAAAGAGTCGTTAAAGAGATTACCACTTCTTCGACGATTTCCCTCTAGATATCCCCTTAGAGACACTAGAGTTGGGATTTCTACAAATCCATAACCTAAATAATAATACTACAGAAATTGATAAAGTAAAAATGTATTGTTTTTTTTGTGGGAGGGTTCAAGGTGGTGTGAGTAAGCGAGAGAGGAGGTGCCTTTTTATAGGGGGAATTTTAAAAACTCTAAAAATATTAAATTTATGTAAACTAATATACTATTTCAAATAGCTCCAATTTCAGTTATTTAAAATATAACATGAGGATAGGTATAAATAATCTCTACCAATATTTTTAGACATGTTTAGGTCACAATAACAGTCTAATCTTTTGGATTTAGCCTTCAGTTAAACCCTTTAAAATTTACCATGAACAATTGGGTTTTTACACTTTAGTGGCAGTATAGTTACAAAAAAATACAAAAAAGAACCCAAAATGGATAATTTATGCAATTGTATCCATATTATAATTATTTTTACTAATTATATATTTTTACAAATTTTATTTCCTTTATTAAATTATTATTTGTTTTAAAGTATTATTTATATCAAATTTGATACTATTGAAACTTTGTCTTTTTAAAATATCCTAACAACATGATAACTGAAAACCAACACTTATAATATAACAATACAATATCAGATATATCTCTAAAATTAGTTGATTTTATTAATTATTTCTAATTATACTTGTTTTAATATTTTTAATATCATTTATTCGATATTACATTTAATAAAATAACTACTGCATCATTATTATTCAAGCCTTTAATTAAATTATTTATTATCTGATAATTAAAATTAATTTTTTAGAATTAAGATAAATTTATTATATTTAAAATGAATATTTATATTAGAATTTATATTATGTATAACCCTATATTAATAATTTTATTGTTATTAAAGTTTTATAATGATATCTTTAACTCGTCTCTAATCAAAACATATTAAATGTAATATTTTGAAACAAGTGGCATAAAAAGGATCATAATATAGGTATAAGGTTTTTTTAGTCGAAAACACCTATAAAATGATGTTAGTAAATGTTTTAGGTTAATTTTATAATATTATAATGTTAATTTTATCTTTAATTTCCTTATTTACCCTTAACCATGGTAAATAAAAATTTACTGAAGTTACAATTCATTTTTCAAAAAATAAAAGAACCATATTTACATAATTTGGACACAATGATTAGAAATATGGAATCCATATTTTAAAATTCAAAAGGGGTAATTTTTAATTATTAATTTAAAATTAATTCCATTGACAATGTGAGAAAACGAGTTATTGAAGTTAAAACATGCAAAAGATTGATCCATTATAACATATAAATTCAATTTAAAATTTCATAAAAACACCATAAATTGAACCAAAGTAAATTTTTATTTTATGATTTAAAATAATAATTTTATTTTTTCAAATTGAATATATAAAATTGTCAAAAATTTTATTTAAAATGGGTTTTCAATTAAAAGGTGATGAATTACGTTTTGAAAAAAATATGGGTTTTTATACATAAAATTGGGTTGGTTCATATCATATGCCTATAAAATTTATTTGATGAATATAAAAAATATTTAATTGAATATATAATATAAAAATATCATTAATATAATTCAATTTTTATAATTTTTATAAATTATTAACACAAAATGAATTTTGGATCATACAAATAAAAATATGTTCTTTATATTTAATTGGTATATATTAATTGGTGACTAATGAATTCATATTATAAACCTTATATATTTCATAGATTAGTTAATTCAATTTATAATTTTAATATATATCTTTTGTATTATTAATTTAAATAATAATATTTTAATAATATGATATTTGTCGGTAAAACATAGTCTAGTATGAAACACAAGCTGTTGAAGAAACACAACATTATGTGTAACAAAATCCAAGAATAGTGTTTCATACACTTGTAGCTAATAAATCGTTGCATATAGCACAATATTATCTTGGTGTTGAGTATTACACATGCCAAACATAGTGTTTTGTCTTATAACAAAGTCAACATTTAGTATTATGTGAAATGAAAAATATCAAAAATATTAAATTAATTTGATTTTGTTTTCAAAAAATCACGAGGTGTCACACATAAAAAGATGTTATATACTCACAATCAAATGTAGAATCTACGAAAACTAGCTTCTTTGAACTCTTCCTGCTCACAACTCTTCAGTTGATACAAAAAAATATCTTGACTGCATCTTTATATCATTCTAATATATTTGAAAACTAGCATCAGTATAACCCTTACTGAGTAGCTCCCCATCGATGCTATACACAAGGAACATATCCTCATTTCTTCTCAGATACATTAGGATATCCTTCACCAAAGAAAAATTATATTCTTCTGGTTTATATGGATATCTTCTTACTATGATCAATGCATATTCAACATCAAATCTAGTGATGACATGGCATATATGATTGATCCCATCATTGAAGAATATGGGATTTTCTTCATTCTATCTTTCTCCTTTTGTGACTGAGGACACATTTTCTTATAAATATGTATACCATGTGACACTAGAACCAATCCAATCTTGGATTTTTCTATAATAAATCTCATTAGTATCTAGTCAATATATGTTCTTTGACTTTGTCTAAGTAGCATCTTGGATATATCAAGAATGATAACAATTTATGTTCTTTGACTTTGTTTCTAATATGTAATATGTCATCAAAATATACAAATAGGATAACAATTTCATTTCCACCAGACCTTTTGTAAACAGATGGATCATATCAATTTTTAATAAAACCAAATTGTTTTATAGCTTCATATTATTGAATATTCCATAACCTGGATGCTTTCTTTAGTCCATAAATGGATCAATTATACTTTTAATACTTATTTTCACAATATGGAGTAAAAAAACCTTATGGTTGTGTCATATAGAAATCTTCTTGAGGGTTCCCATTAAGGAAATAATTTTTGACATCCATATTCCAAATTTCATATTCAAGGTATGCTATTATAGAAAGTAGAATTATGAGGGATTTAAACATGGAAACTAGTGAAAAGGTTTCATCACAGTAAATTACTTAATTCTATTTAAACCCTTTATCCTCTAGTCTTTCTTTGTAGTTTTATAACATATCTTCCATGTACAGTTTTCTCTTGAATACCCATTTTCACCCTACAAGATTTACATCAACTAGAATATTGACTAGAACCCAAAATTTGTTCTAATACATGAAATATATTTAATAATTCATTGTTTCTTTCAATTTTTCTACTTTTGAGATCTCTACTGCTACTTTTTAGTAGTTAGGTTCATCATTTTCATCCAATAATGATTCACAATATTTGGTGAATAAAAAGAATATATCTTTGGTTATTTTACCTCTCTAGAGACCCTATACATTAATAATGTTTCAGGAACTAATTATTCCATTTGGACCTATGGAATCCATTCATGTACCAACACTTGTGTGACTTCAACATCAACTTTACCAACTTCAGTCTATTTTCCCATAGTCCTTTTTGATTATGTGATCCCTCTTAATAAAAAAAGGCCTTTCTAGTGACAATAAATTTCTTTTCTAATAGGTTGTATAGATATTATCCCTTTTTTTGGTTATGATATCCTATAAAGATACACTATATGTCCTAGGGTGAAAGTTTGTTACATGATATGGCTTTAAAAACACCTCACATCCCCATACACGTGTATACAATAAAATAAGTGTTTTCCACTCAAAAAATCGAAGGGAATTCCATTTTATAATTTAGTTGTTACTCATTTTAATGTATATGCAACAATTTGTAATTCATATCCTGAAAAGGGAAATGGAATATATATAGGAGACATCATTGACCTTTCCATGTCTAAGAAGGTAATTTTTTTTATTCACTAACACCATTCCACTGTCTTTTATAAAGTGGAGTGAGCTAAGATAGAATCCAAAAAACGCATAGAAAGTTGATAAACTCTTGGTTAAGATATTCTCCACCTATAACCAATAAAATATTCATTATATTATTTCTATATTTAGTATCCAATTTATTCTTTAATTGTTTTAATTTATCAAAGGAATTGAATTATACCTCATTAGGTATAAATATCAATATCTACTCAAGTTATCAGTAAAAGTTATGAAGTAATAATATCCACCTCTTGATTCTACTATAAATGGTCCACAAATATTATTGTGTACCACTTTTAGAAGCTTTGTTTCATTTCTAACTTATCCAATGAATAGTGGTTTGGTCATTTTTTCTTGTATACAAGAATAGAATATTTCATATTGTTTGGGATCAGAAGAGTCTAAATAACCATCTTGATAGGGATTTGTCAAAGGTAACTCATTTACATGATCAAGATGATGATTCCTTAACTAGGTGTCTTATGAGTCCTATGGACATGATTAATTATCTATTTCCAATACATGGATTTCATAATTTAAAACATAATTGATGTTATTTGAATGACCCAAATGATAACATATGAAATCATTATAAAAGGAAAAAAATATTATTTCCAAACATGAAAATACAACCATATGAATCTGGAATGATACAGAGATTATTTTCATGGTAACAGATGGTAAATAATAAAAATCCATTAAATCCAATATCATTATCATTGGAAATAAAAGGTGATAGGAACCAATGGATAGAGAATCCATACATTCAACTTTTTTAAGGTTGGAAATCCACCTCTACTCTAGAAATATTGTAGAATCTACTTAGTTACTATATTAAAATATAGATGTCAGCACCACAAGCAGTATCTAATACCCAATTTGTAGATATTGAAACATTACAGTTGATAACAAATTCACCTTTAGCTTCCCCTTGCTTATGGGTGTAGTACTTCTTCTAGGTTCCTTGATTGACACAAAAAAAACATACTACCTCCTTTTCCTTTCCCCACCTCTAGACCTTCCTCTTCTTGGAAGGATGGTTCTTGGGAGCTTAAGACTTATTATGAGTAGTCTTACATTTTTACTTTTTCTTTCTTTTCCTATTCCCATAATTAGTGTGATTTTTTCTTTCAACATGTACTTATCCACATGGTGAATCAATATAAGAATTTGTAAAAGACTCTTCTCATTATTTCACATGTTATAATTAACAATAAAATTAGATAAGGTCTTGGGTTGCGTGGAATGTTTGAGATTTGTACGCAAGTCATTGGGATGTTAATGCCTAAAATGTATAAGAGTTCAATGTAGGTAATATTATTTACTATATGAGGAACAACAACTGTATAATCTTCAAGCTTAGTTTTAAACAATGAATTGGAGATCCTGTATCCCTCTTATCTTTCCTTCTCTTGATAGAGATCCGGAATGTGACACATAATGCTATAAATATCCATGTAATTATGTTGCTTCAAAAGATCATTGATCATGGATGGTAGAAAGAAACATTGAACATATATAGAATCATTCAAATGTTTTTGATGGTGATACAACTCTTCCTCACTATCCTCATCAATACTCTCATAAAGAAATAGTTCTTTCAGCACAAAAAAAATCCTTTCATAGAATATGATAACGTCAATGTGCCCTTTCCACTCTTGGAAATTTGTGCATATGAGAAGGATATACTTATCAAGAATCGATGATCATGATATTTTTGAACTCATTTTTATTACTATTTATACAATTAATATAAGAAAAATTTAGTTCTTTATCAAATAAAATCTATACAAATAAACAAATATTTTATTTATTAATCTACAAGTAATTTATTGAAACACAATATCCCCAGCAATTGACATCAGAATATCCGGTTTCTTGGGAATTGAAGTGGAAAGGATCTGTATTCCCATTCTAATTACCCTAACATTGTTTGGTCAAGAAATTTGAAGGGTTTTAGTTAGGTAATATAAATTCCAACTGCATTAACACAGAATTACTTAAACCATTCAGTGGACTCCCCAATCCAAAAATCCAAAAATTATATTTCCTCAAACCTTTCTTCTTAGTTATACGAAGTCATACTTTGGAAGTCAACCCTTAATGTATACTAAGTCAAGTAAAAAAAACTTAATGTAAGAAATTCCCCAAATTACAAAAATAACCCCATCTTTGGTTTGTGAATAACTTTGAACCACGGTTTGATATTAACTAATGTAGTTGAAGGATATATTGACTTAATACATATAATTGAGGGATTTTATCTTTATGTGTAAATTTACCATTATTATATCTATTTCATTCATTCTAATATTTCATATATTTACTTAAGTGATTAACCATGTATTATATAATACTTACACATAAACCTACTTGGTTTAGTTCTATCTTTCATGCTTTTTAATTAATTAATTCATGTGATCATGAAAAAGCATCCATAATGAAATAACCATGTAACTAGGTAGAGATAAAATAATAAATTGGTATGATCATGATATTTTACTAATGGTTAGTTGATCTAGCTGATATTAATCTAACTATCAACCTAGGGAAAAAATTCCTTGAACCATTTATGGATCGTGCTACAATTTTCTACCTATCAACATATGTATCTCACTTTTATTGGTTCCAACTCATCTCCAAACATGAACCACCTACACTAGCTTGGGATCTTACACCATTACACATTCTTTTACTCACACATAAGTGACGGGAAGGGGTTTACATTATGTAAACCATGGGAACACATTCCTAAGATTATAAGAGGAGACATGACGCACAAAACAAAAATTGAATTTAATAATAAATTAAATGAAACAAATTACATACAATAGTATGGTAAAGGATTTTGATCATGAACTTGCATGCAACAAATTACACATTTAAATAAATTATCATTCAATTTTTAATTGTTCTTATTTAAGATAAATCACACATGAATCAATTAATTATTATCTTTAATTAATTAGTTATTTTATCATAATTATAATCTAAATTTCTATGATATTTTCATCCATCATAATTTTAAACAAATTAAATAAATTTATTTTATATTAACTGTGTACAATAAAAAATATTCTTTTTGAGGTAACACAATGAGTACACTTCTGAATTACCCAATGTGTATTATTCCTGCATACTGCTTACTTGTAATACATGTGTTATACATGACCTATCACATACTTCTAAGTCTTGTACTACCAATTTAGTGATTATAGATATTACATGATTTTTCTATCACATTTTACTCTTTATTTCAAATATATTAATAATTTCAATAAAACTAATACAAGATATGAAGATCCATACATTACATAGAAATTAATTAAACAATTATATATATTAAGAACCATCACATGACATGCCCTATTAACATAATGACCATAAACAAGTACATGTTGATAATGTTTTCGTATTATAATAAATTTAATTTAATTTTGTGTTGTTTTTTAAAAGTCCACAGCATGTACATTAGGGAAAAATAGTGTGTATGATTTTTCATCATCTATTCGTGGACCACACCTATGGAGTTAGTGTGTAACCATCCCATAGAAAAATTTGGGGTACATGGTTTTTATATGGGATACATGTTATGAAACCTCTAAGTTACATGGTCACCAGTCAGGTTGGCTCTGTAAGAAGATACAAGACCAGTCTAGGACTAAAGGTGTACACACATTGTAAATAAGCTACATAGTGTGTACTTCAGCTAAATATGTGATAGGATGGCCTCATCAACATGTCATGTATAATTAAATGCAACACATGAAATGAATTCAAATGACTCGAATTAATTTTTAATTAATTATTGGTTCATTGAATACTAGTACATAGTGTGTACCTTTAATCTGCACAAAATTTACTCTTTTGTTATCTTGTAAGATTACTCAACACCTCTAGATGAGATATTGGAATTTATTTCAATCATGAAATAAATAAATTTGATCAAATTTCTGAGAAATGAACAGGAATAAGTATATCTATCAATTCATATTAATTTATGATTAAAATGGAATTGAAAATAAATTATTTATGCATAAATCAATGAATGATCTTTAAAAAAATTTAAAGAATTAGTGACCCCTTTTAGGCCACTTGAAGCTTCTAAGCATAATGAAAAACATTGTATGGGATAATCCCAAACTTTATTTTTCTCAATATTATTGATCGATCCAAGATTTACATGATGATAAACACCTTGATCAAAAGAATTAGATAAAAAATATAGACAATGGATAAAATACTAGAACTGAAGTACAGGATCATCACATATTATTTTTAATTAATTTATGAAAATAAAGAATTACCCCGTGAGAAATTATTTCTTCATTGATAGATCTAACAAAGGATCTACATTGTATGACTATTTTGTTTAATGAATAAAGGGAATATTCCTTCTGGTGGTGATAAACTTGTTTTCTAAAAATCATTGAACATCACCTTTGTAATTTTCATGTTCTAGCATAAAAGATCCCAATGCTTTGGTTGTTCGTCTTTGATCACCTCAAGAATTGATTTCAAAGGATCCTTCATGATCTTTCCAAACTCAAGAGAGGAAGGTGTAAGAAGATTTATCTCCATTATTAGAAGTCTTCTTAGAGAAGGGAGATCTCTAGGGATTTAATAGGATTATATGGGTTCATTGTGTACAACAAAACAAATGAATTGGATCTCTTGAAAAACAATATAATAAGGTTTATTTACTATTATTTTTGAAAATAAATAATTATACAAGTTTCCTTTATTATTTATTTAATTCATGTGAAACTTCATTACTATAATAATAACAAAATTATTATTATTATTTCTTTACATGTGCTAAAATCATGAATTAAAGTATATATTATTTAATAAAATAATTTTCAATAAATATTATTTCTCACTAGGCCATTAAACTAGGTCCTCCATTCTTTCATAATATTTTTCTCGGCTTGAATAAATACTATTTATATAATAATTAAATACCACTATATTATTCATCGATATAAAAATAAATATTATATTCACTAAATAAAAAATAAATATTTATTACAGATTATACTAATATAATATTTTCTCAAAAAAATGGTGAATAAATATATAAAATCAAGAAAACAAGAATAAATTTTAAACCACATACAAGAATATTATTTATTTTACTTTTAAAATAATAAATAAATCATATATTATTTAACTAAGATTTTGGATAGACTTGGTGTGTGACCCTCTAGGCCAATTTCTCTGTGACATAATGTGAAGTAGCATAATGTCCAAGTTCAGTGTCTAGAAAAATGCCTTGGTACTGATAGAGAATGAAGTTAATTCTACAATGACATGATACTTCATATGGACACTCACTATGCAATATAATCCCTTTATCACGACATATCTAATAAAAAAGGTTGATGTTGGTTCCATAAACCTATGTGCTCAATGTCAGTTTCTTTAAATTTTAAACGTGCCTATTGAACATTATGTACATGGATTTATTTGGGCTATATCATTTCAATAAAATGGTATTAAATATCAACTTCCATTAAAGAAGATAAGGGATGAATCATTTATCTCATTATTCATTAATGCAATATTGATGCATCCAATGTATGCTACCTAACCATGAACATTAGTCATCATGATTTTCATAAATTCATCAAAGTATGTGAATCATAATACTCATTAATAATAATCTTAATGTTTAATGATCAATACACATGTCCATATATATGAACATAAAATGACACATATAAATGTGGATTTCCTTCTGGCAGGTCACATTCTCATAATATTATATACTAGATATTATCAAGGGGTTACACCATGAGAAGGTACCTCAAAGTCATTGCAGTCTCAACCCATTATAGGTTTTATAATATTTGACTGTAAATTTATTTCATTCATATATATTACAAATATTCAAGAATATTATCATAGAAATTATGGGTTATCATCATAATAGGGAACCTCTTTGACCTTTCAATGTGACAACTACTCTTAGGGCATAATCACATACGATAATTCATATAAGAAAAATCATGTTGTAACAATAAGTTTATTAATATTTACAAAATACTAATATAAGTTATCATAAATTATATAGAAGTTGGTTCAAGTGTACCAAACCCAAAAAACACAACATTGGTGTGTGATCCTTAGTTATTATCCACTGTTGGTGAAGTGAGTAAAATTATAATGAATTATTTGATTTCTTTTCTTATTTTCTATAGTAATATAATACATGCATGTGGATTGAGTGATCATCACTCGAAGCAAAATAATTATCAGATAAGTGAACTAGTTAATGAGATCATTACTTAAAATAGGAAGGTGAGACTGGCCATACTAACAAGTAAGGTCAAAATTACTTGGGACAATGAGATTTTATGTGGTACATAGGGAAACAAAAATTAGTTTCATACACTTTTTCAACCCCCTCTTGGAATCTCTCATTGAAATCCTATGTGGGTCAAATAAATGTGAATATAATTTGTTTTTCACAATGCTAGAATAAGGTAGGATGAAAATTTGAGATAATCAATAGAATCTATTTTATAAGTATGTTATCCATTCCATACTATAATGATGCATTTTATCATATAGATGTGGAGAAAATAATTTATGTTTCAAATATATTGATAAGTTTCTATATTTTTGGATATAAAAAAGAGATAAAATAATGATTAATTATGAGGATTAAAATTTAACACATGTTATTGGTTTTACTAAGTTTTAAATACTATAGATGATGAATATTTATAGTGTTATTAATGAATTTATTTTACATTCAATGTTTGAAAACAATATACACGTTAGAGGTTAATAATATTAAGAGAATAAGAATGAGTTAAAGATATAAAAAAGTTGGTGATATGACATTGTTATCATCATATATATTCTATGTATTGAAGAATAGAGAGATATAGAAATATTATGAGAAGTTCATCCTTGTGTTTTGAAGTGGGGTAATATATAGAGAGAGACCAAGCATGATTACAATGAAGATATTATAAGAATAATATAGGGAAATGAGAATCCATACAATTGACATCATTTTACCCCATGGGATGAATCTTATGGTTCATTATATCATATGGTATGATTTAAAAAGATAGAATGTGATTTATTTATATTTTAAGGTCTAAGGAATTATGAGGATTCCCTTGACCTTGATTCATTATATATTAGGAGATCATATTCTTTATATCAAGGGATACCTATACTAATTTTATAATCACATTTCATAGAGAATACACTAAATGTGGTATTTAAAATGGAAGTCCTAGTTGGTGACTGATCCTAATGATTTCATTTTGGCCTCTAGATAAGACTTTATTTTTCAAGGATTATTTGTTTAACTACTCAAAATTTCTTGAGTTTCATGTTTATTAGAAAATTGAATTTGTGTGTGAGTGGGATATTGACCACTATGATCTATGGTCATATCCATAAATCTTTGAGTAAAACCTCTTTAAAAAAAATACTTTCATGAATTTATATTCTACCTTCCCTCTTTATGTACACAACGGACAACCAAAGGTGAGAAAAGAGTGATATAACCATTTACCAAATATATCCATAGGTAATAAATTGTAAAACCTTTAATTGGAGATAAATAAATCACGCATATTCACTCCCTCTCAGAGTGCTGAAAATGGTCCTGGTGGAACAAAAATTGGTATCAAAGATATAGTTCCACCTCTGATTGGATGATCAAAAATCTCAATGATTTTTAAGAATGGAGTTTTTATTCAAAAATTCATTATTAATTGAATACTTATAGAAGATATATCAGATACTAGTTATAATTATATCTCTTCTAAGAATCTATGGGATAAAGATAGAGATAAAAAGATCAAATAAGTAATTCCTATTTTATACACAAGAAGATGTTTTGTATTGCACACGCTAAAATTAATAAGAAATGAGATCTTGTATGTAAGAAGAAGAACTGATGATTGAATCAACTAAAAAGGAGTCGTAAAACCTTTATACCATAGAAAATTCTGAGATTTCATATGATCAAGTGCGAAATAAAATCTTATTTAAAGATTATACTCTAGAGGAGCCATGAAAAGGTGGTGAAGATAGTATCTCAAAAGTATTGAATGACTACTCATACTATATATTGAGAACGACCTTATTGAATGCTATTGAATAGATTTTTATTTTTATTTATGGATCCTTCAGATACTTGTATATGGATATCACCTCCTTATACAAGAATCAAATAATATGTAGATAGAACTTGAATAAAATATAATGATGAAAATATAAATCACAAGTTATTTAAACCACTTACATTATGTGGTTTATTTCTGAAATAAACCATGGAATTACAAAAAGGGAGTTTGTTAAAAAAGGAAATAATTATAGGGTGTTCAGTATTTGTACTCATAATACATATAGTGAAAGAATGAAGAGTTCCCTTAAATATGGATTTAAAATAAAGGCATCTATTTCTTTAGAAGCAACTCTCAACCGTTCTTATATCATTGATGGGAAAGGGAGTTCCACCTTATTTTCATATATAGTATGTTTTTTCTTCCAATTTATCCAATTTAATATTTTTTATGATTAGGGGGAGCACAAAAAATTTGCAATATAAAATAGATATTCTACTCTTAAAATAATTAAACATGTTTGTATAATCCGAAATTTTGTTTCTTAATGCCTTTTTGATAATGATATTATCATTGTTGATGTAAATATTGATTTTACCCCTTTATAAGAGACGTTTAGCAGATTCGATAGAATCATTTATCTTTTGAAAATATTAAATTTTGTAATATTACTTGGAATGATTTCATTGAAGAGGTGTGTGTACATATTTCTCAACCATTTTTATTGAAGAAAAAATTATGAATTTAAGGGTGATAAGTTAGATTTTTCAATGGATTAAGAAATTGATAAATTCAATGGTTGATTTGTAATTTAAAAGTGTAATATTTTTTTAATGATTTTATTATGTTTGTTGAGATGAGGCAAACAGTACATGTTGAAAAATTCATTAGAATACATTCAATAATTTCTATCATATTGAAAATATGTGAATATACCCAAAGAAAAGTATCTTGATTTGGCATCTTATTATATATTTTTTTATAAAATTTTTTGTTTTTTATGTTAGTATCTAATGTTTTCTATATTAATAATTATTAAAGTATACATATATTGGAGTAAATGATGGCATATTTCATTTATCGAATTTATAATTTCTTCTCTTTTGGTTATTTTTATTTTTTAGAAATAAGGGGGATATAGAAAATAATAACATGGGAAGGAATATTAAAAGGAATTTTCTATATTCTTATTGACAAAAACATCTAAGGGGATTGTGGAACCCACTTGGTCTTATGTTTTATTTAGTGTCAATAAGGATATACTTAAAATAAAATATACCAATATTTATTTAAGAACAAAAATATAGAATGCGTATGGAGTACATAATCATGTTTATGGGTAGAATAATATATACCCATGTAAGGTGTTATTTAGTTTTATGCTATAAATATTGCATGAGTATTTCAAAAACACCCTGAAACATTAATGAGAGTACTAGTCATTATACATATAATAAATAGTGATGATTCCACTGGAGATACAATTAGAGAATTAAAGATCCATTATTCATGAAAATATATTTATTTCAGTTATAATATATAATAATATTTCATTCTGAATATTCATTTGGAATGTTTGGTTGAATGTTGAGAATACTAATGAATAATATTTCTTGTTAATATACTTTTATATAAGTTAATAAGTAATCCCATGTAATGTGTAGAATGTTGAATATGATTTCTCTATGAATAAATTGTTGAACTTAGTTGTTACTTTAAATCATGTAATAATCAATGTTCTATGAGTTATATATCGTGTGGAAACATTATTGGAAGATTTCTAAGGAAGCATCAATGTCGGTTGAGGTTATTAGGTCATTTTAAATAATATAAGAAGTATTTAAATACTATATTAACCTTTGAAATTACTCTGGTGATGTTAAAGGTGGATTTGATGTTATTATGAATTAATTTTTGTGTTTTAGATGTCTTGAAGAAGTTTAATGGTACATAAGTATATTATTTTAATGTTTGTAAGTTACCAATATCTTCAAATGATGTTTAGAAACAATATTTTCAAAAGAAGAATTAATTTAATATAATCCAAAAGATTGGATATAGAAGAGAGTTGATGTTGAATAAGAATATTAATCTTGAAGTAATTATCTAGAATTCAAATTATGTGGTACAAATATTGATCTATAGTATATCTAGATAATAACAAATTAAGTAGTCTGAAAGATAATTATATGTAGTACATTTTTTAAATAACATAAAATGTTGAAACATTACATTAATTTGTAAAACTTATCATAGGAAATACAAAATATATTTATAAGAAAAATAAATATTTTATAGTCCTTGGAATTTACCTATTATTGATAAGTGTAAATTTATGATTTAACTAAAAAATTAATAATCCGTTGAAGCTACACAATGATACATAAGAGTTACTATCTCATATATAAGATTCATTGTGTTCTGGATTTCTAAAATGTGGAAAAGATAAAAACATATATGTGATATATAAAGGTAAAAAATCTTTTACTAAGGGTCACCAATTTGTGGAAGAGTAAAAAATTAATAATTCTCATTGAAATATCTTATTATCTTACACCAACATAAGAAAAGGTATTCAGAGGAAAAGATATGAATTATAAAATCACAAATATGTACTAAGATACATAATGGTCAATATCTGATATATTGGAGTAACTCAAATAGTTTGTTTATAAAAGTGTTGATCCACTAAGAGATACATAATGGTAACATATATTTTTCAAGAAATATATAGTGGTTTCCAAACCCAATAATTTAAGGCTATTCGATTAGAAAAATGATAGTTCTATAAAATGGAATATTTTAAAGAAAGATTAAATTCAGATGATGGTTTTTCTACTCATCAATGATTTAGATATCATGATTACGGTTATAATCAAGATTTAAGATATGATTAATTGTGATGAAATTGTGGTGATATTAAGTGTATTAAATAACATGATGAAATTTGTGATTGGATATGATTAATGAAGAGATGTCTTTTATGATATAAAGAAGTTGATCATCCCATGAGGAGAATACCACCCCATGGTGCATGATGAAAATTACGATATGGGAAATAATTACACTGTGGTGTCATTCCTTGAAATATTAACACTACTTTGGAATGAGATTATATAATGTGTAATACCATGATAAGGGGTCAAACATATAAACTTTGGAATATCAATATAGGACACATCATGATAAAATAATTCACATTTTAAATATGAAATTTTTTGTTATTATTCCAATAAAGATAGGAAAAGAGAAGCTAAAAAAACCCCTTGAAATACCATAGAAAAATAGATTATGTTTTTGAAGAAGTGAGTGATAGTTTATAAAAGTTAAGGGTGGTTTAATGAGAATTCATGCAATTTTATTCTATTTATATAATCTATTTTAATGGTCAATGAGATAATTTTGTTGACCATAAATCTCTCTATACATCAAAGACTAGAATTAATGAGTAACAAAAAAAATTCATGGGGCCAAGTAGAAAATAGTTCAAACCCTAATGTCTCTATAAACACAATGCATAAATGGAATTCATGGTCTTCAAGACTCTTTAGGAGACCAAACACTTCCTACTATCTCAAAAAAACCATGAAGAATGGTCTAGGATCACATGTAGATAACCATACATCCTATGTAAAACCATTCCCAACTTATCTCTAAAACCCATATTCAAAAAAATCCAAAATACATGAGTAAAAACACTATTGTAGATATTGAAATTCATTCAAAATTCACTTTTTAATTCCATATGAATTCTATTTCAAAAATTCATTTAAAAAAACAATAATATAATCTTAAACATAATGATTTCATTCACTTACACAAAAATGGAAAACCAAAATTTATCTCATATCCATATCATTAAAATATTGGATATAAAAATTAAATATTTATATGTTTATATTGTTACACTTCTCTCTTTTAGGGTGTTTTTATGATCACAAAAACTCACCTATGTATCTAATGTTTCCATTTAAGTGATGTTTAACCAGACATTCTAAATTATTATAATCATATTGAAAGAACCATGAATGATCCTTAATGATTTCTTAATGGATGTTTTGAATGTTTGGAAATACACATGAATAATAATATATTTCCATAGATGTAGATGAACCAAATTGTGAAGCCACATGTAATAAGGGAAAAATGGATAAGTCACATTCTTTTTGATGTGGTTGTTTTGGATAGGTTGTATGGAAGGAAAAAACATCGAGGTGCTGGTGGATTTTCCAATGTTTATGAGTGTTTTGAAGGAAAATATGGCCAATAGGTTTGTTCTAGGGCATAGTTCTAGCTGATTCCACCTATGTATTAGTTGTGATAAATTTAATATTAGAAAACTTCATTAAATTCATTTTTAAAACTCTTCATTACTCCCAGCTTAACTATATAAGCTTTCTGAAGGTTTTAAAGGCTATAAATGGAGGACCAAGAATGATATGATCAATATAACATCATCTTGGGTTCCAAAAATTATCTCTGATTGAGTCTAATTTGGATCATTAGATCATTTCTCTTCTTATAACCATTATCCAATGGGTTATCACTCTACAAAAGAGAGGGATAAGTTCTATGGTTTCTAGAAACTCTCAAGAGGGTTCTCACAAAGTACAATTATGAGGGAAGGGTTTCTTGATTTCCTCTAATATTAAGAGATTAATAATATTTACCTCTCCAATAGAGGGGTGGAGATATAAGAGATCACATAAAGATATTTTATAGTTACTTATCAATTGTTTTTGTCTTCTATTTTCATTAACACAATCCATTATCTTAACTTTAATATGCATACTTGTATAAATTTCAGACGATCATTTCCACACTTAATCTACTTTGATATTAAATATTTAATACATATTAGATTTACCAATTATCACTTTACTGATTCCTTCCATTAATCATGTTTTCAATACATTATCACCATATTTGAATTTTTCGTTACCATTTGATTTAATTTTTTAAAAATGTAAATTTACCCCTTTCCATCTACTTTAACCAGAAATTGGTATCAAAGGTGTTGTTTTTGTTTTTCATAAAAAATAATTTTATTTTAGTAGAGTGTTTAAAAAACCACATTTTTAAATCTTAATCTATTTCAATGTTTGAACATTTTATTATGGTGTCTAATTATAATTCACATGAACCAATATATGAAGGATACAATTATTCCTATTATAAATATTGAATGTCAAATTTTCTTGGTAGTATTAGTTTCCATATTTAGAAAATAGTAATGCATAAATATATTCCAATTAAAGAATAGGAAGAAAAATTGTCTCTTGAAGTTGTAAATAATTTTTAACTCAGTGAAAATGAAATGAAATCTATACATTATGGTCATTATTTTAATGAGTTAAATCATCTTTTCAAATTAATTTTTTTCTTATGAAATATGGAAATTAATATAAGTCACACTTGAAGAAATTATTAAAGTAAAGGACACTAGATAGGATATGTATGATCAGGATTTTGAATATTTTTCTATGCATACTAATGAATATATTATAATAATGTTCAAGATTTTTTATATCTATTGGTATAAAGTCCCTTAGTGATGATTTATCTATAGAAATGATCATGAATAAAATCCTAAGGGTGTTACTTATCTCTTTGGCTCCCAAAGTAAACACCATGCAAGACTAAAAATATGGGAAGAAAATATTGGTTGAGGAAATAATTTCATCCCAAATAATATATGAAATAATGATGAAATTAAATGAATATATTGACTTTTGTGATGTAAAAAATACAAAAAAAACCCATCGACTTTAAAGATGTCAATGATGATTCATCCTGTGGTGAGGTTCAATACTTTTCTAAACTCACTATAAACATATATAATTTATTTAATAGAATAAATTCTCTATCTGATTTAAAAAGGCATGTTAAATATTCGAAATAGAAGTGACATGTTATGAATATAAAAATAATTTTCACATCAATCCAAAATACCCAATTTAAAAATAGTACATTAATGATAATAAATAACGAAATATGATTTTCGAAGTCACAATGTAGTCTGAATGCGATGAATCCATGGAATCAACACCTTCAAATTCTTCAAGTGACTCAAGACCAAAGATCATTATTATACATGTTAATGCATACATTTAGGTTAGTAAACCTATTTCTATTTACTCCCTTGTTTTCTTCACTTAATTATCCACATTCTTCTTCTTATTCTTAATCCTCTAGGAACCTTAATTATAAAGTCCTAAAATAAAATTTTGATCAAATAGAAATTGAATTTCATCAAATTTATTATTTATTTAAAGATCTTTATAATAAATAAATACATGTGGTTAATGAAGATGTCTATATTCAAAAAGAAAAATGATATTCTATTCAAATAAAAAGAAATTTTTTCATAAATGTTAAGAATCAAACGAATAAAGATCAATTCGAATAAACTATTAAAGTACTAAAAATATGTATTTTTCATAATCAATGAAGGTGAAAATACCCAAAATAAAATTTTAGGCTCTCAAATTCATGGAAATAAATGTAAATGTATTGGTTTCTTCAATACTGGAAGAACCTAATGAAATATTTAAAAATTTACTTTTATTAAAGTTTTCTTGTAAGAAAAATCTAATAATTATTTTAAAATAATTGTATATTAAATTTATGATGTATTTTTCAATAACATATGATAATAGAGAACAAAATAAGTTCATATTTCTTCCAATATTTACAAAAGAAAAACTTATGTGAAAAAATAGTATTCTTAAATACTTATTTGCTTAAACCAGCAAACCAAAGTTTATTTGGGAACTAAAACCATTATTTATTTAATTTTATAGGAAAAGTATATACTGATAATAAAATAATATGAATTTCAGTACCCATATTGTGTTTTCTAATGATAAATGTGTGAATACCTATTCAAATTCAATAAAATTAACAAACTAGATGGTGTTCATGCCACTTTTGATGATAACTTAGTTGTACTATTATTAGTGAATATAACATTGGGTTTTATAACATAAAATTTATCAAATATCTTTATTAATCAAAGCATTGGAACATAATTTAGTAATATTTAGTCAAATTTATAATGGTTTTAAAATCTATTTTCAAAATGATATTTGAAAAGTTTTTGACTCAAAAATAAAAATTTTATTTATTATATCATGATTTTAAAATATTTATTCAATAAATTTAAAATATCTCACGAAAAAAAGTTATATTCATGAGTGAAAAAGATAGTGAGTTTTGGATTTGGAATATACTCCAAGGCCATTATAGCACACACTAACATTTAAAACTCAAATATTATAAACTAGTATAAGATCTTCCAAAAATTCATCTAAAAAGTAACATGGTTTGTAAAACATTCGAATAAGAAAATAAAAAAAAATCAATTAAGTATAAAATAGTGATTTATTCCATACTATATCTTGAATTAATTCATATTAATTTATTTGGTCATTCTATAATTAAAATCCTTTATGGAAAATCAAATAATTTTTTTATTCATGAAATTAAAATATTTACTAGGGAATATTTCACATCTCATTAATTTGAATCTTCCAATGAATTCATTATGTTATATAAAAAGGTTTAAAACGAGAATGTTTTTGAAATTATTTCAATTCTATGAGATTATGTAAGATAATTAAATAACAAGGAATTTAAAGATTTATTTTCTTCTAAAGGATATAATTGTTATTTTTCTACTTCTTAAATGCCTCAAAAAATAGGGTAGTAGAGTGGTGAAATTGAACTATCTATGAAATCAATTTAACTTTTTAAAATGAATTTAACTCATGAAATTATTTTTGTGTTGAGGCTTTGAGTACTAAATGCTTTATGATTAATCATGTCCTCGAAAGAAATTTTCACAAGAAATCCTTGTATGAACATTAGAAAAAGAAAAAAAACCTAGAATCACCCTTGTCAATTTTTTTGGTTTCTAAAGTTTTATTTTAAATACTGAATAAAGTATGGGAAATTTGATTGAAATAATTATTTATTCTTAATCAAAATATCTGAAATAGTAGAAGAATAAATCCTTGTGGTGTTTGATAATTTTTTACCAGCTCTGTTTATTAAAGAATAATATTTAAAATCAACCATTTAAAACTAAATAATTAGAATAAGAACAAGAATATCCTTAAAATTATTTTCCTAATGATTTAAATAAATATAAGGACCATCCCCTTGAAAATTTCATTTGAGATCTACAATAAAAAACCCATATTACAAGACCAATCATAAACGAGGTTGAACAATCTACCTTCATCTCTCGCCTGTGTTAGGTCAAAATCCTTTTGACTTTTATCATTCCTTTATGTTCTAGAAATCACAAACACATTTCCTTTATTAATATTTTTCTATAAGGCTCAATAAAGGAATTTTAGACAAGTTTGATAATAATCAGATTCAGATTCTTTAATCCCTTTTATTTTGTTTTCTAGCTATGCCTAACAAAAATTTCCCTCAGAATGATTAAAAATTAAATTTGATAAAATAAATTGGATCCATACTTATAATATGATTCAAAAAATTTCTTAATTCTGATTCTTACATAATTTTGATTTCAATTCACATAGTTTCTAAAATCCGATTCGCTCATATTTTGGAATTCCATTCTCAGAGTTTCTCATATATGATTCCCTTAGAATATCAAATCTAATTCTCAATCTTTACCAAATCCCTTTCATAGACTCCATCAAATCTGATTCTCTCATTTTATCATATCTAATTTTCACTATTTCCAAAGTCCAATTCTCATCTTTTATAGAGTCTGTTTTCCTTGTTTTATGATTCTTATTTCATATCTTTCTTAAAAATTATTAGTAACTATATTTCCTTATTGGTCTTATAAATATAATAATATTCCTGCATATTTTCAATAATGATTATTTTATATTGTTTCTAATGATGTTTTTCCTTATGATAAAACAATGTCATCTAATTTGTCAATATATAACTGTTGCAAGTGCCAACTGTATAGGTCCCACCAAATGTTTAGGAAAAATATGACCACTGGAGACAAACTAGACCATTTCATCCAAATAATATAAATACCTAGTCACTTCTTCATTTGTAAAAATCTTTCTTGACCATTATGTGTGTGTCTACATGATTTAAATTTTCTCTCGTGATACTAGAGTGTGAACTGCTTGTTCCCAGTGTTTGTAACTATAATAAGAGAGTATCAATCTTAAAAAATCCTTTTCAGTTTATCACTTTAAGGATTTCCTAGTGAGTATGATTCATTAATCGAGGTCTTCCAGGTTATAGGAATAAAGTGGTGGTGATTACCATCTTAATCGAGGGCTTGTGGGGATGACAAAACAGAAGATGATTCCGATATTTAATTGATTTTGGGCTTACCCTGGTATGGGTAAGAAATAATTTAATGAATGTATAAATCAAGATAATTTTTTTTAAAGTCATTGGATACCATTTTATTTGGGTTAAAATATTTCATTTCATTTTTTATACTTGTTCTATTTTATGTTTGTTAATTATAATAAAATTTATTATAAATAAAAAGTGCTACTTATTTGACAAACGATATTGTTTAAAATCTGATATATGATTCTATATGATTTAAGATAGAATATTTTTTAAGAAAACCTATTTCTTATTTTCATTATGATAATCTTATTTATTAGACCTGGGGTGTTTTCCTTAACCTTACAGAAGAGGTTTTAGTGAATCTGATTTGTTCAAATATGTTAAACAAATACTTTATTTAAGATTAAAAACAAAATTTTTTAAATATACAATTTGCCTCCTACTATAATTGATTATATACATATATATTTAGATCCAATAACCTACAACTTTAAACCTTAAAAATTCTGTTAAAGATGAAAATTAGGTTCTTTCCACGAAAATAGAACTAAAAATTTCACTCTAAATGAAATATAAACCCACATGGAAAGACCTAGTGATAATACCATCATTGGATCTAAAAGGGATTTTAGGGATAATCTATATGTTTAAATTAATATCACTAGAAATAAATATCATTTAGTTTCTAAAGGTTATAACCAAGAATATAGAATATACTACGGTGTTTTTCTCACACATCACTTGGTTATAATACATTAGAATATTATTGGGATTCTTCACTCATATCAATTTACAATTATTTAAATGGGTTTAAAAAGTGCATTTTTAAATGGATTTATCAATGAATGTTAATTGTGGACCAAACAACTAGTTATTAAAATCATATTTTTGTAAACTTTGTAAACACACTAACTAAATATATTTTTGGTTTTAAACATGTCCCCCAATATTGGTATGGGTTCCCTTAAAATTAACTTTCATTAAATGGTTTTTAAATGGTAAAATACGATTTATCTCTATTTCTATAACCCACCTTAAATTATTTGTTAATCATTGATATTTACATGGATTATGTGATTTTCATCTTTACCAATTAATATATTTATTTTGAATTTTCCAATTCAATAAAAAAGGAATTTTAAATTAGCCATATGATAAACTCAAATTCTTTCTCAGTTTTCAAATTTCTCAAATAAATGATGATAATTTCCTAAAAGATAGAAAATAGAATAATTAAATAATAAAATAATTCTGATTAGATCACACTGTGTAAATTAGCATTCCCATGAGTGTAACATGTATGTTAACATTGGATGAAGCCGACAAGACAATCAAAAAATAATATTTGTTGAAGTATGATTGGAATTATACTATAGTTTACTATAGTTTGGAATAATATAATGTTTAGCATCTGTATTTATTCTTATTTTCAATAAAATACAAAGGAATTGTATCCTAAATATGTCAAAGGGTTTTTTTAATTTAAAAGGATCAAAAATATTTTTTTTATCTAAACAGATCTTCTTTTGAATTATTTTTTTTTCTATTGAAAATTTTCAAGGTTACAACTAGATAAGAAAATTACAAGTTGATCTTTCCATAAGACTTGAAAATCCCTTGTCTTATAATGTAATTAGATACAAAACTCAGTTTCTATTTCAAAATCCAAATCACAATAGATAGGCTTCAGGAGTTATTGTTCTCATGTAATATAGATGCAACACACTCCTAGACTTCAGTATCAGATTTGAAAATTCCCCCATTAAATTTGATAACACCAGTTCTATCAACATATCTAAGAATCATATCCAACATTATCACACCAAACACCTTTACTTTAGGCAATATTTCTTATGATATCACTTCTAAAAAGATAATATATTATTTTTATTTGTTAAGATAGAATATCAACTCACAAATATTTTCCCCAAAAATCATGCATGAAATCATTCAAGATTCATTAAAGGTGAATTATGAATGTTTTCATTGTGTCACTTTTCATCTCACCATGGATAAATTAATAATTTTTTTTTTAATTTTTTCATTATAGAATATTGCTTTATTTTCTTTTTTTATTTGGGATAGGATCTCCTAATATCACTTTTTATATCAATTGAGGTGGAGACCCATCAATTTCCTTTTTATAAATTTTTTATTAAGAGATATATATTATTTTAAAGTTAAAATTAGATTTTAAAATATTTTCATTTTATCTCAAATTTTTGAAGAACTATTTTCTAATAACAAGTACTATCAATCATAATTTTACTATTTTATTCCATTAAAATGAATTTGTTTTAAAATTTAAATACATCATGTATATATATTAATTGTTTTAAATTTATTTCAAATTTTATTTTCTAATATTATATATAAAATTATGTATATTAACTACTTAGTTTATAAAAGTTTTGTTTTTATATCTCTTAATATAAAATTAATGAAGAGTTAAAATATTTTATTTCCTTATTTCCCAAACATAAGTTCAGAGGATTTGAAAAAATAAAATTGAGTGGATAATTTATATGAATTATTACTTTTTTAATAGACCTACTTCAAATCACTTTCTATCAATAAATTAATAAATGGAGGTAAAATCATTCTTTGAGTAATTCATTATTTTTGAAATGATATGCACTAATATATTTTCTTTTATTTTTTATATTTTTTGTTTGTATTTATTTTTTCTCTCTCCCTTAATTATATTTTTCTTGTTCATATATTTAGAACTAATTTTTTCTTCCCACTCTCTTTCTCTACTTATTTAGGGGAGTATGAATTTAAAAGTAATTTTTTTTTGAGAATAAAATTTACCCTATTGGATTATATTTTTCTAATTTTCTCTTTTAAAAATTTTCATCCCTCTCATTGATTTTTATTTTTAATAATAATAAATATAAATAAAAATTAATTATTCACAAAGGGTGAAGAAATGTAGTTATTAAAAAAGGAGAAAATTTAGTTATTTTCAAAGGGGGATAGAAATTAGTTATTCATAAAGGGTTGAAATTTTGTGAAATTTGTTATTGCTTAATTATTTTATAAAGGGAGACTTTTTGAAATTGGTGTTAATTGTTTTATTCATTAATTTTACATGAATGATGTATTTAATCCTTGATATTAGTTAATATATTTTATTTTATCTATTATGCATGTCAAATTTCTTGCTTTCTAAAATCATGATTTTTTAAGAACATCTTTTTAAACTTCTTATTTACATTTAATTTATATTTTTATGTTATGTGTTTGTGGTAATTATAAGGGGATATTGTTGTACCTCTCTCTCTCATGGTGTTTTTATGGTTACAAACACTCAACTATGTATATAATGTAATTATTTAACTAATGTTTAGATAGTATTGAACATATATTTTTATAATCTTTAAATAACATTGAAATATCCTTAAAGATGCACTAATATAAGTTTTATGTACTTAGAAGGAGGATTGGTGAATCTTAGATGTCCTTCAAAAGAAGCGGATGATCCGCATTTTGAATCCACAAGAAATAGTAAAAGAATAATAGGGCCACACTCATTTTGATGTGAATGTTTTGGAAAAGTTGCAGGTCACACCAAAGTAGACAAGTTTCGGTGTCTATAAACATGTTTATAGGTGTTTTGAAAGAAAAAATGGCCTTGATTTTTTTTTTCAAATGAACAGTATTGGGTGTTTTGGCCAATGAAGAACTATAAATGCATTTAGTGTTGGTTAAACTTTATTAAATCTAGTATTAAAATAACATTTCCTCCCAGATTAATTATTAAATATTTATGATGCTTTTAAAGATTAAAAATTTAGGATCATGTAAGCTTGGATCAATAGAACATAAAATTGACTTCACATAATGTTTTTTATCAAATTGAAACTAAATCACTATATCCTATTGAAGATAAATTCTCTTCTCTGAATATCTCAAAATCCTTCAACCATTCTCTCAAATATCTAATTACATATTATAATCACCCATCCAGGAGATTATCCAATTTATTTTTAATGGGTTTAAAAAATAAATATTCTCTATTCTCATCTACTTTGTCCACTAGTTTCTCACTCTGCAAAAATTGATGGATGTGTTCCATGGATAGAAATAAAGCTAAAGGGGGTGATTAAAAACCAAAATTGTGAGGTTTCAGTTTCTTGATCATTAAAATGATCAGGTTATTAATAGTATTGACCTTTAAAGTCGAGGTGTGGATACATATGGGATTACATTAAGAAACTATTTGACTCCTTATTAATTGTATTTTTCTTCTATTTAATTCAAATAATTACATTATTATAACATCGATACACATAATTTCATAAATTCATTAATATCATTTTTATGCTTATAGTACTTTGATATTAACTATTTAATAAACATCATATTTATCAATTATTTCTTTATAAATTCTCTTTATTAATCATTTTTTCAATTCAATATCATTTAAATTTAAATTTATCATTATTATTTGATTTATTTATTTAAAGGTATAATTCAACCCCTCTTTCCATTTACTCTGATAGACATATATTATTATCAATGTAAAAATAGTAATATTTGTATAAATTGAATATAAATGAATAAATATATAAAAAAGTAAATACAAAAAACACACACACACACAAATATTTCTAAATGTAAGAATATACGTGTTTTTGTGTGTAACAACATATAAGAAACTTTATTTTCTATTATTGGTTTTTTAAATATATATTTTGATTAATATATATTCATATTAAAAAATTAAGGAATCAATTAATATATACATACACACAAACAAATAAATGTGTTAATAAATATAAAAATATAAATATAGAAAACAAATGGTTTATAATTAAATTGTAAAATTTATATATTCAAATATATATATAAATTGATTTATAAATGAATATATATAAATATATTTGTGTTTAAATTTATATTTCATATATATAGTAATTCTATAATTTCTAAAAACCATTTCATCATGTTTTTCCTAGCCTTAGATGTTCTAGGTGTGTTTGGAGTCTTTATTTCCCATAAGTTTTCATGTTTTTTCTTGGTACGATGGTAGTAGGTTGGAATGATAATAATAGATTGGTCTGATGGTAGAAAATTAGTCTAATAGAAGTATATTCATCTTTATTGATAGCATATTGGTCTTGGTTTAGTATATTGTTCTGGAAGGGGAAACATTTCTGATGATAATAGATTATTCTTATTTTAGAATATTAGTCTAAAGATAGTATATTGGTCTAATGGTTAGTGATTTAACTGATTGTAGAAGAATTGTATTTCTAGTTTTTTTAAAACAACTGTAATTTTTCCTAGAATTATATACATATGAATTTTTAATATAAAACTGTGTTAAATCCTTAAATAATGGAAATTAATGGCCATTTAAAAGAATACATTTTTATCCTTTATTTCATAAAATACCAAAGTGTTTAATATATCACCATTAAATGAATTAATTATGATCTAATTTAATGTTTCATTAATGATTTACCTCTTCGAAATCTCAATGGTCTCATATCCTTAACAATAAAACTGTGATCTTTCCTTTATTTTAATCATTGATTTATTTCTTCAGTTCTAGGAAAATAATGTTTTTCTACTGTCTATTGAATATTTATCTATGTCCACTGAGAATCACTCTATTCGTGTTTTCTAGTTTGGTTAAAAATATATTTTCTACACACAATAGCCTCTTTTGAGGTAGGATATTATTTCTCTTTCATCTTTCCTATTTATAAACAAATTTTTAAAGGTAATTTAATAATTTTTCTTTTTAACATCTGTGTGGATACATCAACTTATTTTACACTTTTTTTTGGTGGATCTTGGTTGGAAATTTTCTTTTGAGGTATGGAATTGTTTTTCTATTATTTTATGTGAAATTATAAAGTTATCATGGTCTATCTCTTTGTTTATTGATGGAATTATTCTTAATAATGAATAATCTATATTAAAAAAACATTTTTTGTTTATATTAATTTCATGAGTTTTTCAATATGATAATGTTTTTCCTCTTGTTTTTATATAATGGCTCTATATCTTTTTATATGCAATGATTTAGCATGTTATTAACCATGGAAGTTGATAAAAAATGTTAATATTGTAATGCTTGTTGGATAACTAATAAAGAGGCACGTTAAAACTATTTAAATCCAATAATTTGTATTGGATAAATAATAAAGAGTCATATTTGTTTACATTTTTCTTCCTTATAGTTTGATGGAACTGGGAGTTATTCTTGAAGAATGATTAAATTATTAGAAACTAATCATTGATGATGACTTAGGATTTTTTCGGTTATAAATTGTGATAAAATTCATTCAACAAAATATGAAATGAATTGGTTGTTTTGTAAATATAATTTTCAGGGATGAGTGACTATATTTTAATATAAATGATCAATTCATTGGTTTTAGGGCCTATTTTACATGTTGATAGTTTCATGTTTTATTGACTCCTTGTGTGTTATATTTGGAAGAGAGAATTATGATGCTTCATGATGTGATTTTGGAGGGATGATGGTTGGTGAGATATGAGTGGGGACTCCTTGGTTAATGGAAGAAATTGTTGTGAGTGACAGTATAATGAGATGTGGTATGCGTGGTATTTTCATGGATGGAACTGAGACTAATGAAATGGGTTGAAGTTGGGATTTCCAATTTTTGTATTATAAGTTAAGATTATTTTTTTAATAATTCTTTTTTGATGTTAGGATTACCAATTTAATTGTTTCTACATTACATTCCTCTAATAATTGAGGCAACTATTTGTTATTTGTTTACACATATATTTTATTCTAGCTTTTGAAGAGTTCTAGAGTGCATAGTATTATGGAATGGAAATGAATAATAGATGATCTTACCCTTGGGGTTCTTGGTTGATGGAATGTAAGTAATGAGAATGTTGATAAGTCATCCGATCAGTTTGTTTATTCCTAGAGGAAATGAGAATTAGTTAATGAAAAGGTTAAATTAATGATAAAGAAATTTTATTATTTAATTTACAAAATTTAAGTTATGTGAAATGTTAAATGGAATTAAGTTATTAAAAGGATTCTTGAATGTCCACATACTTATGGGATTTATATTTCATAGTGGTTTCTACTCACTCTCAATGTGATGATATCTATAATTGATTCTAAGACTATTCTAATCTCTATATTTTTGTTTTGAGTTATATATATCATGTATGTTATGTAATTTTATATCCTATGTCATCCATATCAGTTTTCATGGTCTTAATTTCAATTATTTGAGACATAATTCAGATATTAACTATGATTTATTTTATATTATGTACTTTATTCTCCAAAAATATGTTTCCAAATATTTATTCATGGAAATTATGTGTTTTATAGAGTCATGTTAAGTTCCATCATTCAGTGGCCTCTTGGTTTCATCATTACTGAAGTTGCAAGGTTTTCTCATCTGAAACATTTATCATTGGTACATGTTTTGTTTGATATATCTATATTAAATTATATGGTTTATATATTGTCAATAGAAATATAATATCATGAATATATTTATACTCATGTTATTTTATTTTCTTTTTTACGTGATTTTTTTCAGAAGGATTTTATTTTTAGAAGACCACAAATGGTATTTCATTAAAAATGATGTTTTTTAGTTCTTAATGACTTTCAACAAAACTCTTCCTCCATTTTATTTTTCCTATTTCAATAATGTTCCTTAATATACATAAATTATTTCCTAAGGAAATTTTACATTAACTTTTAGCTTCATTTAATTTGTTTTAAAAGGAAATTTCTTAATTTTTTTTGCATGAGTGAATTTTGACTCTCTTTAAAAAATATTGTAAATAATATTAATTTTTAACATGTACAACATGAATATATTTTCCCATAATCATTAAAATTATTTGTTTTGAATAATAATTTATATGTTTCCCTGATTATTTTCAAATAAAATATTCTTCCCAATTTATTCTTAAATTTTTATATTATATTACCAAAAGAAAAGGGTTTTCCCTTATTTTTAAAGAAATGTTTGAAATGTTCTTTTAAAGGAATTTTATTTTATGTAAACAATATCTAAATAGTATTATAATTAAAAAGTATAATGATATTATGATACCATCCATATTCTTTCTTTTGATGGATTATGATGATTATTTTATAGATATTGTAATGAATCTCGTTTCTTTTACACATGTAAATCAAGTTTAGAGGAATTCAATATTTTTCAAAAATATTGATGATGAAAATGAAACATTGCATGTGTTATATTAATGAATAGTACATGGAAATTTTAATTAATGACCGGTGATCTTGATATATCACTTGATGATGGTTGAGGCCGATATAACTTATAAAAAGGGTGATCATAATAAATCTTATATAAGGGGTGATCCTAATATAGCTCTCTAACGAATTGGTCAATGTTTATTATTTTTAAAAAAGGGATGAGGGAGTTAACTACAAATGTTTCTCTTATGTATTTAACTATAATGTAGTTATTTTAATATTAGTGAACATGCATTATAAAGATAAATTCCAAGATACTAACTAGTTTTCTTTATTCTTGATTTGAATTTTAATGGTTCCTTTGATATCAAATTGACATCACCTGGATCACGATTATTGATTCTTATGACTCTTTAATTTCCTACATATTTATTCCATTTCTAAAGATTTGTGATCCACATTTTATTGTTATAAATTCTGTAATGTTATGCTCATGTACTTTGATTATGACATTATTCCCTTATTCTCATTTAATTCTCACTGTTGGCATTTAATTGTTAATACTTATCTTTACCACTACTGAGTTCTTTTGTTCACTATTATTATGATTCCTTTACCTAGGTATTGAATAAATGTTTTAGGTATGTTATTCTTAATACATTTACTAGATGGGAAGTAATTAGTGGGAATTTGTAATTTTTTATGGACCAGTTATTTATATATCCAAGTTTCCATGTAAGAGTTTTACCAAAATCTCAAAAAATATAAACCTAAAGTGCTCCTTGAGAATGTATGTGGTTAAATATTTCAATTTGAATTTATATGTTTTTATGTGTTAATATTGGGTCATGTGTGTCAGTATGAAATCTAGAAATGTAAAGTTTATATCTTAGCACTGGACCCAGGAGTGTGGATTATGGGTTTTTTATAATAAATTGACAACATATACTCATATGAATCAATTTAAAAAATATTTTAATACATTTTTAATTAACCAATTAAAGTTTAATTAGTAAATTTTATTTATAAATAAGTGTGTCATACATATATGGTTTTTACTTCAATATATTATAAACACTATATGTGGTATAGTCTATTTATACAAATTTTATTTTTATGAACACACCTAAAGTGCCAAAAATGATTTGGAAAGGATTCTTACTCATTGTACCTGTCATTCATTATTAATTCCAAATTTTAATGTTCAAGTATATATAAAATATTTTGAAAATTATCATAATTCTCTCTAATAAAAAATAACTCTTATTCCAAGACATGAAATAAAATTTCATGGTGCAAAGACATGATACTTGTCAATTTATTTTGGTAATAGATGAAACGTAATATAAATTATTTAATATAATAATAAAATAAATTATTAATGTAAGATGGTATTCCCATTAATTCTAGTGATTGAAGTCATTTTCCATTTTCAACTTATAATATCACACATACCCTTAAATCATTATTACATCTACTTGGTTTTTTATATTAGAAAACTAAATTATGAGTTTTTGGTTGTATCAGATACCTAATATATAGAAATTTATATATTTCCTTCAATGTAGAATATAGATAATATAGAATCATGACCTTTTTTATTCTTCCCAGCCTTATAGTTCATCTTCTAGTTTCCCTTATTTCCACATGAAAATAAATAAGCAAACAATTCAGTAAATTCAATATATACTTATTTTCTTTCTTAGAGTAATGGGGTATTTATGAATTTGGATTATATATATAAATTCATATATTTTCATTCCCATTTTAAAATGACAAATTAATGATTTCTTCATGTTACTCATGTCATAATTAATGATGATGGTCAAGAAGTTTAGTAAAAAAGATGTATGTATGTGATCATTAACAAGTTCATGGTTCATTTTGAACCATATGGACTTGAATCTATGAATGTACCCTACCAAAATGAGTACATGGGACCATCTTGATTGCATTATCCTATCTTGTATATAAATAGTGTAATTTATATCTAGTACCTCTCATAACTATATCTCTATATTCATATAAATATCAAAGATGAAAACAATTCTATATAATATTATGCCCATGAATTATTTATAGTTCATTGTACATGTTTTATAACATGATATATTAGATATCAAATTCATCCCAAATTTGTCCCATGCGGGAATCTTTATAGAACAATATATTTGTACACCTGAATTTGGTGTAGAAAACACAATATTTACAATCCTAGATGTGATAAAAATAGATGAAATTCAATTTTAATTATCCATAATTATACCATCAAAAGGAAATACTGAACCACTTACATACCTGAGACGTTTTATCTTTAATGTTTTATATAATTGGGAAACCCATCACAAAAAATATGTAACATTGAAATAAATTTTCCCTTTTTCCATTAAAATAGGAATCCAAGGTTCACAATACTATATAAATCATGACACCCTTGCTTTGTTCATGGTTAATTTTTTTATTGGGAGTTAGATTTCATAAATTTTCTTACTCATCCTTAGTCCATATAAATAATATTATAAAATGTGGGATGGGAAAACAAATCTCATTAAGGGATATGAAATTAAAGTAAAACTATTATTACATTGAAAAATATAAAAAACATATGTGTGTTTTCATTTTCACATAATAATCATTGGGATCAAAAAATCACTTAATTTCTCTTTAAATAAACCTCTTTTCCCAAACTTTTTCATCAAATGTTTCATAAACAAGAATAATGGAAAAATATTATTCTTGATGTTTTCTTAAAAAACATGAAACATTTTAGTTTAATATACACCTTTTACCCATTATATATGAATTATTTTTAATCATATTCCTATTTTCAAATGTCATAAAATCAAAAACTTCCTTAAAAAATCATATAAAACATTACCATGAAATATATCAATGGATACCAGTATAAATAATCACAATAAAAATAATTGATTTCATACTGATGATATTCATAATGTTAGACATTATGATATTATCATCAAGGCCTTGTTCTAAAAAATCATGAACTATACCATTAGGGCCGTGTTCCAATAAATCAGGAGTGTAATTCATGCTATTTACTTTTCTAAGAACCAGGGTTGTAACAACATATGGCTTGAATGTGATTCAACTACCATAGTTCAAGTGATTTGGAATGGTGTGATTCATCTGGCCTGGCTGATTACTACTCTTTGGATGGATTGTCTACGTTCAATCCAAGTCATCAACCATATTATCACTCACACCTATCTTGAAGTGAATATAGTTGAGAATGGACTTGAAAATAAAGTAGTTGATCAGGATATTAATTTGCCGGAGGATCTCCGTGATGATTAAATCCCCCTTTACGTGAAAGATAGTAATATTATCCCATATTTTAGACTCATGTAAGCTTTATTTTTATATAATAAACTTTTTTCTTGTTATTTGTCCAAAGAACCAATAAAATTCATATATGAAATTAATTAGTCATATATTGAATCAAAAATATTAAACAAAATCTATATTCCTTGATGAAAAATATTCTTATTGGGAAACTAATATATGAAATGTTAATCTTTTCCACAGTGAATGAAATAGAACAACATGATATTAACCTGTCTAAATAAATAATATGTGTGTTATAATTTTAATAATTCCAAGATGAGTAATAATATAAATGAATAGATGTTTTCGTAGTTGAAAAGGAATTTTATTAAAAGATTTTAATTATGGTGTGAAAAAAATGAAGGCATAATTTTCTTTTTTTTTTTTAATTTTAAGAATTTCTATAATAATGGATATATCACCCCCTTTGATGAAAATAAGGATTAATTTAGATTAATCTTAATAAATAATATTAGATATGATGGAGGTGAAAGGAAAACACATAGAAAACAATAAAAAACATCCTTTTTGAAGTTTTGTAAAATAATTCAAAACAACCCAAAGGAGAAATTTTAAAAAGATTAAATTTTAAATATTGATAAATAAAGAAACAATTAGTTTAAAATGGCCTTTGAAAATATTTTATAATTAAATAATAATATTATTGAAACATTTAAAAGAACATGGACATGGATGGGAAAACTTTTAATAAGAGAATATTAAGACATGGTTTTAAGGAAAATCCCTTACAACATTGGTAACTTCTGAATCAAATAGAAGTCAAAGGACATAACTTTAAAATAATTTTTAAATGGATCTAATTTTGATAAATTTAAGGTAAAATATAACCATATTTAAAATCATACACAACATAATAAAACATGTAGTGAACGTGTAATGAGCCCCAATAAAATTAAATTGAGATGAGAAATCCCTTATATTTTGTCTTGAATCATTTTATAAGTTCTATATCTACCAAATAATAAAAATATATTTATTTTATACTTGTGTAAGAAACTTTTAAATTTTAAATTCAATATCATTTTTCATTTTATTTTATTTATTATAATGACTTATTTAGTTACTCTATCACTTAAGTTTATATCAGATATTTTGAGGATATTAAGTTCATATTTACAAAACAACTTTGGTAGGTTTACCATAATATATTGTTTCATTATTAAATAATAAATTTTATATTAATAATTATTTAATTTCCATGATTTTATGTTAAATATAACTTTAAAACCATCCATGTAATGTGGTCATGGAAAATGAATCACATCAATTTAGGGAGATGGGAATTTGTACATATACATGAATGGAATTATAATTTTTCTAATGGATGAAAAAATTAGGTCATATTTATTCTTAAAAACCCATAAATATGGTATATATTCCATATTTGTTCATAGTTTTCATCATTATGACAATCCATGTGAGGTGGTACCAAAAAAAGAATCACATTTCTTTGTGGAGGTGGTATTCCACATGTATGTAGAAATGATGATTTTATTTCACATTAGTTATAAATATTGATGGAAAAGGTTTGTTCCATTAAAATAATAATATTTCACTATATTGAATATACAAATGTTTTTATTTTATCATAGTTATAGAATATTTGAAGTTGATGTATGAATAAATACACATGAAAAGTCTTAGTTAAGAGTTATACCTCTTCTTTGGAAAAACCTCCTTTGGATTACACATTTATCTTTCCATGATTGGTCCTTTTGTGAGATAAAATCTTCTTGGATGTGGGGGTAGAATTTTAAAATGAATTTTCATATATATTTTTAGGGTCAAAAAACCTAAGTTTTGATTTTAAAATATTTAAGTGAGTCCATTTTTATATTGAAAAGAAAATGCCATTTTCATAATTTTCATTGTTTAACGGTCATGAATATAATTTTAAAAATTAAAAGAGTCACATAAAATAAAAATGCACTATAAGATAAAAAATTCCCCACACACTTGAGTTATGATACATTATTATGATTTTCAAATGATTTTAAAAAATAAACATTAAATTATATTTAAGTTTATTTTCAGGATTATTCAAAAAAACTAACATTAAACATATCAGGATAGTAATGGAATTCGAATATAAATACTTTAAACACCACATATACTTTATAATTATCAATGATTTTTTTAACACCATAATTCATCAAAAAATATTAGTTTGAATGTTTTTAAATTAATTTTATGTTTATAATACCTAAACAAGCATTGTCTCTGTTTTTCATAATCAATCAAGCTAATTATTCAATTAAGAAAATGTTTAAATAACCTTATATCATAAATGCAGTTTCTTATTTACCAATTTTATCACCTATTTTAATTTATATATCATTATTAACTATATACATATTATGATAACATAATAAGAGAGAGAGGGTGATATTTGGAAATAATCATTTACTTAAAATAATATAATGGTTTTAATCAAAGGAAAGTGTAATTTTTTTTTCAATATTTCCAATATATTGGTTGCTTATGGTTGAAATCCACTCATGCAATGAAATAAAGGTATGTGTTCAATTAAATTTTAGACCACACACCATAGTTTAATCTGTGCTTAGAAAATTTTAACCCTTACTATAGTGACAAAATTTTACCACATTTCCTATTTATTATTTCTAAAAATGAAAAGGTACTTATTTGATAGTTTCAATATGAAGATTCAAAATATGGATTACATTTTCTAATTTTTAGTTTCCATAAGTGGTAAAAATAAACTTTAATATAAGTTCTTGAAATAAAAAGTAAAATTGTTTATGGAAATATTAGCATTTACTCCATGCTGATGGAATCAACACTGTCAAACAGAAAGAAGAGTCTTCCTCTTTATTCAAATTTTCACACCACTGATGGTAGAAGTTTCATGTTGAAGCTCAATTATTTTTTTTGTTCTCCTCAGATCATGGATCTAGGACATATCAGTATTTTTCTAACTTCGGTAGAAGTTGAATTACCTTCTCTTACTTTTCAAAAAGATCATATCATGGGTGTTGTGATTGTCTCTTTGGTGCTTGGAAATTTCAATTCCCTTGTACCCTATCCTAGTGTTTCATTCCCATTTTATACTAATGTTGAATATTTCAAGGATGCAACCTATTTAGATGCTCACAGTCTACATCATGATTCTCTTCTCCCATAACCACAATCCAAATGGAGGATAATATGGGGGAATTGAAAAACGTATTCCCAATTATTTATATTTATAAGGGATTATTTGTTGTGGAATTCTATTTTTATCAGTGGAATATTATGAAAAATTTGGGTAAGATTACCTTATACCTGTGTCTTTTTCTAGATTCATCAATTCCAAGAATCATTATTTCCCTACTACCATCTACCCCTAAAACTTCATTCATTGGACTTCCATCTATACTCGAAGATTTATTTCATAAAATATTTTACAACTGAGGTAAAACATTGTGAATGTAAAATATTTATTTTATTACACTAGTCCTTTCAAGTTCATCAGGTAAAAGATTTATCACTCACTAAATTATGGATTCATCTTCCTGGATTTTCTATTACCCTCTATAATCCTTCCATCCTTACTAGTGTTGGGTGATATTTTTTGTGGTTAATTTTCCCAGATGAACCCACTCTTCATATGTAAATCCCCATGATAATGTAAATTTTTGTTGAAGTGTTATTATTAGCTCATATTCCTTTAATAATTATCCCTTGTTTGGGAAATGTATTTTCATTTTTTACTAAAATTATTTATCTAATATATTTGGGTTTTGATAAAATTTTGTGCATGCATGGTCACTATACTACAATTTTTAAGAGGAATAGTCCTTGAGTTCATCACCAAGTTCCTTAAAAAATATACCCTCAAAGGATTTATCTTCTAATGATAATGATCATGAGATCTACCTGCTTCATGAAGGGGATCCTTTCTTCAAGTGGGTATGGTCTTCTGATTCTACTCTTTTTGTTTAACTTATCCCTTCCAAGATATACTAATTCTTACACTTAATCTATTGTTCTTAATTTACATATCATAAGCACCCATTGGTTGATCCCATATAGATAAGGGTGTATCTCTATGCTTGGTTTCAAGGACGTTTATGTTATATCTCTTTCCTATGATAGTCTATATAACAAATAGGGGTTTGTTCTAGTTCCCCCTAAATACTCCTCCACTACTTTAAAGGATATAGGGATCGGGGATTCCCCCAATGTGGATTCTCTAATCCCTATAAGGGTCCTTCTAACCATCCCTCACTAGAAGAGAACACCCCTACCCATAACACTTCCATAATGCTTGATGATCTTAAAGATATTGTGATCCCTCCCTCATGGACTTATGGTTTCACAAGGATGGTCAAGCATAATCCTCCTCTTATAAGAATTAAGAGTCAATAAAAATAAAAGACTATTTTCTAGAGATCTAATTCTATACCTATGCTTAGTATTAGCCTCTAGGACAACATATATCATTCTCAATGATCTATTACGTAATTTCAAATTCTATGGAATTGGGTTCCCTGGATAAAATATAGTTCATCATAAAAACCATTTGAAGGATGAGGGTCTCACTAATTTCTATCCCGGGATGTTAATTATAAATAGAGTCCATCAAAGACACAAATCTTAGTTTTCACTTAAATAATTATCTACATCGATGTCCTTTCAAAAACCGTATATGGATTTTATAGGATAACTATATCTTAGTGGATTTTGAGAATATAACATCTAAATATATATCTATTAATGTTAGAAATAAAAATTCTTCTTTTCTCATGTACATTGTGTTTTTAAATGTGATTCATCACAAAGAAAGGGACCATGGGATTCACTTTCTATTTCCAATCCTAGTTCACCTGTATGGATTGTTGGAGGATATTTTGAAACTATTATTGATACTTTTGAGAGCAAGGATGGGTCATTTATAGTAGTAATGGAATATATTATTTCCAATCATTAATTACCTCAAATTAGGTAATGGAAATAGGTTATTCAAGAGATATATTCACTTGGAACAATAATCTAAGTGCCAACAGAAGAATTTAGGGTAGACGTGATATGCACTTTGGTAAATTTTAGGCTATTTATAGCCTATCACAATCCTCTATGAATCACCTTTCTTGTTCACTCTCCAAACAATCCCCCTTAACCTTTATTTTTATTCCTTCGATGAAGTGATACAATGTTTTTTATACCATTCACTATACGTATATGGAAATATTCAGAGAGATGGTCCAATCATTTTGATGCATATTGTGTAGGGTATAACAATATAAACCCTTCAAAATAAAATAATAAGACACAATAGTTATATAATTACCTATATTACCATGTTTCACAAACTATATTTGAATCTATTAACACTTTAGGAGGAAATAAACCAATTGGATCCTCAATTAAAAGTCCTCTAGGATGATGAACCATTCATGATTTTGTCTTGTAAAATTTTTTTTATGGGGAATGTTACACTCAATCATGAGAAATAAATTTTGGAGGGATCAAGAGACAATTTGATTAAATAAGGGGATAGAGACATGATATATTTTCATGTGTGTATAAGAGAGAAAATGTTTGATGGAATGCTCAACTTTTTTTCTTTTATATAGTTCCCACACATGTGATTCTAGTAATTTTGGACCATCAATAGTTTCCTACATGATGAAGATATTTATGTTTCATTTATGGACCAACGGGATGTTTCCCCTTATTGGGGAGATGGTATCTCAATATTTGAAAAAAACCCATTGTTCTATAAATGACTTGAATAATCTTATATTGGGTCTATTACCTAAAAAAGAGAAAATTTTGGAAGCCATTAAGACTATTAATCTTGATAGTTCCCTGGGAATATATGATTTCTATAATTCTATTTACTTATATGTCAGATAATTCCTTAAGGGTGATATTTTTAGTTCTATCTAAGACTATTTCATGGGTGTTCCTTTTACTATTGTAACCCTGGAAACTATTCTAGTGCTCATTCCTAAGGTGAAACAACCCAAAATATTTTATAAATTCCATCATATTATCATATGAAACTTATCATATAATCCTTTATCCATTGTTCTTAAAAAAAAGTTTTTGTATTAATTTTGAACTTTAGGTTTCATAAAACAATATGATTTTATTAAAGGGAGAATATATTAGGGATTCATTGGTCTTGCATTGGAAATGATTGATGATCTTAATTAGAGAGTGTTAGTCTTTAACGTGATGACATGATTCGAAATAAAAAAGGATTATGATTGAATGGAATAGTCTTTAATCCTTAAAGTTATCATAACTAGTACCATGCCCATGCCTATGACCGATACTATAAATGAACTGTTATTTTCAAAATTTAATAATATTTTTAAAACCTTAGAATGTATACAAATTAATGTTATGTTAAAATGAGAAAGTACAGACCATGAATATTGGAATACCTGTAGTATCTCATATTATAAGAGTAAAATAACATACACTTTCAGTTATATAAAATAATAATGAAATATAATACAAGAAAATTGGAATGCTAAATGTAAATAACTGAGACATACATAACATTAGGTAGAGATAGAATAATGTCAATGGAAAAACAAATAGTGAGAAATGAAATAGAAACATCAAATATTTGATAGTTTTCTATGTGAAGATATAATAGAAAAAAGTTTGGAAACTCATGTTACTAAATGTGTAGCAGAACTGTGAGTTTTTTTTGAAGTGGTGACCTGCACCTATATGTTGGATTACCATTTAAGTAAACCTTTGTTGTAGGAAAATAAATGAAAAATTAGAAATTTTGAAATCACTTTTACTGGAAACAATCATGAAAATATGAATATCAAAAATCTATTTTACAGTGTATTAGTAAACTATAATATGAGCAGAGATAAAAAAGTTACCATAATCGATAATAAGGATGAAATCACCCTTGAGTGTTTTAATTTGTAAATCATATATATTAACACATACACAACATGATACAATATGGTTTTTCACTATGTAAATAATTATTGGAGTGGTCTGTAGTAGCAGGGACATAAGAAACAACTTATAATGAAAATAATCTTAATAGATGAGGGATTTCATGTCATATACTTGATTAAGCAGCAAAAAAAAATCAATAGAAAAATATATCAGTATAAATAAGAAACAATATATGACACGGTGTCATGAAAATATAATCAAGTCAATATGTGAATACAACATGAAAAAATCATGTTATCTTTAGTCACAATGTTTTCATGAAAATATTTATCAATCAATATTAACGATATATACCTGAGTAGAAGAAATATTTTTCACTGTGAAAACTAAGATTAACTATTTACAGATGTTTTTTCACTAATTATAATCCCTTTATTCCACAAGTTTTCCATTCCATCATCATCACAGTGAAATGCACACAGATACCCATTACCTCAAATGGATGATGCACCTTTCCTATGGCTTGCTTACCAAATAATATCACATCAATTTATTATTTATGTATCAAACATATATCTCATGAACATTGATGTACATGAATAACAATTCTATAATTAAATATATTTATATATATTACATTGTCTAATAGAGATATTAGTGTTGTATCCTGACTGATAAAAAACCTATATAATTTTAAAATATTATTCCTTATAATATCATTAATGATTTCAAATTATATTATAGTGAAAAATCAATGTTCTTCATGTTTATTTCATAGTAATTAAAAACATATTTGTTATTCTCTTTACCTAGAGATATTTTTGAATGATTTATTGTTTTATTATAATCTTACATTTTTTTAAAAAAATACTATTAATTCAACCACAAATATTTTTACATATGTATTTGTAATATGAAAATATAATAGAACATTTATAATTTTCACAAGGATCACAATGAAAAATAAGTGAGAAGAAATTACATATTAGTATGTGTACTTATATAACTAATTTTTCATTTAATGAATTAATTTCTATTAAAATAATTATAATTTTTCTTATATTGATATTTTTATTTCAAAAGACCATGTCGACATGATACAATGATGTCTTTATTGTGTTAGTTATGTTTTATGATTTGTTTTTGATATTATAATGGGAAAAATAATGACTAAGTTTTAAAAGGTTAACATTATTACAAATCTTATAGTTTAAAACTGTATATTTTATTATTAATGTTATAATATTTTCGTATATCATTTTAGTGACACTTCATCACATTCAATAAATACTGCAAACCATCTTCATCAATTATTTAAAGAATATTTTTCCAATATTATTAATATATATATGTATAGATTAAATTTTATTCTATGTGTTTTTAAATGTAAATAATGTGTTAGTATAGTTTTGAATAAGGTTATATTTAAAATATTTTTGTTTTGACTATTCCTAGCCTCTTTATTATTTTATAAATTGTTAGTATTTTGGATAGTGTCTTATAAGATGCAATATTTATATACCTGATTCTATATAAAACATTCACCATTTGATATTAAAATAAACAGAATGGAAAGATACACTAAACCTAGATTGGACCGAGCATTTAACCTCAGATATTATAAGAACCAATGTTAGAATACATCTTAATATATGATTATATTAAAAATGTTAAAACCAAAATACTAATGTTTACTATATAAATATAAATTATTAAATGACAGTAAAATAAATTAAACCATTTTTAAATATTAATTTTATATTTTTAATTAGAACTATGAATTCCTATTCATATATTTTATAATTGATAAAATTCCCAATTAACATTCAAGAGTTAATGATGGAATTCATACAAATTAATTTAAGGACTGTAGGTAACTGAGAAGTTTCATTTGACAAAAAACACTTTTATACTCATCTTATTTACTATAGAGTTTGTTTCATTGTAGAAAACCTCAATGATAAGAAATATCATAAGAATAAATTAAATGCAACACTAAGTTCAAACCACAGAAGATATTGAGTGATGAAATTCATACAAATTAATAGAAGAATATGTAATCAACCATTCTCGGGTGACTTGAATACCTTCTATTATGTAGATACTCTATTCTTGGGAAATTAAATAGTCATCTATGGGTAGGGGACACATCAAGTATAACTTGGTTTGGTGGCACCCCATTTATTTCTTGGAGTGGTTGATGATTTGGCCATTATTGACTGGTTGCTTGAAATCCAATTCTACATCTTTGAACTTTTGGGAAATTTGAGAAACTAATGGTGGTATTAAAAATGTATAAATTCCTTGGTATTCTGATATAAACTACTGGTTTCAAAATTTTGAGAAAGATGCATGAAAACTGATCTTAATTAAAAAGAATAAACTCAAACATAATAAGAAATATGACTCTATAATCATCATAACATCCAATATCCTAAAAAAGACAATTATAAATATTTATTTCTGGAGGAATTATAATGAAATAAAGGTGTGCAAAAACTAATTTCTATATTATATTCAGAAGTTGATTGAATCATTTTGATTAAAAAAATTAATTTAGTTTCTATAGAGAAACTAAAGATTTGTTTCTATTTCATAATTTTCTATTTTAATTTATTACTAGTTCATCCTATACAAGATTCAACGTGAATATTTTAAGAACAAAAATCTTTATATGATTTCATAACCTTTTCCAAAACCATTTTGAGAAAAAATATTCTCCTGACAGAATACAATTCCCAACTATAGCATTCACAAGTATATCTAGTTTTCCAAAATGTTTCACAGTTGATTCAATGAATCCTAGCATCTTCCTGAATGATAACATGTCCCTAAAAACAACAACATATTAATTTCACGTAAAATAATAAAACTATTAATGTTGTATTCAAGTCCTTCAACTAATCAAGATATATTAGTATCAAAGTGAATGGTAAAATATTAGAAAAATTATTTGTCATCCAATCAATGATGACTATTTAAATCATAGAACTATCAACTAGAAAGTCACTAAGAAATGAATAATCTCTCAATAACAATTGTGAATGGTCCTAATTTCCAACCAATTGATATGATTTCCATATATGACCTGAAATCATTATTCCCAGCATGAAAATATGAAAATTTGATATGCAGTTTTAGAAATAGGATATGAGATCTCTCTCTTATTTAATTAGTTTGCAGTTTCAGATATTTTAGTATTTTGGAATGAGGTATAGTAAAATTAATACATATAAAAATAGTATAATAAAATATACATATCTAAAATTGACTTGTTGTTCACTCATTATGAGGAAGTACTGATAATTATAAGTATAAAAAATATATCCACCAATAACCGGTTCAACTTTTTCATGGGCCACAATAACCAATCATAATAATCGATAATAATAACTTCAATCCCCACTAAATTATAGATTCATTCAAATCATGACGACATTATAAAAAGATGTCGAACATATGGAAAATGAGGTGTACACTAATGATCCCAAAATACATGAAAAAATAATAAACTATATGTTTTAAAATGAAAAATATAAAATAATGGAAAGATTAAAAATCATGAAATTTAAAAAGTAAAATATTTTAATTAAAAATTTAATACACGTAACAAATTGATAATCCAAATAAAACATCAAATTGAATCAGTTGATTATAGTTTTTAGCATACCTTTACAATGTTGCGATAGTGGTGAAGGAAGAAGGATTATGTTCAGAGTTGGGAGAGCTAACATAATAGATTGACCTTTGATTTATAAATATAATCTAATAAACAAATAAATCAACATTTAAAAACACAATTGAAAATTAAAATGAATATGGAAATGGAAATGTATAGGTATTTTCTAATGTGTTGACCTTATTCTCAATCACATCACTAAATTTACTGTCAAGACACTTCTCTAGATACTTCTTGTGGCAACGATCAAACCCAAAAGATCATTAACCTCATTTTTCTATGTTATGTGGTTCCTAGGAATCACCATGTAAAAATCAATTCATACCAAAATTTTATTTAGATATATAGTAGTGGTTGGTATTTATGATTTCCAATATAATTATTTGTTTAATGTTTACTATAGTAATGTGATATTACACTAAAAGAAAAGGAGAACACCAACCTGATTACAGGGAACTCAAGAGTGGGTTGTCCCTGTTAGTCCAGGTTCCTTGATCATAAATCATGAAATTAAAGTATCTCTATATTTCTTCATGGAAACAAAAAATAAATAATAGGATAAGGATTCAAACAATTAAGAGTCACATATCACCATTTGTAATATTCCAACCCAAATTACATAATCAATTGAAAGATTTGAAAACAAAGATAAAACTAACGAGATACTGCTGAAAACATAAATAATGGAAAATATCATGTAAAAAATTGAATTAGATATGGATAAATTTCATCATACAATGGTGAATGAAAAGAGATGATGTTCACAGTTGATTTAAAAAATGATTCAAAACTTGCTCACAATACTTTCAAAACAGGTTTCAAAAACAAAAATAATGCTCGAAAACACGATCATCCATATCCTTCAAAAATCAATCAATCAAGGAATTGAAAAAAAATAATGAATGCTTTCCAATCAAACCTTTTCCATACCTTTCAGAATACATCGAATCCTTTAGCTACAATATTTACTCATTTTCTATGTCTCACCTCCATAAAAACATAATGATTGCATGTCACATACCTAAGTAAGCAGCATAAGTGTCAAAAATATAAAATTGAATTAATAGAAAAAGATATCATGATAATTAGATTGAATCTCTGTTACCATTGATTTCAAAAATAAGAGATGGAGAAAAATAAACCTAAAATAAAGAAGAGATGTAAACACTTTGGGAACCATTACAATTATCATGCAATGTAAAAACAATTTAAAAATCTTGGATAACATCGAATTTGGTAGAACATGAATAAAAATGAAATGTACCACTAGTCCAAACTATTATATGCAATTAAGAACAAACCTTTCTCAAGATTACTCATTTGGAAATTCCCTTATTCAAAATGTTGTAGCTATAAACAAATGGGGATATTCCATAACTTTTCATTTCTTCAAAAACAATAAATGCATCACACAGTTCATTTCTGAGACACATACCCTAAATAACTACTTCAAAATATAGTTGATGTCAAATAAAAGAATAAATTATTGGAGACAGATAATAAATAGTGAAGACATATGTACAAAATTCATAATATTTAATGTATAGACAAGTATAGACGAAAAAATTACTGTATGTGGAACGACCTGTCACAGTTTCATCAAAAACAATAAAAGCATGAGACAGTTCATCTCTAAGACACGTAACATAAAAAACTACTTCAAAATATAGTTTTTGTTGAATGGAAGAATAAATAACTGGTGATAGATAAAAATATGGCCACCAATTACCGTTTCAACTTTTTCAGGGTCCACCATAACCATCCACAATAACCTGACTGGTTTCTTTGATGACATTATCATCTTCTTTGATAATTCCATGAAAATGTCCATTTTTTTACAAGGGAAGGAAACAATACAACAATGTGGGTTTTAATCAAAATATAATATTAGAAATATCACTGAACAATGTGAGGAATGTTCCAGGTAATATAAAAATAAATTTGTTACACATAAAATAGAGAAATCAAGGGCCGAATGAACCATCACAGATGAACCTTTTACACATGATAAGATACATAATAAATTTATGAGGAGGATCCAATCCACTGGGAAAACACAACCGATTTTCTATATATTTTTTCTTTGAAAATGTAATTTAGTACAAAGACATGGACAATATTGTTTTCATAGAATATAAACAATAGTTCATAATACAGTTGTGCAAAAATTGGAAATCATCAAAGTGAAGTTAAAACTTGAATCCGATTTCGATCGCATCAGAGGGTAAGGCTACAGTCAAAGAAACAACACCAGAAAAACCCCAGACATCGATTAAATAGACTCCTATTTAAGTCAGTTGTGCTTCTCCATCTACTCCAAAAACACTGAAATCTATAGATCATAATTTCCCATTTCATAATGTAATCTTAAAGTAAAACAAAATGATTGAAAAATACCAAGAATGTGGCATGGAGACCTAGAAGGTGGTAGAGAAAATGGAGCTGGTGGAGAGGTGGAGGATCCTATCGCAGAGCAGACGGAGGAGAAGGCAGAGGATCCAGATGTGAAGCAGACAGAGGAGGAGGCAGAGAAGCCAGAGGCATCGAGGGTAGTTGTGGAGGTAGAGGGGGTAGACGATGGAGGTGCAAAACCTAGGTGTAGAAAAATAAACCATGAGCATTGGAAGATGGAGGAGAATACATGGTAAAAGATGAAGAAAAAATCATACTTGAGTGGAGAAAATGATTTTTAGTGGTAAATCTAGGATGGGGGAATTGCGGATAGAGAGGAGATTCAAGAATAAGATGAGATGGCGACTGACAGAGATTTAGAGACATTGGAGATGGAGATGGCGATCCAGGAGTGCAAGGGATGGGTTGCCGAAGGGTGGTGATGGGCTAACGGGGTGCCTGAGGAGTTACCAGGGAACTGAGATTCGGGAACTCGAATGGTAGGGGAACTGAAACGCTTGAAAGAGGTAATGAATTATTGATGGAAGGAGGCACTGTAGAGGTTTTTAAACTATAGTAGTTGATGAGGGTATTCTCAATAGAGAGGGAGGGGTAGGAAAATTAATATTGGAGGGAAAATTTGTTATATATGTTTTTTAAATAAAATGGGTTTAGGGTATATTTAATTTGGGAAATGGGTCAAAGTGCCACATGAAGTGGCTCTTGACCCATTTCAAGAGCATAGCACCACTTGAAGTGGTGCTGATCCCTTTGGGGTTAGCCTCCTGGCGCCACTTGAAGTGGCCCCAATGCATGGGGAGGCCTATGAACCCACGCCCCCACTTGCCCACTTCCCATTACTTCCTCACACACACTCTCTACTTTTCCTCTCTCTCTCTCTCTCTAGTTCTATTTCTCTGCCCGTATAGCCACCTCTCCGAATTTTTTGAGGAAATTTCTATTTTAAATTTATTTAATATTTTTATTTATTTAAATATTTTTTGAATTTATAGAATTAGTTTTTAATTATTGTATTATATTTATAAATAGTACTAGTTTTTTTAAATGTAGTTAAATAATTAATTAATTATTAGTAGGTACTTAATTAATTATAAAAAATTAATGAATTAATTATAAGTTGGTAATTAATTAATTGTAAGAAATTAATTAATTATCGTTAAACAATTAATTAATTATGGTTAAGAAATTAATTAATTATCCTTAGGAAGTTCATTAATTATCGTTCGACACTTAATTAATTATCGTTAGACACTTAATTAGTTATCCTCTGGAAACTAATTAAATGTGATTAGGGAACTAGTTAAATGTGATTAGGGAACTAATTATTTGTGATTATGCACATAATTAATTATGATTAGGCACTTAATTAAATTTGATTAGGAACTTAAGTAATTTTGACTAGGCTCCTAATTAATTGTGATTAGGCACCTAAATAAATGCGATTAGGAACTTAATTAGCTCTGATTAGGCACTTAATAAAATGTGATTAGGCACTTAATTAAATGTGGTTAGACACTAAATTAATTGTGATTAGGAACTTAATTTACTTTGATTAGGCACTTAATTAATTTTGATTAGGCACTTAATTAAATGTGATTTGGAAGTTAATTAACTGTGATTAGGAACTTAATTAACTGTGATTAGGCACTTAATTAAATGTGAATATGTACTTAATTAATTGTGATTAGGAAATTAATTAAATTTGATTAGGAAATTATTTAAATGTTATTAGAGAATTAATTAAATCTGATTTGGAAATTAATTAACTCTAATTAATGCATTAATTAATTCTAATTAGGGAATTAATTAAATTTGATTAGGAAATTAATCAACTCTGATTAAGGAATTAATTAATTCAAATTAGGTAATTAATTAACTCTAATTAGGAACTTAATTAATTTTAATTAGGAACTTAACTAATTATCATTAATTAACTAATTAAATGTGATTAGGCACTTAATTGAATGTGATTAAGCACTTAATTAAATGTGATTAGGCACTTAATTAATTATGATTGGAAAATGCTTAAATTCAACTAGGAAATTACGTAAATCTAACTGGGGAATTACTTAAAATCTAACTAGGAAATTGCTTAAATATAACTAGGTAATTAATTAAATCTATCTAGGTAATTAATTAGTGAAGTAGACATATTAATTAGCGAAGTAATTATATTAATTAGCGAAGTAGTTATATGAATTAGATAAGTAGTTATATTAATTAGTGAAGTTGTTATATTAATTAGTGAAGTACCTATATTAATTAAAAAAGTAGTTATATATTTCTTCTAGAATATACCCTTGCATTACATTCTAGTTATAATAGTGAATTTAGTTTTCTATCTACCTTGACCTCAGTTTTTTATTGAAGTTACACACTTGAATTTAGTAGTTGAATATATTTTTTTCATATTAAGTGTTAGAGTTGTCATGGAATGAATTCTCTCTTGAGTAACGTATCCTCGGGTAGAGGGGCTTTGGGTTGGACCACCTACTTTCCTGGAGGCTTCCCTTGTCTAAGAAAGTTAATGGGGTTGGCTATCTATCACTCCAGGATTACTCATGTGGAGTTTTTCAATTTCTATAACTCTTTGATTTTACATGACATGTTCATGTACCTCATGTATAAATACATGTGGATATGTATGAATTTGTTTGATTTCTATTTTTGGGTAAGTAACAAAAACTTGTGGGTTGTGTAAAGAGTTACACATCCATATGGTTTGAACATATTGATTTGGTTGAAGGATTAGTATTCCAACATGAATTACTAGAAGCATGCATACATAATTTTATTCTCTAGTCATATTTAATTTATAACGATGGTTTATTTTAGATAACAAAGATGGATGAAAATATTAATTTCAATGGACAAATAGTGGAGACAGAACAAGGATGTAGTTATAGTATGCATCCACAAGTTTTTGTGATGCTTGGAGGATGCACTACTTTGGAAGTGGATCAAAGGAAAAATCATTGAAAGTTAAAAATGATGTAGTTGTATGTCTCTATAGCTACAACGGAGGATCCATCGACATTAGAAGTTGGTTAGTCTCAATGTCACGAGACTGTGTTATATGATCCTAAACATCATGAAGTTCCATCAGTATCAGTAGTTGTTCCATCATTTCCCTCAGCCATAGTTTCAATGGATAGTCCTCCAAATACTTTAGATGCATTGGTCGATGATTTTGAGGATGATGACAATTTAGAAGAAGAAGATGAAGAAGAGGAAGTTGATGAATAAGATGAGAATGTATAAGAACAGTCTGTGCCCACTCATGTGAGGTTCAACCGATCATTGAACCATCCTCCACTATTGGATTCATGGTCGAATGAAGGCATGAATTGATTTCCTGAATTTGATTGGTCAGTTATTAGTCTAAGTTCAGAATTTCCAAGAATCATTTCTTGAAAAAAATGAGTGTCAAATGACAGAGTTATGTATATTGGCAGAGAGTTTGATAGTAAAGAAGCAATAAAAAATGTGACAAAACAATGTCACATCTAAATACATTACTCTTATGTTGTAGAAGAGTCAATGTTATCTTACTATTTGATTCGTTTTGAAAAATATGAATCGAACTGTCAAATGTGTCTATGAGCTATAATTGATAACACTTTTCACAACTAGCACATCTCGATATTACTCCACACACCTGTGTGAACCCAATCTTGTCACAGGAACATTCTTCGTTAGATGTTGAGTTTGTTTCAAGTGTTATTGTTGAAATGATTAAAGCATGTCAAGACGTTCCTGTGGTTTTGGTGATGGAGTGAATCAAACAAATTTTTGGGTATCAAATATCTTACTGGAAGGCATGGGTGGCACTAAAAAAGGCTATTGTGATGGTGTACGGTGATTGGGATGACTATTATCAAGTTTTACAACAACTTTTGTAGATTTTACGCCACAATAAACAAGTGTTCTATCAGTTACATACTGCTGAATATGTTAACCAACACAACCATGTTGATCGTTCAACGGTTGTGTTTGATAGAGTATATTGGACATTTTTACCAAGTATGGTAGATTTTAGGCAATTCAAGCAGTTTATACATATTGATGGGACATTTAAATATGGAAGGTATACAAGAACTTTATTGATTTCTCCCACACAAGATGAAAATCGAGCCCCTCTACATTTGGCAGTTGCAATTGTGTAACAAAAAACTTCTCATCATGGAACTGGTTTTTCGCATGTCTCTGAGAGTTTGTTATGGATGCAGAAGGGATTTGTCTTATTTCAGATCAACACCATGAAATCAAGGAGGCGATACAGTGTGAGGGTCTTACGTGGAGATGACACTATGCCCATAATCGATACAATATTCCACACATTGCCAGGAATTTGCGAAAGAAGTTCAAAAATGAGTCAATGAAGAATGAAATCTTAAAAATTGGAATGAAAAACCTTTTGCGTTTTAATTTTTTTTGGCATAGAGATTTTTATATCTGTTTAGATGCGTTCTTGTTTGATAGAATATGAGCCTCAACAACATAGGATGGAAGAGCATCTTGAAGATATTCATAGAGTGAATCTTGAAGTGTATGATTACATGATGTTAATTCCAAAGTAGAAATGGTCCTTGGAATATAATTATGGGAGGAGATATGCCCATATGATTACCAACATTGTAGAATGTATAAATGGAGTTTTCAAGGGAGTTCAAAAATTACCAATCACTGGTAAATATGAATATTTAATTATATGTTACTCAGATGATCTATAATTATAATATAATTTCAGCCTATTATCATAAATCTAAATTATAGGTGTGGTACAAAAGACCTTCTATCATAGTGTAAAGTACTTTCTGGAATGAGGAAAGCAGGCTGAAGAGGGCTTGAACAGAGAGATACGCTATGGACACTATTTCCAGTTCTAGCTAGATGCATTTCTTCAGGAGGATGCAACTTACCATGTAACTACATTTAATCGTCCAGAGCAACGATTTGAGGTCACTAAGCCTGGTGATGTTGTGGATTATAGCAATGGTCGTGTACGAGTTGTTTTAGTGGAGAAGAGTTACTGTGAATGTGGAAACTTTCAGGAACTGAGATATCCTTGAAACCACGTGATTAAATCATGTGCTTATATACACGTATCGTCAGAGCAATTCATTGATCCAGCTTATCGTCTTGGGAGAATCAACTCTTTCTACTATACTTTGTGGATTCCAACAGGGTAACATCAGAATTTTCAGCTATCTGATGGTGCACACATGCTTCTACCGAACAACACTATACTTCGTCCTAAAGGGATGCCAAAGTATACTCATATTAGAAATGATATGGATTGGCCTAGTGAACAACCAACTAGATTAAGGTGCAACATGTGCAACCGGGAAGGTCATATGAATACACATTTCCCTAGACACATATGGAAATCATCTAATGGTTGAAATGAGTCATGTACTCTATCAGTTGCTGTAAAATTTTGTACATGTAAGTATTTTTCTCATTATGGCCATTTATAATCATATTTTTCCTATGTATGGATAGGGTAACTTTTAGAAAATGTACTGATATATTATAAAAATTTCAGACATTTGTTAATAGAATTACAGAACCAAAAATTATTATATACATTAAAAAAAGTCCAAACTGTCAATGTTACCATGATTTAAATGAACCCGCACACCATGCCGAAATGTTTTCTTATACAAGTAGATTCTTATTTTTGAGTTGGTGTTATTTTTCTAAAGCTATTCATGCAGTTATAACCATTTAAAGGTTCACATTCAAAAGAAAAAAAATTAACTATGAAATGAAAATGTTATCAGACTTTTATAGTGAAATATGAACTTACAATGGCCACAAAAAAGAGAGGAAACTCTGAACGTCTTCACCCCAACACCCCAACATGAGAGCCACTATTATCTATCCAAGAGACGCACATGTCGTGCGATGTGTTGGCGCGATGACCTGTCAGACATCTTGATGTTTGGATAACACATCATTTCCATCACAAGGCACCCCCAGTAGTTATTTTTTAATACCTTAGACATGTGGGATTTTATGGAGTCGATATGTGCAACTTCATGACCATTTATCACCATTTGATTTCTGTATTAGTTGAGAGATGGTGGCCAGAGACACACAAATTTCATCTTCCAGAGGGGGAGATGACCATCACATTAGAGGACGTCTCCTACATAATGGGGTTATCAATACTTGGACATGTAGTTACGAACTTCTGTAGTGGCGACTGGGATGCAGTCATACAGATGCTACTTGGCATTGATGTCGTCGGCGCATGAGGTGTTATCCAGGGTTCATGCTTGTGCATGAGGTGTCTTGATCAGCATTTAAACACCATTCCTGATGATGCAGACAAAGATACTCTTATTCAGCACACATGTGTATACATTTTGCGGCTGCTCGGAGGTGTCTTGTGCATCAACTACTTTACTGATTTGGTACACATGATGTACCTCCCATTACTTGAGGATCTGGATCAGAAAGCTACATACAGGTGGGGGTCCACTATATTAACACATATGTATAGATCACTTTGTACTAGTTGTCAAGAAGATTCACCTCAGATTTTTGGTTGCATGGTGTTAGTACATATGGAGGTCGGGGAGCGTTTTCCACGCATCTCTCCTCGATCCATCACACCACTTGCGGTAGATCTATTTCAGGACTGTCCTCGGGGATGATGGTATGTATACATAATTGCTTTCAGTTATATAGTACTTTTGTTAAGGTTTTTTATAAACTTACCATTTTTTAATCTTATTTAACTAGGTGGAGTTAGTTTCAGAAGTATGCACATACTCCGAGACATAGTGTGCACAACTTCCGACAGATATTCGATGCCATGGTGCAAGCTGATGTAAGTTAACCAATACCTTCTTATATTCAAATTTATTTTATTATCACCATTTGATGTTTTTTAAATATAATCTCAGTAACATTTTCATGCTAATATATGACTTATTTTTTTGATTTTACATTTCAGGTTTGATGGACTCCGTATACCGGTCATGTCTACACATCACTTCCACCTTACTCTATAGCTAGGGTTGAAGATCGTGTTGTAGTGGTGCCACTCATCCAATTCCACATCATTGAGTGGAACTAGCAGGACTGAGTCATGAGCCAATTTGGTTTCATACAGCATATCCCCATGACACCAGGACATCCTGCTGATTTACATACGATTGTGCTTACAGGCAAACAAACGAAAAACTGGCGGAAATTTGATGCATCTTATATCGAGTTCTGGGACCCATGTGCCAGATTTAGTATCATTCCATTTGGAAATACCACCACACATAGTCATTGATCTACTCTAAGGGATTATGAAGATTGGCATCGAAGTCACAACATCATGCACCTTACACGTCATGGGATTGGCATTCAACAGTTGGTTTGTTTACTGTGAGTTATTATTTTTGTTTAACTTATTATTTGTATTAATTGGAATGTCATTTCATTTACAGGAAGATGCCATTGGTCATCTGGAACATACCGAACAACGTCATGAGGATTCTTACATTAGGCGGTATGTAGTTCATCAGGATGTATTGGATCTCCTCGATCATCTCCAGTTGATATGTGACATTATTGTTGATGAGGAGCCATAATAATATCCCGAACCATATCCTCCAGCTGAAACTCTTGAGGATGATGATATCCCTATAATGCCTACTAAGGACGATGCATCTACACCACCATCACCAGCTAGACGACAGAGACAAGAACATCAGGAGGGATAGAGGCGAAGACATCGACATTTGAGAGTAGCTCTTACGGATGTCGTCGCACCACAGAGAGAGTATCCGGCCCAACCGACAAATGATATTGCATAGTAGGTAGATGCTTATATACCAAAAATGTCATCTCTGCAGATTACTATGGACTTCGATCTGGATGTGGTCACGTAGCTTATGGTGGCCCCCGCTCCTAAGGAGGCCTTCTTTAGGGCCCAATTTCTACCATTTATAATAGATTCAGAGCCATATGGCACCCCATATGATTTTGGGCCATCCTCCTTGCATGGTTTGGTCAATCCTCTACAGAACACCATGTGGAGGCACCAGAAGCACTGGAAGAGGAGGAACTCGCAGCTAGGATACCGGAGCGACACATACGTCAGACGTGGAGAGGACGTGAGATTCAGACGCAGCGTTGTGGTCCATGGGCATTGTCATTGATGTTATAGATTTCATGTTTTATATATTAAAAAACGCATTTAATGTGAAAAAAATTTTGTTTAAGAAAAGTTAGAAGAAAATAAAAAATATAGTACATACAAACTAATTTAAATTAACTATTATTAATTTATATATTTTCTAGGTCTCATAATTGTAACATTGTTATGCTTCATTTATGTGACTTTAGAAGCGTATAAATTATACAGTACAAGTATAATCTAAAGAAAAATTGTCACACAGACTAGACATATAATAATTTATTGAAAAATAAGAAGAAAAATAAATATATATTAAACAAAAAATATTTTTCACGACAACTTAAATATTTAAAAATATTATATTTATAATTATATATTTGTCAAAATATTTATAAATGTAAATTAATAATTAGTAATTAAATAAATAATAATTAACCATTAATAATTAATAATTATAATGATGAATAATAATTAATAATTATATTACAAATTAACTAATTAAATATTGCATAATTAATAAATATATTAATAATTAACATATTAAATATTAGAGAATTAAAAATTATTTAATTAATAAATATATTATTAATTAACTAATTATTTATTAAATATTTCGTCTATGTTTAATCTGTATTTTAAGTTTCACTTATATTTAGTTAATATTTTATAGTATTTCAAATCCACATTCGTGAAACATTTTTATCTTTCAAGTAGGTGTATTTGAAAACTTATAAATTATTTTTGAGCAACATTGTTTACAAATTTATTTTTATTTTCAACTATTTATTATATATTTAATCCATATTTTATGTTTCATTTATATTTTTCTTATAGTTTATATTTTATATTCTTTCAAATTCACATACTTGAAAAATTTTTATGTTTCAAATAGGTGGATTTTTAAGCTTATAAATTTTTTTTGATGAACATTGTTTACGAAATTCATTTTATTTTCAACTATTTATTATATGTTTAAGCCATGTTTTATGATTCATTTATATGGTCATATAGGTTATATTTTATAGGCTTTCAAAGTCACATACTTAAAACATTTTTATGTTACAAGTAGGTGACTTTGAAAGCTTATAATTTTTTTATCAACATTGTTTACAAATTTTTTGTATTTTAAACAATTTCTTGTCTGTTTAATCCTTGTTTTAAGATTTATTTATATTTCACTTATAGTTTATATTTTATAATCTTTCAAAAACACTTACTTGAATCATTTTTATGTTTCAAGTAGGTGGATTTGATAGCTTATAAATTATTTTTAGTCAATATTGTTTACAGAATTCTTTTTATTTTCAACTATTTGTTAAATGTTTTACAATATTTCAAATTTATAAGCTTTCAAATAATACTATTTTTATTAAAAATTTATTATACGTTTAACAATATTTCAAATTTATTTGTAAATAAATACTTATAACTATATAAATATAGATTAGTAATTATAGATTTAAAATTATATATATATATATATATGTGTGTGTGTGTGTTAAAATATATAATTATAAATATATAAGTATAAATATAATTATAATATAATTATATATATATATATATACATATGAATATTAAATATATTTATAAATAAATTTGAAATATATATGTAACAATATTTTCAAAATTATATATTTGTAAATATATTTATATTAATATAATTATAAATATTTATCTATAAAGATAGGTTTATAATTATATAATTACAAATATATTTTTTATTTAAATATATAAATAAAACATACACAAAACTAGCCAATAAAAAGACAAACACAAAGCGCCACTTTAAGTGGCACTTTGATATTTTCTACTTATTAATTATTTATACTTATTAATAAGTATAATTAATAAGTATTTTTAATTATTAAGTAAAATTAATAAGTATTTATACTTAATAAGTATAATTAATAAGTATATATAATTAATAAGTATAAATAATTATTAAGTGTTAATTATAAATATATAAGTATTTATTTTGAAATAATTTATAAATAAATATATAATTATAAGTATTTATTTATTGATAATTTATAAATAAATATATAATTATAAGTATTTATTTATTAATAAATATATAAGTATTTATAAATATTTATAATTATAAATATATTTTTTATTTAAATATATTTATATAAATATATATTTGTAATTATATATATACATAATTATATATATTAATTAAAATTATTTATACTATTATATTTATTAATTATAAATGTTTATATTATTATATTTATAATTGTACATATATATTTATATAAATAGATCCTTATTTATAATTATATATTTTAAATTATATTTATAAATACATAATCACAATTCCTTAGATTTATTTATATTTAAATATATTTATATTATATATAGTTGTTTATTATTGTAAATATATATTTATGTATTTATAAATATAATATTAAATACATATTTATAAATTAAAATTTATTTATTATTTATATGTAAATATTTTATAAATATAGATATATTTTAAATATATATAATAACTTATCGGGTGGGGAAAAAACCAAAGCGCCACTTGAAGTGGCGCTTTGGGTCTTTATATCAAAGAGCCACTTCAAGTGGTGCTTAATTGATCCATTTCCCTAAATAAAATCAACCTAAACCCATTAAGAAACCCCTATCTCTAAATCATCCAAAATTGGAGGATGGTTATGGGATAGTGGTGGTATTTTATGGGGGAGTGACATGTGGCAGGAAAATTCCAATCTTAGTAAATAAATAGATTATTGTTTTTTAGAGTGGGGTTATAACCAATTATTTATGTGTTTCTATCTTAATGGTTCACCATTTCTCTTATGGGGAATATATTCATCATTTTCAAATCAACATGGACTTTGATGAAAGGGGACCCTTTTTCCACAAGCTTTTCCATCCTAGACTAAGATGTCCTGTGTTGAACTTTCAATCGGGGTGTTGATAAATGAATGAACCATCTATACAATGGGAGGTATTATTTTTTGGTATTTTCCACATTTTCATTATAGATGACATTCTATTTTTTCTCTATGGTAGGAAAAATTACGTATGAAAGTTCAAGAATATTTTGACTGACTATTAGAACAATGATGGACAAGGAATAAAAAAAAGTTGAGTTTTTATCTCTAATACATGATCGCCTAGGAGAACCAAGATGATTCAGGACAAAATTGGAATTGGTAGACATTGGATTCCACTGTATTATTTAGGTTCCCCCTTATACAATAGGAGATTTTAAATTCACTATTATGGAAAATTTGTAAAAAAGATCACATGAAAGATATTTATTTGTAATGTAAACTTCTGATCATATGGATGTAGACTAAACATGTTTAATAGTGTTCTATATTCCATCCCTATGAATGTTTTATCTATATATCGATGCAAAAACCAGTGATTAAGAACACTGAAATCATCCTTAATTTATTAATTTGATTCTCCCATCATGAAATCCATCATCATTGGCCTAGTTGGTATATATTGTCAAGACCCATTCAAGAAGGTGGTATCAACATCAGAGGTATTGGATAATGCATGTGGTGATTACATGTTAAAATATTAGGGGAGGAAATCTTTGGAAACACCCTACATTCAACCTTTATTAAAAGAAAGTATAAAACCTACCCCATTGAATGGAATGATATGTCATATGACTCCAATATTTGGTGAATTTTATAGCGATTGCGAAAACAATTATGGACAACTATTTCTAGATCATTGTGTGTGGAAATGTCTAATTCTTGAAACACAATTGAGAAGGCATTCACCATTTGTTCTTGGGTGACCTAATACAGATATAAATTTCAAACAAGTTTTTTTTCTATCCTTGATTCATTAATGTAATTCTTAATGAGGAATAGAAGGAAGTTTTTTAAAACATTACATTTTCTAAGGACCCAGGCCAATGATTAATCCCATCCACCTCTTCAGGTATGGTGACTTGTTTTGTGTTCCATAACATGTTTCATTCTTCAAAAAATCAAGATTTAATTGGTAACCAAACCTAATTTAAGGATATTTCCTCTAAATTAAACATCATCATTTGAAGGATTTATAATCAAGATATCTCACAGATGATAATATTCAAATAATTAACACACTTCCTACCTTGAAGTGTAAATTATGCACCAATGTAATTTATGAATTAGTGACTCACCCATGCTTTATAATCAAATGGTATGTTCACTTGGGGAATAATGTTCCAGGACTTATGAGATCTATTGACATATTAAGCTCATTAGAATAATTTTTCTAGGAGATCTAGGGATTCTTGATAGGGTCCCATGTGTAGGCCAAGGTATAGATTATTGCCACAACTACTGCTTGTTGGTTCCTATAGGACACACACAATCCAAGATTCCATATGGTGATCAATCCTGATATCGAATACATCAGGATAAAATTATTACAACTTATTAATTTTCTCATTGAAAAATATAAGGATGTTAACCTGCATCTGGTTTTACAAGAACATTTCATATACATCCTCCATTTATTTGGTTCCCTCTCCATGGGTAAGGGGAGATGGGTTCCTAGGTTGAATGAAATGCCTCCTTTCATGTATTTAAATTGATTATGGATTAATCTTACTCTCAATTGTTTATGCGCAGTGGTGTAATTTTTTGAGAAAATTATGGTTTTATCTTCCTGGATTTCTCAATATGCTTTAGGGAGGGTGATTTAGTTGTATCTAAGGAATTATTGATTATTTAATGTATTAACCTATTAAATTTGTATAATATCTCCTTATCTAAGGTGGAATATGACTCTCCCATTTTGGTCAATGATCTAATGGGACATTTTGATTTCCCATGGTACATCATCTACCACATCTAAAATAATAAATCCATTCTTTAGTGGATCTTCTTGCTTCTAAAAGTAACCAGGTCTACAAGCTTGTGGTGTATTCGAGTATTGTTCATATTCCATTTTATTATGATAATATAGTGTAGTGGGATTTCTCTAAACATAATTATTTTCATCCCTCATGACCCCTATATCAATGATAGTTTATGTTCCTATTTTTTCTCCTACCTTTGAATAAAAATTTATAATTATTAGTTAGACAATCAGAAAAGTAACCATTTCAAGGATAAAAAAAATTATAATAAAACCAAGTATAATGTAGATTATAATAGAATTAATTTTATTATTTTTGTCAAAATTAAACTTATGTGAATTCCAAAAAATCCAAAACAAAATGAAAAATTCAAATTAATTTGACTGAAATAAAAGAAATAATAGTTTTTGTCAAAATAAGTATTTTTCATTATTCGTCAAAAAATAAACATTTTTAGAAATATCTTTTTTTATTAAGATTGTTTTTATAAAATGATTTTGAAAATTATGTCCATTTTAGAAAATATAATTTTAAAATTGGAAGAAATTAACTATAATATTTACACACTGAATGCAATAAAAGCCATTTTGGATGGAAATGTATTTTTTAAGTATAGAATGATTTTATAATCATTCCTTAACTAGTTACCAATATTAGATGAATGTTAATTTGTTTTATTAAATTTATTATCATTAAAATATTTTAAAATAATTTATATATATTTCCTAACGTAAGTAATTTTGATAATAATACTGTGCACATATAAATTAGTTTTTGGAAAAATATATCATTTAATCTTATTTGATCTTTTTTAAAATCAAGTTATTTTTTTCCGAATCATTAATCAGTATATTTATATTGAGGAAAAATTTTATATATATATATATATATTTCATAATGTTGTTTCTACTATTGATACATTGTAATCTGAGAATTAGGCTATAATGGTAATATTTTAATAGTTTATCACTGTTCATTTGAAGCCTGGTATTTCCCTTGGTACCCAGAATAGAATATGTTATTCTTTTATGAATAAAATATATGGGTGTAAAATTCTCACCCACATAAAAAAAATCAATTCTTCATAATTCTAATTTTATTCTTTAAAAATTAATTTATCATAACATGGTAATAAAATTAGATATAGATTTCATCAGAACATTAATTTCTAGGACATGAAAAAGAAACTGATTATTTCATCAAATAATGTATCAATATTATAATCATACTTCCATGTGAGATTTTAAAACTATACCTTTATTTTTGAGTGTTAATTTATGTATAATACTAGATAAGATTGATAAATTACATTACTATATAAATATATATTTTAGGAAAATATACATAATTTATTTCCTTCCACTACATAAAATTAATTTCATCATTTGTTTGTGCTTTGGTTATTATATATTTTTTCTTGTCTATTATTTCATGAAATAAATATTAAAGATTAATCTTTCATGCCTCAAGAAATAAATTCATCTTATAATGGGCCACAAGATCACTAATAGAAAGAAAATTTGTTTCACCTATTTCTATCAAATATTCAAAACTAAAAATGGTTGGAACATGTTAAGAGAATATAAAATATGAACTAAACTTTATATGAATACATAATAAATTAATCTCCAATGCATCACAAATAAAACCAAAAGTTTATCATAAATAATTTGATAAATAACTAACCATAAAACACTTCAATATATTCATGACCATGTTTAAGACTTGAAAATTAGAATGATTTGATAAAAGATTATTTTGAGGAAAAATCAACATTTACCTATAAAAAATAATAATCACTCATAAAGTCACATATTAAAAATGTATATACCCTAATAATGTAACCTCCAAAATATGTCAATCTTTTCCATAATTTAACTAAATCCCCATAAAGTCGCAATTAAATCATATTTGATTCAAAAAATATATTTCAAATTTATTCCTAAAAAAATACCATCTTAGCTAAGTATGTTTTCATTTACCTTAATCATATAATGTTCTCAATATAGTAAAATTATTCAAAAATAACCACAATTATTTAGTCACTAAATCACTTTTGGATTCCATGGTTTTTCAGATAATACAAAATATGCTCCCAAAATTTTATTCCCCTTTTATCTTAATTATCTATAATCACCTCAACAATAGAGATCACATTAACCATAAAGTTATCAATATATTTCATCATTGGTCGAACAAATATAATAAAATTATTCATTAAATAACATTTTCTGTAAAGCAAAAGTTAAAATCTGGGGTTTCATATACCTAAAACATATATTTAAACACAACAAATTAATCCCAAAATTAATCTCAAAACATAAAAAATCAAATGAATAATAATTCATTTAAACATATGATCATTCTCAAAATTATCATCCCTCAAATTAAAATTACACTACATCATAACTCATGAAACACTAAATGAAAAAATTCAATCATTATGTATCCTTTATAAACATTTAAGTAAGAATTTACATCTTCTTTATTAATACTTACTTCATACAATCGAAAAATTAATCATTCCCTAAGTTTCATTAATTTCAATACAATTACGTTTCCCACTTTAAACATAACAAAAATTGTTAAAACAATTCATACGTTCTATATGTTATGTAAGGTTTTTATCTTTACCATACTAATATATTTCATTTAAATTCATTTATTCGTACAATAATTCTATTTCCCATCTTGAGTTATACTCATTTTTAGTTGGTTTTTTTACAAGTACTCCTTTACCATTTTTGAAACACCCTCTTATTCCTTTGAGATATTTCCCTAGGTGCTTCTTCCCACAGTCTTGACATAAAGAAAATTGAAATTTTTTTCCTTCCTGATCATTATCACATGAACATCAATGATACACCATTTTATATTTTTTTTGTTTTAGGAAACTCTTTTAGGTTTAGGTTATTAATCATAACTCAATATTTTTGGTTAGACATATCCATAAGATTTTTCACTCTATATCTTATCTTTTTTTGTTTCTTATTTAGAAGTCAAACAAATTTCACTTCAAAAAAATTTTAATCATCGTTTCTGATGGTTCTATCCATTTAAAAAAAATAAAATAGTTAGTGTGAGTGTATCAAATGGAATCATCGTTATTATTCCTTGGATCAAACCACCGAGTTCAAACCAGAGTTCGACATGACCTCATTCATGCATAATCATACCCAAGAGGATGCTGACTAGAACTGAGGGTCTAAGTCCATCAGGGGGGAGATTATACCCTCATGATCATGTACTATAGAAAACAATAATTATAATATAAATATCTCTGAGTAATCAATGTGGAAGGAAAATAATACTATGTGGCATACATGTCAAATAAGTAAACAAGATCCTAAAGTGGAAAGATAATCTTGAATAAATGTGTAGGTAGTTAAATAAATAAATAAAGACCATTATCTTATAGAGTAAGTCCTATTAATTTTCCCATGTATGTGGTCCTCTGGTCAACCTTCTTCTAAAAGACACTTTTAATTTCATGAATCCTTATAAATGAAGTCTGAAAATGAATTGAAATTACCCTACATTGTGTGAATAATAAAACCCAATAGGACACCGCCAATGTTTTCTTAGAAAAATTTAACATCTATAACATGTTTATTCAATGATAATAATAAATTTTGAACTTAGAATATAAAACATAAAATCACGTACTAAGAAATAATGCACTAACCATGCTTCCACAGGCCCCTCGTCATACCTCCTTTTAATTCATGCCAAAAATATGATCAAGGGTCATAAAAACAATGAAGGACTAGAGAAAAGTCTATAGTTATATACCACAATATTCTCTAGGAATTTATAGGATCATTCAACTTAGTATCATCAAGGCATAGATTTCTTGCATATTACACAGTATCCACAAGTAATGGAGTTATAATTGGGCCACATGGATATCATTCTTCTACCCCGTGTATGAGTCCAATGTTGTCAACCTCACACAGTGTGTATAGTCCCCCTATAAGGGTAAAAATAACAGTATGATACACCTATTGAAGATATTGAGAAACAATGACCAAAGGATAGATAACACACACTAATTAAGATCACAATAATAAAATCATAACATGTCATCCTAAGAAATATACTAGTGTCATACGACAATATGTGATCAACATTTACCATGATTACAAGGTAGTATAGAAATTCTCATTCAAACAAGGATCATATAAGGGTCCAATGAAAATTCCCACAACCACAATAAATCACCATCAATCAAGAGAAAAAATCCATGTCAACCCATAAATAATTTCATGGAAATATGTGTATACAAGAGACCCCAATGGAAAGTAACTTCCTAACTTAAATTTGTTGATAAATAACTCTAATTTTTTGTAAAATGATTGAGGATTGAACCACATCACAGAGCCACAAATAACTTTCACTCGCATCAAGTATGCCTATCATTGGTTTTGTTTTAATAAGAAAGAAGTTTTTAATTAAGAATCAAGATAATTATATTTCAAGAAGGTAACTTTTGAATAAATTACCATAATAAACCCATTAAAGGAATCAATTTTGAGTTTTTTTGAATGAAGTAACATCAATTAACTAGATCAATTTTTAATCGAAGAACATATCATGATTTTTATATAGATTCCCTAAGAGTGACATAGGTGTAAGAAATGTTCATTGATCCATAACTAATATATCAAAAGAAAACAGATTCTATATGATAATTAAGAAGAAGAAGATATCATGATAATCATTATAGAGGAATTACCTAGAAATTACCACTTATCTTGAGAATTATTTCTCTATTCATCAGGTGTTATCACTGAAACATCTAATCATCTGCCAATAAACCAAGTAATCATCAATATATTAATGTTCTATCCTGAAGCTACCTTCTTTTAGTGGTTTAGGAAGGTGATTCATCAAAAATTTCCCTTATAAAACTCTTTACCGATGATAAATATTGATTCAATCAGAAAATTATGTCAACTCACTAGATCCATCATTGATCTACAAATGGATGAATTAAACATCATTTGGACTTCATAGAAAGAATATATCTCACATATATTTATTCCCATCCCATAAGGAAGAATAATTATTTGTCCATGATCATGATAAAACTCACTATTCTTAGATTAGTCGGATGAGTCAAAGGATGGAGTGGTAAATAGGGAAGAATATGAGTTCCAATATTAAGTAAAAAAGGATTAAAATTTGAATTGATAACATTTGGGTTATATTTTGGTAAAAATGTGGGTTCAAATTATATGGGATTAAAATTACGAGGTGTCCAATAATTCCACTTTTTAATTAAGTGCACTAGACAAATGGTAGTACCACTAGTTGGCCAATAACTAGCCACCAGTTGGATCGTGGGTCGAGCAGAACCACTTGACTTTTCCATCACCACCAACTATTTTTGGAACCCCTTCTATTGGAAAGTGGTGTTTTTAGAATCTGACCTACCTACTCAAATCCTAGAATTTAGATGAAGGTTTCTACTAGTTAGTCGGTGACTATTTTTCACCCACACTTATGGAGAATGCTTCCTCAACTCCCTCACTTTCAGTACTTAGAACCGTAGCCTCTTAAAATCATCCTCTAAAGAGCTCATAACTGATAAAAATTAAAATAGATGGAGAAATTTATAACTTGAAATATGTGAAACATCAAATCAAAATATTGATTACACAATTCTACCCCTATAACATCTAAGTTTTCTCAATAACTAAGTTCAAAGGTTCTACAACAAGAAATAGGGCCACAGAGCTTGATCATAATCCTCCCACTCCGAGGTCTTCCCTAAGACCCATCCATGATTCCATTAAATTATTACCAGTACTATCATCTTACCTCAAAAAATTTATTACTTAGGTGTTTTCTAACACCCCAACCCCAGAGGCTAGGAGCCGGTATATTTTTTAATACATTTACATGATTACAAGGAATAAAATCTTGAAGGACCGATCAGTTTAGTAGTTTTTGAAGACCATATTACATATATGTTACTCATAGTAAATTGGGAAATATAGAAAATACAACATGATACAAAAAAATGAAATAAACTTCACCCTTGAAAGCTTATTCAAAGTTTTTTTTCTTCATAACTTGGGGAAATGAAACATAATAAGTGTGAGATAAAATTCTCAATATGAATAATGTGAGTAAGTAAGAAGAAAATTAATTTCAATAAGGAATATAAAATTTTGAAAGGTAAATAATCTTAAAAAACACATGTTGTCAATAAAATGAGAATGTAAATGCATCTATGGATTTTTTTATAGTGACAATCTAATGGAAAGTTATAACTGATTACTGAATAAAGAAAATGATTCTTTACTAGAAATAATGTATCTAAAATATGAACTATTAAACCACCATGATGGTTTAATTTTGTTAGTATAAACTAGTATCATTCTATTCGGAAACAAACACGAAAGGTTTGTCACCCAGACTCTTGTCTTATGAGTGCCGTCTATGCATCAAGAGGCAATATTGGGCCCCAAACATCACTAAAAGTTCAAATAATTCTTCATACATATATATAATTCATTAAAATATGTATCATAAATATCCTTTTTGAGTAGATCATATATATTCATCAATATTTACCCAGTTAAAACAACATTCAAAATAAACTTCATATGAAAAATGAGATGTAGACAAGAAAATTATTATATCCATGACACAAGAATATAGATATTTAATTGAAATGTAATGTTAAATGATAATTAATATTAATGGGTTAATTATATACACTGCATAAAAACTATTAGGTGCACAATACCAAGTATGTCTTAAAGATATAGAAATTGAGATGAAATCCCTTTTATTAATTCCCGCTTAATTTTGTCGTGTTTTCTCCTCCTGAGAAAAAAATATATATTTGTTAAAATACTAAAACAAAAGTGAATTATAGTCATTTATATAAATATTTATCAATTAAAATAATTTTTTATATTTCTTAATTTATATTTATGAAAATATAAGCATTTGACATATAGTATTACTAATAAATTTTCAGTTTTGTAATACTTTTTCTATTTTTATCTAAATATAAATTATACAATAATATAATTTATTATAGAAGTATATAATTCATCTAATTATATATATATATATATATTATAGCATCAACCATTGAGTATGAATTTTTTTATTGAAATGGAAATGCCACCATAGGTGATTGACAGTCCTTTGACGGGACATCGATGAGAGAGTGGGAAGATTATGTTTTTAAATTTTATATATACCAGTAAGACACTTACAGTTGGTTAAATTCATTAATATATTTTTAAATTATTTCTTAATCAATTCCATTATTGATTTTTTTTGTGTATTTGTTTGTGGAAAAATAAAGAGGTAGGGTAACATGAAGGGAAAATGGGGTATTAAGAGTGTTCAGTTTCTTTGTTTTATTGATGGAATTGTTTATTTATAAGTAATGAAGTTCATTTAAAATGTGTATAATTTTATAGAATTTGAATTAATACATAATTTAGAATGGTAATATATACCCTTTTGTTAAATGATATGGGTATGAATCATCACATAAACTTTTAGTGATAATTGTTTAGATTATTGTGGGCATTATTTCACTCATTACGCAATAGTTTTGTTTAATAAGTTAATATAAAAAATATATAATTGTTTAAGAAAGATAAAAAGGATTCAATACATATTTAATAATATATCGCAACTATAAAAATGATTTCAATACCATCCTTGAAGGTGAAATTGAAGAACAAAAATCTGTCATCCACAAAGGTTGTAAATAGACACCTTGTGGACGATGATTTTGTTTTTAAAATAAAAGAGAGGGGGGGGATAAGGTGTTTCGTGATGGTTATTATATTAAAATGATATCATTACAGTATATAGATTATACTGGAGTTATCATAATCATTTTTATAGAGGATGTGATGAGATTATGATAAAATAAAGAACTTGAAAATAAAATAAAAGGAAAAGGAAGTGGATTTTTTCTCTTGAATACTCGTCCACTTGAACCTCCTTAAGGAAAGGGGTTTTGGTATTTTTATAAGAAAAAAAAGCTCTTGGATGTGGATATATAGAAGGGAATATGATTTTTCAAGAACATTGAAAAGGTTCCAGGCATATATGACTAAGGATAAGAGAGGCTGAGTTGTAGTTTTTATCGTAGAGGAGAGGGGTGATTTCTCATTATTTAATTAATTATTTTATTATTTTTCCCAAGTTAATCAATAGTATAAATTATTATGACTCAATAAAGCAATTTTATGAATTTTATTTCAAACCAATGGTTCTTACATCATTAATGACTCAACTAATATTTTATTTAACTTATAATGTTTATACACCATAGATTACCGTATTTTACTATTCACAAAAAATTCAACCATTTTAGAAATAATTCAAAAAATTTACCCTAACCATTTTTCAAAATTTAGAATCCAAAAATGAAATCTATTTTTTGATCATAATTTTTTAAATATGATAATTTTAATATTTCATTTAAACAATCATTTACTTGACAAATAAAAATTTTAAATTTATCAAACAATTTTTTAACAATCGTAAAATTTAACTGAGGTCTCCCAAAATTATCCTAAAATCAAAAGAAAAATATATATTTATTTATGAATAAATTTTACAAAGATAAATTTTCTTTTGTATCATTAAATATATTATAAGATCATAAATAAATATTCACATTTTATAAAAATAATAATACTTAATTAATAATTTCTAAAACATTTATTACTATAACTATATAATTCTTTCATTTATAGGATTCCAAAATTTTATTTATACATTCATGGGTGAGGTTACTATTAATTTGGCCAGTTTACTATTAATAAGGGTCATATTACTATTCATTAGTGTAAAATTTTATTCAAAAGGGTCAATTTACTATTCACAAAAAAAAATATGTTTATCCTATCAGATTTTAAATATCATACTAATCACAACCATGTGTGTTAGTTTTTCAAAATTTAATTCATGGAAGTCTAAAAATTATGTTTAATTTCTAGGTTATAGCAATATTTTTTACATAATGATAAAAATAAATTTTTATTTTGTAGTGACTCATTATTGTGTGCAATATTAGTTTTCTAACGAATTAAAATTATTTTTGAAGAAACCTTCCATAAATATTTGGGGTATTATATTATGCACTCCTTTAAAGCTTTCTTCCTTGAAAATTTTCATATATATTTCCCTCTAAAAGTATATGGGTGGTTCTTCTTCATAACATCCTTAGGTTATGATATTTCTTCCTCAATTTTATAGTTTCTCCAATGAACTTTTACCATTCAAGTGGTCTGATTTCTCAATAATTGGTCTCTAGCATTAAAATTATTAATAGACACTTCATAGTAAGATAAATCAGGTTCCCATTCTATTTGCTTCTAGGGAGTATGTATGTTGAGTATGGCATTTACTTATTAAATAGTGACATGTGGAACACATCATGAACTTTGGTGATATTTGGTGGCATTGCAAAATGATAAGATATAGCTTCAATTATTTCCATAATTTCTCATAGTCCGGTGTACATAGGGTTTTGTTTCCCTTTGTTAACAAACCTTAAGACACCCTTCCATAGAGATAATTTTAGAAAGACAAGATCTCACACTTGGAATTATAAAATCTTTCTTTGGTTGTCACCATAACTCTTTTTCCTAATTTGGGATCCTTTAATATTGGCCTGAATTGTCTTTATTTTTTTCATAGTCTCTTTAATAAGTTCTGGGACTATAAGTTTCCCCTCACCTACTTCATCCCAACAAGTTGGTGTTTGACTTCTATTTCCATATAATTCTTCATATGGTTATTTTTAAATACTATAATGGAAACTATTATTGTTAGAAAATTCCATAAAAGGTATGTACTGATTTCAGATGCCTTGAATGTCATGATGGCATGATCTAAACATATCTCCCAATGCTCTAATAGTCCATTCACACTATTCATCATTTTGAGGGTGATAAGCCACACTAATATGAAACTCAATATCTCAATCCTTTTAGAGACACTTCCAAAATGTTGATATAAGTTGGGGATCTCAATGAGGCCTGATCGATAGAGGTGAAACATGAAGTCTTACAAATTCATTAATGTATTGTCTTTCTTGGTGCTATGGTGGAAAATATTCCCTTAATGTAATGAAATGTGGTGATTTTTTAAGACTATCAACAATTATCCATATGTCATCATTCCTTCAATATGTACTTTCTATTCCTATGACAAATACTAATGTAACTTCATCCAACTTCCACATAGAAATAGTTATAGGTTGCATAACACCTATAGGATGTTGTCTAGTAACATCTCAGTACCCGGTGCCGCCTAGAGGTTCCTCGTACCCTGTTGGTCACATGGCCTCAAGTGCATTTCCCCGAATGCTAGAGGCTGCCAACTAGCAGTTAGGGCCTCAGGTATGATTGTGGGGAAACTAGGCCCTCATTGGAAAAGTAACACAATGAAAAAAAAACAGATAACAAAAACAGAAACAGTAATAACATGCAGTAAGGGAACTGCGGAAGACTGATGAAATAAAAAACTGGAGCGCATATATATAAATATTCATGATACATATTTCTAGGAAAGTATCCGAACAAGTCACAATGCTAGAATACAGTACTAAACCAAAGTAAAAAAAGAAAACAGATAAACTCCAGCAGCATCGCAAGCCTCAGCTTGGTCCCATGCTCTCTAGATCCTCAGAAATCAAGCACCTAAAGTAGAAGGGAACTTCCCCTTATCTAGACCTACAACAATATAATATGTTTAGGCCCAAAAACATGACCCAAACAAGGTGTGAGTTGAATCCCAGTAGAAAACCACCCAAATATTTTTGCATAATAGTCAGTGAATATATATGGATTGCAATAATCAAATTGAAGTATTAAACAAGTATATACACATAGTATCAATCCTAAAATTACAATTGCATTCATTTTCATATAACTAGTAATCAAATATTCAAAATTAGGAAACCCTCTGAGAAGTACTCACAACCTAACCCCTCCAATTCAACCAAACAAACACAAGAAACCCTCTGGGATGTACTCATAGTCTAACCCACCTGGTTCAGCTTTAGCGAACACACTTTGAGGTAGCACTCACTATCAATTTCACACGTGGTCTTGTACCGGTAACTATAAACACTCTCGGGAAGCACTCAATGTCCAATTCCACCTATGGTATAACAAAAAGGAACTACTGACACTCTAAGGGAACACTTACGTCCACCCCCTATGGTCTCACAATGTAAAGTAAATAGACACTCTAGAGATTCCCTCAATGTCCATTCTCCCTATGGTATGCTACACCAGGTTCTCACGGTCCTGTATAATTCAGTCACACACAAATGATATGTGGAAGCAAAAGTAAACCTCAAGAACAATATGGAAAAATAATATACAACATCTCACATCATGTCAGAAAATAATCACTCCATCCAAACAATACTTGACATGTAAAGAAATCAGCCTAACAGGAAAGCTAGACCAAATGGTCCAGAAAAGAAATCATGGGAAAAACATCCATAGCTTTGAAAATTTTACCCTATTCAAAAACAATTAACCATTATCCATACAAACAAGTCATAATAGTAAATAATAGGGATGAAAACCATAAATACACAATTCCCCTTTCTTAGGTGTTGGGAACTTTTGCACATAAAATTCAAATACTATCTACGGAAAGTCACAAACCACCTTCCTCAGTGTTGTGAGAAAAATATTCATGAACCTCAGGCCTTGAATCTACCATAATACCGTAGATCTACAAAAACATTAAAAATGTTCAATTGAGGATATCTCTTGAAAGAGGGTAAATCAGGAGGAGAGGTTCTAGAAAAATTAAGAACTCACCGATGAGATTCCAATGGAACCGATGATGTTCGAGTTGAAGAATAGATATCGAGTCGGGGGCTCGGTGAATATCCCATGGTCTCGTTCGATATTGGATGAGATTGGTTGAGAAGAAGATAGCTTCTTCCATCAGATGTGACCTAGGTCCATTTAATGAAATAAAAAGAAAGTGCACAGTGCGTTCTTCAAGGGTACACGGTGTGTATTTACTTTAACTTGCCTCCGCTTTAGGTGGTTTCCAAGTCACCCCACATGGCCATGTGCTCGGCCATTACACGACCAAAATATGATCACCAGCGGAAACTGGGTACACATAGTTTTCATAATGTAAATGACGTGTACTCTTGAAATTTAAAAAAACTCATCTTTTTCTAAAAAATAACCAGAAAAGAAAAATGTACCTGAAAATAAGATCCTGTTTCTTACAAACTTCCCCCTTAATGAAATTTGTCCCCAAATTTACCTAGCAAGGAAGCATAGATAGAGAATACTAAAATAGCTCTGACCACTGTGATCATACATCAACCTCCCTCTCCCAAGTCTCATTCCATACTCACCTGTGCTGCCATAACACTCATACCAGAGGAACAAACCAACCATATAAAACCTTCGCACTTCGATCAAAAATCTGTATAGGATACTCCTCAAAGGATGAATCCACGTATAACTCAACCTAATCAGGTTGGAAAACATGAAACAAGTCTGAGAAGTAATGTCGGAGCTGATAAACATGGAATACATCATGCATTTCCTGGTACCTCTATGGTAACTGCAAGTGATAGGCAACCAGCCCGACTCTACCCAAAAACTCAAATGGCCCGACGTACCTTGGAAAAAGCTTTCCTTGTCTCTGAATCCTCCTATGTCCCAACCTCGGTGCGACACATAGGAATACCTTACCACCAACCTCAAACTCCATAGGTCACCTCTGTCGATCAACATAAGACTTTTGTCTTGACTGTGCAGTATCCATCCTCTTTCGAATCAACTCTATCTGCTCTCTGGTCTCCTGGACAAGACAAGGTCCTAGAATAGCTGCCTCTCCTACCACCAGCTAGAACAAAGGTGATAAGTATAGCCTACCATACAAGGCATCATAAGGTGAAATCTGAATAGTGTATTGAAAACTATTATTGTAGTCAAACTCTACAAGAGGTATGTGCTTCTCCCACGAACCTCAAAAATCAAGGATCTATGCTCGAAGCATGTCCTCCAACACCTGAATCATATGCTTGGAATGGCCATCAGTCTGGGGATTGTATGATGTACTCAGAAGTACCTATATATCCAAATAATTCTACAATTCATGCCAAACCTAAGAAGTAAAATGTGCATCCTTGTCTGAAAAAATGGAGTATGGAACCCCAAGTAGTTGTACAATCTCCTGGATGTACAACCTTCTCATATCATCAACACTGTAAGTCTCCTTGATTAGTAAGAAGTGGGAAACCTTAGTGAGTCTCTCAATGAAAACCCAAACTACATAATTCCATCGAGGTGACCTCGGTCACCCTATCACAAAGTCTATCGTGACATCATTCCACTTCTACATGGGAATGAGTAACTACTGAAAAATACCTACAGGTCGTTGATGCTCTACCTTCACTTGATGATAGGTGGAACACATCATGAAAAAACCATAAACATATCTCTTCATACCTAGACACCAACACTAATGGTTCAGATCTTGATACATCTTGGTGAAACCAAGATGAACTTCCCAATTTGAAGAATTAAAGTCTTGCATCATCTCCACACGCATGTCTACAGACACCCATAAACTTCTATCAAAACACTAGATCTCATCCTCGACTACTATATATCCAGGAATGGGGTCCTATCCTAAAACACCCTCCCATAGGACCAGGCCTTCAAAATATGATAGCTACCTCATTCTCACTTGGTCAAGCAGAGTAGAAGTAATAGCTATATAAGACAGAAAGGACTGCCCCTATCTATCGTGAACCTACAAATGCATCTCAGAGAATAGAGCCATAAGCTTCCACTCACTACTGGCCTCCTTAATTGACTATATCTGTGTCCTTCTGCTCAATGCATCATTTATTGCCTTTCCTTTCCCAGGTGTGTAGGAAAGATAAAATTCAAAAGACTGAAGGTAATCAACCCACCTTCACTGTCTCAAATTCAGATCACATTGAGCGAAGACATACTTGAGAATTTTTTGGTCGATGAATGCTACAAAATGATCTCCCTGAATTTAATGTCTCCAATAGCGTAAAACATGAACAATTGCATCCAACTCGAGAACCTGTGTCTGGTAATTCCTCTCATGTGGCCTCAACTGCCGAGAACCATATGCAATGACCCCTTCTCCATGCATAAGCACTGCTCCCTACCTGATACATGATGCATCACTGTACCCATTATAGATCTTTCCTGGATATGGAAATACTAGTATCGATGCTGATGTCAACCTCCCTTTCAACTCCTGAAAGGATGAATCACAAGAATCTGACTCCAAGTACTTTTCACTCTTATTAGTCAGACTCGTCAGTGGCACTACTAAGCATGAAAAGTCCTGTATGAAATTTATGTAGTAACCAACCAGCCTAAGAAAAATCGGTACCTCAAAGATGGATTTTGGATACTACTAGGAAACTACTACCCTCACTTTCTCTATGTAGATTGATACCTTTGTCTCTATGATAACTTGACCGAAGAAGTGAATCTGGTCCATCCAAAAGTCGAATTTTGAGAGCTTAGCATATAACTGATACTCTCTCAGTGTACTCAAGACGATATCAAGATAGGTGACATGGTCGTGTCGATTATGGGAGTACAAAAAGAAATCATTCATAAAAACTATGAGGAAGGAATCCAAGTTTGGATGAAACACTCGATTAATCAGTGCCATGAAAACCACAGGCGCGTTCGTGAGATTGAAGGTCTTAACCAGACACTAGTATAGACCATACCTGCTTTTAAAGGTAGTAAGAGGTATATATGATGGTCTAACATGCACATGATGATAAACAGATCTCACGTAAATATTCGAGAACACTTGGGCTCCTCAAATATGATCAAACAGATCATCAATACTCGGAAAGGGATCCTGCTTCTTGACCTTCAACCGATTCAACTTCTGATCACCCACGCAAAGTATGATGGTATCGTCTACCTTCTTCACAAATAGGACAGGAAAAACCGAAGGAGATATACTAGGTCGGATAAACCCCTTAGCCTGTAACTCCTCTATATTTACCTTGAGATCCTGTAACTCTGGTGTGGCCATCCTATAAAGAGGAATAGACATCTGTGCTGCTCCTAGTACAAGCTCAATAGGAAATTCTATGTCTCTCTTTGAAGGAAATATTGAAAAGTCCTCTAGAGGGACATCCCTAAAACAATCCACCATTAGAGGAGAGTCAAACTGTGAAGTCCCCTAGTAATATAGATATAGACTAGAAATCTAGGATATAACCCCTCCTAACCCATGATGCTCGGGTGCTGCTCTGCTCGCCTTGACATCCCACTTTCCCTTATGTAGAAGGTATCCACCCTCTTGTGATGTGAAACTCACCTTGTAGTGATAGAAATCGACAACAGCCTAGAAGGGAACTAAACATTCCATTCCAAGGATGAAATCATTTCCTGTCATCTCTAAGATATAGAGGTCCCATAAGAAGTGACACCCACCAACCTCAAGACGGAACTCCTTGAACTATAATACACTAGCCGTTCCTTTTCCAAAAGGAGTGTCTAGTGTCATGAAATCAGTAGAAGAAAATATATAGAGCCCATGTCCCTCCACAATAGCAATAGATATAATGTTATGGGAATCCCCTGTATCGAAAAGAGAAGAAGCTAAAACTAAGGAAACCTGAATCATACCTTGAACTATAGAGGGTCTGAGATCCTTCTCCTGATGGGTCTATACCACTACAATAGTGTGACCTATACCGCGAACCTATGACCCTCCCTGACCACCCTGAGATGATCCACCATTTTATCACTGAATGCCTGGCTACTTGCTACCATGGCCACCAACACCAACTTAGCCGAAATAGCCACAAGAACTCCAGTTCCCAGTCTGATGAGAAACCAGGGGTGCTGCTCTTGAATGCAGAGTCATAAAAGAACACTTTTCACCAGCTTCTAGTGATAAAAACTGACAAAAACACGGAAGGTGCCCCATATTGACATAATATCAGCACTCTACTGGGTCTCTCGGGCAATGTGTCCTCGTATGATAACTCTTCCCGCACTGGTCGCACACCACCTGACTACCAAAAGTTGTCTCTCAACTTCTTGGATCTCTGCACATAGACTCCCTGCGGTGCTTCATCCTATTAGTAGGAGGGATACCAATCTTTGATGCCGAGCCGCCTTGGATCAAAACTCCAGAATCCCTAAAATTGCGCTCTATGATCAGTGCCTGGTTGACTATACAAGTGACATAAGTTAACCTAAAAATGCTCACGTGAGATCAGATGTCGTTCCTGATACCATACTTAAACTTCCTCACTAGAAATAACTCATCACCTCCTGGGATGGGTGTGATGTGGTGTAGCTCTATGAAATGAGATGATTACCCCATGATTGATAGAGTTCCCTGATCCAGACTCCTAAACTCTCTGGATCGATTGACCCTGAAAGTATTAGGGTAGAAGTAAACGTAGAAGGCATGCTGGAACTCATCCCATTCTATAACCTGTTGGCATCCCACCTATGAGATCACATCACACCATCTCTTGTCAGAGTCCCCAATCATATAAGTAGTGAGCTTCACCCTCCTCTTAGGAGGCATCTACAGATGCTCAAAGATAGAGAGCATGGATTCTAACCAAGACTCTGCAGCCTGAAGTCCTCCTTCCCCTTTGAAGGTGGGAGGATGTTGCGGTTGGAAAACATTCATCAACACTACCATAGAAGGGGAATGATGCAGTACTCCTTTGAAGGTCTGCATGAAACTCATAAATCCCTATCGGAACTGTGCGTCCACACCTATATCTGGGATAACGGCTGGTGCCAAGATTGGCACAACTGGAGGATCTGTGGGTAGTCCCTGATCATCCATATTGTGTACCTGATCGCTGACCTGAAACTCACTCACAACTGGAGGACGTTTTAGTGGCATGACTCTGCAAGTTCAATCACACACCTTAGATCAAGATTATCAAGGACTAAAACTTAGAATTGTAAGAAGGGAACAAGAGAATGAAATCATTCAAGTTTTTAAAAACATGGATACACGATGTGTATAAGTCCTACATGACGTGTTCCATTAATGCTTCACATGGGCATGTACTTCATCCAAAACTAGTCATGTAACAACCCACACACACGACGTGTTCTCCAAACACACGACATGTACTTGAATTCTATTCCCTTGCTCGAGTTTTTCTACAAATAACCCACATGACTATCCTAGAACAATACTACACTACGTGTTAGTGCCAGACATGGCGTGTACTAGACAAACTTCACCGACCTGTGTTGTTCATCACACGGCAAGTTACACGATTCACTCTACATAGTGTGTTCCAGATGGACATGACATGTACTAGAAGGATTCCAGCACCCTGTGTTGTTCATTACACGGCCGGATACAAGGGTTACACTACAAAACATGTTCAATATTGACACAAGATATATAACATAAGTTTTATCCATCTGTTTCATTAGTCTTATGGGTGGACACATGGTCAACACAACCGACATGTACAACTATTACACGACTTCTTCCCCCAACGATTTCCCAACCCATTGTCTTTTCCCACATATCCAGTGACATGGTTAGAGACTACATGATGTGTACATACAGTACATGACATGTACTCAAGAAAAACAATTCCTTTTTGAATAGAAGGACACATTGCGTGTATTCATCATTACACGTCATGTATTATGGGTTTTTCTGGGCAGTACGCCTCAGAAACTATTCTAGAACCCAGGAAACACTGAAACAACCCTTAAGGTTTAAAATTCTAATCTGTGAGGACCCATACTCCCCTATAATCAAATCTTGACATTTTTTACATGTTATATAAAAACATAATAGAGTATTGATCCATCAAATTCCTATCCATGAGTGCCCATAAAACCTCAATAACCATATGTTGGTGTTAATTTAAACTAAATCTTACATATTAGAAATACCCTATCAAATAAAAGGTATTCTATCAAACCATATATCACAACAACATGCATATCTTACACAACACTGATCACAACAATATGTAATCAGTAATGCACCCTAAATGGCATGGAAAGAATGGATGACATGTGATCTCTAGAAAGTGACTATATGATGCATGAGATGGAATAACTCATCTCATTGGGTTGCACCAGAAATAGAACCTCAATAATATCAATAATAATAGCACAAAACATGTGAATCGCCCAATGGTGAAATCAAATAAACTATAAAATTGCAAAACCAGAAAAATTAGAATAACCAAGGTAAATTGGCTTTTCCCTATATACGAGTTAGCTACTCCTGGGCAATGATTATTACCAAGTACCTATTTCCTCCCTATCCAAGGCTATAGGATCAATACAGTAAGTCAAGATGAAAAGAACTTGCCTCTGATACCACTTTGTAACATCCCTGTTTCGGGTGCTTCCCAGAGGGGCCCCGTACCCAATTTCTCACATGGCCTCAAACACATTTCCCTTATTGCTAGAGGCTCCCAACTAGAAGTGAGGGCGTTGGGTGTGATAGTGGGGAAACTATTCCCTCATTGTCAAAGAAATACAGTAGAAACATAACAAACAATAATAGCAGAAATGGTGATAGCATGTAGTAAGTGAACATTGAATGACTGATGAAATATACAACTCAGTCATACATATATAAATATTCATCATACATATGTCTATGAAAGCATCCAAAAAAGTCAAAATTCTGGAATAAAGTACTAAACCAAAGTAAAAAATAGATAAAATCCACTAGAATCGTAAGTCTCAGTTTGGTCCCATGCTCTCCAGCTCTACAAAAATGAAGTACCTGAAGTAGAAGGGTACATTCCCCTATCAAGACCTGCAACAATATAATCTGTTTGGGAACAAAATTATGACCCAAATGGGGTGTGAGATGAATCCCAGCAGGAAACCACCCAAAGAACTATGCCGAACAGTCATTGAATATATATGGTAAACAATAATCAAAATTACGTAGTAAACAAGGAAGTACAGATAGTAACAATCATAAAATTTCAATTGAATTCATTTTCATATAACAAGTAATCATCAAATTTAAATTAGGTAACCATCTAGGAAGTACACATAGCCTAACCCCTATTGTTCAACCAAACAAACACAAGAAACCCTATAGGAAGTACTCATAATCTAACCCCTATGGTTTAACTTTAGCAAAGACCCTCTAAGGAATAACTCACTGTAAATTCCTCATGTGGAATTGAATCGGTAACTACAGACACTCTGAGGAATCACTCTATGTCCAATTCCCTCAATGTTCTCACAACGAGGAATTACAAACACTCTGAGGGAGCACTTGCATCCATCCCCCTTATGGTCTTGCAACGTAAAGTAAACAGACTCTCTAGAGAAGCCCTCAATGTCCATTCTCCCTATGGTCTACTACACTAGGTTCTCACGGCCCTATATTAGTCGTTCATGCACAAAAAATATGTGGAATCCAAACTAAACTTCAATAACTAATTGGATAAATACTCTACAACATCTCACAACATGTTAGAAAATAATCACTCTATTCTAACAATACTACGCATGGAAAGCAAGTATCCTAACATTCAAGCTAGACCAAACATTCAAAACAAGAAATCATGGGAAAAACATCCCTAGCTTGTAAAAGTTAACCCTATTCACAAACAATTAACCACTCTCAATAAAAACAAGGCATAGTAGTGAATAACGGGGATGAAAACCATAAACACACAATACCGTGTTCTTGGGTGTTGGGATATTTTGCACATAATGTTTAAAGACTATCTAATAAAGGAACAAACCACCTACCTTGCCATCCTGAGATCGTTATACGTGAACCCTAGGCCTTAGGTCACCCCAAAACACCATAGATCTACAAAAAAATTAAAAAATTTCAACCGAGGATAACTCGAGAAAGAGGAGAAATCCATAGGTGAGGTTCTAGAAGAAGGAATAACTCATAGATGTGATTCCAATGCAACCGACAGAGTTCGAATAAGAGAACGAATGGAATGTCAGGGGCTTGGTGAAGATCTGGTGGTCTCGTTCACTTACGGACGAGATAGGTCAAGAAGAAGATGGTTATGTCTATCAGATGTGACCCGAGTCCATTTAATGAAATAAAATTAAAATACACAGTGTGTTCTTCAAGGGTACATGGCGTGTACTTGCTTTAATCGGTCACAACTTTAAGCGGTGTCAAGGTCACCCCCACGACCATGTTCTTGGTCTTTACATGGCCATCACATATTGACCAATGACAACTGGGTACATGATGCATATTTAAAGTACATGACATGTACTCATGAAATTTCCAAAAACTCCTCTTTTTCTGAAAAAAAACAAGAAAAGAAAATCATACCTAAAAAGAAGATTCAGGTTTTTATATTCTCATAGCATTCACATGTTAACAAACAAAACACCATGACACATAGTCAGCAGTTGGTCGCTTCATGTTATCCCAACAAAAATGTTCCTTTAGATATATAAACATATTGGTACTACCGGGGTGTATAGAAAAATTTGAGATAGGATAATCATATAAGAGTTTCATTTTTTAGCTTAGGTATTGATGGAACAAATTACCTCTTTCTAGATTTCAGAACACCATCCTCATATTTGATGTTTTCCAATCTTACATTCTTAAATACATTAATATTCTTATGAAGGTTCTCTTCATCAAATTGGGATCTTTATATCTTGTCCAAAAAAGATTTTATAACAATAATTTGAAAAAGGAATGATGTTTACTCTTTCTTACCAATTCCCATATCCATTCTTACTAGGTTAATGATCATATGATCTCTCTCAATCCAAATTTGAGCTAGAAGTCCATGATCATTCTTACTTAATGCATATTTTGCCTTATTTTCCTTTCTTGGGTGGTTGTGTATTGAAATATCATAATGTTTGAGTAACTCGATCCATCTCCACTACCCCATGTTGAGTTCTTTCTATGTAAAAATTAATTTGAAAGTTTTATGATTTTTATATATCTCACTTATTTCCCCGTAGATATAGTGTCTCCATATTTTTAGACAATAGATTTTGGATGCTAACTCAAGAGCATGAGTTGGATAATTTGTTTCATTTTTCATCAATTTCCTTGATGCAGAAAAAATAATTTTTTCATTTTTCATAAGGAAACAACCCAATCCATTCTTTGATGCATCACTGCATATCACAAACACGTCATTTCCAGAGGGAAGAGTCAAAATTGTGCCATTGAATAATATTCTCTTCAATTATTCAAAAAATTATATATAATATTTTTTCAGTATAACCATAACCCCTTTACATGTGAGCTTGGTTGGAAGGTTAGGAAATCGAAAAAATATTTTTATAAAATGCTGATAGTAACCTGCTAAGCCAAAAAAACTGCATACCTCGATTATGTTCATTAGCATATGCCATTCTTGGATATCCTTTATCATCGTTGGACCAACTGATATTCCATCCTTAGAGACAATATGGCCCAGAAAATAAACTATTAGAATCTATAATTAACACTCACAAAACATCCCATATAGATATTTTCTCCCAAGAGTCTCCAAAACAACCTGTATATGGTTCTTATGTTCATCACAGCTTTTGGAATATATCAACATATCATCAATAAATTACAAAAAAAATCATCATGATATTCCTTGCAAAAAATATTTATTAGATCCACAATAATAGAGAGTGAATTTTGTTTTTCCAAATGGTGTTACTATAAATTTATAATATCCATACCTGGTTTGAAATGTTATCATTGGAATATCTTCCTTCCTCACATGAAACTGATGATATCATGATCTAAGGTCAATCTTGGAGAAATATTGGGCTCCACAAATCTGATAAAATAAATTATTAATGTAAGGAATAGGATACTTGGTATTTATTGTAATAAGATTGATTTATCTATAGTCAGTTCACAACCTCAGGGATCCATCGTTTTTCTTCACAAATAGAACCCGAACTCCCCATAGAGAAACACTAGGGTTAATAAATCCTTTATCACTCAATTCCTCCCATTGTTTCTTCAGTTAAATTAATTCCACACTATCCATTCTATATGGAGTCTTTGATATAGATATTTCACCAAAAATTAAATCAATAGAGAACTCAACTTCCCACTCTGAAGGATGTCTAGGTAAATCATCTCGAAATATATCAATATACTCTTGCACAGTTGATACATCTTTAATTAAAAGATTACATTCCTCATACCTAGATGTTGTTTTATCTTCTACCCCAAAAAAATCATTTATTAGAGATACTCAAGGCGGATCAATGTAATAATTAGAGGATGAGGTTTTTAATCTAAATATGAGGGGTTCTACACCTTTCTCACGAATTTTTACTTCATTCTTCTTGTAATAAAATTTTTCAACATAGTCTGAAATCCATTTCATACTGAGGATTATATCAAAGTCAATCAGAGGTATGTTGATAAGCTTAACAACTAAAGTACATTTATGTGTCATGAAGGAGGCAAACTGACAAATCTTTGTTAAAATGATACTTCCCTTAAGAGTTTTTACTGAAAAATAATTTATTAAATCAGAATGAAAATTTATAATTTTCCTAGAAGACTGAGAAGATATAAAATAATGATATGAAAAAGAGTAAAATTTCTTCATTAGTTGAGTTTGAGGAAATGATTAAATTACCTTCCACCATATCATTAAGAACTATAACCTCAAAAGTTGTTATCACAAAACTAGTCCTAGCTACCGTGGCCTTTTTTGAGGAATGTTTCCTTGACTCTTAGGAAAATAATTTTCATAGATTCCCATATACCAACAGTTATAGAATTAAAAATAATTTATTTATCTCTTCCCCTTGTATTCATTAGATCAGTGATTCTTTTTTCCGTACTTATAACAAATTCGCAACCCTTTAAAGAATTTTTCCGGATGATTGCTTCCATCATTCTCACATAATGAGAATTGCTTCATTCTCCTGTTCTTATTTGGTGCTTCACCATTTCAATGGTGATCATAATAAAATTTCTTATTTTGATTTCCCTTAAAAAAATTCGATCTCGAAAATTCATTCTCCATTTTGATGGCACTTAACAAAATTTCATCATATGGTGAAAATATTTGAGAAGCCAGATCCATTTAGAGACTTGGCTTAGAACCTTCAAGTAAATGATTAATATATATTTTTTCAGAATCTTGTATGTAATCTATAGTGTACCTATCTTTTCTTGTGAAGGTAGAATCATAATCAACAATACTTTATTCTTCTATTATATTTATGGTAAGTAATTGTGATATTCATTTAAGTTCATTTCTCATGAGTGAAGTATTTTTTGTAGAATGTTTCATTAAAATTTATCCATTCCAAGTATTATCTTTCATTTTCTCCTTAGTATTTTGAAAAAATGACCACCATTGATCAATATCTCCCTTTATAAGAGATACTCCCAACACTATCTTTTAATTTTTATTTAATCCTAAAGATTGATATATCTTTTCAAGGGACTTTATCAACCGCTCAGCTACCACTATATTAATAGTTCCACAAAAATATGGGGGATTATACTACATCAAATGATCCAATATAGGTGTAGTATAGTTATTCATCACAACCTAAGCATGTTTTGATAATATGTTTATGATATCCTCTCCTCCAACACAAACTGTATTGACTTGCTCAGTGTAAAAATACCTACATTATCCATAGGTATTTATTCCCTTTCTACCATTAGGTGCCATCACTCTACTATGAAATACACTAAATTATGTTATGAATCATAATTCTTAATTTTAAATTATCATAACACTTAACACAAATTGAAATTGTTCTTATAGCTAATCTTATAAATGTAAACATGGTTTCCTTGATGTCATATTTACTTTTAAATACTTCATAATTGTTTGTAAAAAATTAATTATATTTATCATATACCCTAGGAGTTTCAAACTAGGTGTACAGTAAGGCCTGTTGTCATGTACCTGGTTACACCGAGGTTGGCCCGAAACACCTTGTCAGTGTTGTTACTCCTAGGTACATCTATTCCATAACCACACCCCCTTGTAGTATTTAGATAAGGATTTATTATTAGGAAGACCCACATAATCTATAATTTAACAATGTTATATAGGATGTTATTTTATTATTATCCTAAAAGTCTATATTATGGTTATGTCTTTGAAACTATGTTTTCTAAATCTATTTTCCAAGGTTGTTTCTGAACATCCTTTGATACCAACTATAACGTCGTGACCCAAGAAGCCTGAAGTTGTTACATTATTTTACTACATTGGCATGATTCAAAGGAATAAAATTCAAAAAGACGATTTAGTTTAAATGTTTTGGAAGACCATATTACATATATGATACATATATTATATTGTTAAAGATAGAAACTACAACATGGTATATAAAAAAATAAAATAAACAACATCCTTGAAAGATTATTCAATGTTTTTTTCTTCATAACATGTGAAAAGAATATAAAATAAGGGAGGGATCATTCAATGAATAAGTGTTACATGAATAAATAATATGTAATGTAAATTAAATAATAAATAAACATTATTTAATGGTAAATAATCTGAAAGACATATGCCATCAGTAAAATGGGAATGTAAATACATCTATAGGAGTTTTCATAGTGAAAATCTCATATAAAGTGATAAGTGATTACTAAATGAAGAAAATGATTATTTATTGGACGTCATCTATCTATGTCATGAACCATTATACATTCAATATGGTTTAATTTTGTGGGTAAAGAACAATTTGATTCTGTTTGGAAATAAACATGAAGGGTTTTTCACCAACTATTTTGTCTCATGAGACTTGTTGATACATAAAGGGGATATAGAGGGCCCCTACCATCACTTTAATTCCAAATAATTCTTCATAAATATATTTAATTCAAGAAAAATATGTTTCATAAATATCTATATTGATTATAGGATATAGATTCATCAATATTTCCCTAGTGAGAACAAAATTCAAAATAATCACTATATGTAAAATTTAATATGACTAAGACTATAATAATATCCATGACAAAAGAATATGAATATTCAATAGAAATTTAATATCAAATGAAATATTCTCTCAAATGGGGTAATAGATATACCACATAAAAATGAATAGGTGCACAATACCATGTAAGTAACAAAGAAATAGAAATTAAGACTAAATCTCTTACCTTAATTCCTGCTTAATTTTGTCACTTTTGTACCTCCTTAAAAACATTATAATTATTAAAAGACTGATAAAAACGTGAATTATAGTCATTTTTATTACTATTTATCAATTATATTCATTGTTTTATATTTCTTAAATTATATTGATGAAAATTGATGCATTTTACGTCATGTTTTACTTAAACATTTCCAGTTTTGCAACACCTTTTCTATTTTATCTAAATGTAAATTATACATTAATATAAATTATTATAGATGTATATAGAGAATATACTTATATTTTTATATATTATATTTTTTTATAAAAACCACCCATGAGGATAGTTTTATGTGTGGATATGTAAATATCACCATAGGTGGTTGACCGATATTTGACGGGACATTAATGGGAAAGTGGGAAGAAGATTTTTTAAAATTTTATATATAGTTTTATGACACTTACAGTACGTTAAAATAATCAATATATTGTTAAATTACTACATAGATAATCCCTTTCATGATTTTTGATGGAATTATTAGTGGAAAACGTATTAGGAATCAGAACACAAAGGAAAAATGGGGGTTTATGAGCATTCGTTTCCTTGGTTTTAATGATCATTTCACTTATTTATAAGTAATGAAGTTCCAGTAAAATGTGTATAATTTTCTAGAATTTTAATTCATAAAAAAATGTAAATGATCTTATATATCATTTGGTTAAATGTTATGAGGCTGAATCATTAGATAAACATTAGTGAAAATTACTTAGATTATCTTGGGTGTTTTTTTATCATTACACAATAGTTTTGTTTAAAAAATTAATATTATGTGTATATAATGGTTCTCTAACGTCAAATAAGATGTATTAAATATTTCAGAATCTGGTTTAACCATAAAAATGGTTTCATTACCGGCCCTAATGGAGAAATTGAAGAATGAAAATCCGTTTTCCATGAAGGTCGTAAATTGACACCTCAGAGATGGTGATTTTATTTTTAAAATAAAATAGAGAGAGAGAAAGGAGTTTCATGATGGGTATTCCATTAACATGATATCATTCCATAATAAATATTATACTAGAATTATCATGATCATTTTTAAAGAGGAGGTGAGGAGAGTATAATAAAATAAAGTACTTGAAAAGAAAAGTAAAGGAAATGGAAGAGGAATTTACCTCTTGAATACTCCTCCCTGAGAACCTCCTTAAAGAAAGGGTTTTTGGTATTTTGGTAAAACCAAGATCTCCTATACACATGTAGAAACTTGGGACGAGGATTTGGTTATAAATTTTATAGGATTAAAGTCTTAGATGAGTGAGGAAAAGTGGGGGTTAAGGGAGGTTTTATAGTGGAGGAGAGGGGTGATTTCCCATTATTTAATTCATTATATTATTTTGGTCAAGACAAGAAATATTGTCGATTATTGTGAATAAATATAGTAATTGGTTCATGTTATTTTTAACCAATAGTGATTATATGATTCATTAATTGATGAAGAGTGTATTCAACTTATAATGTATCTATATTGTAAATTATCATATTTTACTATTCATTGAAAATTCAAGTATTTTAGAAAAATCCAAAAAATTAACCCTAACCATTTTCTAATGTGTATAATTAAAAAATGAAATATATTATATGAAAATAATTTTCTAAATATGATAAATATATGTTTTGATGAAAATCATTATATACTCAAAAAATATAGATTTTAAATTTATAACTCATTTTATTACACACTAAAAAATTATATAAGGTCTCACGAAATTATCTTAAAGTCATAATACAACAAAATATTAATACATGAATAAGTTTTATAAAAATAAATTTTATTTTGATTAATTATATTATTTATAAAATTTTAAGAAAAATTTACATTTTATAAAAATTCTCATCCATAATTAATAATTTCTAAAACATTTATTTACTATAATTATATAATAAATTCATATATAATATGCATAAATTTCATTTATACATTCATGGATGAGGACACTATTCATTTGGCTAATTTACTATTTATAATGGTTATATTACTTTTCACAAGAGTAACATTGCTATTCAAAACTGTCAAGTTATTATTCACCAAAAAAATTAAGTTGGTCCAATCAGACTCTAAATATCTTAATTATCACAATCATGTATGTCCATTTTTTGAAATTAGAGTCACAAAATTGGGAAAAATTTGTTTAATGTCTAAGTTATAACTATCTTGTTTACATAATTATAATAACATAGTGTTGTTTTGTAGTGACTCAGTGTTGTGTGCAATATAAGCTATCAAATGAATTGAAATTATTAATGAAGAAACATACCATAAATTTTTGGGGAGTTATATCAATAACATGAACTGGGTTATCTATGTATGAAGCATTATGATTCATCTCAACATCCTCATAGTTGATGACATTCATAGGATGGCACATGTACCTCTAGAGATGATACACATGAAAAACATTTTTCATATCAATGTATTGAGAAGGAAGATTCCACTAGTATACCACATTCCACACCAAATCGGTGATCTCAAAAGGTTTAATATATGATAGTGTTACCTTTAGTTTCTTCCACAAATATTGATGGCCTACCCAAGGATTCACTCTTTGAAAAACTCAATCGCCTTCAACAAACTCCAAAGGAATTATCCTGAGGTTGTCTTAAGACGTCTTATATATTTGTGCTATGATCAGCCTCTTCTAAATAAGTTACACTCCCTCATAGGTCTTATGTACCATATTGGCCCTACAATTTCCACCTCACCAACCTCATGACAACATATTAGTGAATGATATGGCCTCCTGTAAAGAGCCTCGTACGATTTCATCTAAATTTAATCCTTGTAATGTTTTTTGTTTACAATTTAACCAAGGATAGTTGATCAAACTAAGATTAACTAAAACCTACAATGAAATATTCAAAAATATCTTCTATTATATAAATCATATATTTAGAAAATACAGCACTTTGGGGACAATACATTATTCTCAACCTCAATTAATACGCTAAGGCCTTATGCAAATCCTTCCAAAACCGGGATAAAAAATACATGTATCTATCATATACTTTTCTCAAAGGGATTCTATGTAAGAGTATAATATTATGGATACAAATATTTCCCATATCTTCTACTGAATGAGTCTCATGGATCGATAAGAAGTGAGAAACCTTTATGAACTAATTAACATTCACCCGAACTACATCATGAATCCTTAGGGTCCTAGGAAGCCCTATAAAAAGGTCCTTCATGACTTCCTATCACTTCCACAAGGAAGAAAAAAGTGGGTGGAGAAATCCATTATCATACTGGTACTTTACCTTTATCCACATCCATGTAAGGCATCGAGAAACAATTCCATCAAGGTCCATCTTTCTCCATTTCCACCTGAATTTTCTGCTGAAGTTTTGATATATATTTTTCACATCAGGATATACCACCAATATAGTGGAATGGAAGTATATTACCCTAACTTTTCCTAATTAAAGTAGGGAATACATCTATATCATGTACTCGGATCACATAAATGTCATCCACTAGCCACCGGAGTATCATATCACCACCTGCTAGTTGTCCCCTCATCACAGTGCACTCAAGATCTGATTCATGACCATTATTTACATGGTCTATAAGAGAAGATATGATAAACAATGGGGTAAAAGTCATATATCCCTATTCCTACTATTCATCCATTCTTCAACTGACTAAAAAGATCATTGGGTGCCACTACTCCTTCGATGGCCATTCCCTAAGATCCTTAGACATCTGCATCTTATGGCTAAGTTCATCGACAATGATGTTATCTTTACCTGGTTCTCATTCCATCTCAATGTCGAATGTATTTAGATACTCTACCCCATACCTATGTCTTGGATCAGGCCTTGTTATGTGAAGCTATAGGGATGAATATTTTAGTCTATGTAGACAAAAAACCTCTCTCTAAAAAGATAACATTTCCATCAATTCAGATCATAGACTTCCATAGGTAGCTCCAATTCAAGGGAATGATAGTTCCACTCATGGGGTCAAAGATGAAGTGACCAATAAGCTATTATCATTCACCTTCACTTCAATAATTCTTCCAATCCAGCATCTAATGGTTCAAAATATAAAATATAACAAATCCATATCCTAAGAAGTATAAGCAATAGTGTTATAGTCAACCTTATTTTCAACTCAAGAAACATTATTCAAACTAGTTTGAAAACTAGAAGTTCACTCCTTTCTTTCTCAACATAATCATGGACACTAACAAATTGAATAAGTCCTCAGTAAAAATTCAAAATTTTACTACGAAATCCAAGAATGTTATTATCTTGAACACATTATGGGGATGTGTCCAATACATCATTACCTCCACTATCTTTGGATCTATGGATATACCTATCTTAGAAACCACATTAACAAATAATTTCACCTCCCAAATCCAAAATTTATTCTTCGATAGGTTTTTATATAGCCAATGTTATCAATGTTTTCTCAGGTCCATATCAAGATGTATGACATTCTTCTATGGAGTCAGGGATTAAATGACGGTGCCCCAAAAAACAACACAATGAAAAAATTAGGATATGGGTGGAAGATATTGTTCATGATATATATGAACACATAAAGTGAATTATTCAGTCCAAATAATTTCACGATGTAATAATAAAACTCATACCTTCATTAAAATCTCATATTTTGGGTGTCCTCTTCTATAACTGATGAATTGGGATAGTCAACTAAAAGATCAATATAAGAGAACCACCGGGCTCCAAATAAATGGTCAAAGGGAACATTGATTCTGGAAAATGAATAGCCACTCTTTAAAATCACCTCACACTTCTGGTAATCTACATAGATTTAAATACCAACATCTTTATTACCAAAAAAACAATTACTGCACCCTAAGGTGACATAATCAACCTGATAAGGCCCATTTTCCATGTCCTTGATCTATACCTTGTGAGACTTCATCTTATTCAACACCATATTATAAGGATGAATAAAAATGGTCTACATACGCAACAAAATATCTACATCTGATTTTATAAAGTCACTTAGAACCATTCCTGGATAGATATCCATGAATAAAGTAAAATATGAGGGGGATACAATTGAACCTACTGAAATTTCCAAGACCTAAATCTTCATCCTGATTTTGATGAGATAACTCATGGCCAGACCAACTCTGCAAGCTTCCAATTCTAATTCTTTGGTCATCATGTACTTATCCCTCTTTAGTGAAGTAACAGATACACCTATATGATAGTAATCAACGTGATCTCAAAAACCACTTAGTTGATCCATGTAGAAAATAACATAAAAGGTATGAATCTCTAGAATTATGAATTCCCAAGGATTTCCATAGTTGAAAATGATTACATGACACACTAGTATTACTAAAGATGGTCTATTTTCATTGCTAATAGTGTACCAAAGGAAATTAACTCAAAATAAAACCTGAAAAATAACTCAATTTCAATATTAAATTTTACATAAATTAAGTAATACCAATAAAATATATCATAAAGGGTGGTATAGAAAGTATATGTGATCAAGATTGTTCCATGAAAAGTAGATGTCCCCTCATCGCCATCTACTATTTCCTGATATACAATATAAACCAAACCTGTCTTAACTCTACTCCCCTATCTCAGATACACAAGAATAATTTTAGTCATCATCATATAAGGCTACTATTGAGTTCCCCAACCAGATGCATAGGTCATAGATGAAGTATTCCCTACACCCCTTCGAAACCATGGCCTCAAAGCTCTTGAAAACAACTACAGAAGATCCCCATATTTCCACACTAGAGACACAAGACCTAAGGATCTATAAAAAACTTTTTATTTTTATAAACATTCCCATGTTAAAGAACTATAGATCTCCTCTTGAGGGGGTTAATGAATCCATACTCAATTCCACTAAAATACCACTACCCAACTGTATGTCCCTAGTCTTCCCCTTCTTGCTACAAGAGGTTATAGACATCATAGTAGTAGGAACACTGCCTCCTTGAGTACTGGTGGGAATATTGAAACTGATAAATACTTGATCCAACTCCAAAACATTCTTGATGGGAAATACCTTACACAAAAACTATAGGTATATCTCTTGATAAAAAATAAAAACCTACAATATGATGTCTAAATGAAGTATGATGTCAAGATTTCTATCATTTTGAGGATGTCTTCTAGCCATGGGTGGAGTAATGTGGAAAAGCTCAATGAAATGAGTAGAGTATGTGGATACCATCCTGGAACCTTCATGTAGTCCATGAACTCCTGTGCTTAATATAATTTCAGCGTATTAAGAAATAAATTTTCTAATAACATATTTTTGAAAGTATCCTTGGTGAGACCCTCATGTCTGTCAGCATGTCCCATCATTCCCCACCATAGCCTAGTGGGTTCCTATTACACAAAGGCTTCCAAATTCACCTCCCTATCCCCATGAATCTCTACGAGGTCAATGAAACCCTAGATGATTTATATCCTATAAATTATATCATGGGGCTCCCTAGTTTCCTAAAAAGTTGGTGGTTATTGGATCTTGATGTATCTGTCTTAGTAAATCATGGACCTTTGTGTCCCTTTTCCCCAGGTAGGAGTAAGTAAAATGACTCCTGACGGAGGTGGGACCACTACCTACACTACTAAGTAGTTATGGGATCATTCTTTAGAGCATTATCCTACAAACAATTTGGTGGAATATGGGAATCCTCCCAAGCGGGAGCATCTTGACCCATGTTAGAGGGTGGTCCCATCCATCTCTTTTAAGGAAACGTATCCTAAAACATGAAGGAACCATTTAGAAAAACTAGAGTAACTTGGTCAAATCCCCATTAGTCTAAGAGATCACAAAAAGGTTTCTTTACGAGTCTACCCATATCACAAGGAATATATCTCCCATAACTGACTAAGGTATCATCCAAGAACATTACTCATAGTAACATATATATTCAAAACATAACTACTAGAGCAGTTTTAACTAATTAATTATAGTATATACATATCACAATTACTGAAATACAAGTATGTACCGAAAATACAACACATATTAAATAATTAAAATAAATAAATAGTATATTAAACTCAATATATATATATATGACATATAATCCTACATGATGAGTCATGATGCTTGAATGGACCCAAAATATCATAAAACTATAAGACTAATCCTATAAATGGTAACTCAAAGGCCTGCGATGCATGATATAGAAAGTAACATGGAAACTCCCCTAACCAAGTCCTACATAAATATATCATTTCTACCTTGTCCCTAGTTATCTAAAAGTAGTAGAATATAACTGTGCACTGTTACCATTTTTTAATGACATGTCCTAAACCACCAGGTCAGAAACGGTGTGCCAAATGACCTAATGTGTTCATCCCTATATCCAAGAGGCCACCTACTAGTATCATGGGTATTATTCCTCTAATTGGGAGACTATATAATCAGTATGATATCATTTCAAAATAATAATAAAAATAAAAATAACTGAGAGTAAACAATGTTGATGAAAAATAATACTAGATGGAATATATGGAAAATAAATAAAAAATCTCAAAATATATCAATAAAAACTAGAGTAAATGTGAATATTGGTTAATAAATAAATAAAATGAAGTATCCTATAGAGTATAGCTCTATAATACTCCCAAATACATGCTATTTAGCTCAACAAACATCCATGGGACCTATTCCCCGTCCTCGATTGCTTTACATGATGTTTATATTTGAATCCAATGTCCCAAATCAGGTGTGAGTAATAAAACCCAATAAGACTGAAAAAACGGGTCCATAGAAAAAGTTAACATGTATAATAGGTGTATTCCATGATAAAAATAAATTCGTATGAAATCATTAAAATCATACAACCACATTCTTAGCAGTCATGAACTAGAAAAGCCACTGCAAACCACTGATTGTACCAGCATTGATTCCTTGTCAGAAATATGATTAAGGATCACCATTTTTTTCATGAATTAGTCCCAAGGCTTCTGAAATGTTCTTAGATATCCTCAAGGCATCAATATGATCATACTACATGGTATCCTCAAGGCATCATGTTTCAGAACCTGTTTTTGTATCCTCAAGGCATCGAGTTTTGACCGGACCTCAAGGATTTCATGAACCTACCCAGTGTTTGTGTCTCACATCATCATCGTCAAATGGAATGCATGTTACCCCTATATGAATAAACATACCATGATGACACACCTATAATGTATACTAAGTGATACACTCCAAATGTTGAAAATACCCAAAAAGGGAGAGTAAGATAATAAAATTATGGCATGGAATTATGAGAAATATTACGAAATCATATAGAAACATGTGAAAAACATGAACTATGAAAACAAGCTACTTTAGAAATTATCATGGAAAATATGATTATATATGGGTATCAAAAAAATATACACAACTAGAAGTAATCATTATCAATTAATAATAATAATTCATGCCAATACATAAATCATACCATGGAAACAAGTGTATATGAGAGACCAAAATTATAGAGAACTTCCTACATCCAGGTTATTTACGAAGAACTCTATGGTTTGTCAAAGGATTAAGGGCCAAAACTACATCTCACACACATGGAGAACATTCTTTCACATCAAGGATTTCTAATAAAATTTCTTGTTCTACATGAAATACGTTTAGAATATAGAATCAATATAATACTTTATGAAGAAGGACATTCTAGAATCGCATACCTTAAGGATCCCCTCAGTTGAATTTATTCATAGGTATCACAATGAAAGGAATTCCAATTCCCTAGATTCATTTTAAATCAAATAAAATATCATGAATTCATTTTCATTTATAGAGGAGTTATCAAGTATAGAAAATGATCACTGATCCATTATTAATCCATCAATGTAAATGATATTCAAGATGATAATCAATAATAAAATGATATCATGATAGTTCTAGATGACCAACCCAGAGACACCCATAATTCTTGAGAATTATAGATCTGGTCAAGGGGTGTGGACATTAACATGTTGAATACTCTACCAATATACCAAGGAATCATCAATGGATTGAGGTTACATCAATAATAGGTCATCCAAAAGATTTCTAGGAAGGCGACTCATGAACACATACCTGCAGAACATTTTTTATTGATGGTAGATCACTATTAGATCAATAAATCAAATCAACATGCTAGGTACACACTGATATATGGAGAGAGGAAGGAAATGTACTTGTAACTTAATAAAAAACAAAGATCATACATAGATCCATGCACATATCATAAGGTAGAAGAAGGATTTGGCAAAGATATTGATAAAAATTACCATTCATGGATTTATTAGATTGGTTCAAGGTTATAGAGGCAATGAGAGATGAATCAGAGTGCCTAGTTTAAAGAGAGGAGTTTTAAAATTTAAATTATTTATATTATGGTTTGAATTTACTAATAAGTAGGGATTATAAACATGGTTTTTAAATCCTACAGAGCACATTAATTTCACTCTCAGACTAAGAATACTGGATTTCTAGTGAGCTTGGAAGAACCACAAGGGTTCATCCAGTACCACTGGTCAGCCTGTGTACTCTCATCGAATGACCATTAGAGTCTCCAAAATCATGAAGACCTACTGGAATACCACCATCTGGCTTATGGGTTCCACTATCTAGTCATTGGATATTTTATATCGACTATAATTCTAATCCCTTCCTTAAATCTTCCACCCTAAAACATTTGAACCCTATTTTCTAAAAGTAACATCTAAACAGCCCATAATAGAGAATAATTAAAAAAAATATAAATTTATAAATTCATAAAACTCATATATAAAATTAAATTATGTATTTTATTATAATAAACCATATTATGATGAGGATAAACACATACATATCCTTAAACAAGTCTTCTTATATTCAATACCTTTGATTAATAAAAAAAATGAAAATAATTATCCATAACATTATAAAATTTTTGTTTATAGAATAATTTTATCTTATTATCAAATAATATCCTAATCTATATTATTATCTAAAACCTTGATTTGATACTAACTCTAACACCATATATGCGTACACGTATATATGATTCTAAAAACATACTTTTTACAAATTCTAGTAGTGATACCAATAGATAAAAATCAATTTTATCCATCCATAATTCAACTTTCATAAGGAAATATTAAGTCACTTAGATAACCAAGTCCTTTTAGGTTTAGTATTTTAGTGAATTATGAAAAAAGTTATGTTACATAGGTAAAACTAGTATACTATGTCTTGTTTTTCCTAAAAACACAATTCTTTAGCTTACAATACCATTTCAATAATTACATGATTGATTAATTAGAGGATAATTTACATTATTCAAGGATAGAATTTATAATAGTTCTTAAAAATTATTGGGCCCTTTTGTAAAGACCCATAATTTCCATGTATTTGTTTTATTAAATGTGAATTTTACAAGTCCAAAAAAATTGACGATGCATGATTCTGAGGCTCGGAGTGCCCTGAATAAACTTATGAACTTTTTTTCGAGTACATTCAGTAAACGTCAAGAAGGTTTTTCTAACTTTTGAACCGGTGCTTGGAATTAAAATCTGAGGACACCGTTGAACTCGCAACACCAATATTCGCTTCAGGAGACTTTCACCTCGACGACGGTTGGTCGAGGGTGAAAGTTAAATTTTAGGTTTTTCATGAAAGAATAAAACAAAATAAAATTTGTATAACATTTTTTATTCAATTTGTTTGAGATTTTATGTGGATGTTTCATAGGTGGGGACCACCTGAACTAACCTCCCATGAGAGGTTATGGTGGTGGGGACCACCCGAGGCTTGAAACCTCTTGAACTCCCTATTAAGTGGGGAGAAACCTTTTGAGATTTCCCACTTAATTGTACCAACCCCTTTCCTTATTTAGTTAATCCAACCCACCAACTCAATTAATTAATTATTCCATTTTGAATTTATGCCTACATATGTAATTAATTAACCCCATTTGAAATTGTTCCAACAATTAAATTGGGGAAACATATTATTTTGGCTATTTTTCTTTTTGGTGGATTTGTGGAGAGGAGAAATATTGGGAGGATTTTACTTCTCCAACGAAGAACGCCATCGAATAATGTTCATTGAAAAGAACGGAAGAGGATGACAAGCGAGACCGACATCAAAGCCTGGTTTCTAAATCAATGATCATTAGAACTCTCTTTGCCTTCTTAGACTTCCTTCTCGTGCCAACATCAACAAAGAATTCAAGG